>CM074781.1:27593987-28193987 GCA_037355745.1 Pseudo-nitzschia multiseries
CTGCTCAACAATTTCATGTAATAACCAACAAAGTTAAACTACCAAATACCGACTGTTCACCTCCATTTTCAGAGCCCTCCAAACACATTTGTGTACTGGATTAGGAGCATAAATACACAGTAATTTGCTATTAAAAAATAGAAAATCACATCTTTTGTGTGATTGAACAATAAATATTGTTCCTGTTATGGGTTAGATGAAACATGAAAGAAACAGAAGTGAGTTATCTGTCATAGTTTATGTGTCATCATGTAATGGGTGCGTTTGGGTCATGGATTTGGAGGAAAAATACACACTAATTTGCAATCAAAAAATATAAAATCCCATATTTCGTGTGATTGAACAAGGAATATTGTTCTTGTTATGAGTGAGATGAATCATGAATGAAACTGAAGTGAGTTATCTTTCATAGTTTTTGTGTCACCACCTACTAATAAGTGCATTTGTGTACTGGATTTGTAGGATAAATACACAGTAATTTGCAATTAAACAATAGAAAATCCAATATTTCGTGTGATTGAACAATGAATATTGTTCCTGTTATGGGTGAGATGAATCATGAAAGAAACAGAAGGGAGTTATCTGTCGTGATTTGGGTATAAACACCTAATGATTGCATTTGGTGACTGGATTGGGAAGAAAAATACACACTAATTTGCAATTAAAAGTTCCAAAATCAGATTTTTCGTGTGATTTAACAATGAATAATGATAGTGTAATGGATAAGATGATTAATGAAAGAAACAGAATTGACTTATATGTCAAGGTGGTTTGTGTGTCACAACCTAATTAGTGCATTTGGTTACTGGTTTTGGACAAAAAAATTACCAGGGAACAACAGAACTATTAAAACTTTCATAAAGACTAAAGTATCAGCCTTAGAATTGGCAATATACTTTCATACTCTAACCAATCCATAGAATGAACAGTATTCATCCTTAAAACAACAGAAAGTAACAAACTGTTGCACTCAACAAAAACTTAGAAGCAATCTTTATTTCTTAGGTTACTACTTGTTCATAGAAAAAATAAAGAAATAGAACTAGTAGTAGGAACATAAAGTAAGGAGGGAAGTACTACGTATGGACCGTTCTAAGGGGGGAGTCGAACCACGAGACACAGTTACTTGAATATAACCGAATCATTGCGAGATGACGAAAATTTACACCACTTAAAGTGCGGTAAGAATTATTCCTTCACAGATTGCAACGAGTAATTGAACGAAAATACCTCGGTATTTGCCAAACGTAAATCATTATTACAACGAAGAGCAAAATGGAGAACATAACAACACAATCAGCGTACAAGAGGAAGCCATTGAAGCCTAGGTATCTTTTGGATTCGGCGGAGTACTGTGCAAGAATGACTGAGCTAAATGACGGTGACGAAAACAACGAGAATAATCCATTCTTATATCATTTTGAAACTGGGTTCGATGCGCTATGTGCCGAAAACGGCAACTTGGTACTCACAATACTTAATGGATGCAACAAGATAGACGACGTTAGAGATAGACTCGACAGCCCAAAAGGGCATTTCGATGAAGAAGAAGCTTTAGAAATTTGGGAACAATGCTTGAAGTACGTAACTGAGGACATATTTCCTTTCTACAAGGAAGGCGACACTGATGCCGTTGACCACGTATGGGCTTTGGGTATCATTGTGGCACACATTTTATGCGGTTATCCGGCATTGAAAGGAACGGAGGACATACAGTGCTACAACAACGTGGGTATTGGACGACCAGTACAATCAGGAGAACGAGTGAGGCTCAAACTCAATGGTCATACAGTTCCACCAAAAAAATGGAGTAACCTTACGCCGGAAGCCAGAAAACACATAAAGCAATGCATACATTTTCACCCGGGTAACCGTCCCTGTCTGACAACCCTTTGGTTAAACGAGTGGCGCACAATGACTGAAGAGGCAATCATTGAAAAAAACAGTATAATGTACATCGAAGAAACCGACGACGGAAAGGAACGAAACAAAGAAACGAAGATAAACAACAACAATAAAAACAATTGGAATTCAATCATGAACAAAGCAAAAAAGCAGTCTAAGAAGAAAAAAAGAAAACTCAAACAATTTGCAAACAAAGAGAAAAGGGAGGAAGAGGATAGAAACGAGAGAAACATTGTGCACTGGCTACAACTTTACGAAAAAACGTTGGAATTCACCGGAAGATTTAGAGGAATACAATAACTATCCCGTTCCTTGTGGTGCGTGGGGACGTGTGAAATAGTCCTAGTAACAAGAAGCTTTACTATGGAAAAACTTACCCCTACTTACCACGAATACGTGCACAATCCTGTCCTAGTTAAATACGTAAATATAAAAATTAACTACTGTGAAAAACGTTAGTTACAAATGAAAAAGTCAGAATTGCCGTTCCAGGAAGCTAAATCTGAAATGCCGTTCCAGAAATTTAAACATAAAACGCTAATAAAGACGTTCTGTAAATTTTCCAAAACGGTGAATTGTTACCTGCAACACCGTTCCAGACACACAACATGGAAACACCGTGGCAAAAATCGTGCTGATTTTCCATTACAGGCTCATCAATGCAACTGGTTCCTTACAAATGAAGAAGTCAGAATTGAGGTTCCAGACAACTCAATCAGGAACGCCGTTACAGAAACTTAACCTTAAAACGAAAATGCATACGTTGTGCGGATTTCCCAAAAAAGAGAATTGTTGTCTCCAACACCTTTCCATACAATGTGCCTGTTTTTTGGTTCTACAGATTTCAATATGAAGTGATGTGATACGGTACTAGTAGTAGGATGGGGAACATCAAAATAAATTGGTATCGTACAATCTAGTACCGTTACTAGTACTAATTGTTGGGAAATAGGAAGCGAATGTACGGAAGAAAAAAAATGGCGCGGCTAGGCAGACAGTTCTTTTTGGTTGGCCCGCGCTCACAAGCCCGCTTAGACAAAGACAAATGTATTGCAAATTGCTGAATTTGTACAATCGATCACAAAACAAGGCAGCATAAAAATTCACAAAATTGCCAAAAACACCAACAATTGAAAAATTTGAAATACAAGATGACGAAACAAAAATGGTCCAACCTACCCAAGGCAAAAATAACACGTCTCCAAGAAAAGAAAATAGCAGAAAAAGCAACCGCAGTCAGGGATGGAGACACTAGAGATAATACCAAAAATACAGGCATTACAACCATGTCCAGCGAGACGAACACAAACATTACAGCAACACAAAAAGGCACCACCACGACGGAAAGAGAAAAACCAATAAAAAGGAAAGCGGAAAACATTAGCATCATGGACAGCAGTGACAGCGACAGTGAAAGTGACACTGACAGTGACACTGATTCGAGTTTGGTTAGTGAAGACAATGATGGGAGCTCCAAAAAGAATAAGGATACTAGAGAAAATACCAAAGAGAAAAAAAAGACAAAAAACTACGGAGGGCGGACGACAGAAAAAGAAAAACGAGAAAGAAAAAATATTAACAGAAATAGCGAATGAGGATCCGGATCTAGTACAGGATTGGATGAAAACGTGGAGCAAAGGTAAGAAGGGAGAGAATTCTAAAGAGAATGCTGCAAAAACTACCAACACGGTACCATTGAAAACAGTGCGGGGCGGCGATAGCAGTGATAAAGTGAGTACATTGAGTGGTAGAACTATACATAGTATCGAAACGGAAACTATGAAACTATTGAAAACATATAAAGATACAATTGAAGGACAGGTGAGGGCATATGTGAAGAAGAAATGGTACGGTGGCCTGAAATTTATGACAACAAACACACTCTCCAATAAAATAATCGTGCAATGAATCGATGAGTGTGTAATATCCTATCCAAAAGATATACCCATTAAGAAAATCTGTGAATACTTTCATAATGCAGTACCAAAAGCCCTGGCTAAATTGAGACACAATAATCAAACATGGCTAGAAAAAATTGGTTTGGTAAGTGACGGCGTAATTGTTGAGTCATCTGGAAATTATGGTACTTTCGACATTCTTCAATATGTGCCTACGACAGACATACAACTAACCCAACCATACTATGATATCATACTGCCATTTGATGACATCACCGCAGTTAATAGTGAAATGGCAAAAGTGTCCGGCATCATTCCCTGGTACTGTAGCTCTAAATACGGACTCGATGGAAATTCTGGCGAAAGAGTACCGGCGATACGGAAATGCGGCAAATGAAGAATTTTATTATTTTGTGACAAGAATCCTGTCTGCCATTAATCCGGGAAAGACGAACTTTAGGCTGAGGAAGACAAAGGATCTTATTAGTACCATCTTTAGTGTTACGGATGAGGCTTTTGCCCACATGATAATTGACAACGAGTACAGAAATTGGGAAAAACAAAAGGAAATGAAACTTGATGGAACATACACGACACACAAAAAAACAAAATACATGAAAAAAAAATATTGCGATTCAAAAAGTGGAAGTGCAAATGGATGGGACAAAGAAGGACGGAAAGTGTTCACTAAATTGTGCAAAAAGATACAAACGTTAAGAGAAAACCCCGAAACGGGTATAAATTTGGAGAAAATGATGCTACAAAGATTCGACTCAGAAAGCAATCCTTCCAGTACTGTGTCGAATAATGGTGGCACTGTTTGCCAGTAGTCTTGCTGAAGACGAAAGTGAGGATGAAAACTATATTGATCCGGCATGGAGACAATTGCTTGACAAAATGGAGGAAGTTTAGGCCTTGTTTTCAGAATCGATACTGTTCATTTTGTCAGTCCATTCACTAATTTGACGAGGGTTCGTTCTGTGTGACAAATACGATTAAATTGTACAGAAAGAAGTACTCGTACATATCATACATATTTTGCAGTACTATTAGGCAAATTCTTTACACGAATAATTCAACTGTAGTGGTAGGTAGTCGCAAGCGATGATAGTAAATTTCAAGGGTTGTTTGTTGCGAGCACAAATATTAAATTATAAGGGTAGTGGGTAGCGAGCAATGGAGATACATTTTAAGGGTTGCGTGTCGCGAGCACTATGTTGAATTTTACTGGTTGTGAGTCATGACGTTGCAAAATTCATTTTTGTACATGTGATTCGCGAAGGTACGGGTAGGTGATATTAAAAATTAAAAATCAATATTCAAGACCCAAGGAAAAAAATAATCGCGAACCAGGGGTTGAGAGTTAGAAAAATGAGCATGATACGAAGCGACCGAATCACAGGGGGGATTTGGTTGTGAGTCATGACCTTGCGTATTTAATTCTAGTAAATGTGATTCACGAGCGTACGGGTAGGTTTTATTAAAAATTAATAATAATTATTCATGACCCAAGGAAAAAAATAAACGCGACCCACGTATTGAGAGTTAGAAAATTGGGCATGATACTGACCTAGCGAATCACAAGGGGGACTCGTGTTAAAATTACACACAAAAAGGGGTTGCAACAGTACCTCGCGACCAAAAAAAAAAGGGTCGCGTGACAGTTATCGGACGTAAGTGATATCGTTTTTTACCACTTAGAGATTTTCGTGTAGTGGAGGTGCGTTTGATTCTAAGCCTAGATAGGCGGAATATTCGTATCTTGTATTCCGCACCTCGGTCGTCGTTTCGTTTTGTTGGCTTTTTCGATCGAATTTGATGCCGACAAAGTCCGTATTTTTTCGCCGACAACACACCCCTTGATCTAATACTCTACTCATGTGGTATTGGATTACTGCCGGAGTATATTTTCTTGAATCGATTCGACCGCATTTAGTCCGATTGGCAATCGAAGTGATCAGTTAAACGGCAGTATGTACGTCAATCTCATATTGCAATCGCGCCGGTTTGATCCAGGGTACAACCGAACGTTCGAAGCGAATCGTAACGTGCAATTGATTTAACCTGGGTAGTGTCCCATGATATATCTTGCATGTCGGGCGTGCAAGATCCATCCTAATGGTTTGGTTAGATCATCAGCAGGGTTGATAACTCCAGGAATATGAATCATCTTGATTTCACCATTTTCTTTCCATGCTTGAATTGCAAAGAACCTGATCTCAATATGCCTGGTTCTTTCAGTTGGCTTCTGGGCATTGATGATTTCAATTGCTGATGCATTGTCTTCAAAGATAGGAGTCGGACCAACTTGAACAAATCCTAATTCCTTGAGTATGGACCTGAGATATCTGGCTGTTTTGGCTGCTGTTACTGCAGCGATGAATTCTGCTTCCGTAGAACTCTGAGCAGTAAGTGACTGAGCCTTGGACCTGTAAACAATTGCTCCACCAGCATAAGTGAAAATGTATCCTGTAGTGGACCTGCAATGTTTTGGATCATTTCCATATGCCGCGTCAACAAAAACACATCAGTTTGGCTTGTTTGATATCTTCAGGGAATTTTAGGAGTGATGCATCTTGGACTACATCCTTGTATGGTTCTCCTGATGGTAGAGATGGCTCAGCATTTGGTCTGTAGAATCTAATACCCCAAGATCGGGTTGTTCTGAGATAGCGGGCTATGTTCTTCAGACTGGAATAGTGGAATGCTGCGGGATTGGAACTGTATTTTGACATCAGAGTCACTGCATAGCCAATGTCTGGCCGGCAGCTCACATATGCAAACATCATTTCACCTAAGAGTGTCCTGTATGAGAAGCCCAATGTGGATTGTAATTCCGCATGTTCCTTGGTGCCTTCTAATGGTCCATTTGTGTGTGATTGTAGTTGGCTCAGCACTTCAGTTGACAGTGGCGCTGACGGCTTGGAGTGAGGTTTCATCTTGGAATCAGTTGCCCAACCATGGGATGTCATGATTCTGTCAATGTAATTTGTGCAGGACAGTTCAGTGTAGTCAGCCGTCTGTTTGACGTCAATTCCATTGAAGTCTTCAAGCAACCCCATTTTTGTGAAGGGGATCACGTCTTCTTTAGGTAGCTTCAGCTTCGCCCCAATGATGTCATAGATCTTGTCAGATATGTATTCGGATGTGCAAAGCCAGTGCAAAATCGTCAACTTGTCTCAGCATGTAGACTGTCTCACCTTCAAAAACTGCCGTGTAGATCGTTCTGTCATGTGTGGTGGTCTTGAAGTTGAGATCAGGGCCTTTCAAGATCTTGTTGATGTGGCTTTCCCATAATCTACCTGATTCCAGATGTCCTTGAAGTGCTCGAAGGACAGGAAGCACCAATCTTCTGTCTATGTCTTTGCCATGCTTGTGTTTATACCATTCTGCATATGCGTCATCAATAGTCATGTATGTAGGGATGTTTGGTCCTGGACTGTGCGCATAGGCGTCACCAGCATCACCTGCATAGATTTTGAGATTGAGGCTGGCTGCAATGGCAAAGAACAATCTTTGGATGGGGTGTTCAACACATGATGAGTATGACATTGCAATGGCATGCAGGGTTGGCGCTGCATATTTGCTTCCATTACAGCACTGTCTTGCTTGTCTGACACCATTCCTTTTGACTTTGTATTGCCAATGGGGTCTGAGAATAATGGCTTCTGGATCCTTAGGGTATGGAATTAGTGATCCAAACATTTCTAAGTCTTCAAACTGATCAAGTTGTTTGCGCTCTCCAGCTTCCCATTCAGCCCATGTGGATAAGGGCTTGAGATTCCTTCGAGTGAAGTGCCCTAGTGCTTGTTCTTCAGGTGTAGTTGCTTTGGAATTGATGGCCTTGATTAAGAGTTCAATTTCTTCATTTGGTAGTGAATCTGCATCTAGAGGTAACACATGATTACCTGGTTTATGAAGCTTGGTGATGGCTCTGAGCAAAGCAATGTCAATAGTGGGAATGACCACATCCATATCATCTTCGGTTGGGGCCAAGTGTTTTTGGATGGTGGCATGGAGTGTTTCAGTGCTATTGACCTGGTTGATTCTGGATTGGATGATATTCTTGTATTTGGTGCCAATGTTCTTGATAGTCTTGATGGAGGAAATCCGGTCCAAAAAGGGTGGATTTTCTTCATCAGTGGGTTCCTTCCACAAAGTATTTGGGGCAAATAGTGCATATTCATTCAAGTGGGTCCTGACTTCTTTCATAGACAATTTGGTTTCAATTGCAAAGGTAATAGGTGTATCTATTGAATCCCTCACCCCTGGAGCGTGTGATGCATGCAAGGCCGTGGTATCATCAGCAGCAGAAAACACACGGTTGTGATTGATAGATACAATATAAGCGCCTCGTAGCTTGGAGAGAGATTTCTTATGTGAGGAGAAAAGCTTGGAGGCAGGGCTTTTTGGAATGATGTCTGTGACATATGCTCTGCCAAGTAGTGAATCATTGGTGTATTTGAGACCAAATGTTTGATCAGCACAAGAGCTGGAAACAGTGAGCCTGAGATTGGTGAGATCTGCAAATGGTGAGATGGAGAATTGAAATCACTGGATGACACCTCATGTGCCTCTGGTGGAAGAGGAATGTTACTGGTTCTGCTGCTGCTGTATTAGCGGCGTTTATTGGTCTTACTGTATCGGTCATTCGATGGTATTGGTCATTTTGTCATGTACGAGGTTAAGTGTTTTATCCGATGGGGCATATGCTTGTTCGTGGTATTTGAGATGGATGAGGCCCATTCGGAATCGGTATTGATTTTCTTGATTGCAATAAGTAATTTCCTCACGGGATATCAAGTAGATTCTTCTGAATTTACTTAAGCGTTCCAAGTGTTTACTTATCAATCAGGTCTTTGGAGATGTCTTGTTTCTAACCGATTAACCCCTTTTGTTTGTAGTCCTAAGTGATATCGTTTTTACCACTTAGGGACTCTCGAGTAGTGGAGGTGCGTTTGATTCTAAGCTTCTTTCTTTGGAGTGTTCCTATCTTGTATCGTGTATCATCTTCCCGCACCTCGGTCGTCATTTTGTTTTGTCGGCTTTTCTGATCGAATTTGATGCCGACAACAGTCCGTATTTTTCGCCGACAACACCAATGGAGTGGTGCTGCTTTGGAGATTCTGGTATCACCATATTTCATACCAGTATAGTGGTCTGTGATGAGAATCCAAGCTGTCTCACCATGTATGCCTTCGTAATTGGATTTTCGTTTGCTGTTGGAGGATCTGGCGCCAGAGAAAGCAAAGTCAATAGATAAACCCTGAAAGGGTTGTGTAGCCTTTCTTGTGGAATGGGATCCAGCAGAATTCTTGGTTTGTTTACATTGAATGCAAGTTGGACATTGATCAAGAATACTTGTTTGACGCTTGAACTTTGGTACCCCAAGAATGTGTTTATGAGCTTGGTATAGGAAGTCATCACATGGGTGTCCTAATCTTTGGTGCCAAAGAAGTTTTGATGTCTTGGCTTTGATGGCTTGAATGGGGACATGTTTGTCCACAATATTGGTGAAAAACAATTTGGCATCAAACACAGGAGTGTTGCTGGTAGCAGGTTGCGTTCTGGCAGCTTCAGTGCATTTTTGTAGTGTAACAAGATTTGTGTATATATCATACCTGTAGTTGCTAATGGCTTCTTTGGAGGCCAGTTCGCAAGCTTTCTTGAATTCCATGTCGGTCGCTAAAGCATAGGCTGAAGAAGTTGCACAATTGGCATATGGGGATGAAAAATCAATGTCTGGGATCAGTATTGGGTGAGTGTAACATTGACCATCAATGATACTTCCGTGCAGGACAATGCTTTTGGCAGTGTTCTGTTTGTGATGACAAATAATGGTGAGGTTGCCATTTTGTTGAACAGATGAGTCATGGTTGTCAGTGAAGGCCTTGTGTATGGACTGTCCAGTGAACTGATGTCTCATTCGTGATGTCGTTCCACAGAGGTCATTCTCACTCAGTAGTGTTGTTGAAAGGGAGGGAGAAAAGTAGAAGAAGACTTTGAGATACCCTATGTGATTTGGTGCTGGAATATGCAAGTAGCCAGATCCTTCAGGAATACAGGTGGCTGCCTTTCCTCCAATCGCTGCTGTGAGCCTGACCGGACATTTTCTCAGCTTGGTGTAAGGTTTGTAACCATGCAGGATATGCTTTAGGTTTGTGCAGGAAACTTTGGCACCTGTGTCAATCTGAGCTCTGATGCCATGTTGGAAATAGGCTGCAGCTGCAATAGGATCTGGTGGGACCAGGATTTGCACACTGTGGGTATCAACTGAGAAAGGATTGTCTCGATCGAAATTGGGATCTCCATTGGTTTCCAGGTGTGATTCCAATACAGGGGCTGTAACCTCAAGTGATTCCATATCACAGTAGACATCAACTGGGATTGAAGGCTGGAGGTTGTCCCTAGGGAGAAGATTGACAGCACCAATTTTGACAGATTCATAGGAGCTGACACTGCTGTGTTCCAAGGAGGGACACAAGCTGTCCACTTGAGGGGCTATGGCATTGTCAAATCCTTGAGGGTCATCTTGAGGTGATGTCATATGGCTGCAAGAAAGACTGTCTATTCTTGGCCTTTGCAAAAAACTTGATCTTCTGGCTCATCATCTGGGGAGGTTTCATCCGGATCCTCATCTTCAATATGGATTCGGGAGATACGTTGGGTAGAATGTAAGAGCTGTTGGGTTTCTCTATTGGATTTGTTCAGAAAAACAGCTGCAGCAATCCTATGTTTCTTGAGGGACTCAACATCTTGCAATGCAGGACAATTATCAAAACTATGACCGGATGTGTGGCAAACGGTGCATTTCCTCGATGTGTCAAAGAGACTAGGTTGCTTATCGAATGCTGTGATGGCATTGCAATATGCTTGATGGAGGAAAGGATCGTCAGATTCTTCATCGATCTCAGGATACCCAAGTGAATCAATCAGGCTGATTGAGTGAGAAGTCAAAGTAGAAGGTGTTCTAACAGTATTGGTGCCAGGTTGCTTTTGAAACCTGTCATTGCGACGGGGACCTGGTCTGGTGCCTGTGACGGGCAATTGCTTGGACAGACTTGGTTTGGAGGTTTTGTCCTTGTACTTCTGTTCAGCCTTGATCTCTTGCTCATATGTTTGCAGGGTTTGTAGGAGCCTCCCTGCTTTGTATTTGTCCCGTTTGAATTGGTCATCTGAGTCGCGTTCATCTTCTGTTTTCTCAAATAGTTCGTGACAGAGAGTGGTTCCTGCAATGAGATTGCTGACTTCTTCTGTTGAACTCATGGTGCCAGGCTGATTCTGGACGAAGACTCTAAGTCGTAAGTAATCCTTGTACCGGAAGTAGCATTCTTCAAGTGATTCATTCGCATCTTGATTGGGAGGATTCCGGACCATTCTACCTGCATTGGATGGCCTTTTGGAGTTGGGATGTGTCTGAGCAATGACTGTGTACAGCGCTTCATAACCTTGTCCCCCTTCAAAGCTTTGAATGGTGGACTTCATTCTTCCACATGAGTCAGGGATGATCTTATCAGTTCTGAGTGCAGTGTAGATGACATTACCCCATTCTTGAATCGCCAATTCATATCTAGCAGGTAGATCATGTGGGAGACTATCACCTATGGTAAATCCTCTGAGACTGTCAGCTTCTTGCCTGTAGAGGTAGTAAGGGTGGATATAAATGTGATGTTGTTGTGCGTGAGCAGTAATTTCTCTGTACCATTTTCTAACTTGAGGGTGGGTTGCATCCTTTAGTTGCGGAAATCCTGAGAGGAAGAGTTTGTCTCTTGCTGCTTCCTTTGACTTGTCGGAGGCTCTGGTTAGATCAAAGCAGTCACCACTTCTGGTGATCAGGCGCTGGTCGTTTCTACCACTGCCTAGGTTGTGTAGGTAGTAGTTTTGCCTGATAATTGTTTCATTTCCTGATGAATCCGTGTAGGTGATTGGAAAGTCTTTCATATCATCTCTGGTGAGGAATTCATCTCTCCTGTAGTATCGCTCCTTGACTGGTGGTGGTAAGGTTGCTGGATTCCATGGTAAGTCGAGTGTCGCTTGGTGGTTGGCGCCGGCATTGTTGTTGTTGTTGTTGTTGTTGTTGTTGACCAATTGCTGTAGTAGGGTCGTAAGTTGTCCCATCTCGGTAGGGGAGACAGTTTCGGCAGGTGTATCCGCAACGACTACCTCATCATTGGATGGTGGATCTCCGGTGTAGGCTTCCATGAATAGGTCTGGGCGCCAATTTTTCTTGAATCGCCAATGGGTAATTGTGATTTCAATTAGAACAGTTGGCTCATCATCTGTGTTGGTCCGAATGGCATGCTTTGCAGCGGCGTCAAAATCTGTTTTCTATCTCATGCGCTTTGTAGATCCACCATTTCTGACATGCTTGATAACACATTTGTCGAGGAGATTGGCGATGTGGCCTTTTGTTATTTCATCCGGTGGTGGTTCCACTAGGTTGATGGCAATAGCCTTTGCAATGCAATTGAGGATGTGGAGTTGTGGATCCGGAGCTATTTCTAGTGGCCCATCTTCTTCTTCTTCCTCGTCCTCGCGGGTCACAAAGAATTCTGAGAGTTCGTCTTTGCCAATGATTTCAGAGTAGGCTTTGTTGAGAGATGTGGCCGCAGTTGGGTTGCTAGCGCTTGAAAATCGAAAATCGATTCCAAAGATCGGTGTCCAGTCAAATGGAGTTGGCATGGTTTAATCCGTTTGTTGTACACCGGCGATTAATTGTTGTTACGATGGCAATGGTGATAAATCTTACAGGCCGGGCGGCAATGTAGATGTCAGCAAATTGTCGTCGTTTATGTCGTCGTCGTCGAAATAGTCAAACATTGTGGCAAGTGAGAGAAGATTCTTGTAGGACAATCGTCGGTGGAACAATTGTTGTGGGTAGAAACAAAATAACCGTGGAACGT
Organism: Pseudo-nitzschia multiseries; assembly: GCA_037355745.1. Lineage (NCBI taxonomy): Eukaryota > Bacillariophyta > Bacillariophyceae > Bacillariales > Bacillariaceae > Pseudo-nitzschia > Pseudo-nitzschia multiseries. The sequence goes on from CM074781.1 coordinate 27,606,694, forward strand.
TTGTGGGAGAAACAATCAATCGTTGGTGGAATTCTTCGGTGTTGTGTGTCAGCGTCAGCGTCGGCGTCGGAGCCGGCGTCGGCGTCCTTGTAGCTTGTTTGTCCAGAGACGGTGATAATTAACCTTGCGGGCCGGTCGCAGATGTCCGGAACGTTCCTTTGGAGCTTGGTCGTGGATTACAAAAGAAGATTCCTGTAGAAGAATCGGTATTACACCCCTTGATCCACGAGCAGGGAGGTGAAGAGAAAGAAAAGAATGAGACAGGGGGGAGGCCGAGAATGTGCCGCACAGGGAGCTAAGCACAGAATTTCCTCTGGATTTAACCAACAGTGGAGGTGCTGAACGGCCGGAGATAGGTAGCTTAAGGTAAACACTGGTGCTCTTGCGGGACACAAGTGTAAGTTAAAAGGGCTCTATAACCTGTTGTAACTCTAAAAATCGACCGAAAGGTATAGGATAATTGAAATTTAAAGAGATGTGAGCTCAGAGAGAGGCTCTTATTTTACTGTGTATTTCGTACTGTATTGGGGCTCTCTGTATTTTACATGGTAGAGATTTTCCCCGGTTAGTCGTTACCATTCTCGTACCGATACTGCTGTTGCTGTTGCTGTATTAGTGTCGTGTATCGGTCTTACTGTATCGGTCATTTGATGGTATTGGTCATTCTGTCATATACGAGGTTAAGTGTTTTATCTGATGGGGCGTATGCTTGTTTGTGGTATTTGAGATAGATGAGGCCCATTCGGAATCGGTATTGATTTTCTTGATTGCAATAAGTAATTTCCTCATGGGATATCAAGTATATTCTTTTGAATGTACTTGAGGATTCCAAGTGTTTACTTACTGTTCAGGTCTTTGGATATTTCTTGTTTCTAACCGAATAACCCCTTTTTTTTGTAGTCCTAAGTGATATCATTTTTTTACCACTTAGAGATTTTCATGTAGTGGAGGTGCGTTTGATTCTAAGCCTAGATAGGCGGAATATTTGTATCTTGTATTCCGCACCTCGGTCGTCGTTTCGTTTTGTTGGCTTTTTCGATCGAATTTGATGCCAACAAAGTCCATATTTTTTCGCCGACAACACAAGTTATTCTGCTACTAATCGTTTTAGGAACAAAAAGAGTGAGCTGTAGGCTTGGTTCTTGTTAGCAGGAGGGAACCTTTACAGGCTTGTTACTGCTTAGCCTGTAATTCGATTGCTGCTTACAGTCGATTGCTGCTTACAGTCGATATTTGCTGCTTGTGAGCAGATTTCGTACTGTCGTACATATGTTGGTGATACAGTGAGATCTTGCATACTCAAGAGTGTTCTCTGGTTTGTACTTTGTATGTTCCACGTGGCACTACCATTCCTTACATTCGGTTCGCTACATCAATTGTAAATTGGTTTCATTTCCGTTGCAAAAATTGTTCTAGGACGTGTTCATGCGGTACCTTGTAGCTATCACTCACTACGTTCCTACGTTTGTGATAGCCTCAGTAGCCTACCTACTTGTAGTACTGGATGTGCAGTGTTTATAGTTCATAGGTGTGTTGGTGGGTTAAGCAATGCTAGAGGGGGATCCGGGAAGTGCCAGCCTGTTGCTAGTTTTTGCAGGCTGGTCCGGTCCCGTGTTGCTTTGCCCACACACCGGCGCACAGCTTTGGCTGTTAAGCCCTTTTCTGCGGGCGGGCGTGGTGGGCCGTTATTCTACTACTAATCGTTTTAGGAGCAAAAGAGTGAGCTGTAGGCTTGGTTGTTGCTGGAGGAATCCTTTGCAAGCTTGTTAGCGCTAAGCCTGTGATTTGATTGCTGCTTACAGCCCGATTGGCTGCGTGCAGTGAGTGATCGTAGAGTTCGTACCTATGTTGGTGATACAGTGAGATCTTGTATACTCAAGGGTGTTCTTTGGTTCGTACGTCGTACGTTCCACGTGGCACTACCATTCCTTACATTCGGTTCGCTACATCAACTATCACTCACTACGTTCCTACGTTTGTGATAGCCTCAGTAGCCTACCTACTTGTAGTACTGGATGTGCAGTGTTTATAGTTCATAGGTGTGTTGGTGGGTTAAGCAATGCTAGAGGGGGATCCGGGAAGTACCAGCCTGTTGCTAGTTTTTGCAGGCTGGTCCGGTCCCGTGTTGCTTTGCCCACACACCGGCGCACAGCTTTGGCTGTTAAGCCCTTTTCTGCCAGTAGGCCATAGGCCACAGGGTGGGAGCTGGAGGGAGATGAACCTGGAGGGGACATGGAGGACAGCGAGGGTGGGAGAATCATCATCGAGGATTCAGAGAAGAAGAGTCCCCAAGGGGGATCAGAGAGAGCTGCCAGGGGGAGTGGGGGCGGCAGCCGGCACCCACTCGTCTGGCAGGAAGGAGTATGTTCCATTATTGAACATTACGGAGGCAAGGTTCTTGAAGATGGGGAGGGACTGTTGATGGAGGTACCTCATCATGCAATCACTGTGCCATCTGGCGAGGAGCTTGATGACATTAGAATCACATTTTCCCTGGAGCAGGGCCATAGCCCCTCCCGCTCGAAGGGATCGAGCAGAGATTGCTGCAGGGGAGATGCCCGTGGTATGGTAGAGGGTCTGGGCATAGACTCGCATGGAGGAGGTGACAGTTGCTGCGCGAACAAGGGTGAGAACCCCATTGTCAAAGTAACTGGCAAGCTTGAGGGTTGGGCTGAAGGGGTGTGTGCTAGTGCAGCAGCGCCTGAGATGGAGGATCTGGCGAGCGCATGCTGCCACAGGGCAGCAGAGGGAGTCTCCACTTCTTGCATGAGCCACTACTTCACCCTTCTCTCCATTCTTCTGGGTGGTGAAGGTGAGGGTAACCGAGGTAGCAGCAAGAAGCTCATGTGCAGGGCCATCATGGTGGACACTTTTGGAGCCCAGGTAGAAGGAGACCTCCTTGAGGTGGAAGGCTTGATCATCCCTGGTAGTACCAGTGTACTCACCAGGGCGGAGGCAAAAGAAGAAGGTGATGCAAATCATGTTAGCAACAGCCTGCCGGGAAGGGGAAGGGTAGTCATGGTAGGCAAATCGCAGTGCATGCATGACAAGGGTGATTGGGACTGGTTTGACCCTGCAAGGGGCGGGGTCCAGTTTGGCATAGGCCCTGAACTGGGCAGTTAGCCTGAAGTCAAGACTGCCAGTTGAGTTGGTTCTGGGGTCTTTGGACCCCAAGCGGGCCAGCGTCTGGCCCACTGACCTGAGGGTGTCCGATACTGTGCGAGATCTGATGGGCTTGCGGCTACAGGAGAGCCTGCCGTCATGGAGGCGCTGGGCAAAGACTTGGAGGATTGGGATGGGATCTCGAACAGATGGGAGGGTTGGTTCAAAGCCTTGAGACAAACAGAATTGAACCCATTGATTCCAATGGGCATCCTTTCTGCGGGCATAGAGTTCAGTGACTGAAGCGCGCATGGTCTTCTGGATAGAGCCAAGGTCAGAGCAGAATGCATGGCAGGCTTCAGGGGACATAAGATCCAGGGCAAGTCCTGGGGGTAGGTGGTGTTGAAATGAAGGAGCAAGGCAGCGTCAGAGAGGGAGGAGCGAGAGAGAAAATCAGCCAGGTGATTCAAGGGGCCAGGGATGTAGTCCCGGAGGGGGACATATTGGTGGAGGCGCTGGTGTAGGGCCTGAATCCGAAGGAGGTAAGCCGCCGGTCCAGTAGTGGTAGTGGCGCCGTTTCTTTGCCAATAGACAGCTGCTGTGTTGTCGTAGCAGTTGTGGGTGGTTCTGGATTGGACACAAGCAGTTTGGGCAAGGATGTCATTGTGGGCAATGGAACCAGCAAGCTCCAGGTCACTGTTGGTGATGGTGCCATTGGGGTTGTCAAAGGTGACTAGTTGGGTGGAGACCCACTTGGGGAATGCATGCCTCCACATGATGGGCTGCACCGCGCCCGTTGGAAGGGGGACAAAGTGAATGCCCCCCATGCCCAGGCCAGAGGCATCACAAGCGCCCATGGTGGCAGGGAATTGATCGGGCACGAGTTCTGCAATAGAAGTAGGCCTGTGGGAGAGATCATTGGCCAGCCATTGGAAATCCCGAAGGAAGCTATGGACTCGCTTGGTGAGCCGGATGCGCTGCCGCCCCGGGTCTTGGTGTCGGAAGGCTTCTTGGAGGATGGAGAAGAGGCCAATGGAGCCAGGGATGGCGATTGCCATCGATCGTAGTTCGCCAAGCACTTGGTGCCATTGTTGGAGGGGGGCATGGCGCTGGGTGGGTGTGATGGCGTGGAGGATCTCCTGTATGCGGGCCACTCGATGGGGAGGAAGGCTGATGGTTTTGTGGGTCGAATCGATGAGCCAGCCAAGGATGACTTTGGTGGTGGTCCAAGTGGCGTCGCCCTGGAGCATCTTCTTGAGGGATGCTGGTTCCTGTCGGAAGGGGGTGTCAGAAGCATCCAGCGGCCTGAAGACTTTGTCCATAGATTGGAAGAGCACCCGCGTGATGGCGCGGCGGGTCCATTGGTTGCCTTGCGCCAGGCCACAGAAGTCATCCACATAGACATCCCAATAGAACACCGGCTTTTTGCTGGTGGTGCTGTGGGTGGCCGCCGGAGCTGCGGGTGCGGTGGGAGCTGGGGCTGCGTCGGGCATGGCCTCAGATGGGATATCCAGTCGGTGTGGCATGCTTCGGGCTGCTGCCAACCCTGTGGAGAGAGTGGCGTTGGCTAGGTCTGCAATGGTTTCAGTGAAGGCACAGAAGTTTGGTGGACTGGATTTCCATCCCATGGGGTTTGTGAGGGGGATGCCAATGAGAGGTGCCTCCCCTGGACGTGGGGGGAAAAGGACTGCAAGCTGCATGGTGTCCTCCGGTTTCAGCTGGACCCGGTAGAAGCCATCCGCAAGGTCAATCTTGGACATGTAGACTGGGCTGAACCTAGGGTGTGCCCGGTGCAACTTGGTAAGGAGCCGGGGAAGGGTTCGTCCAAATTGCATGGAGTCTGCAGGGGCGAGCGGGATGGTGTCTTGGTTAACCTCAGAGTAGGTGTAATCGGAGATCATGCGGGGGCGTTGGCCTCTCTGTGGTACCAACCCCAGAGGGCTAAGACGCAGACCGGGAAGGTCTTGGATGAGGCTGGCTGGGAGGACTGTCCATTGCTGCTTGTCCATCATGTCGGCATACTCCTCGCGAAGGAAGTCGATGCCCTGCCGGGAGGATTGGTGGGGGCCCCTGGCGAGGGCCCTAGCAATCCTGGCAGGGTCCCAAGGGGGGTCGGTCATGGAGGCGGGAGTGCCCTCGGTCCCGAAGTGGGCTAAAAGGAGACTGGCGGGATGGGGGATATTACCCACATCTGGGTGGATATCACCTTGTCCCCGGATTGTCCGGATGAAGTCCCCCCAGCTAGCACTGTGGTGGTACACTGAGATAGCTCGGGTGATGTGCTCGTTGAGCCGGTCCCTGGGGTAGCTATTAGTGGCTGCCAGCTCGGTGCTGGGAGGAGATGGAGGAGGTGCCAGCACGGCGCTGGGAGGAGATGGAGGGACAAGCGCGTTGTTGGGTGGGGGAGGAGAGGCCAGCGAGTCGCGGGCCGGCGGAAAGGACAGCGAGTCGCGGGCCGGGGTAGAAAGTCCCAGCAAGTCGATGGGTGGAGGGGAGCCCGGCTTGGTGCTGGGTGGATTAGGTGGAGATTCCAGCCGGTGGCTGGGTGGAGGGGCTCCCAGCCCGGCGGGGCTGGGTGGAGGAGCTCCCAGCCCGGCGGGGCTGGGTGGAGGAGGTGGCGATCCCAGCCGGGTGCTGGGTGGAGGAGATCCCAGCCCGGCGCTGGGTGGAGGAGGAACGAGAGTGGGGTCATACAGTCGAGTGAGAACGTGGGTGGGGGGCTTACCTAAATCCGGAGGGATGGGAGGACCGAACTGGTGGGGGATGGGGAGTCGGCTCCGGTGTAGTGGCGCCTGGGGTCGGTTGGGCGCGTGGGGTTGTGGGGAAGGGCTGTGGCTAGGCTTGTGGAGGGGGGTATTGGGTGGGGGCGCTGTCGTGGCCCCCATGACAGATAGAGTGAGGGGCGTAGCGCCGAGTGAATGGCGCTTGCCAGGTCTTCAGGCAGCATAGGCCTCTTGGCACCATTCCCAGAGCAGGAGGTCCTGCTCTGCTGGCGTGATTTCGACATGGTCATGAATGTGGCGGCAGCCGGTGAAGCAGCAGCCTCTGATGTGCCAGGAATGGCAGCGTTCTCTGCCATCGAGGCGTTTGAGAGGTGGTTTGCCCTTGGCTTTCATGGAAGAGATGACCAATCTCATTGCTTTGTTTTTGACTTTGGCAGTGATGGGGTTGGATTGGTCAGAGAGTCTGGGATCTCTTGTGGGATTGAGTCTCTGGTCCTCATTGTTGGAGGGACGCTTGTCGCCCCCCCCCCTTTCCCCCCCCCCCCGCTGTTGGGGGGGGGTGTAGGGCTGCCGGAGGGCCCCTTCTGTGGCAGGTTGGGCTGCTGGAGGGCTCTCAAGGCATCGACATTGGACACGTTTGGGAGCCAGTTGAGATTCTGAGTCATTCTGAATCGGTGGATGTCTTCCCCAAAGTCTGGGGAAGGGAGGGTGGTGTCTGATTCCCATTGCTCTTCTAGCCAGCCCCGTACGCGTACCTGGAAGTAGTACACTACGATGGCTGGGGTGATTCTTTCTCCAACCTCATCTGCAATGGCCCTTCGGAGGGGCATTTGTTGCCACTCTAACCGGGAGAGGCCGTGTTGGTACCCTTTCACCACAGCATGTGTGGCGCCGAGGAGGGTGGCTAGGACAGCCAGATAGCTTTTCAGCTGGGTGGTGGCTTCGGTCCAGTCAAGAGGAATGTAGGCCTTGGTCTTTTGCAATTCCAGGGAGTCCTTGAGGGATAGGGAATTGCCTTGGGTGGATATCATGGTGTCGTAGGCGGCCACATTGGCCGCCTCCTCATGTTCCCTTTTCAGGGTGGCTGCTGATCCTCCGGGCGGTGTGAAGGCTAGGGGTAGGATTCCATCCGCCACATCAAAAGGGTCAGTTCCATAGAAATTGCAGTCTTGGAATCTCTTGAGGACTGCTGTGGTGATGAGGGGTGCTTGGATGCCAAGGTTGTAGGCATCTGTGGCTACTTGGCTTTGGAGAATCATGTGGGTTTTTTCGTGTCTGCTCTTCTTGGCCCAGGCTGAGTAGATGGGGGGTAGCTCCGCTTCAGATGTTTTGCCACAGAGAGTAGGAGTCTTTCCGTGTACAGGGGCCCCCAGACTTCCTGGACTGTGTGGAGCTTGGAGGAGTCTTGTTTCCTTTGGTCCAGGTTCTCGGTCAGCCTAAGTTGGTTGTCCGTGAGCGCAGCAAAGGCTGCTGTGAGTGTAGGGTCTGTCGGTGTGGAAACCAGGCCGGGTAGGTCTCGTAGTAGGACATTCTTCTTCATATAGGCACGGAGATGGGCCTCAGCCCTATAGGAAGGGCCCGGTTCTAAGAGCCGGATGGTTCCCAGTAGGGTGGTAGGCTGTGTGCCAACTGCTCGTAGGGTGTCCAGAAGGGGCTTGCAGACCTCAACAAGTCCTTGTTGGAGGATGTGAGGGTGAAGGACTTGGAAAGCCTGTTTGGGTGTGAGGCCGCGACATAACACCAGGGGGACTAGTTCAAACGGGAGGAAGCACACCTTGTGAGCTTGGAGCATTTCGGTGTGGGCCATCCCTGCCGGAATAGGGGGGATGTAATCTTGCTCCGGGTTTTGGGCTATTGCAGCCTCATGATGGGCCATGAGATACACTCTGCTGGCGGCCGCCCTGGACAGCAGGGTGGCATCCACCTGAACCAGCTCACCTTCCTGGCCTACCAAGTCGTCGATGTAGCCGAAGGTGCTCCCCCTGTTGACTGAGGGTTGAGTGATGGTGCCTGGGTACCGGCGGAGGCCATGGATGACCCGGAGCCGGTCTACACCAGCTGCATCTTCTTGGAAGATGCCTAGACCTCCAATAGCTTGTGCATCGAAGATATCCAGAAGAAGTGGGAGGAGTTGCGCCCCTTCCGCTTCCGTGAAGAGGGTGTAGATGGCTTGGTAGATGTCTCTTCTATCCAGGGCTTCCCCAAAGGGGCCCGACCCTTGGAAGAACTCCCTGTAACTCATTCTCGTGTCCTTAGCCGGTAGTCTCAGTGCTAGACGGATCAAACCGCGGTACTGAAGAGGGTCGGTGAGGCGGCGACTGAGCCAGGGCCGATGATCTAGTTGCGTGGGGCCTTGCTTGTAGCCGGACCTGATAGGCTTCTTGTAGGGCACGTTGCTCTAGCGGTAGGTTGGGTTGCAGCGAAAGCGGGGATTAGCGTCACAATACAGTCGTCCCAATACTCTCCCCGTAGCGGCGGTTTCGATACTCTCCTAGTAGGCGCGTTGGGCCTTTCAGTGAGGTGTCCTGTAGGCGCGTCGGGCCTTCTGTAATCCTCGCGTTGGGAGGATCCGCGGCTTGTACGGGTACAATAGGGAAGACTATTGGACCTGGACGTATGAGCCGTTATTCTACTACTAATCGTTTTAGGAGCAAAAGAGTGAGCTGTAGGCTTGGTTGCTGCTGGAGGAATCCTTTGCAAGCTTGTTAGCGCTAAGCCTGTGATTTGATTGCTGCTTACAGCCCGATTGGCTGCGTGCAGTGAGTGATCGTAGAGTTCGTACCTACGTTGGTGATACAGTGAGATCTTGTATACTCAAGGGTGTTCTTTGGTTCGTACGTCGTACATTCTACGTGGCACTACCATTCCTTACATTCGGTTCGCTACATCAATTTGGATGGGACGATTCTAGAAGAGTGGTAGCGCGTCCAGATATTGCCGAACACGTAAACGAAGAAATGCCACCGTACCAAACAGTCTACTGGTACAAACAGAGAAATAGTTTTAGCGTTTTCCGTATTTCAATAGTTGGTCCACGTGTCCCAGTAAATAGGACTAGATCCAATCATAACTTCGCGAAAAGAACGAGAGGCAGAACTTACACTTCCTGTCCGCGGGATCAACAATACCTACTGGTACGAGCACTACCGTACCGATACTTCCTAATTAGGTAGGTACTGTAAGAGCATTTAATCGATATGTACCGTACAGATACTCGTAAGTGCATACAAGTACCGTACCACCCACAACTCGATGTGAAACGAGTGCACGCCGATCAACGCCACAGAAGTATCCCGAAGTCGCATTGTATTCCGTTCAAGTTCGCAGATTAATTATTATCTCGCGCATCAGAATTGAACAACTAACTCGTATCATACGTCGTCGTTAGAAGGAAGCACTTCACCCACTTTGAAAGCAATGATCAGATCTCTAAGTTCCGGTAGGTTGAAGAAACGGGGCGAAAGTCCCGGAAGGCTGTCGAAACGGGGCGAAAGTCCCGGAAGGCTGTCGAAACGACCCGAGAACTCGAAGGGCAGCAGGCTGACGAGGAAACCCGAGAGCTCGAGCAACGTAACGAACAAGCTCGAAACGTTGACTATCGGACCGAAGACCTCCGCGAGCCAGAGAAGCACGACGCAACGACCCGAGAGCACGTCGAGCGTCGAACCGAAGGCATCCGCGAGCCAGAGAAGCATGACGAAACGACCCGAAAGCCCCGGAAGGCTCAGATCCCGAACCGAGAGATCCGGCAGGGAGGCGAAGCGAACCGAGAATCCCGGCAAGCCAAAGAAACGAGGCGAGAGCCCCGGACGATTGCGAAACGGGAGAATGAGAAAGCGTGGCGAGAGCCCAGGGCGATTGAAGAAGCGAGGTGAGAGTCCCGGGAGGCTTTCGAGGAAAACAAGGCCGGCGCGACGACCAGAATCCGCGGCCGACAACGAAAACGGCTCTGAGGAATTCGATGAAGGGGCAGAGAGGAAGCTCCGATCATCCTGATTGGTTGGAGGCGCAGAAAAATCGAGTGTTTAACGTCCGTCCATGCTCAGGAGGTTCCATAGAGCACGCATCGGAGAAGGCTAATAAACTGAGCCAGTTTGAAGGGCTCTAAATCATCGGTTGCGTTAAAGACATTGAACTGCATAATTTCGCCTGTCCCCGGTGTTGGCACCGTAAAGAAACCGTAGGGTTGTCGTGTTCGCGTGGCTATTCAGCGCACAACGGTCGTGCTTAGACTGTTGGTGGTCCACATCGTCCTTTGCATCAGTAAGGGGTTGTTGCTTTTGTACCAATTTCATGGACAGCAAAAACACAATCCTACTTTTGATCGTCCGGATCAATCTCTTAATTTTCATCCTGGCGACATATTCGGTCCTCCTGGTTCGGATGTTGAACTGCTTCCTGTTGCTGTCGCTGCCAGTGAAGTGCATTAGTGAGCAGAATTTCCTCTCGGATATACCGAATTGCATCATCATCTTGGCAACAAGTTTCATTCCGGCATTGCCGAATCGCTTGCTGATATTCTTGTTCCACCTTAAGATTGATCTCTTCATCAGAATTTGGTGGTAGATAGCGCATTTTTGGGAACGTACAAATAATCCAGTCAGGAATACGTTCGCGGTCGATTCCATGGAGAGAAAGGAGTTGATCCCAGCCAGGATCCGCCGGATTGCCCTTTGAATTAGTTTCACGATCGGGATCTGAATCCGAATCATAAAACAGCCACAAATCGTTACTATCCTCTGCGCTTGGTGTGGCAGATATGTTCGAATCGACTGGATTGGTTGGAGTAATCTTGTTGATACTCAAATTCTATGTACAGGCTAGCACGTGATGATACAGTCGCTTGGACAATACTGTTTCTGAGACTAGATGATCAATCATATAAAATTTCCACTAGATTTAATTTTCAAAGTTATGAGACGATAATATCTATCATCCACTCATGTGTATCACGTTGATGTGTTTCTGACACCTTCCTGACAACTTATTGATATTTTTGTTGTTACTCTAAAAATCGACCAAAGGTATATGATGTTAAAATTTAAAGAGATGTGAGCTCAGAGAGAGGCTCTTATTTTTACTATGTATTTTCACTGTATCGGGGCTCTCTGCTGTATTTTGTTTGGTAGAGATCTTCCCCGGTTATCTGTTACTGTTATCTTCATCGTACCGATACTGCTGTTACTGTTGCTGTATGAGCGTCGTGTCGGTCTTTTACGAGGTTAAGTATTTCTTATCCGGTGGGGCGTATGCTTGTTCGTAGAGTGGGTAGATAAATGAGGCCCATCCGGAATCGGTATTGATTTTCTTGATTGCAATAAGTAATTTCCTCACGGGATGTCAAGTATATTCTTCTGAATCTACTTATGGATTCCAAATGTTTACTTACTGTTCAGGTCTTTGGATATTTCTTGTTTCTAACCGATTATCCTCTTTTGTTTGTAGCCTTAGGTGATATCGTTTTTACCACTTAAGGATTCCAAGTAGTGGAGGTGCGTTTGATTCTAGTGCTTGATCATCGTAGTATTCGTATCTCATATTCCGCACCTCGGTCGTCGTTTTATTTGTTTTGTCGGCTTTTCCAATCGAATTTGATGCCGACAAAGTCTGTATTTTTTGCCGACAACACACCCCTTGATCCAACATGTTCACCTGATGTTGGATTACTGTCAGGGTATAGTTAACCTTGGTCGAATTGTTTGATGGCTTCTATCAATAGCCGGATTACATCATTCTATCGCTTTGAATGACTGCTGGATCTCATTTTTCAATCGCGTCTGAATGGAATCATATCGACGCTTGACCGATTGATAGATCGAACGTTCGGATCGAATCGTAACGTGCAAGCGATTTAACTTGGGTAGTGTCCCATGATAAATCTTGCGTGTCGGGCGTGCAAGATCCATCCCAATGGTTTGGTTAGATCATCGGCAGGGTTGATGACTCCAGGAATATGAATCATCTTGATTTCACCATATTCTTTCCATGCTTGACTTGCGAAGAACCTGATCTCAATATGCCTGGTTCTTTCAGTTGGCTTCTGGGCATTGATGATTTCAATTGCTGATGCATTGTCTTCATAGATAGGGGTTGGACCAACTTGAACAAATTGGTGGAGTTGTTAGTTGAACGTTTAACACTAACCCTAGGAGTTGACAACGTAACCTTGTAGACGGAGTTTATGTGGGGGGGGTTTGGGGGGGGGGAAATACGTAGAAATATTAAAAAAATCTGTTTTTAACAAGTAGACTTGGTACAAACGCTACGACTAAAAATCGTAAAAAACAGGACCCAAATAATTATTTACGGAAATGAGATGCTTCTTCTAAAAGCAATAGTAATATCTAGTGGCGCGCGCTCATTTTTATGGTAGCAAACTCTCATTTTTATGGTTGCAAGTAACCATAAGATTTAACCTGAATAAAGAAAAAAATCATACGATTAAAATCTGTCTTAGATCAAGTTGGTCGTCACGTTGTCATCAACCTTGCCAGATGAGAGAGTTGGTGAGAAATAATATCGGACTTGTTAGAATTGGTACAATTTGTACATGAATGAGTCGGACTTGATGTATTTACAGTCATATGCCGGTTCGTACTCTGAATTCGATCGAAAAAGCGAAATATTGTACGGTACGTACGGTGAGTAGGGACTGGAAAGATTTGCACTGTGTTCAAATCTGGTGAGTTTGTGGGTTGACGATTGAATTATATTTTGGTTAGGGACTGGAAAGATTTGCAGTGTGTTCAAATCTGGTGGGTTTTTGGGTTCACGATTGAATTATATTATGGTTGGGGACTGGAAAGATTTGCACTGTGCGTTGACAATTGAATTATATTTGGGTTAGGGACTGGGAAGATTTGCACTGTGTTCAAATCTGGTGGGTTTTTGGGTTGACAATTGAATTATATTTGGGTTAGGGACTGGGAAGATTTGCACTGTGTTCAAATCTGGTGGGTTTTTGGGTTGACAATTGAATTATATTTTGGTGGGGGATCGGCAGGATTTGCACTGTGTTCAAATCAGGTGGGTTAGGGACTGGAAAGATTTGCACTGTGTTCAAATCTGGTGGCTTTTTGGGTTTATGACTGAGTTATATTTTGTTTGGGGATTGGCAGGATTTGCACTGTGTTCAAATCTGGTGGGTTGGATTTAAACAGACAAACAAAAATTAGAGACACTGAAAATACTTCATTGTTGTTTTTCACCATTCAGATTCCAAAGAGTCTGTTTGAGGAAAACAATGCTTGAGTGTAGCTCATATTATTCCAATTACATCAAGAATACATAATTGCTGACAGAGGATGTGTCTTACCCACAAGACTATAGTCGAGTGTGCACACCATGTATTTTTCACCAAATTGTAATTAATGCCACTTGTAATGCATGAAGCTTCAAGTTCAAGATTGAATTCATCATTGTAAGCCAACAGTACCATTTCAGATTATACTTATGGAGAAAGCCTCAGCACCTTAAAGTACACCACTGTGAAACGATCTGCAAAGCAGATTTTCGCACGCACAATGTACAAGTGGGCTTTGTCTCCGTAAAGCGACAATTCTATCCCCCCCTAGAAGGTGAAGGATGGAAATGCCATCTAACTATGGCTTTTAATTTGTTTGCAAATTTGCATACTCCAAGAACACTACTAGGTCCATGCTACAAATGTATACACTTTTGCCATACACTTTTCATCTACAACAATACCAACGAAAGGTAGGATCATACATCCAATTCGATCCTGTGACCTCATTTGCTCAGCCACTAACCCACCCACACTATGGAATCATTGACTTGAGTCATGAAAATGAATCATATAATTGAATCAAAATTGAATCACAGAATTGAACCATAGACTTGTATCATGGAATTGAATCATGGATTGGAATCATGGATTGGAAGCATGGATTGGAATTATGGATTTGAATTATGGATTAGAATCATAGACTTGGATTGATGAATTGATTCATAGATCTGAGGCATGGAATGGAATCATTTACTTGAGTCATGAAAATGAATCATATATTTGACTCATAGACCTGACTCATAGACTTGAATCAAAATTGAGTAGTAGAATTGAATAATATAATTCAATTACGTATATTGTATTGTATCATAGACTTGTATGATGGAATTGAATCATGGAATTAAATTGTGGATTGGATTCATAGACTCAGGTTTTTTAGTAAACACGTGAAATCAGGAAGCAGGGAATTTTGAAAATGAGGTAGGGAGTTCTGAACGTACCGCGCCATATCCCGCAGGGGGTAGAGAAACAGTTCTCAGATGTAGACTTGATTGAAAATTGAATCAGAGAATTGAATCATAGACTTGTATCATGGAATTGAGTCAAAGAATTGAATCACCAATAAATTGAAATTAGAAAAATAGTTTCTTTCAACCCCTAATAAAATTAAAAAAAATAGTTTCTCTTGAACCAAAATTGAAAAAATAGTTTCTTTCACCCCCTCAAAAATGAAGTATGACTCAAGCATGGTATGTAGTATGAGTATGTACTGGATCTAAGAACAAATCTTTTGAAAAACTAAAAAGTGAAAAAAATGGTTTCTTTCACCCCTTCAAAAATGAACTATGACTCAAGCAAGGTATGTAGTATGAGTATGTACTGGATCTAAGAACAAATGCAGTCATCATACATCTACTTTAATCGTTGTTGTGATACGGTACATACCAGTATTTTGTAATTATTGGCAGCTCGTACCGGTATATTAAATTCCTTTCGTGTCCACCAGTACCAAAGCTACATGACGGCAGTTGTTCTATTCGTACGAATCAATGAGTCCCCTATCAACTCAATTGGAACTGCTATCAGAACTATCTTTGTCTGAACTGGATACATAATATGAATAGATAATCAAGTTGATTTAAGGTTGGGGATGGGCAGGATTTGTAAGTTCGGTCTTTGACGAACGAGTTATATTTTGATTAGGGACTGGAAAGATTTCCACTGTGCAAAAATTGGTGGATTTTTGCGTTGACGATTGAATTATATTTTGGTCGGGGGTCGGAAGAATTTGCACTGTCTTCAAATCAGGTGGGTTTTTTGGTTGATTACTGAGTTATATTTTGGTCGGGGATCGGCAGGATTTGCACTGTGTTCAAATATGGTTGGTTTTTTGGTTCACGATTGAATTATATTTTGGTCGGGGGTCAGAAGAATTTGCACTGTCTTCAAATCAGGTGGGTTTTTTGGTTGATAACTGAGTTATATATTGCTCGGGGATCGGCAGGATTTGCACTGTGTTCAAATATGGTTGGTTTTTTGGTTCACGATTGAATTATATTTTGGTCGGGGGTCGGAAGAATTTGCACTGTCTTCAAATCAGGTGGGTTTTTTTATTATTACTGAGTTCTATTTTGGTCGGGGATCGGCAGGATTTGCACTGTGTTCAAATATGGTTGGTTTTTTGGTTCACGATTGAATTATATTTTGGTAAGAGACTGGAAAGATTTGCACAGTGTTAATTGGCGGGATTTGCACTGTGCTAAAATCTTGTTGGTTTTTGAATTGATGACTGAATTGTATTTTGGTTAGGGACTGGAGAGATTTGCACTGTGTTCAAATCTGGTGAGTTTTAGGGTTGACGATTTAATTATATTTTGGTTCGGGACTGAAAACATTTGCACTGTGTTCAAATCTGGTTGGTTTTTGGGTTGATGGCTGAGTTATATTTTAGTCGACGATTGGCAGGATTTGCACTGTGCTAAAATCTTGTGGGTTTTTGTGTTGGGTTCATGACTGCGTTATATTTTAGTCGGGGACTGGAAAGATTTGCACTGTGTCTAAATCTGGTGGGTTTTAGGGTTGACGATTTAATTATATTTTGGTTTGGGACTGAAACGATTTTCACTGTGTTCAAATCTGGTTGGTTTTTGGGTCCATCACTGCGTTATATTTTAGTCGGGGACTGGCAGGATTTGCACTGCGCTAAAATCTTGTGTGTTTTTGGGTTGATGACTGCGTTATATTTTGATCGGGGATCCGCAGGATTTGCACTGTGCTCACATCTGGTTGGTTTTTGGGTTGATGACTGAGTTATATTTTAGTCGGGAATTGGCAGGATTTGCACTGTGCTAAAATCTGGTGGGTTTTTGGGTTGATGACTCAGTTATATTTTAGTCGGGAATTGGCAGGATTTGCACTGTGTTCAAATCTGGTTGGTTTATGGGTTGATGACTGTGTTATATTTTAGTCGGGGATTGGAAAGAATTGCACAATGCTAACATCTGGTTGGTTTTTGGGTTGATGACTGAGTTATATTTTAGTCGGGAATTGGCAGGATTTGCACTGTGCTAAAATCTGGTGGGTTTTTGAATTGATGACTTTTAGTCGGGAATTGGCAGGATTTGCACTGTGCTAAAATCTGGTTGGTTTTTGGGTTGATGTCTGAGTTATATTTTAGTCGGGAATTGGCAGGATTTGCACTGTGCTAAAATCTTGTGTGTTTTTGAATTGATGACTGAGTTATATTTTGGATAGGGACTGGAAAGATTTGCACTGTGTCTAAATCTGGTGGGTTTTATGGTTGAAGATTTAATTATATTTTGGTTAGGGACTGAAAAGATTTGCACTGTGTTCAAATCGGGTTGGTTCTTGGGTTGATGACTGAGTTATATTTTAGTCGGGTATTGGCAGGATTTGCACTGTGCTAAAATCTGGTGGGTTTTTGGGTTGATGACTGAGTTGTATTTTAGTGGGGAATTGGCAGGATTTGCACTGTGCTAAAATCTGGTAGGTTTTTGGGTTGATGACTGCGTTATATTTTAGTCGGGGATTGGCAGGATTTGCACTGTGCTAAAATCTGGTTGGTTTTTGAATTGATGACTGAATTATATTTTGGTTCGGGACTAAAAAGATTTGCATTGTGTTCAAATCTGGTTGGTTTTTGGGTTGATGACTGAGTTATATTTTAGTCGGGGATTGGCAGGATTTGCACTGTGTTCAAATCTGGTTGGTTTTTGAATTGATGACTGAATTATATTTTGGTTAGGGACTGAAAAGATTTGCACTGTGTTCAAATCAGGTTGGTTTTTGGGTTGATGACTGCGTTATATTTTAGTCGGGAATTGGCAGGATTTGCACTGTGCTAAAATCTGGTTGGTTTTTGAATTGATGACTGAATTATATTTTGGTTAGGGACTGAAAAGGATTTGCACTGTGTTCAAATCCGGTTGGTTCTTGGGTTGATGACTGAGTTATATTTTAGTCGGGTATTGGCAGGATTTGCACTGTGCTAAAATCTGGTGGGTTTTTGGATTGATGACTAAATTGTATTTTTGTGGGGAATTGGCAGGATTTGAACTGTACTAAAATCTGGTTGGTTTTTGGGTTGATGACTGCGTTATCTTTTAGTCGGGGATTGGCAGGATTTGAACAATGCTAAAATCTGGTGGGTTTTTGGGTTATTGACTGAGTTATATTTTGGTTAGGGACTAGAAAGATATGCACTGTGTCTAAATCAAGTAGGTTTTAGGGTTGACGATTTAATAATATTTTGGTTAGGGACTGAAAAGATTTGCACTGTGTTCAAATCGGGTTGGTTTTTGGGTTGATGACTGAGTTATATTTTAGTCGGGAATTGGCAGGATTTGCACTGTGCTAAAATCTGGTTGGTTTTTGGGTTGATGACTGAGTTATATTTTAGTCGGGAATTGGCAGGATTTGCACTGTGTTCAAATCTGGTTGGTTTTTGGGTTGATGACTGTGTTATATTTTAGTCGGGGATTGGAAAGATTTGCACAATGCTAAAATCTGGTGGGTTTTTGGGTTATTGACTGAGTTATATTTTGGTCGGGAATTGGCAGAATTTGCACTGTGCTAAAATCTGGTTGGTTTTTGGGTTGATGACTGAGTTATATTTTGGTTAGGGACTGGAAAGATTTGCACTGTGTCTAAATTTGGTGGGTTTTAGGGTTGACGATTTAATTATATTTTGGTTCGGGACTGAAAAGATTTGCACTGTGTTCAAATCTGGTTGGTTTTTGGGTTGATTACTGAGTTATATTTTAGTCGGGGATTGGCAGGATTTGCACTGTGCTAAAATCTGGTTGGTTTTTGGGTTGATGACTGCGTTATATTTTAGTCGGGGATTGGCAGGATTTACACAATGCTAAAATCTGGTGGGTTTTTGAGTTATTGACTGAGTTATATTTTAGTCAGGAATTGGCAGGATTTGCACTGTGCTAAAATCTGGTTGGTTTTTGAATTGATGACTGAATTATATTTTGGTTAGGGACTAAAAAGATTTGCATTGTGTTCAAATCTGGTTGGTTTTTGGGTTGATGATTGAGTTATATTTTAGTCGGGGATTGGCAGGATTTGCACTGTGCTAAAATCTGGTTGGTTTTTGAATTGATGACTGAATTATATTTTGGTTAGGGACTGAAAGATTTGAACTGTGTTCAAATCAGGTTGGTTTTTGGGTTGATGACTGCGTTATATTTTAGTCGGGGATTGGCAGGATTTGCACTGTGCTAAAATCTGGTTGGTTTTTGAATTGATGACTGAATTATATTTTGATTAGGGACTGAAAAGATTTGCACTGTGTTCAAATCTGGTTGGTTTTTGGGTTGATGACTGAGTTATATTTTAGTCGGGGATTGGCAGGATTTGCACTGTGCTAAAATCTGGTGGGTTTTAGGGTTGATGACTGAGTTGTATTTTAGTGGGGAATTGGCAGGATTTGCACTGTGCTAAAATCTGGTTTGTTTTTGGGTTGATGACTGCGTTATATTTTAGTCGGGGATTGGCAGGATTTGAACAATGCTAAAATCTGGTGGGTTTTTGAATTGATGACTGAGTTATATTTTGGTTAGGAACTGAAAAGATTTGCACTGTGTTCAAATCTGGTTGGTTTTTGGGTTGACGATTTAATTATATTTTGGTTAGGGACTGAAAAGATTTGTACTGTGTTCAAATCTGGTTGGTTTTTGGGTTGATGACTGTGTTATATTTTAGTCGGGGATTGGAATGATTTGCACAATGCTAAAATCTGGTGGGTTTTTGGGTTGATGACTGAGTTAAATTTTAGTCGGGAATTGGCAGGATTTGCACTGTGCTAAAATCTGGTGAGTTTTGAATTGATGACTTTTAGTCGGGAATTGGCAGGATTTGCACTGTGCTAAAATCTGGTTGTTTTTTGGGTTGATGTCTGAGTTATATTTTAGTCGGGAATTGGCAGGATTTGCACTGTGCTAAAATCTGGTTGGTTTTTGAATTGATGACTGAATTATATTTTGGTTAGGGACTGAAAAGATTTGCACTGTGTTCAAATCTGGTTGGTTTTTGGGTTGATGACTGAGTTATATTTTAGTCGGGAATTGGCAGGATTTGCACTGTGCTAAAATCTGGTTGGTTTTTGTTGAATTGATGACTGAGTTAAATTTTGGTTAGGGACTGAATATATTTGCACTGTGTCTAAATCTGGTTGGTTTTAGGGTTGACGATATAATTATATTTTGGTTAAGGACTGGAAAGATTTGCACAGTGCTAAAATCTGGTAGGTTTTTGGGTTGATGACTGAGTTATATTTTAGTCGGGAATTGGCAGGATTTGCACTGTGCTAAAATCTGGTTGGTTTTTGAATTGATGACTGAGTTATATTTTAGTTAGGGACTGGAAAGATTTGCACTGTGTTCAAATCAGGTTGGTTTTTGGGTTGATGACTGAGTTATATTTTAGTCGGGAATTGGCAGGATTTGCATTGTGCTAAAATCTGGTGGGTTTTTGTGTTGATGACTGAGTTGTATTTTAGTGGAGAATTGGCAGGATTTGCACTGTGCTAAAATCTGGTTGGTTTTTGGGTTGATGACTGAGTTATATTTTAGTCGGGGACTGGCAGGATTTGCACTGTGCTAAAATCTGGTTGGTTTTTGGGTTGATGTCTGAGTTATATTTTAGTCGGGAATTGGCAGGATTTGCACTGTGCTAAAATCTGGTTGGTTTTTGAATTGATGACTGAATTATATTTTGGTTAGGGACTGAAAAGATTTGCACTGTGTTCAAATCAGGTTGGTTTTTGGGTTGATGACTGAGTTATATTTTAGTCGGGAATTGGCAGGATTTGCACTGTGCTAAAATCTGGTTGGTTTTTGTTGAATTGATGACTGAGTTAAATTTTGGTTAGGGACTGAATATATTTGCACTGTGTCTAAATCTGGTTGGTTTTAGGGTTGACGATTTAATTATATTTTGGTTAAGGACTGGAAAGATTTGCACAGTGCTAAAATCTGGTAGGTTTTTGGGTTGATGACTGAGTTATATTTTAGTCGGGAATTGGCAGGATTTGCACTGTGCTAAAATCTGGTTGGTTTTTGAATTGATGACTGAGTTATATTTTAGTTAGGGACTGGAAAGATTTGCACTGTGTTCAAATCTGGTGGGGTTTTTGGGTTGATGACTAAATTATATTTTGTTTAGGGACTGAAAAGATTTGCACTGTGTTCAAGTCAGGTTGGTTTTTGGGTTGATGACTGAGTTATATTTTAGTCGGGAATTGGCAGGATTTGCACTGTGCTAAAATCTGGTTGGTTTTTGTTGAATTGATGACTGAGTTATATTTTAGTCGGGAATTGGCAGGATTTGCACTGTGCTAAAATCTGGTTGGTTTTTGTTGAATTGATGACTGAGTTAAATTTTGGTTAGGGACTGGAAAGATTTGCACTGTGTTCAAATCCGGTTGGTTCTTGGGTTGATGACTGAGTTATATTTTAGTCGGGAATTGGCAGGATTTGCATTGTGCTAAAATCTGGTGGGTTTTTGTGTTGATGACTGAGTTGTATTTTAGTGGAGAATTGGCAGGATTTGCACTGTGCTAAAATCTGGTTGTTTTTTGGGTTGA
Organism: Pseudo-nitzschia multiseries; assembly: GCA_037355745.1. Taxonomy (NCBI): domain Eukaryota; phylum Bacillariophyta; class Bacillariophyceae; order Bacillariales; family Bacillariaceae; genus Pseudo-nitzschia; species Pseudo-nitzschia multiseries. The sequence continues at coordinate 27,627,380 of CM074781.1, forward strand.
TGTCTGAGTTATATTTTAGTCGGGAATTGGCAGGATTTGCACTGTGCTAAAATCTGGTTGGTTTTTGAATTGATGACTGAATTATATTTTGGTTAGGGACTGAAAAGATTTGCACTGTGTTCAAATCTGGTTGGTTTTTGGGTTGATGACTGAGTTATATTTTAGTCGGGAATTGGCAGGATTTGCACTGTGCTAAAATCTGGTTGGTTTTTGTTGAATTGATGACTGAGTTAAATTTTGGTTAGGGACTGAATATATTTGCACTGTGTCTAAATCTGGTTGGTTTTAGGGTTGACGATTTAATTATATTTTGGTTAAGGACTGGAAAGATTTGCACAGTGCTAAAATCTGGTAGGTTTTTGGGTTGATGACTGAGTTATATTTTAGTCGGGAATTGGCAGGATTTGCACTGTGCTAAAATCTGGTTGGTTTTTGAATTGATGACTGAGTTATATTTTAGTTAGGGACTGGAAAGATTTGCACTGTGTTCAAATCAGGTTGGTTTTTGGGTTGATGACTGAGTTATATTTTAGTCGGGAATTGGCAGGATTTGCATTGTGCTAAAATCTGGTGGGTTTTTGTGTTGATGACTGAGTTGTATTTTAGTGGAGAATTGGCAGGATTTGCACTGTGCTAAAATCTGGTTGGTTTTTGGGTTGATGACTGAGTTTTATTTTAGTCGGGAATTGGCAGGATTTGCACTGTGCTAAAATCTGGTTGGTTTTTGTTGAATTGATGACTGAGTTAAATTTTGGTTAGGGACTGGAAAGATTTGCACTGTGTCTAAATCTGGTGGGTTTTTGTTTTAGGGTTGACGATTTAATTATATTTTGGTTCGGGACTGAAAAGATTTGCACTGTGTTCAAATCTGGTTGGTTTTTGGGTTGATGACTGAGTTATATTTTAGTCGGGGATTGGCAGGATTTGGAATGTGCTAAAATATGGTGGGTTTTTGGGTTGATGACTGTGTTATATTTTAGTCGGGGACTGGCAGGATTTGCACAGTGCTAAAATCTGGTAGGTTTTTGGGTTGATGACTGAGTTATATTTTAGTCGGGAATTGGCAGGATTTGCGCTGTGCTAAAATCTGGTTGGTTTTTGAATTGATGACTGATTTATATTTTAGTTAGGGACTGGAAAGGTTTGCACTGTGTCTAAATCTTGTGGGTTTTTAGGCTTGACGATTTAATCATGTTGGTTTTTGGGTTTATTACTTAGTTATATTTTGGTCGGGGATTGGCAGGATTTGGACTGTGCTTAATTATGGTGATTTTTGGTTGATGACTGAGTTATATTTTGGTTAGGGACTGGACAGATTTGCACTGTGCGAAAATAGGGTGGGTTTTTGTATTGATGACTAAGTTTTATTTTGGTCGTGGACTTGCAGGATTTGCACAGTGCTCAAACCTAGTGGATTTTTGGGTTCGTGACTGAGTTATATTTTAATCGTAGAATTTCTTACCATAGCTTTACTGACACATACTTAAAATACATACAAACACTATGTACTCAACAACTCCACAGGGCCCCTGCAAAGCACTAATCCTAATTCCTTGAGTATGGACCTGAGGTACCTGGCTGTTTTGGCTGCTGTTACTGCAGCGATGAATTCTGCTTCTGTAGAACTCTGAGCAGTAAGTGACTGAGCTTTGGATCTGTAAACAATTGCTCCACCAGCATAAGTGAAAACATATCCTGTGGTGGACCTGCAATGTTTTGGATCATTCCATATGCCGCATCAACAAAACATATCAGTTTGGCTTGCTTGATGTCTTCAGGGAATTTTAGGAGTGATGCGTCTTGGACTACATCGTCGTATGGTTTTCCTGGTGGTAGAGATGGATCGGCATTTGGTCTGTAGAATCTAATACCCCAAGATATGTTGTTCTGAGATAGCAGGCTATATTCTTCAAACTGGAATAGTGGAAAGCAGTGGGGTTGGAACTGTATTTTGACATCAGGGTCACTGCATAGCCAATGTCTGGCCGGCAGCTCACATATGCAAACATCATTTCACCTAAGAGTGTCCTATATGAGAAGCCCGATGTGGATTGTAATTCCGCATGTTCCTTGGTGCATTCTAATGGTCCATCAGTATGTGATTGAAGCTGACTCAGCACTTCAGTTGATAAAGGTGCTGATGGCTTAGAATGAGGTTTCATCTTGGAATCAGCTTCCCAACCATGGGACGTCATAATCCTGTCAATGTAATTTGCACAGGACAGTTCAATGTAGTCAGCTGTCTGTTTGACATCAATTCCATTGAAGTCCTCAAGCAATCCCAATTTTGTCAAGGGGATCACGTCTTCCTTAGGTAGCTTGAGCTTTGCACCTATGATGTCATAGATCTTGTCGGATATGGGTTCTGATGTGCAAGCTAGTGCAAAATCATCAACTTGTCTTAACATGTAGACTGTTTCACCTTCAAAGACTGTCGTGTAGATTGTTCTGTCATGAGTGGTAGTCTTGAAGTTGAGATCAGGACCTTTCAAGATCTTGTTGATGTGCGTCTCTCATAGTCTACCTGATTCTGGGTGGCCCTGAAGTGCTCAAAGAACCGGGAGCACCATCCTTCTGTCGATGTCTTTGCCGTGTTTGTGTCTGTACCAGTCTGCATATGCATCATCTACAGTCATGAAGGTTGGAATTTCAGGTCCAGGACTGTGTCCGAAAGCATCTTGGGCATCTGCTCCGTAGACTTTGAGATTGAGGCTTGCTGCGATGGCAAAGAACTATCTTTGGATAGGATGTTCAACACATGAAGAGTTTGACATGGCAACAGCATGCAGGGTTGGAGCTGCATATTTGCTTCCATTACAGCACTGTCTTGCTCGTCTGACACCATTCCTCTTGACACTGTATTGCCAATGGGGTCTGAGAATAATGGCTTCTGGATCCTTAGGATATGGAATTGGTGATCCAAACATTTCTAAGTCTTCAAACAAGTTACCAATTTGCTTGATAGTCTTGATGGAGGAAATCTGGTCCAAAAAAGGTGGATCTTCTTCGTCAGTGGGTTCCTTCCAAGACATATTTGGAGCAAATAGTCCATATTCATTCGAGTGGGTCCTGGCTTCTTTCATAGACAATTTGGCTTCAAGTGCAAAGGTAATGGGTGTATCTATTGAATCCCTCACCCCTCGAGCGTGGGATTTATGCAAGGCTGTGGTAACATCAGCAGCAGAAAACACACGGTTGTGATTGATAGATACAATATAAGCGCCTCTTAACTTGTAGAGGGATTTCTTATGGGAGGAGAAAAGCTTGGAGGCAGGACTTTTGGGAAGGCTATCGTTGACGTAGGCTCTGCCAAGTAGTGAATCATTGGCATATCTGAGACCAAATGCTTGATCAGCACAAGAGCTGGAAACAGTGGGTCAGAGGTTGGTGAGATCTGCAAAGGGTGAGATGGAGAATTGAAAATCACGGGACGACACCTCATTTGGCTCCGGTGGGAGAGGAATGTTGTCATTGGTCCTGAGCAGGTGCTTGACATTAGTAGGGAGGTCTGCAAGGGGTAAGTCATTCATGCCTTCATCAACCCTAACATGAGTGGCTATCTTGACTCTGTGCGTTTCAGTATCATACCACAGGATGTTTCGAGTAGTGTAGGGTACAAAACCTAGAAATATGCCTTTTCTTGCGTTGGGTTTGAGCTTGATTGATCTCTTGCCTGGAGGCCGAACCCAAACTCTGCAACCAAAAGTTCGGAAATCAGCAAGATTTTCCTTATGGTCAGTTGCCAATTCCAATGGTGAATGTGGCTGGTTGCCTTCAGGGAAGGCATTTGACAACCTCAGGGCATGATAGAAAGCAAAAGGCCAGAACTTGATGGGCAAATTTGCACCACTGAGCATGGTTTGCATTGAATTAGCCAAAGTTTGATGTGCTCTTTCAACTGTACCATTCTGGTGAGAAGCATCAGCCCCAGTTGGAAAAATGGAGTATCCAAAAGCAGAGAAGAGGTTTCTGATGTCAGGGTTGTGATAGAGTTCTCCACCTTGATCAACTGAAACATACTTGTTTTGCACAAGTTGGGTTGTGCTGGGAGAAGAAATGTTCCAGCCAATGAAGTGGTGCTGCTTTGGAGATTCGGGTATCACCATATTTCATACCGGTGTAGTGGTCTGTGATGAGAATCAAAGCTGTCTCACCATGTATGCCTTCATAATCAGACTTTCGTTTGCTGTTGGAGGATCTGGCGCCGGCCAAGGCAAAGTCAATAGACAAACCCTGAAAGGGTTGTGTAGCTTTTCTTGTGGAATGTGAGCCTGCAGGTGTCTTCGTTTGTTTACATTGAATGCAAGTTGGACATTGATTGAGAATACTTGTTTGCCGCTTGAACTTTGGTACTCCAAGGATGTGTTTATGAGCTTGATATACGAAGTCATCGCATGGGTGTCCTAATCTTTGGTGCCAAAGAAGTTTCGAAGTCTTGGCTTTGATGGCTTGAATCGGGATATGCTTGTCCACAATCTTGGTGAAAAACAATTTTGCATCAAACTTTGGCATGTCACTGGTATCAGACTGAGCTTGAGCCGCTTCTGTGCATTTTTGCAGTGTGACAAGATTCGTGTATACATCATACCTGTAGTTGCTAATGGCTTCTGTGGAGGCCAGTTCACAAGCTTCCTTGAACTGCATGTCAGTCGCTAAGGCATAGGCTGAGGATGTTGCACAATTGGCGTATGGGGACGCAAGATCAATGTCTGGAATCAGTATTGGATATGTGTAGCATTGACCATCAATGATACTTCCATGTAGGACAATACTTTTGGCAGTGTTCTGCTTGTGATGACAAATAATGGTGAGGATTCCATTTTGTTGAACAGATGAGTCATGTTTGTCATTGAAGACTTTGTGAATAGACTGTCCACTGAACTGATGTCTCACGCGAGATGTCATTCCACAAAGATCATTCTCACTCAGCAATGTTGTTGACAGTGAGGGAGAAAAGAAGAAGAAGACTCTAATATATCCTACGTGATTGGGGGCTGGTATGTGCACATAGCCTGATCCTTCAGGAATACAGGTGGCTGCCTTTCCTCCAATCGCTGCGGTGACCCTGACCGGACATTTTCTCAGCTTGGTGTAAGGTCTGTAACCATGCAGGATATGCTTTAGGTTTGTGCAGGAAACTTTGGCACCGGTGTCGATCTGAGCTCTGATGCAATGTTGGAAGTAGGCTGTAACTGCAATAGGATCTGGTGGGACCAGGGATTGCACGTTGTTGGTATCAACTGAGGTAGGGTTGTCTCTGTCAAAGTTGGGATCCCCATTGGTTTCCAGGTGTGATTCCAATGTAGGGGCTGTAACCTCAAGTGATTCCATATCACAGTAGACATCAATTGGGATTGAAGGCTGGAGGTTGTCCCTAGGGAGGAGATTGACAGCACCAATTTTGACAGATTCATAGGAGCTGACACTGCTGGAGTCCAAGGAAGGGCATAGGCTTTTCACTTGAGGGGCTGTGACGTCGTCAAATCCTTGAGGATCATCTTGAGGTGATGTCATATGGCTGCAAGAAAGACTGTCTATTCTTGGCCTTCGCAAAAAACTTGGTCCTCTGGCTCATCATCTGGGGAGGTTTCATCCGGATCCTCATCTTCAATGTTGATTTGGGAGATGCGGTGAGTAGAATCTAAGAGCTGTTGGGTTTCTCTATTGGATTTGTTCAGAAAAACAGCTGCAGCAATCCTATGTTTCTTAAGGGACTCAACATCTTGCAATACAGGGCAATTGTCAAAACTATCACCGGATGTGTGACAAACAATGCATTTTCTCCATGTGTCAAAGAGACCAGGCTGTTTGTCAAAAGCAGTGATGGCATTGCAATATGCTTGATGAAGGAAGGGATCATCAGACTCTTCGTCCATCTCGGGGTATCCTAGTGATTCAATAAGACTGATTGAGTGAGAAGTCAAAGTAGAAGGTGTTCTAACAGTATTGTTGCCAGCGCGCTTTTGAAACCTATCATTGCGACAGGGACCTGGTCTGGTGCCTGAGACGGGCAATTGCTTGGGCAGACTTAGTTTGGAGGTTTTATCCTTGTACTTCTGTTCAGCCTTGATCTCTTGCTCATATGTTTGCAGGGTTTGTAGGAGCCTCCCTGCTTTGAATTTGTCCTGTTTGAATTGGTCATCTGAGTCACGTTCATCTTCTGTCTTTTTGAAGAGTTCTTCCGAGAGAGTGGTTCCTGCAATGAGGTTGCTGACTTCTTCTGTCGAATTGATAGTGCTAGGTTGGTTTTGGAGGAACACTCTAAGTCTCAAGTAGTCCTTGTACCGGAAGTAGTATTCTTCAAGAGATTCACCTGCATCCTGGTTTGGGGGCTTTCTGACCATTCTACCTGCATTCGATGGCCGTTTGGAGTTGGGATGTGTCTGCGCAATGACTGTGTATAGAGCTTCGTATCCCTGTCCGCCTTCAAAGCTCTGAATGTTGGCCTTCATACTTGCACATGAATCAGGGATGATTTTGTCAGTTCTGAGTGCGGTGTAAATGAGATTTCCCCATTCATTGATGGCCAATTCATATCTTGAAGGGAGATCGTGTGAAAGACTATCACCAATTGTAAATCCTCTGAGGTGATCAGCTTCGCGCCTGTAGAGATAGTAAGGGTGGACGTAAATATGGTGTTGCTGTGCATGAGCCGTGATTTCTCTGTACCATTTCCTGACCTGAGGGTGAGTTGCATCCTTTAGTTGTGGAAATCCGGAGAGAAATAGTTTTTCCCTAGCCGCTTCCTTGGATTTATCGGAGGCTCTGGTTAGATCAAAGCAGTCACCACTTCTGGTGATCAGGCGCTGGTCATTTCTCCCACTGCCTAGGTTATGTAGGTAGTAGTTTTGCATGACAATCGTTTCATTTCCCGATGAGTCGGTGTAGGTGATTGGGAAGTCTTTCATATCATCTCTGGTGAGGAATTATTCTTTCCTATAGTATCGCTCCTTAACTGGTGGTGGTAAGGTGGCTGGATTCCATGGAAGGTCAAGTGTTGCTTGATGGTTGGCACCAGCATTGTTGTTGTTGTTGTTGTTGTTGTTGTTACCATTGTTGACCAGTTGTTGTAGTAGGGTGGTCAATTGTTGCATGTCGGTGCCTGCTGTCGCGGGTGCTGGGGTTGTAGTCACCTCGTCATTTGGTTCAGGGAAGTTGTAGATGTTGGCGTTATAAACCTCATCAAAGTGTACTGGATCCCAATCTGGTTTAAAACCCCAGTGAGTCGCTCTGATCTCTATGAGGAGGGTGTCTTGTCCTTGTTTGATGGCTAGTGCTCCTGCCTTGTCCATCGAGTGCTTGTTTCTGAGTCGCTTTGTCTTCTTGTTTGGGGCAACATACCAGAAAGTGGCATCCGCGAGAAGGGTGGATATGTGTCCTTTGTTGACTTCAGTTTGTTCCTTAGAGGGGATGATATCCATGATAGCATTGACAATGATTTCCTTGAGCATAGTAACCGGGTCTGGAGCCATTGTCTTGGGTCCTTCGGTATCGGTATCGTCGGTGATAAACAGTCCGGCGGTGTCTTCTAGGTCATGGGAGAATGATTGGTTGAGTTCTTCATGTTTGTGGGCATTCCCCTTGGTATTGAATGGTCCAAATTGAATCGCAATGTCCTGGATCTGATTCCAGTCAAATTCAGTTGCCGGCATGGTAATATCGTCGTCGTTTGATCGTGCGTGGTCGTAATTGTTTGATCGTAAATATCGTTCGATTAGTGCTTTGCAGGGGCCCTGTGGAGTTGTTGCGTACGTAGTTATTGTATGTATTGTAAGTATGTGTCAGTAAAGTTATGGTAAGAAGTTCTACGACCAAAATATAACTCAGTCATGAACCCAAAAACCCACCAGATTTGAGCACTGTGTAAATCCTGCCAGTCCCCGACCAAAATATAACGCAGTCATCAACCCAAAAACCCACCAGATTTTAGCACAGTGCAAATCCTGCCAATCCCCGACTAAAATAAAACTCAGTCATCAACCCAAAAACCAACCAGATTTGAACACAGTGCAAATCTTTTCAGTCCCTAAGCAAAATATAATTAAATTGTCAACCCTAAAACCCACCAGATTTGAACACAATGCAAATCTTTCCAGTCCCTAAGCAAAATATAACTCAGTCATCAACCCAAAAACCCACTAGATTTTAGCACAGTGCAAATCCTGCCAGTCCCCGACTAAAATATAACTCAGTCATGACACCACAAACCCACCAGATTTGAGCCCTGTGCAAATCCTGCCAGTCCCCGACCAAAATATAATGCAGTCATCAACCCAAAAACCCACCAGATTTTAGCACAGTGCAAATCCTGCCAATCCCCGACTAAAATAAAACTCAGTCATCAACCCAAAAACCAACCAGATTTTAACACAGTGCAAATCTTTTCAGTCCCTAACCAAAATATAATTAAATCGTCAACCCTAAAACCCACCAGATTTGAACACAATGCAAATCTTTCCAGTTCCTAAGCAAAATATAACTCAGTCATCAACTCAAAAACCCACCTTTTTTAGCACAGTGCAAATCCTGCCAATTCCCGACTAAAATATAATTCAGTCATCAACCCAAAAACCCACTAGATTTTAGCACAGTGCAAATCCTGCCAGTCCCCGACCAAAATATAATGCAGTCATCAACCCAAAAACCCACCAGATTTTAGCACAGTGCAAATCCTGCCAATCCCCGACTAAAATAAAACTCAGTCATCAACCCAAAAACCAACCAGATTTTAACACAGTGCAAATCTTTTCAGTCCCTAACCAAAATATAATTAAATCGTCAACCCTAAAACCCACCAGATTTGAACACAATGCAAATCTTTCCAGTTCCTAAGCAAAATATAACTCAGTCATCAACTCAAAAACCCACCTTTTTTTTGCACAGTGCAAATCCTGCCAATTCCCGACTAAAATACAACTCAGTCATCAACCCAAAAACCAACCTGACTTGAACACAGTGCAAATCCTGCCAATTCCCGACTAAAATATAACTCAGTCATCAACCCAAAAACCTACCAGAATTTAGCACAGTGCAAATCCTGCCAATTCCCGACTAAAATAAAACTCAGTCATCAACCCAAAAACCAACCAGATTTTAACACAGTGCAAATCTTTTCAGTCCCTAACCAAAATATAATTAAATCGTCAACCCTAAAACCCACCAGATTTTAACACAATGCAAATCTTTTCAGTCCCTAAGCAAAATATAACTCAGTCATCAACTCAAAAACCCACCTTTTTTTAGCACAGTGCAAATCCTGCCAATTCCCGACTAAAATATAAATCAGTCATCAACCCAAAAACCCACTAGATTTTAGCACAGTGCAAATCCTGCCAATTCCCGACTAAAATATAACTCAGTCATCAACCCAAAAACCCACCAGAATTTAGCACTGTGCAAATCTTTCCAGTCCCCGACCAAAATATAATGCAGTCATCAACCCAAAAACCCACCAGATTTTAGCACAGTGCAAATCCTGCCAATCCTCGACTAAAATATAACTCAGTCATCAACCCAAAAACCAACCAGATTTGAACACAGTGCAAATCTTTTCAGTCCCTAACCAAAATATAATTAAATCGTCAACCCTAAAACCCACCAGATTTGAACACAATGCAAATCTTTCCAGTCCCTAAGCAAAATATAACTCAGTCATCAACCCAAAAACACACCAGATTTTAGCACAGTGCAAATCCTGCCAATTCCCGACTAAAATACAACTCAGTCATCAACCCAAAAACGCACCAGATTTGAGCACAGTGCAAATCCTGCCAGTCCCTAACCAAAATATAATTCAGTCATCAACCTAAAACCCACCAGATTTGAACACAGTGCAAATCTTTGCAGTCCCTAACCAAAATATAGTTCAATCGTCAACCCAAAAACAAACCCTATTTTAGTACAGTGCAAATCCTGCCAATTCACAACTAAATATAACTCAGTCATCAACTCAAAAACCCACCAGATTTGAGCACACTGCAAATCCTGCCGATCCCGGACCAAAATAAAACTCATTCATCAACCAAAAAACCCACCATATGTGAACACAGTGCAAATCCTTCCAGCCCCCGACCAAAATATAACTCAGTCATCAACCCAAAAACCCACTAGATTTGAACACTGTGCAAATCCTGCCAGTCCCCAACCAAAATATAACTCAGTCATCAACCCAAAAACTAACCAGATTTCAGCACAGTGCAAATGCTGCCAATCCCTAACCAAATTATAACTCAGTCATCAACCAAAAAACCCACCAGCATATTTGAACACTGTGCAAATCCTGCCAGTCCCCGACCAAAATATAACTCAGATATCAACCAAAAAACCCCACCAGATTTGATCACAGTGCAAATCTTTCCAGTCCCTAACAAAATATAATTCAATCGTCAACCCAAAAACAAACCAGATTTGAACACAGTGCAAATCTTTCCAGTCCCTAACCAAAATATGATTCAGTCATCAACCCAAAAACCCACCAGATTTGAACACAGTGCAAATACTGCCGGTCCCCAACCAAAATATAACTCAGTCATCAAACCAAAAACCCACCAGATTGGATTACAGTGCAAATCTTTCCAGTTCCTGACCAAAATAAAATTCAATCATCAACCCAAAAACCCACCAGATTGGAAAATAGTGCAAATCTTTCCAGTCCCTATATAAATCAATCGTCAACCCAAAAACCCACCAGATTTGAACACAGTGCAAATCTTTCCAGTCCCTAACCAAAATATAATTCAATCGTCAACCGCAAAACGCACCAGATTTTAACACAGTGCAAATCTTTCCAGTCCCTAACCAAAATATAATTCAGTCATCAACACAAAAACCCACCAGGTTTGAACACAGTGCAAATCCTGCCAGTCACCGACCAAAATATAACTCAGTCATCAACCAAAAACCCACCTGATTTGAGCACAGTGCAAATGCTGCCAATCCCTAACCAAAATATAACTCAATCATCAACCCTAAAACCCACCAGATTTGAACACAATGCAAATCTTTCCAGTTCCTAAGCAAAATATAACTCAGTCATCAACCCAAAAACACACCAGATTTTAGCACAGTGCAAATCCTGCCAGTCCCCGACTAAAATATAACTCAGTCATCAACCCAAAAACGCACCAGATTTGAGCACAGTGCAAATCCTGCCAGTCCCTGACAAAAATATAATTCAGTCATCAACCAAAAAAACCCACCAGATTTGAACACAGTGCAAATCTTTCCAGTCCCGAATCAAAATATAGTTCAATCGTCAACCCAAAAACAAACCAGATTTGAACACAGTGCTGTTAATTTCCTTTTGAAACTGGCTGTTGAGCTGATTCAATCCAAAGGCAAAGAAGAGCAACAGGAGCCTTAGCTGCAGGCCGGTTGAGGTGCCGGTCTGTTGTGTTCTAATATTTCTCTGATATCCACTACGATTGGATGTTAATCCGACCAGATCTATTCTGACTATCGGTATCCGACGCAATCAGTTAGATCTTATGCTTGTAGTTCTACAATGGGACGCAAAGGAGGCGTCCGGTGCAAGGTTTAAGGTTGAATAATCAAATAATCTAAAAGTATAAGCGCATCTGCTTGGTAGAGAGCAAGCGACCACTTTAAAGATCACGCTGCCGCTAATACAGCATGATATCGTTACGAATATACGGTAAAATACCGTGTTACGATAAAATATCGTGTTGCCGCTAATACAACACGTATTTTTATGCAGCAGACAAGCAAGTTCGTGAGCACAAAGATCGAACCTCTGCTGTCTTTTCTTGAAAACAAAAACACTTAACGCGATGGCTAGCATATGCTAGTTTCTGCCGTGTGTTCTTTCTTTGATCTCTAAGTATCGACAATTCGATCGTACGAATGACGATCATTTGGCTCGCAAGACTGAGCCATTTGGTCAATAATGAGATACTTGGCTCGCAAGGCCGAGCCATATGGTAAAAAATGAGATACCCGGCTCACAAGATCGAGCCATTTGGTCACGAAAATGAGATATTTTGGCCCACAGATTGAGCCATTTGGACCATAAGGTTAAACATTATGATTCGCGTACAACCAAGCTGTACGCGTGTGGGTAAAGAATGAGATGCCACTGTACCATTGTTACATACGATTATGTTGGACATGAAAGGAATTTAATAAGTGCAAATCTTTCCAGTCCCAGACCAAAATATAACTCAGTCATCAACCAAAAAACCCACCAGATTTTAACACAGTGCAAATCATTCCAGTCATTAACCAAAATATAATTCAATCGTGAACCCAAAAACCAACCAGATCTGAACACAGTGCAAATCCTGCCAGTCCCCGACCAAAATATAACTCAGTCATCAACCCCAAAACCCACCATATTTGAACACAGTGCAAATCCTGTCAGTCCCGGACCAAAATATAACTCAGTCATCAACCCAAAAACCCACCAGATTTGAGCACAGTGCAAATACTGCCAGTCCCTAACCAAAATATAATTCAATCGTCAACCCAAAAACCAACCAGATTTGAGCATAGTGCAAATCCTGCCAGTCCCAGACCAAAATATAATTCAATCGTCAACCCAAAAAACAACCAGATTTGAGCATAGTGCAAATCCTGCCAGTCCCAGACCAAAATATAACTCAGTCATCAACCCAAAAACCTACCAGATTTGAACACAGTGCAAATCTTTCCAGTCCCTAACCAAAATATAATTCAGTCATCAACCCAAAAACCCACCAGATTTGAACACAGTGCAAATCTTTCCAGTCCCTAACCAAAATCTAATTCAATCATCAACCAAAAAAACTGACGGTATGTACGGTATGTACGTTCGAAAAAGAATCTCGTACGTACGACGTTTGAAAAAGATTCGTACGAAGATTTTTTTTTTCCGTACGTACGGTACGAATTATCTACGTAGTACTACAAAATCATGTACAATTCTACATAATGTACTAGATACTTCAACGAAATCGGACGCGAAAAAAAAAAAAAATTCTCTCTCACACAAACACACAGTAAATCACTTTTTCTACCCCCAGACAAAAAAATCACTTTTTCAATCTCGTAACAAAAAAAAACATCACTTCATAATCAGCCTTCTGACATCCAACTTATTTGAGTAGAGTTGCTATTTGGCACTCCGTCGGTGAACGTGGGATTCCACCTTATACTTCTTTATCAGTATTCGGCAGGTTATCCGTGCTCTTATATTTTAGTCTGAAATAACAGCCTTGTACTGGAAAAAGAATTAGCTCGCATTGGAGAAGAGGTGGTTTGCTGGATAGATAGTAGTGTTCTTGGACTTGATCACCCAAACATATACGTCTTGAGAGCAATAAATCTGCATCCATTGCTTCTATATCAACAGGCACGAGGTACTGTTTTTCATGACAGAGGAGTAAGAATTCTGCAAATCTACGGCAGCAGCAACAACAACAATTTCATTGGGACGATTTTCGGAACGTCGGAACAAGCAAAGGTAAGAATGAGAGAGATAGGCAACGGCTACGGCTACGGCAATTGATTGGTCTTCCACTCCACCGGCATTACTGATAATGTATTTCCTCTCTGTTTTTCTTCTTATTTTCATAGGACCGAATCAGAAGCAACGACTCGAAACCAACGGATTGGGATCAACGGATCGGAAGTAGCAACCATCGAATTGTCAGCAACGGATCAGAAGCAGCGGATCAGAATCAACTGATCAAGGTGCGGTGGTCATCTTCCCTGTAGGTGCGGGGAATTTTCCTGGTTGGTGATAATTACGATCGGCATATACATTATATTATTCTGTTGTTATTATTAACTCTATGTAGTACATCAATAGATACTCACCCATTTTGTTCAATTGGCAACAACGGCAACAAATCGTCGGCACCGAATAGCTCCTCCACCGGCGCAAAGCAACAACAGCAACCGGGCCGGGGCTTGGAAGGCTATTTTTTAGCCAAATTTTGCCCATCCATGTTGAGTCGTTTTTTTCTGATCCGCTGGATCAATCAATTCGAAACTTGGTCGGCGTGTTCTTATATATGTAATGAAGAGGACCCTGCAATATCGTTGCTGTTGGTGCCGTTGGTGCAGAGATATCTGCTGTGACTGTTGTTTGGGTTGCTTCCTTGAAATGTAGCCAAATTTTGCCCCTCTGCTTCACCGGTTCGATTCTTCTGATCCGCTGGATCAATCAATTCGAAACTTGGTCGGTGTGTTCTTATATATGTAATGAAGAGGACCCTGCAATATCGTTGCTGTTGGTGTCGTTGATATGGAGATATCTGCTGTGACTGTTATTTGGGGTGTTTCTTTGAAATGTAGCCAAACCAATGCTTTGCCGGTTAGATACTTCCAATCCACTCAATCAATCGATTCGAAACTTGCAGGCCTTGTCTTTCTCGATATTATGAAGAGATCCCTGCAATATCGTTGCCCGCGGTGACTTCAGTATGGAGATATTAATATTCACCGTTTTTTTCCTTTGTTTACCTTCAAAATGGACTTTGTGTGTCCGATGCTTTGCCGGTTAGATACTTCCAATCCACTCAATCAATCGATTCGAAACTTGCAGGTCTTGTCCTTCTCGATATTATGAAGAGATCCCTGCAATATCGTTGCCCGCGGTGACTTCAGTATGGAGATATTAATATTCATCGTTGTTTTCCCTTGTTTACCTTCAAAATGGACTTTGTGTGTCCGATGCTTTGCCGGTTAGATACTTCCAATCCACTCAATCAATCGATTCGAAACTTGCAGGTCTTGTCCTTCTCGATATTATGAAGAGATCCCTGCAATATCGTTGCCCGCGGTGACTTCAGTATGGAGATATTAATATTCACCGTTTTTTTCCCTTGTTCACCTTCAAAATGGACCTTGTGTGTCCAATGATTTGCCGGTTAGATACTTCCAATCCACTCAATCAATCGATTCGAAACTTGCAGGTCTTGTCCTTCTCGATATAATAAAGAGATCCCTGCAATATCGTTGCCCGCGGCGCCTTCAGTATGGAGATATCTGCTGTCCCTTGGGTTTGGAGGGGGTGTTTTCTGTGGAGGTGAAAATTCGGATTTGGAGTCCTCTGCTACTAGGCCCTCCTATTGCTTCTAACGCGTACAGCAGATCCGGGTTGATGACTGAGATAGAAAGATTTGCACTGTGTTCAAATCTGGTGGGTTTTTGGGTTGATGATTGAATTATATTTTGGTTAGGGACTGGAAAGATTTGCACTGTGTTCAAATCTGGTGGGTTTTTTTGGTTGATGACTGAATTATATTTTGGTCGGGGACTGGCAGGGTGTGCACAGTGTTCAAATATGGAGGTTTTTGGGTTGATGACTGAGATATATTTTGGTGGGCAATGGCAGGATTTACACTGTGCTCAAATCTGGTGTGTTTTTGGGTTGATGACTAATTATATTTTGGTCCGGGACTGACAGGATTTGCACTGTGTTCAAATCTGGTGGGTTTTTGGGTTGATGACTGAGTTATATTTTGGTCCGGGACTGACAGGATTTGCACTGTGTTCAAATATGGTGGGTTTTTGGGTTGATGACTGAGTTATATTTTGGTCCGGGACTGGCAGGATTTGCACTGTGTTCAGATCTGGTTGGTTTTTGGGTTCACGATTGAATTATAAGTTGGTTAATGACTGGAAGGATATGCACTGTGTTAAAATCTGGTGGGTTTTTTGGTTGATGACTGAGTTATATTTTGGTCTGGGACTGAAAAGATTTGCACTGTGTTCAAATCTGGTTTGTTTTTGGGTTGATGATTGAACTATATTTTGATTAGGGACTGGAAAGATTTACACTGTGTTCAAATCTAGTTGGTTTTTTTGGTTGATGACTGAGTTATATTTTGGTCGGGGACTGGCAGGATTTGCACTGTGTTTAAATATGGTGGGTTTTTTGGTTGATGACTGAGTTATATTTTGGTTAGGGACTGGAAAGATTTGCACTGTGCTAAAATCTGGTGTGTTTTTGGGATGATGACTGAATTATATTTTGGTTAGGGACTGGAAAGATTTGCACTGTGTTCAAATCTGGTGGGTTTTTGAGATGATGACTGAATTATATTTTGGTCGGGGACTGGCAGAATTTGCACAGTGTTCAAATATGCTGGTGGGTTTTTTGGTTGATGACTGAGTTATATTTTGTTTTGGGATTGGCAGCATTTGCACTGTGCTGAAATCTGGTTGGTTTTTGGGTTGACGACTGAGTTATATTCTAGTCGGGAATTGGCAGGATTTGCACTGTGCTAAAATCTGGTTGGTTTTTGAATTGATGACTGCGTTATATTTTGGTCGGGGACTGGCAAAATTTGCACAGTGCTAAAATCTGGTTCGTTTTTGGGTTGATGACTGAGTTACATTTTAGTCAGGAATTGGCAGGATTTGCACTGTGCTAAAATCTGGTGGGTTTTTGGGTTGATGACTGAGTTATATTTTGCTTAGGGACTGGAAAGATTTGCATTGTGTTCAAATCTGGTGGGTTTTAGGGATGAAGATTTAATTATATTTTGGTTAGGGACTGAAAAGATTTGCACTGTGTTCAAATCTGGTTGGTTTTTGGGTTGATGACTGAGTTATATTTTAGTCGGGGATTGGCAGGATTTGCACTGTGCTAAAATCTGGTGGGTTTTTGGGTTGATGACTGCGTTATATTTTGGTCGGGGACTGGCAGGATTTGCACTGTGTTCAAATCTGGTGGGTTTTTTGGTTGATGACTGAGTTATATTTTTTGGGGGGACTGGCAGAATTTGCACAGTGCTCAAGTCTGGTGTGTTTTGGGGTTGATGACTGAATTATATTTTGGTTGAGGACTTGAAAGATTTGCACTGTGTTCAAATATGGTGGGTTTTTGAGATGATGACTGAATTATATTTTGGTTAGGGACTGGAAAGATTTGCTCTGTGTTCAAATCTGGTGGGTTTTTGGGTTGATTACTGAGTTTTATTTTAGTCAGCGATTAGCAGGATTTGCACTGTGCTAAAATCTGGTGGGTTTTTGGGTTGATGATTGCGTTATATTTTGGTCGGGGACTGGCAGGATTTGCACAGTGCTCAAATCTGGTGGCTTCTTGGGTTGTTGATTTAATTATATTTTGCTTAGTGACTGGAAAGATTTGCACTGTGTTCAAATCTGGTGGGTTTTAAGGTTGACGATTTAATTATATTTTGGTTAGGGACTGGCAAAATTTGCACAGTGCTAAAATCTGGTTCGTTTTTGGGTTCATGACTGAGTTATATTTTAGTCGGGAATTGGCAGGATTTGCACTGTGCGAAAATCTGGTGGGTTTTTGGGTTGATGACTGAGTTATATTTTGCTTAGGGACTGGAAAGATTTGCATTGTGTTCAAATCTGGTGGGTTTTAGGGTTGACGATTTAATTATATTTTGGTTAGGGACTGAAAAGATTTGTACTGTGTTCAAATCTGGTTGGTTTTTGGGTTGATGACTGAGTTATATTTGAGTCGGGGATTGGTAGGATTTGCACTGTGCTAAAATCTGGTGTTTTTTTGGGTTGATGACTGTGTTATATTTTGGTCGGGGACTGGCAGGATTTGCACTGTGTTCAAATCTGGTGGTTTTTTTGGTTATTGACTGAGTTATATTTTGGTCGGGGACTGGCAGGATTTGCACTGTGTTCAAATCTGGTGGGTTTTTTGGTTGATGATTGAGTTATATTTTAGTCGGGGACTGGCAGGATTTGCACTGTGCGAAAATCTGGTGGGTTTTTGGGTTGATGACTGAGTTATATTTTGCTTAGGGACTGGAAAGATTTGCATTGTGTTCAAATCTGGTGGGTTTTAGGGTTGACAATTTAGTTATATT
Organism: Pseudo-nitzschia multiseries; assembly: GCA_037355745.1. Lineage (NCBI taxonomy): Eukaryota > Bacillariophyta > Bacillariophyceae > Bacillariales > Bacillariaceae > Pseudo-nitzschia > Pseudo-nitzschia multiseries. Next base: position 27,645,184 of record CM074781.1, read on the forward strand.
TTGGTTAGGGACTGAAAAGATTTGCACTGTGTTCAAATCTGGTTGGTTTTTGGGTTGATGACTGAGTTTTATTTTGGTTGGGGATTGGCAGGATTTGCACTGTGCTAAAATCTGGTGGGTTTTTGGGTTCATGACTGAGTTTTTTTTTAGTCGAGGATTGGCAATTTGCACTGTGCTAAAATCTGGTGGGTTTTTTGGTTCATGACTGAGTTATATTCTAGTCGGGGACTGGCAGGATTTGCACTGTGCTAAAATCTAGTGGGTTTTTGGGTTGATGACTGAATTATATTTTTGTTAAGGACTTGAAAGATTTGCACTGTGTTCAAATATGGTGGGTTTTTGAGTTGATGACTGAATTATATTTTGGTTAGGGAATGGAAAGATTTGCTCTATGTTCAAATCTGGTGGGTTTTTGGGTTGATGACTGAGTTATATTTTAGTCGGGGATCGGCAGGATTTGTAGTGTCTTCAAATCAGGAGGGTTTTTGGGTTGATGACTGAGTTATATTTTAGTCGGGGATTGGCAGGATTTGCACTGTCCTAAAATCTGATGTTTTTTTGGGTTGATGAATGAATTATATTTTGTTTAGGGAATGGAAAGATTTGCACGGTGTTCAAATTTGGTGGGTTTTTGGGTTTATGACTTAGTTATATTTTGATCGGGGATTGGCAGGATTTGCACTGTGCTCAAATCTGGTGGTTTTTTGGGTTGATGACTGAGTTTTATTTTGGTTGGGGATCGGCAGGATTTGCAGTGTGCTCAAATCTGGTGGGTTTTTGAGTTGATGACTGAGTTATATTTTAGTGGCAGATTGGCAGGATTTGCACTGTGCTAAAATCTGGTTGGTTTTTGGGTTGATGACTGAATTATATTTTGCTTAGGAACTGGAAAGATTTGCACTGTGTTCGAATCTGGTGGGTTTTAGGGTTAACGATTTCATTATATTTTGGTAAGGGACTGAAAAGATTTGCACTGTGTTCAAATCTGGTTGGTTTTTGGGTTGATGACTGAGTTTCATTTTAGTCGGGGAATGGCAGGATTTGCACTGTGCTAAAATCTGGTGTGTTTTTGGGTTGATGACTGAATTATATTTTGGTCGGGGACTGGCAGGATTTGCACAGTGATCGAATCTGATGGGTTTTTGGGTTCATGACTGAGTTATATTTTAGTCGGGAATTGGCAGGATTTGCACTGTGCTAAAATCTAGTGGGTTTTTGGGTTGATGACAGAATTATATTTTGGTTAGGGACTGGAAAGATTTGCACTGTGTTCAAATATGGTGGGTTTTTGAGTTGATGACTGAATTATATTTTGGTTAGGGACTGGAAAGATTTGCTCTGTGTTCAAATCTGGTGGGTTTTTGAGTTGATGACTGAGTGATATTTTGGTCGCGGACTGGCAGGATTTGCACTGTGCTCAAATCTGATGGGTTTTTTGGTTCATGACTGAGTTATATTTTAGTCGGGAATTGGCAGGATTTGCACTGTGCTAAAATCTAGTGGGTTTTTGGGTTGATGACAGAATTATATTTTGGTTAAGGACTTGAAAGATTTGCACTGTGTTCAAATATGGTGGGTTTTTGAGTTGATGACTGAATTATATTTTGGTTAGGGAATGGAAAGATTTGCTCTATGTTCAAATCTGGTGGGTTTTTGGGTTGATGACTGAGTTATATTTTAGTCGGGGATCGGCAGGATTTGTAGTGTCTTCAAATCAGGAGGGTTTTTGGGTTGATGACTGAGTTATATTTTAGTCGGGGATTGGCAGGATTTGCACTGTCCTAAAATCTGATGTTTTTTTGGGTTGATGAATGAATTATATTTTGGTTAGGGAATGGAAAGATTTGCACTGTGTTCAAATTTGGTGGGTTTTTGGGTTTATGACTTAGTTATATTTTGATCGGGGATTGGCAGGATTTGCACTGTGCTCAAATCTGGTGGTTTTTTGGGTTGATGACTGAGTTTTATTTTGGTTGGGGATCGGCAGGATTTGCAGTGTGCTCAAATCTGGTGGGTTTTTGAGTTGATGACTGAGTTATATTTTAGTGGCAGATTGGCAGGATTTGCACTGTGCTCAAATCTGGTTGGTTTTTGGGTTGATGACTGAATTATATTTTGCTTAGGAACTGGAATGATTTGCACTGTGTTCGAATCTGGTGGGTTTTAGGGTTAACGATTTCATTATATTTTGGTAAGGGACTGAAAAGATTTGCACTGTGTTCAAATCTGGTTGGTTTTTGGGTTGATGACTGAGTTTCATTTTAGTCGGGGAATGGCAGGATTTGCACTGTGCTAAAATCTGGTGTGTTTTTGGGTTGATGACTGAATTATATTTTGGTCGGGGACTGGCAGGATTTGCACAGTGATCGAATCTGATGGGTTTTTGGGTTCATGACTGAGTTATATTTTAGTCGGGAATTGGCAGGATTTGCACTGTGCTAAAATCTAGTGGGTTTTTGGGTTGATGACAGAATTATATTTTGGTTAGGGACTGGAAAGATTTGCACTGTGTTCAAATATGGTGGGTTTTTGAGTTGATGACTGAATTATATTTTGGTTAGGGACTGGAAAGATTTGCTCTGTGTTCAAATCTGGTGGGTTTTTGAGTTGATGACTGAGTGATATTTTGGTCGCGGACTGGCAGGATTTGCACTGTGCTCAAATCTGATGGGTTTTTTGGTTCATGACTGAGTTATATTTTAGTCGGGAATTGGCAGGATTTGCACTGTGCTAAAATCTAGTGGGTTTTTGGGTTGATGACAGAATTATATTTTGGTTAAGGACTTGAAAGATTTGCACTGTGTTCAAATATGGTGGGTTTTTGAGTTGATGACTGAATTATATTTTGGTTAGGGAATGGAAAGATTTGCTCTATGTTCAAATCTGGTGGGTTTTTGGGTTGATGACTGAGTTATATTTTAGTCGGGGATCGGCAGGATTTGTAGTGTCTTCAAATCAGGAGGGTTTTTGGGTTGATGACTGAGTTATATTTTAGTCGGGGATTGGCAGGATTTGCACTGTCCTAAAATCTGATGTTTTTTTGGGTTGATGAATGAATTATATTTTGGTTAGGGAATGGAAAGATTTGCACTGTGTTCAAATTTGGTGGGTTTTTGGGTTTATGACTTAGTTATATTTTGATCGGGGATTGGCAGGATTTGCACTGTGCTCAAATCTGGTGGTTTTTTGGGTTGATGACTGAGTTTTATTTTGGTTGGGGATCGGCAGGATTTGCAGTGTGCTCAAATCTGGTGGGTTTTTGAGTTGATGACTGAGTTATATTTTAGTGGCAGATTGGCAGGATTTGCACTGTGCTAAAATCTGGTTGGTTTTTGGGTTGATGACTGAATTATATTTTGCTTAGGAACTGGAATGATTTGCACTGTGTTCGAATCTGGTGGGTTTTAGGGTTAACGATTTCATTATATTTTGGTAAGGGACTGAAAAGATTTGCACTGTGTTCAAATCTGGTTGGTTTTTGGGTTGATGACTGAGTTTCATTTTAGTCGGGGAATGGCAGGATTTGCACTGTGCTAAAATCTGGTGTGTTTTTGGGTTGATGACTGAATTATATTTTGGTCGGGGACTGGCAGGATTTGCACAGTGATCGAATCTGATGGGTTTTTGGGTTCATGACTGAGTTATATTTTAGTCGGGAATTGGCAGGATTTGCACTGTGCTAAAATCTAGTGGGTTTTTGGGTTGATGACAGAATTATATTTTGGTTAGGGACTGGAAAGATTTGCACTGTGTTCAAATATGGTGGGTTTTTGAGTTGATGACTGAATTATATTTTGGTTAGGGACTGGAAAGATTTGCTCTGTGTTCAAATCTGGTGGGTTTTTGAGTTGATGACTGAGTGATATTTTGGTCGCGGACTGGCAGGATTTGCACTGTGCTCAAATCTGATGGGTTTTTGGGTTCATGACTGAGTTATATTTTAGTCGGGAATTGGCAGGATTTGCACTGTGCTAAAATCTAGTGGGTTTTTGGGTTGATGACAGAATTATATTTTGGTTAGGGACTGGAAAGATTTGCACTGTGTTCAAATCTGGTGGGTTTTAGGGTTAAGGATTTCATTATATTTTGGTAAGGGACTAAAAAGATTTGCACTGTGTTCATATCTGGTTGGTTTTTGGGTTGATGACTGAGTTTCATTTTAGTCGGGGATTGGCAGGATTTGCACTGTGCTAAAATCTGGTGTGTTTTTGGGTTGATGACTGAATTATATTTTGCTTAGGGACTGGAGAGATTTGCATTGTGTTCAAATCTGTCGGGTTTTTGGCAGGATTTGCAGTGTCTTCAAATCAGGTGGGTTTTTGGGTTGATGACTGAGTTATATTCTAGTCGGGAATTGGCAGGATTTGCACTGTGCTAAAATCTGGTGTGTTTTTGGGTTGATGACTGAATTATATTTTGGTCGGGGACTGGCAGGATTTGCACAGTGATCGAATCTGATGGGTTTTTGGGTTCATGACTGAGTTATATTTTAGTCGGGAATTGGCAGGATTTGCACTGTGCTAAAATCTAGTGGGTTTTTGGGTTGATGACAGAATTATATTTTGGTTAGGGACTGGAAAGATTTGCACTGTGTTCAAATATGGTGGGTTTTTGAGTTGATGACTGAATTATATTTTGGTTAGGGACTGGAAAGATTTGCTCTGTGTTCAAATCTGGTGGGTTTTTGAGTTGATGACTGAGTGATATTTTGGTCGCGGACTGGCAGGATTTGCACTGTGCTCAAATCTGGTGGGTTTTTGGGTTGACGAATGAGTTATATTTTGGTTGGGGATAGACAGAATTTGCACTGTGCTAAAATCTGGTTGGTTTTTGGGTTGAGTATTGAGTTATATTTTAGTCTGGGACTGGCAGGATTTGCACTGTGTTCAAATCTGGTGGGTTTTTGGGTTGATGACTTAATTATATTTTGGTTAGGGACTGGAAAGATTTACACTGTGTTCAAATCTGGTGTGTTTTTGGGTTGATGACTGAGTTATATTTTGGTTGGGGATTGGCAGGATTTGCACTGTGCTCAAATCTGGTGGGTTTTTGGGTTGATGACTGAGTTATATTATGGTCAGGAATTGGCAGGATTTGCACTGTGCGAAAATCTGGTGGGTTTTTGGGTTGATGACTGAGTTTTATTTTGGTCGGGGACTTGCAGGATTTGCACAGTGCTCAAACCTATCGGGTTCTTGGGTTCATGACTGAGTTATATTTTGGTCGTAGAACTTCTTACCATAAGTTTACTGACACATACGTACAATACATACAATAACTACGTACGCAACATCTCCACAGGGCCCCTGCAAAGCACTAATCTCGTACGTACCAAAAAAAATCAATCTCGTACGTACGATCAGGTAGCACGTAATTACCTGTAGCTCGTACAGCTTGCTTGCTCCAATTTAAAATAAAACTCGCGCGAATGACTCACTTCATTGGTAGTAGAGATCAATTGGTATGATCAATATGAAGGTAGGTAGCTTGCTTGTAGATCTGGTACCTCGTAATTTCAGATTTGAAAACAGTGAACAAGAAAGGGCAAAACGCGGTGTCGAATTCGATTTGTACCGGTACCGGTATGAGAAACAACAACGGGCCCATGATGACGACGATGAGAATCGTATGATTTTTATCTGTATTCAGGTTAAATTTTATGGTTACTTGCAACAAAAAAATGAGAGTTTAAATCTATTGCTTTTAGAAGAAGCATCTCATTTCCGTAAATAAATGTTTGGCTAAGCTTTTTAGCAATTTTTAGTCGTAGCGTTTGTACCAAGTCTACTTGTTAAAAACAGATTTTTTTAATATTTCTATGTATTTCCCCCCCCCCAACCCCCCCCACACAAACTCCGTCTAGAAGGTTACGTTGTCAACTCTTAGGGTTAGTGTTAAACGTTCAACTAACAACTTCACCAATTGTCGAATCATCGTTGGTAATCGTTGTTGCGATGATGCGATTATCAGATTAACCGGTGCTGTCGAAGCGTCAATCACGTCGGTGTTGTCCTTGGGTTGGCAATGATGGCGATAATTAATCCGGGCAATCGTCCTTTCGTCGTCAATCGTACTCGGTTGTTGTTGCGATGCGGCGATGTTTTGATTAACCGGTAATCGCTCGATCAGCGACCTTAGATGTGTATTACGGAAGGAGATTCTTGGTAGAATGTTCCGTAGGTACACCCCTTGATACGTATGCTTGGTCGTGTATTACAGAAGAAGACTCTTGGTAGAAGGATCTGTATACACCCCTTGATACGCGAGTAACCTGAACTTTATTCTTCAACACACTCCTGTGGACTTGATGACATGTCCTTGTTATCCAGTCCAGATAACTTCAACGTCACTTAAACGATGCTGATGGTTGCGTCAAATTCGTGCGATGTATTTAAAAAATTCCGAAAACTTTTGTTGCGTGCATCACAAAACATTCTCTACGTATTTTTGCACGCAACAATTTGAAGTAGGACTATTTTTGCAAGTATACTTGCTGCCCCATTCTCGTGGCCTTCCCGATTTTGGTATTTTGTACAACTTCGTTTCATGCTCACCCCAATAATATTTATTCTTGATTCAATTATTATTTGTTTTTCCACACGAAACTCATCTTTGGTAATGATATCCTCTATGTACACTGATATTGTCGTAGCGTTGATACAAATTCCTTAACAAATATACGAGCTTCTTGATATCCAGCAATCTATTCTGTTACGTTGCTTTCACAATACTCACACTACGTTTATTGAATATCAAAAGCCAACAACCATATTTTTGTACTAATAAGAAAGTACTTTATCCACATTTTCCATAATGTTGTTCGTACTATGCAATTTTAGCAGCAGACCTATTTATTGCGGCTACCCACATTACATTTGAATGAAGTACTGCCTGCTGTACTATATTTTTGTATCTGTTATTTACTTTTAGAATTTGTGTCCGTTCTTCAGGAAATATTTGTAGTCCTTGTGGTTCTTGTCAAGAGAGTCCATCATGTCATATTTTCGCTTCCGTTTTGTTTTGTTTGTTTTGTTTTTGCTTCTTCCTTTTGACGTCATTTCATATCATACCCACTTTGCTCTTGGTATGTTTGAAGTAGTTCGAGCTCTAAATCTTTCGTTTGTTGTTCCTGCCTTCCTTTTTTTATTTCCTCTTTGACATATACGTAAAGATCTTGTGACTCGTCACTCCACCCCTCCTTAATTCCTGACTTACTGTCAGTGAATTTCTTTCTTATCCTTGTCCCCTTTGTTGTGTTGAGCCACGATTCATAGTTGTTGTGAAGGAATGATTGTTTGTACCGATTTTTTTGAAGTCCGTCTCTTTATATTATTTTCCTTCTGAATCCGGTCTGTTGAGAGTCTGATTCAAAAACTTCTGAAGAACAGCAACACTGCATTAGTGTGTTAGTAGACGAACAATTGTACTCTACACGTGACAATTGTGATTGGATACTTTTGGCAACGGACAATCTTACTACAGGCGAGACTATGGAAATGCCAGATCTCTTCTTACTGTCAACTTGTTCAGATACAGCAAAGTAGATCTTAGGTATTGTAGATTACAGATAGTTGGTAGCAACTAGTGTGAATTTTGGAGATATAATCAGTTGAATGTTAAAAGTATGAGATAAAGTGAAATCTTGCCAAAACGCAAGATATCTCTTTTATTGAGGTGAAATACGTTGCGACTGCTGTTGCGTCACGGTGGAATTACTCGCTGATTATTTCCATGCATGCATTGATCACTGATTATATATATATATATATATATATTGTGTGAGAAGCTTCTGACAACGGTTTCCTTCTCCTGTTATCCTAGGAAGATTCCATGATACGTTTATCAATGAAATCAGAGATTGCTCACCGTAGGTCGTGTGATATTTCTCCGAACCAAAGATTGCTTACCGTAGAATCTGGGCAATACCAGAGAACAGGGATTGCTCACTGTCGATACACAATGGGAAACGACTTGCCTTGGGAATTGATGTGCCGTGGGAATCAATTACTTGACTGGATTGAAACGCATTGCTTTGTTCGAATAGAACAAACTGCTGTCGTGTAGCATTGGTACTGCTGGACATGAAAGGAAGTTAATACTCCCCATGTCTCCTTGTGAAAGAACATCAACCTAGATGATGCTTCCATCATCCTGTAGGACATCTCCAGTATTCCCACAGAAGTGGAAGATGGGCTTGAGCAGTGGATACACAACTGAGTGTCCCCAATGCTAAGTGAGAATATCTGCACAATTATCCTTACCAGGAATGTGCAGCATTTGGATGAAACCCTTTGCTATCATGCTTTGTACGTAGTGGTACAACAAGATGTGATGGTGCTTGTGCAATCTTGCATAAGGGAAGGTTGCTGTCTGAATCATCTTCTCGTTATCTCCCCACAAATAGGAGATGTCATGAACTCGTGTTCTGAGGTATCGGAATGATTGACGTACGTCCGATAACTGTCACGCGACCCCACGCGACCCCTCGCAAGCCCTATTTTCAGAAAATCGACCCTGCGTTTGTTATGCGCAAGGGTATTTTTTTAAATTCACAATTTTTGTGGTAATGATTTTTGACCCCCCTCAGGTTGCGACCAAAATTCTCCCCGAAGACTCAAAATGTCCATTGATCTCTCCATTTTGACTAAATTGATTTAAAAAATCTATTTTTCACTACCACACTTTCTAACCTTAACCCAAGATATGAAATAAAATTAGTTTCAGAAGTGTTAGTTCGCTACGTTTCCGTGTTGTTTTTTACGGTATGTCACGTCGTGTCTTCTTTCATACCATTGTGCCTTTTATTGCTCGCTTCGATAGCATCATGCTCGTCTTAACGAATTTTCGTACAACTCTACAGCACTAACTTCCTCCTACACGATTTCACCACCAAATACTTTTTTCTTAGATATGTGTCTGGATGTATTATGATAGTACTAGTAGTAGTAGTAATGTAGGTATGATAGTATTGATTTCTGTTTGAGTTGTGAAACGATTTTTTGTACAATTCATGTCAACAATCATGGAACGGCGTTTCAGAATTCAGTCACCGGAACGGCGTTACATGCTTTTGTGCTCGAATCATGTTTAAATTTGAAATCTCGGTGCCAAACAAATTCCTAACCTTAACCCAAGATATGCAATAAAATTATTGTCAGAAGTTTGCTACTTCGTACTAGTACTATGTTTCTGCCTTGTTTCTATGTCACGACGTTTCTTTTTTCATACCCTCATGCCTTTTCATGCTCGATCCGATAGCATCATGCTCATTTTCATCATGTACATTTAACACCCCCATCGAAACCATTTCTCCCCCTCCCTTCTTCCAATAGAAGAATATGTCACAACCTAGTAAAAGTCGCCGTCACTTCAAGAGTGGTTGTTATACCAAAATTCCCAAATCATTTATATGTCGTAGCTGCATGTCCTGTAAGGGCAAATCGAAGACATTCATCGGAAGCAGACAAGATTTGTCTACACACAAATCATACCGATATGTATCACGAGGCCTTTCACGTCACCTTGATTCAATAGCTTTTTGCCGTGATTTCTATTTAAAGCATAACCTAATGGAATTTTCATCATCTGCCAAAGAAGAAACCACTAGTACAGTTCGTCATTCACCTACACAATATGGCCTGACATTGACGGAGAATGGTCCAATCGTTCCTTCCGCTTCTTTTGCTGCCGCTCACACTAACAAGGCATCCTCAAACGAAACGTTCAACTCTGTTCTAAACAGTCAGGTAGTACACAACTTATTTGTTCCACCAATGGATAGAAATGTAATGGAATCACAGTTGTTTCCTTCAGAAGACAACAGCAACAATGATGACATGGTTATTCATGAAAAAATTTGCCTTCCTATTCAGAACGATAATGGTATGGATGCTTCGGAACCCACCGCATCCCAACCAAACATCAATGAAAAAGAGGAATTGATCCGATCTCATCTTTCTTTTTCACCTACCAATAGGCTCATTGCTGAAATAAAGCTCATGAATCTAATGACGAAACACAAGTTACCTCTAAACACATTCAAATCTATTTTTCAATGGGCAAACGAATGTCAAACTATTCATGGTGTTGACTTTAGCTCTATCTACCCCCGCCATCGAGAAGCCATATTTAGTGAAATCAAGTCCAATTTGGGTATTTCAGAGACCAAGTTCGAGCCACACATAATTAACTGGTTACCTTGCAATTTACCCACCCAAATATTTGTTCGATCCTTCCCAGACGCACTTCATTCCCTTCTGACCAATAAGGAGTTGATGCAAGAAACCAAATTGTCTTTTCCGAATGTCGAGACTCCTCTTTCATCCGAAAACAACCCACCACTCACCAATGAAACATACATAACAGAACTACACCACGGCTCTTGGTGGACGGAATCGTGGAAGCAGATCTGCAATGAAAATGATGAAATCCTTGTTCCGATCATTTTCTACATGGATGGAATCAGCTTGGATGCACATGGTCGTCTGTCACTCACTCCTCTCAACATGACTCTTGGTATTTTCAATACTGAAGCAAGAAAACGACCTGACGCTTGGACTACAATTTATTTTCATCCCGACACTGAAATTGAGAGCATAAGACACACACAAAAAACCACGGCGAAAGATAATATTCAAAATCTACACACCGCGCTTGCATCGGCTTTGCAATCTTTCAAGGAAGTATGTGAAATGCAGGGCGGGTTGGAGTGGGATTATCTTCTGTATGCAGGAAAAGTGTTCAAAGTGAAAATGAATTTGCAATTGCCTATGTTGTTGGGGATACAGAACTTCATGACAAACTATGTGGAAAGTATGGATCCTACATGCAAAAGGTGAAGAAATTGTGCCGACATTGTACATGTCCTACACGTGTCATCCATAAACCAAAAGCCCAAGTGGAGGAACTGACTCAGCTCTGGGTTCCAGAAGATTTTGAATCCCCCCCAAACAAATCTTCACGGGAACACATGGAGTACTTCAAAAGCATTTCGCACCATCCCATAAAAAATGCTTTTCACAGCCTCAATTTTGCTAGTAATGTCAACAACATTCACTTTGCTACTCCTGGTGAGTGTTTGCATATGCATCAACTGGGTGTAGCACGTCGGGCAGTAGAATCACTCGATTCATTGTTAAAAGGTAGTCCTAAGTGTTGGTATGCCCCTGATTTAAACACGAATGGCACATCAGCTACTATTGGTTCACTTGCGCAGTTATACGGTGCTCTTTTGTCAAGGCAATTGGACAGAGATTTCCCCAGAACCAAGTTTTCCAGTCAGCTTCTCTCCATTACCAAAAAGGAGGGTAATGATTATTCGGGAATGCTCATTTCCATTCTGATCACCCTTTGTTCCGATGTGGCAATAAACATCATCAAGGACGCGACATTTATTCAGAAACAAGTAGAGGTAATTCAACTGATACTGTCCACGGAAGAATTCTTGAAGCATGGGAATATACCCATTTCTGGATTGGAAAATCTCCCCAAGATGATAATCCATTTTATCAATTGTATTAATTCGACCTGCCTCAGAGAGGGAATGGGTACGAAACTGATCAAAAACCATCTATACTTTCACCTTGTTGAGTACATCAAACTTTGGGGACTTCCATGCGGATGGGATTCTTCTTATTCCGAATCACACCACAAAACTGAAATCAAAGCACCCTCGAAGAACACTCAACAGAATGCTTCGACATTGATAATGCAAACGGCAAAGCGACAGGAAGAAAAAATGCTGCTACGAGTAGCTACTTCCAAGTTTAATTTAGCGACGGCAGTAGATGTTTCTGGTAATCGAGTCCCTCCCGAAGTTTCTGGTTCAAAATTTCACGTTTTCACTAACGACGATGGGGCAAGTACTATGAGATGGGTTAGGTCATCAAACAAAACAAAACCCTATATTTCTCCCATCGTGTTGTCTTTTGTATGTCAGAATGTGCTTCCACTTTTGGAGGACTCTACGTTTGTGAAAGGATTTACTGAACATAACAGGTTTGACCACACAGCAAAATTACTTGTTTCGGAGCCACCCTTCATATCGTTCCGATGGTGACCAACTAAACTCTGTCTGGTATGATTGGGCGTTGTTTGATGTCGACGCATGTGAAATACCCTGCCATATTATGTGTTTCCTTGAACTCTACAATCTGAAGCAGCCTTACTCATTTGTTTCTGAGTACGAAATTGCCGACGAAGGCATTTATGCAGTAGTGACCAAGTTTAAATCCACTCCACTACCAACAGCTTCGTCGTTTGTGACGAGAGGTGAAGTAGACGACAATTCCCTGTTCTTATTTCATGTCGACAGCATACTTTCCGATGTAGCAGTTGTCCCAGAACTTGATGCAATTGGTACGTTGCAATCTAACTCATATCTAGTTGTCTCTAATCGAAGGGCTTGGCTGGATGAATTCCACAAGACAACGTCATCTTTGCCTAATGAAGAGACACTCTACTCCCAATGCACTATTGTTGAAGAGGACAGCGACAATAATGATGATTCTACTAATTCAGGTGATGATTGTTCAATGTCATCAAACGATGATGACTATAGTGAGGTCCTCTCTGATACATCCAATACTTAATTGTTTTCCTACTACAATATCCATAATCACTTAGTATTAGTGAAGAATTGAATGCTCCTCCATATTGATCGTAACATATTTCTCCTACGTTTTGATTGATAGCTAATCCGAAATGATTGCACAATGTCGCAGTAAAACAAACGAAGTGAATGGAACGTCTAACTTTAAATTATTGTTTAATATATTATAGAGGATCAGCTCTTAGCACAGTTTTTGTCGACACATAGGCACTCATAATATAACAGCCTTCGTATTTTGGATTCGAACAGCTATGTAATACTAATGGATTGAACAATAGAGTATCGCCTGACCTCAATGGAACTTTCACTTTATACGTTGGGAACACAAAGTAATAAATCACCTCGTCATCACTTACATGTTTTGGAGCAATAACCGTCAGCCTTGTATAGAACATATCGGCATCGGTATGGCATTTCGAGTGATAATCCTTTCCAATAGAAAAGGCCGTTGCGTGATGGCCGATTGCATTCAGTGTTGTACGACTAACAACCTCATTCATCACAGTTGTTTCAAGGTTGACAAATTTGGACATTTTACGTAAACAAAGCTGCATTTCCTTCACAATGTGTAGGGCTTTCTGTTCAAGGTGGTCTTGTGTTTTCGGTTCCACATTCTTGTTGAAAACATACACACCATTTCCCGATTTCAATCGATTTGGTCTCATCCCAATAATGCCATATCCACTGTTTACACTGTCACGTTTGGTTCCTCAGCCTATTTTGGGTTTAGATTGAACAATTTCCGCAGCAAATGTTCTTGTAATTTCTATATTTTTGGGAGTACCCAAGCGTTGTTTTGCACATTTTTTGGAACCTTTTGCAAAGATTCTCAATGATGGTTCTGATTCGGCGACTGCTAAAAGCAACTTATCGTCGGTACTATCCAATGTCATGAAACTATCAATAGACACCGCCTCTTCCGATGTGTATTCCCTTTCTCCAATTGTTTTAAAACCCCATCGTGTTTCCATGAATTTACCTCGAAACCCATTCTTGTGAACTGTTTTCAATGCTATTTGCTCGACATGTTGTACAATTTCCTTCATACTTTTACGCTTCTTGTGTTTTATCTCCGACAAGTGTTTGTAAGTCTGGTGGATTGTTGATGATGACGTTTCTCCGTTTTGGAGAAATTTTGATTTCATTCTCTTTCTCTCTGTCTTCCCCCGTTTCCTCTTTGATTTTTGCTTCATTGATTTTGTTGCCAATTGCTTTGTTGTTGTAGTCAATCCCATTGCACCGGGTGCCTTTCTTGTGTGACCGTTGCCGGACTCTTTGCAGATAAGATGTTTGAGGAAGACGATGAATCGATTTGCCCATGGAGTGTGTTTCCGTGTCAAGTTTGTGGAACGGCGTTTCAGATTCAGTTGTCGGGAACAGCATTTGTGACTTTTGTGGCCGCTTCGAATGTTCCCACCTGTTGATATCGCTGCCGCTGTTGGTTAGTTCGTTCCCGGTTCCGTCCGCTTGAAAATCCGCAGAATCTCTGTAGTGGCGTTTCTGGGTCAAGTTTGTGGAACGGCGTTTCAGACTGAGTTGTCTGGAACGGGAATTATGACTTGAACGCCTGGTGTATTGGCGTTTCTTGGTCAAGTTACTGGAACGGCGTTTCAGATTGAGTTGTCTTGAACGGCAATTCTTACTTGAACGTTTGCTGTATTTGCGTTGCCGGGTCAAGATTATGGAACGGCGTTTCAGATTGAGTTGTCTGGAACGGCAATTCTTACTTGAACGTTTGCTGTATTTGCGTTGCCGGGTCAAGATTATGGAACGGCGTTTCAGATTGAGTTGTCTGGAATGGCAATTCTGATTTGAACGTCTGGTGTATTGGCGTTTCTGGGTCAAGATTCTGTAATGGCGTTTCGGACTTACTATTCTGGAACGGTAATTGTGTCTGTATTTTTGTTTCAGGGTAAACTTTCTGGAACGGCGTTTCAGAATGAGTTGTTTGGAACCGCAATTCTTACTTTTGCGGGCGGTTGGATTGTTCCCTATTGCTGCTGTTGCTATTGGTGTTGCCGCTTGCTGCTGTTGCTGGCGCTGTTGTTGCTATCGCTGCCGCTGTTGGTTCGATGGTTCGGGGTTGCGGCCGCTTGGATAGTTCTCGCTTGCTGCTTTTGCTATTGCTGTCGCTAGGTTTCCGGTTGCTGTTGTTGCTCTCTGTCGTTGCCGTAGTCTACGATTGTATTCGAGTTTATGATGATATGTGAATTGAACCAAACGGGTAAGTATATATGGATGTGCTACATTGAGTAAATAATAACAAAAGAATAGTATAATCTACGTGTCACTAACCTACACTGTTGGCCTTCTTTTTGTTGTTGCGTTCAATTCGTCCGATCAAATTGTTACGATCCTGCGTCCGCCTTGTCCGACGTTGTCTCAAATTGATTGTTCTACTGATCCGTACCTATGAAAATAAGAAGGAGGGAAAATCAAGTAAGGAGGACATCATGAGCAATGCAGGATGCAGGCATCATTTTCCCTCTATCTTACGTTGTTGTTTTTTCTGCCTTCGACCCAGTGTTGCCTTCCGATCCGTTGTTTCCAATACGGTCCTATGAAAATAGCAAAATAGAAAAAGGAGGTAATACATTCTTATCAGCAATGCAGGTGGCATTGTAATCATTGCCTATCTCTCCCATTTGTACCCTTCTTGCTTGTTCTTACAATAGTTGTTCGCCGTACCTCCGTCCGTTGTTCCGATACTTTGTTCCGAATCGTTCTCTCAAACTACAGGGGAAAATTGTCGGTCAAATTGTTGTTGCCGATACGTTGTTCAATTTTACTCCTTTCTCACGAAAAACTGGATCTTTATCCTGTTGATATATCTACGCAATGGATGCAGATTCATTGATTTCAAGACGTATATGTAAGGCTGCAGTCCAAACAATATCTATCCAGCAATTCCTCTACAGTCCAATGCCGTCCAATTCTTTTTCCAGCAAAGGCAGCTTATTCGGATTAAAATATCTCGAGCCTGAATTCCCTGCATAATAGTGACCATTGCTGATCAGTTAAGTGGGATCCCGCGTTCTCGGACGGAGTGCTTTGTCGTACAAGTACGGTAAACCAACTCTGCTCAAGATAAGTTTGGTAAGATGATTATGAAGGGAAACAGTATTTTTTGACTCGAAAAGAAAAAAATTCACGCTGTAAAATCACACTGTAAAATAACACTGTAAAATCACCACACTGTAAAATCACAGTGTAAAATCAGTTCGAAAAAAAATGTTTTCACTGTGTGTGTGTGTGTGTGTGTGTGTGGCCATGTGTGTTCCAAACAAAGAATCGAGACTTACTAACCTGTCCGATCTACCGCTGTAAATCTAGAACAATGAAGAATAAAACCATTTTCTTATTTAAAAATAAGAACATTAAGTAAATAAATATCCACCCGCGCTCTTTTTGAATAGAGAACAATAAAAAGTAGTGCAATGAGTTTTATTGTTAACGTTCTCAACTTGTGATGCAGTGACAACTTTTATGTATTGGTGAGGTTGTACTTCTTAACAACAACACATGTGTGCCGGTGATTTTACTGGTAATGAATTTGCCTAGTTTTGTCCACCAGTCTTCTATGACATTAGTAGCTACGTAGACAGAAACCTTTGTGTATACGTATAATACGATAGTAGTATACGTAGTAGTACTAGTGTAGGTATGATAATACTAATGACTTCTGTTTCGGTTGTGAAGGGTGATTTTGTATAATTCATGTCATCAATCATGGAACGGCGTTTCAGAATTCAGTCACCGGAACGGCGTTTCAGGCTTTGTGTTTGGCTCATGTACCAATTTGCAATTTCGAATCATGTTTCAATTTCAAAACTCAAAATGAAGTACTACGTATGGTTCGGTGGTGAAACGGTTTCTTGGACAATTCATGTCAACAGTCATGGAACGGCGTTGCAAAGTTTGAGTTCCATTTTGGTTTCAATTGCAAATCACCAAATTACTGGGTTTTAAACTATTTGTCGGATAATCTTAACATACATTACCGTATCTCAAAATGGATGATCGTTGTTTCGTACCGTTGTGGTTCGTTTTGGTAACGTTTTCACTTTTCGTTTGCAACGGCATTGCAGGCTGTACCATTTGTTTACCGTTAAAGTGGAAATATTTGTACATAGTTGCGTGATGTTTGTTTGTCGTTAGAGTTGCTGAGGTTTGAAGTTGAGTCGACTCTGTTTTCCGTAACCTCATTTACGAATCTCTTGATATGCGACAAAAAAAAACACTTGTAGCAACTTAGATTGCTTTTCACACAATTTTATTTCGTTGTTCTCTCAATTAGCAATCAAACAATGCCGAGACTTACAAGAAGTAGCGCTAAATGTAAGGCTAATTCACCACCAGATGAAGTCACAGATGCAGCCGCAACTCCAACCAATGTAGCCGGCGCAAATGCGGCGGCACAAGTCAACGGTACTCCATCATCTACCCCACCACGAGATGAAGGGGCAGCCGCAGACCAAGACAGACCTACAGGTAATACCCCAACAACGTTGTTTGCAAACGATCCAAAAGCTCATCCGGTCAGTCAAGGGCGTGCAGTCGATAAACCAAGGCAGAGGAGACACCACACATCAAAAAGACCATCACAGAATAAGAAAAGAACTCAAGTGGTACAAATACCAGCAGTCGTTCCCGAAACACCACATCAAGCAGTCACAGGTGCCGCTCAACGTTCGTTGTCTACAGGAAATGTAGGCGGTCGAAGTTTGTCATTGGAATTATTTGATGATGACTCCCAATACAAGGATCACACGGATGCAATGAAAAGACGTGTCAAAGCTTGTCTGAAGCAACAGGGTCCTAACGGATTCTCTGAGAATATTTTGACGGACGAACTCATCACTGCCGTCAGTCGTGACATCAAATCTGTCTTCCGCCATCTCATGAACAAGGTTTTCATTGTTACTAAACTTTCTTCTTCCAGAACCTGTCCTGACTTCAGAGAGCAAGAAACGTCAGACAAACCATCCTCGGGTCCTATACCAAGGGTTGTTGACGTGATGGTAAATCTTTTCCTACGTGACTCCGGGTCGCAGTTGACAAAGAAGGTCTGTATCTTGAATGCAAAGGAACTGACAACTCGTTTCAAGGAGTACAAAATGAAAGAAAAATGGAACTCCTTCCAGTCAGCCCTCAACTCCGTTATCAAAGTCGATGAAAATACCACGGAAGGCGAAACACAATTCTCCCGGGTTCAAGGACAAGACGAATTATCGGAAGGCACGTCGCATTCTGTCTGGGCAAAGAATGTGGTTAACTACGACACCATACTGAAGTACATGAAAGTTTATTTAAGCTTACTGCGTTGGTACGTACGTTGTGTCCAATTCCCCCCTGCGCCTTCACCGGAAAAAGAAGGACCGTTTTTCAATCATAGATTTAAAGACGATGTAAAGAAAGGGAAGCTATACGTCCGGGAGATGGTCTCGTTCTTTGAAGGTCTTTCCTTTAACCGCGCATTGAGGCATTTTCTTTCCTCTAGTCACTCCTTTGATGATTTGGTGAAAGAAATCAATTCTATTAGGGGTAACGAAGTTGTTGGTGGACCAATAAGAGATGGTGTCGCGGCAGTCGAGAGAGTGCCCTTGACTGATTCCCAAAAATACCTCAAGTTGGAATGGCCCTCCGACGTGTCCAAGATACCCCTTGCGTTTGAAAAGGTCCTCATGTATTTGTGGGTATGCTTCCAACGACAGAAGGCCAGAATTTTTGAAGCACTCAGCCTTCACCACTTCCCCGATGAGTCATTACTACATGACAATTTGTACAACAAACTATTGCCCAATCTCTATGAGTGTTCGTTTTTGATTGGAAAATACACAATACAAGGAGTGGACAATAAGGTGGGGATTATTCGATTCAACCTGTTATCTTCTCTTCACTTTTGCAAGATTATGGAGCACCGGAAAACTCTTAACCAGTTCTACAGAGTAGGCGTTGACTTTGACAAACAATTGGTCACTCTCTCCACTGAAAAGAAATCGGCCGAACGTGACATATTTGTGGACAAGTACAATGAAGAGAAGGAATTTCACGTGAAGACATTGTTGCAACATTACATCCTGAGTTTGTCCTGTGTTGACAATGTTGTTTCGACTTCAGACCAACTTGAAGACGTGAATCTTGTTTGCGACGAATTGCTTGACTATGTTCTAACATCTCGTTTGTTACGTGATGCTGACGGTACACGTGTTTCGGTTAGTAGGGATATGGTTTCAAAGGAAATAATGAATGCTGTACTTGGCCACGAAGAAGAAATTCCTTTTACCGTTGACCATGCACATGAGGTTCTGGACTATTTGTTGAAAGCAGAGCTAAGTTCTTTGTCGTCGCGCTCTAATCAAGGTGAACCTCACCGCAAAGATCGGTTATTCATTTTCACCAGTGACGGTGCTCGATCCGTTCAATTTGAAGAACCAAGTCTGCCTGAGCTTGTGAGAGGTAAGGAAAGTCGACATACTTACCCTATCGCAAAAGAGGACTACAGCTTATTCGTCACAAGGTTCCTTAATTTTGATGAGAACTGCACGTACACGGTGGACGATCGATTGTTCTGGGAACATACGAGATTTGTATTCAGTGATATTTTCATCACACGACCGGAAATAGTACTCGGAGCTTCTAATTTTTTTGAGAGGTCTTTGCGGTTTCTGACAACTTACAATTATCTACCTGAAGGGGGACAATTGTTCGTCCCCTTGACAAAGGAAATTTTGTGTTCGGTTTTCAATAACAAAAAACACCTGTGGGAAGCAAGCTTGCAAGTAAGTTTTGTTTCACGAGAGGATGAAAAGACTTTACAATCCGATGGCGACTCATTGATCAAACTATTTGAAAAAATCAAGGTACCCAACAGTCAGAGTTACAAAGCTACCGACATTGCAAAGTGGGACTTCATGAAGAAACACTTGAAGAACTTCGAGAAGTTCATCGAAGAGAATGATACGTATTCCGTACGATGGATAGTGTTCACTAACACAGAGATCCATGAACCGGAATCATTCTTTCGATTTCCTTGGGAAGGCAAATTGACCGACAACTCTAGTGAATCCTCAATTCATGGAGGTAACACAAGCAATGAGGATGAAGAAGAAGACAATGTACTAGTAGTAAACGGCAACGTACCTACAACAGAACCAAACGCAGTTAAAGAGAACGCATCCATGAAGGCAAAGAAGAAGTCGTTCCTCAGGAAACCAAAAAAACGAAACAAGACTGCATTAGACGAATCCAATGGAGAGCCGAAGTACAAGGAGAGGAAGGTCTCTCCAAACCTGGGCCACGTTGAAGATCTTGGATACCTTCTGCAAGTTCCTTGCCCAAAACCAGCCAACGTAATAAGACAGAAGCGCTCTGGAAACGTGAAGGTGTTGTTCGAAGATCCTGACCCGGTGATCTCGTATCCTAAATTTGCAATTGGTAGTGAGGTGACAATCACGGGTTTGCCAGCACCTGGAACTGGTGTTGTGAAAAGTTATGCAGCGAAGAAGAAGGACCAATATCCTCAATACCCTGGATACATGGTGCACAAGAAACTACAAGATGGTACAACAGTGAAGCGCGCAACCTGGTTCCCTTACGACAGAGTGGGGTCGGATAAACCACAGTTCACCAAGTTGTCGGATGTCTTCAAATAATGAAACTATGCTGTATTGGGTATACGTTCATAGCCTTCTCCACGCACCACCATAGAACACAAGAGCAAAGAGGGCATAAGCAGGAAAGAAGTTATCATATTACGGTGCACAAGAAACTACCGGATGCTACAACACCAGTGAAGCGCGCAACCTGGTTCCCTTACGACCGTGTGGGGTCGGATAAACCACAGTTCACCAAGTTGTCGGATGTATTCAAATAATGAAACTACGCTGTAGAACACAAGAGCAAAGAGGGCCTAAGCGGGAAAGAAGTTATCATATTACTACAACGTCGACACTAATAGTAGTTCTTCTTCAACTTGGATTCAGATTAACCAAAACATTATTGTGTACGTAAGAAATAGTATTCAAAAGTAAAATAGAGTACCTACTACTACTACTGGTGGAGTAGTACTAAAACACGCAGTACTGGATCATTTGAATTGTTTCATATTAGTCTACTATTCTTACATGATATTGTAGTAATACTGTAGTCATAGTACTAGTACTACATGAATGTTCATAGTGGTTAGTAGTTCAAACTTTTAAGAAGATTGTTACCAATACTTGTAGTACTACTAATATTAGTAGTACCATCAATGCATAGTAACTCCAATCTAATAGTAATTTGCAATTACAAAATAGAAAATCTGGCATTTACTGTGATTAGTCCATGAATATTGTTCCTGTTATGGGTGAAATGAATCATGCAGGAAACAGAAGTGAGTTATTATCTGTCATAGTTTGTGTGACACCACCTTGTACTGATAAGTGCATTTGGGTACTGGATTTGTAGGGGAAAAAAAACAGTACTCTGCAATTAAAATATAGAAAATCCTATATTTCCTGGGATTGAACCACGAATATTGTTCCTATTATGGGGGACATGCACGAATCATGAAAGTAACAGAAAGGAAGTTATCTTTCAAAGTTTGTGTGTCACCACGTAATGAGTGCATTTGGGTACTGGATTTGGAGGGAAAAAGCACAGTTATTTGCTATTATAAGATAGAAAATCTGAAATTTAGTGTGACTAGCCCATGAATATTGTTCCTGTTATGGGTTAGATGAAACATGAAAGAAACAGAAGGGAGTTATCTGTCATAGTTTATGTGTCATCATGTAATGAGTGCATTTGGGTCATGGATTTGGAGGAAAACACACAAATTTGCAACTAGAAAATAGAAAATCTGATATTTTGTGTGATTAGTCCATGAATATTGTTCCTGTTATGGATAAGTTGAATCATGAAAGAAACAGAAGTGAGTTATCTGTCATAGTTTGTGTGTCACAATCTACTTAGTGCATTTGGGACATGGATTTGGATGAAAAATACACACAAATTTGCAATTAGAAAATAGAAAATCAGATATTTTGTGTGATTAGTCCATGAATATTGTTCCTGTTGTGGGTGAGATGAATCATGAAAGAAACAGAAGTGAGTTATCTTGCATAGTTCTTGTGTCACCACCTAATAAGTGCATTTGGGTCCTAGATTTTGAGTATAAATACACAGTAATTTTCAATTAAAAAATAGAAAATCACATCTTTCGTGTGATTGAACAATAAATATTGTTCCTGTTATGGGTGAGATGAATCATGAAAGAAACAGAAGTGAGTTATCTGTCGTGATTTTGGTATCACCACCTAATGATTGCATTTGGTGACTGGATTGGGAAGAAAAATACACACAAATTTGCAATTACAAAATAGAAAATCCCATATTTCGTGTGATTGAAGAATGAATATTGTTCCTGTTATGGGTTAGATAATGGATGAGATGAATTGAGATGAATCATGAAAGAAACATAAGTGAGTTATCTGTCATAATTTGTGTGTCACCACCTCATAAGTGCATTTGTGTACAGGATTAGGAGTATAAATACACAGTAATTTGCTATTAAAAAATAGAAAATCACATCTTTCATGTGATTGAACAATAAATATTGTTCCTGTTATGGGTTAGATGAAACATGAAAGAAACAGAAGTGAGTTATCTGTCATAGTTTATGTGTCATCATGTAACGGGTGCATTTGGGTCATGGATTTGGAGGAAAAATACACACTAATTTGCAATCAAAAAATATAAAATCCCATATTTCGTGTGATTGAACAATGAATATTGTTCTTGTTATGAGTGAGATGAATCATGAATGAAACAGAAGTGAGTTATCTTTCATAGTTTTTGTGTCACCACCTACTAATAAGTGCATTTGTGTACTGGATTTGTAGGATAAATACACAGTAATTTGCAATTAAACAATAGAAAATCTAATATTTCGTGTGATTGAACAATGAATATTGTTCTTGTTATGGGTGAGATGAATCATGAAAGAAACAGAAGGGAGTTATCTGTCGTGATTTGGGTATCACCACCTAATGATTGCATTTGGTGACTGGATTGGGAAGAAAAATACACACTAATTTGCAATTAAAAGTTCCAAAATCAGATTTTTCGTGTGATTGAACAATGAATAATGATAGTGTAATGGATAAGATGATTAATGAAAGAAACAGAATTGACTTATCTGTCAAGGTGGTTTGTGTGTCACAACCTAATTAGTGCATTTGGTTACTGGTTTTGGACAAAAAATTACCAGGGAACAACAGAACTATTAAAACTTTCATAAAGACTAAAGTATCAGCCTTAGAATTGGCAATATACTTTCATACTCTAACCAATCCATAGAATGAACAGTATTCATCCTTAAAACAACAGAAAGTAACAAACTGTTGCACTCAACAAAAACTTAGAAGCAATCTTTATTTCTTAGGTTGCTACTTGTTCATAGAAAAATAAAGAAATAGAACTAGTAGTAGGAACATAAAGTAAGGAGGGAAGTACTACGTATGGACCGTTCTAAGGGGAAGTCAAACCACGAGACACAGTTACTTGAATATAACCGAATCATTGCGAGATGACAAAATTTACACCACTTAAAGTGCGGTAAGAATTATTCCTTCACAGATTGCAACGAGTAATTGAACGAAAATACCTCGGTATTTGCCAAACGTAAATCATTATTACAACGAAGAGCAAAATGGAGAACATAACAACACAATCAGCGTACAAGAGGAAGCCATTGAAGCCTAGGTATCTTTTGGATTCGGCGGAGTACTGTGCAAGAATGACTGAGCTAAATGACGGTGACGAAAACAACGAGAATAATCCATTCTTATATCATTTTGAAACTAGGTTCGATGCGCTATGTGCCGAAAACGGCAACTTGGTACTCACAATACTTAATGGATGCAACAAGATAGACGACGTTAGAGATAGACTCGACAGCCCAAAAGGGCATTTCGATGAAGAAGAAGCTTTAGAAATTTGGGAACAATGCTTGAAGTACGTAACTGAGGACATATTTCCTTTCTACAAGGAAGGCGACACTGATGCCGTTGACCACGTATGGGCTTTGGGTATCATTGTGGCACACATTTTATGCGGTTATCCGGCATTGAAAGGAACGGAGGACATACAGTGCTACAACAACGTGGGTATTGGACGACCAGTACAATCAGGAGAACGAGAGAGGCTCGAACTCAATGGTCATACAGTTCCACCAAAAAAATGGAGTAACCTTACGCCGGAAGCCAGAAAACACATAAAGCAATGCATACATTTTCACCCGGGTAACCGTCCCTGTCTGACAACCCTTTGGTTAAACGAGTGGCGCATAATGACTGAAGAGGCAATCATTGAAAAAAACAGTATAATGTACATCGAAGAAACCGAGGACGGAAAGGAACAAAACAAAGAAACGAAGATAAACAACAAGAATAAAAACAATTGGAATTCATTCATGAACAAAGCAAAAAAGCAGTCTAAGAAGAAAAAAAGAAAACTCAAACAATTTGCAAACAAAGAGAAAAGGGAGGAAGAGGATAGAAACGAGAGAAACATTGTGCACTGGCTACAACTTTACGAAAAACGTTGGAATTCACCGGAAGATTTAGAGGAATACAATAACTATCCCGTTCCTTGTGGTGCGTGGGGACGTGTGAAATAGTGCTAGTAACAAGCTTTACTATGGAAAAACTTACCCCTACTTACCACGAATACGTGCACAATCCTGTCCTAGTTAAATACGTAAATATAAAAATTAACTACTGTGAAAAACGTTAGTTACAAATGAAAAAGTCACTAAAAGATACGTGATACGCAAACGTACGATTTGCGTATACGTGAAACGTAGAATCTACGTATACGTGAGAATTTACGTGTACGTGATACGTATACACGTATACGTGAGAATTTACGTATACGTGATACGTATACGTGCGAATATATACGTATACGTAATACGTAAATACAGCGAGACTTATGATTCCAAGATCTATCACTGGATGAGCGCAATAAGTAAATTATACATAAGCGCAAGTTAGAGTCAAGGGATACTTAAAGCATTGAATAGAGGTATGCGATATGAGGATCGAACTCGCGATATGAGCATCCACACATCCCCACACAAAGAAAAGACAAATTAGTAATTGAGAGAACAATATGGTCCAGAAACAATCCGATCATAATCTTATTGATAACTCTTTCCAACACCGTAAAATAAAACAGAAATAACTAAATACATAACCTAACGACGTTTACGACTTTGGTCTTATTAGTTATCGATAAGATTACACACCCCAATGCCAGAGGGAACACAAACCGAAGGAATCCCCGGCCCTACAACGAGAGGAGTTACCCCAGACACCAGCATAGACGATTCCAGAAACGTAGGCTCCACCCGAATCCGGGATCTAAGAGACCAACTGGTAGAGCTCGAACATTACAACAGGGATATACTCGAATACACAGAAGAACAAAACACACAGTTACAAACACAGAACAGGTTGCTATACGACTATACCGAAGACAGTGAGGATAGTGATACCGACGACGAGATGGTCAAGAAGAAGGATTACACTGGGGTTAAAGACCACCTGGATGAGATCCAATTGAAGCCCATAGCAGTCCCGACGAGTGTGGACGTGTACGAGTTCAAAAAGACCCTAGCCAACGCATTGGCCGAAGTAGTATCCATCAAATTCCTACAAGGAAGTGAGTATGCATTCCTATTGGAGAGTAAGGAACAATACAAGGCAAGAGACGCCGGAGCCGAATATCCCACGGCACCAACAGAGCCCCAAGAACT
The DNA here is from genome assembly GCA_037355745.1 of Pseudo-nitzschia multiseries. NCBI lineage: Eukaryota > Bacillariophyta > Bacillariophyceae > Bacillariales > Bacillariaceae > Pseudo-nitzschia > Pseudo-nitzschia multiseries. The sequence goes on from CM074781.1 coordinate 27,670,599, forward strand.
CGATAGCACAATAGAGCTCACCTCGGACGCGTATAAACTATGGAAACGCAGACGCGCCCTATACGTGGAGTGGAACAAATATGATAGAGAGGCCCTACTCATTACCGACAAAAAGTTTCCCACCATGCTGGATGATCTAAAAGACCCGGGCTCCGAGGAATTCCCCAGAGGAACCACAGTACTGGCTGCATTCCAAGCCATGGAAACTGATCTCTGTACAACTGATGCTCAGCACCAACTCACTCGCGAGCTCTCGAAGAAAATGAATGCCCTATCGTATTCACCGAGCCCAATCGGGCCCAAGGAGTACTTTAGGCAATTAACTAAGTACCAATGGCAGATCAACCTACTTCCGGAAACTGCATAAGTATCCTCAGCACAAATGATCGATTATGCCCGGGACGCATTCATGCATAGCGGCCATGACCCGATTACCCTCCACAGGGTTAATGAGGACTGGAAACAGCACAGGACAACGATAGCCCCGAGGGAGGAGTTCTTACACTACAAAAAGTTCTGGGGACAATGGCTGAAGGAGTTGTACTGCGCGTACCACAGCAAGTCTGCAAAGGCCAACATGGTGGACATCCATAACGACCGACGTTTCACAGACCTCGAAGCCCAACAACTTGAGCTGGCCAACGCGTGCCGTGAGATCTACTCGCGAGTATCCGAAACCATGGCGTCAACCGCAACAGCAGCTTCTACGATGACGATGTCACACCAATGGGAAACAGCCATGGCCTCGCTACAGGCAGACGTCAATCGACTTAAGGCGGCCGACGCCAGTCGCCTCAGGCAGCCCGGGGCAGGTCGCCCACTAGCCCACGAGTGGAAACAGTACGAATATTACTGCCACTCCTGCGGTGTCAACCTTTTGCACAACGGGCGAGATTGCTTCCACCGGAGGAACAAGTCCAACCACCAGGAGGGAGCCACATACGACAACCAAATGGGAGGATCCACCAGGAACAACAACAGGTGGATGAAGTGGAATGGACCCAATCCCAATGGCGACGGACGTGGGGTGTATGAGGCCCCCCTCCGGTCCTGACGGTGTGGGAGGGACCACAGTAGTAGTATACATAAATCTAGTAATCACGATTCACAATTACTCAGTATCCTACGTGACCCCTCGCGTGATAAACTACCTTGGCCGCCGCGTTCCGTGACCTTCGCACAAGACGTTGGGTTCCATGTCGGGGCCCCACCCGGATTTGGGGCCCTGGACTCAGCAGCAACAGACCATTTTGTCCAAGCGACGTACCAAGGGGGGGCACATCAAGACACACCGGGGGCACTGACCGTAGGTTGTGCAAATGGGAGCACTATGCTATCCACTGCGACCGACCTGTTAGATTTACCCCGACTCCCCCTCGAGGCACGCGGTTGTCACAAGTTTGATGAAGTGGAGCTGCCGTTGGTCTCGGTGCCTAAACTATGCAATAACGGGTGCGAAGTGGCGTTCTCTAAGGACAACGTGGCCGTTTTTGGCCCCACCAAACAAGTCATACTCACGGGCCAACGTGACCCCCTTAGGAATCTATACATGGTTCCCCTACATCAGCCCGCCAAACCGGAGACGGCTAAATCTCCAAGGGTGAAAGTCCCCCCCCCGCAAAACGAAAACGAAAGCAGCGTAACCAGCGCCATCCAAAACGAAAACAGCGCGACCAGCGCCATCCAAACCAACAACCCAAACGAATATCCAATACACACGGGGGCAGGGGCATACCAGATTCAAGCCATCCCCAAACTAATAAGATTCTACCACGCAGCAGCAGGGTACCCCACGAAAGAAACATGGGTCCGCGCCATCAAACGTGGGTCATTCGCCACGTGGCCGGGTCTCACTGTACAACGTGTCAACCGACACCTCCCACTTACAGAAGAAACTACAATGGGACACCTACAAATGGTCCGACAAGGTATACAAAGCACACAAAAGCCAAAGAGGGCAAAGAACCAACCGGCCGCCGACATAGTGCCACCCCGCGTTGGCCGAAATAAGATACATAACATCTGCATGGACATAGTATCCACGAATGAGATGCAACCAACCAATCACGCAGGGCCACGGGCCAAAGACGAACCACGGGAACTCATCGCGTGGGACCTACCAGGGAGATACCCAGTCACGTCACGCCGTGGACACCAGTATGTATTCCTCATGTACGACTACGATTCCAACTATATTGACGTGGAGCCCATCCAGTCACGCAAGAGCGAAGACCTCCTATGAGGGTTCACGGCGTGCTACGCAAGGATGAAAGAGGACAACGTGAGGGCAAAAATAGTACGAATGGACAACGAAACCTCCAAGAAACTAATAGCGTACATCACAAAGAACAACCTCGATTACCAACTAGCTTCACCAGGGGACCATCGACTCAACCATGCAGAGAGGGCAATACAGACTTTCAAGAACCACTTTATAGCTGGCTTGAATGGGGTGGATGACGAATTCCCGGTGGACGATTGGGACCTACTGATTCCACAAGCCCTCATTACCCTCAACTTGTTACGTGCTGCGCGTACCCAGCCCAAACTCTCAGCGTATGAAATCAGACGCGGGATCTATGACTACAACAAACACCCCCTCGCCCCGATGGGCTGCCGGGTGATCATTCATGACCGTGCACAGGAACGAGGCGCATGGCAGGACCATGGGACAAGGGGTTATTACATTGGGCCGGCCTTAAAGCACTACAGGAATTACACCTGCGTCGGTGCTACCAGCCGCGCGAACAGAATCAGCAACACCGTGGCCTTCTTCCCCAAGACTGAGATGCCACAAACCTCTTCTACCGGCCGGCTGCTCATGATCCTCCAAGACCTAAAGGAGGTTACTAGCAAACCCCATCCACCAATCCCTTATATAGAACAGGGAACCCAAGTGAACGAGGCCCTTCGGGGCATACGGGATCTTTTGCATATAAGTACAACAAAAACACGATGGGCCCAATACCAGGCGTAATAATGCAACCAAAGACGCGCGCGTACCTCCAAGGGTGGCGCACGGGCCCAATGCAAAATCACTGAACGAACCAGGGAATGCACGCGAACCTCCAAGGGTGCAGCCTACTCAACAACGCAGCGCCCGGCGGGGACACCCCTGGGCCACGGGCACAATCATTAGAAAGAAGTTCAACTCAGGGTGGTATGAAGGCGAAATTGTAAACTATGATCAGACCAACCAATACTACCGAGTAAGATTCACAGATGGGGACATTGCCGACTACACACATGGTGAAGTGTCGCGATATTACAAATCCGACCAATACTACTCCAAACCCAAGATTAAGCCCAAGGCACTAATGGGAATTTACCCGCGCGACCCTATTCGTCTCCCGGTACCAAAACAGGCCCTACAGATCAACCAGTTGGCATGTGGGGGTTCCATATGGGATGATGAGTTGAACAAGTGGGCGGCATACCGCGATCTAATCAAACACCCCATGACACAGGTGCAAGAATTATGGCTCAGATCAGGTGAAGATGAGTTCAGCCAATTATTCCAAGGGTTCCAACCCAACGGAGTGGAGGGGATGGATGTATTGGATTGGATAGATAGACACGCAGTGCCAGTGCATAAGAAGGTCACTTATCCACGATACACAGTAGCCATACGCCCCGAGAAATCCGATCCGTACAGAACGCGCATCATGGCAGGTGGTGATCAGCTGGAGTACCTAGGTAACGTATCCACCAGAACGGCAAGCATGGAAACCATTAAGACCCATTGAAACAGTGTAGTGTCCACCCCAGGGGCCAGGTATTGTACCGGCGACATTTCTAACATGTACTTATGCTCCACGCTAGATGAACCCGAATACGTAAAATTTCGATGGGACATGATTCCCCCCCGTATTAGAACAGCCTACAGCCTAGATGGCCTCAAGAGGGGCGAATACGTTTATGTCAGAATCAAAAAGGCATGGTACGGGCTCAAACAAAGCGGGAAAATTGCGGATGATGACTTAGTGGCGCACCTACGTTCACATGGATACCGAAAGGCACCCCACACCGAGGGACTCTTCCTACACGACGAGAGGGACATAAGCTTCACCCTAGTCGTGGATGACTTTGGGATCAAATACATCAACCAAGACGACGTGGATCATCTAGTCAAAGCAGTCGGGGCCAAATACACCTTCAAGGTTGACTGGACAGGAAAACAATACGTGGGGGTCCACCTACATTGGGACTACGACAAACGCGAGGTCAAATTGTCCATGGAGGGTTATGTGGAACAAGCATTGAAGGAATTCGAACACGTACGGCCCTCATGCACATACGCAGGACCATCACGCGCCGACGTACCTGCGTACGGCGCGAAAATACAATACGCAAAAATAGAGGACACGACTAATTTATCAGACGAAGAGATCAAATTCATACAACAAGTTACCGGAAAATTCGTATTCTACGCACGGGCAATCGACAGCACAATGTTACATGCGCTCAACGATATAGCGTCAGCCAAGAACAACCAAACAGCGTTAGCTGCCACGAAGTACTTCCTCAACTACGCAGCATGTAACCCTGACGCCACCATCATTTACCGTGCCAGTGATATGATTCTCCGTGTTGACAGTGACGCGGCCTACCTAGTATGCCCGGGCGCTAAGAGCCGTGCGGGCGGATACCATTTCCTTGGCGACACCAAGGCCAACACCTTCAATTGACCGATCCTAGTGTTAGCCAAGATCATCAAAAATGTAATGGCGTCCGCGGCCGAAGCCGAAGTGGCATCGTTGTTCCTGAATGCACGGGAGGCTTTGCCCATCCGTCAATGTCTGATCGAATTAGGCCACCCGCAACCGGCCACACCAATGAAAACCGACAATAATACAGCAGAGGGTATCCTCAACGGCACGATCAAGCAAAAGCGGTCCAAGGCCATTGATATGCGATTCTATTGGTTAAAAGACAGAGCGCAACAAGGCCAATTCGATATTTTCTGGGAACCGGGAAAGCATAATCTGGCTGACTACCCCACTAAGCACCATCCAGGCAGCCACCATAAAAAGGTACGACCAATATATCTCTATGAGCCGGATAGTCCGAGGACCATCCAAGGGTGTGTTGAATTACTAAAAGATACATGATACGCAAACGTACGATTTGCGTATACGTGAAACGTAGAATCTACGTATACGTGAGAATTTACGTGTACGTGATACGTATACACGTATACGTGAGAATTTACGTATACGTGATACGTATACGTGCGAATATATACGTATACGTAATACGTAAATACAGCGAGACATATGATTCCAAGATCTATCACCGGATGAGCGCAATAAGTAAATTATACATAAGCGCAAGTTAGAGTCAAGGGATACTTAAAGCACTGAATAGAGGTATGCAATATGAGGATCGAACTCACGATATGAGTATCCACACATCCCCACACAAAGAAAAGACAAATTAGTAATTGAGAGAACAATATGGTCCAGAAACAATCCGATCATAATCTTATTGATAACTCTTTCCAACACCGTAAAATAAAACAGAAATAACTAAATACATAACCTAACGACGTTTACGACTTTGGTCTTATTAAGAATTGCCGTTCCAGAAAACTAAATCTGAAACGCCGTTCCAGAAATTTAAACCTAAAACGCTAATAAAGACGTTCTGTAAATTTTCCAAAACAGTGAATTGTTAGCTACAACACCGTTCCAGACACACAACACGGAAACGCCGTGGCAAAAATCGTGCTGATTTTCCATTACAGGCTCATCAATGCAGACAAATGAAGAAGTCAGAATTGAGGTTACAGACAACTCAATCAGGAACGCCGTTACAGAAACTTAACCTTAAAACGAAAATGCATACGTAGTGCGGATTTCCCCTAACAGAGAATTGTTGTCTACAAACACCTTTCCATACAATGTGCCTGTTTTCGGTTCTACAGATTTCAATATGAAGTGATGTGATACGGTAGTAGGATGGGGAACATCAAAATAAATTGGTATCGTACAATCTAGTACGGTTACTTTTACTACTTGTTTGGAAATAGGAAGCGAATGTACGGAAGAAAAAAAATGGCGCGGCTAGGCAGACAGTTCTTTTTGGTTGGCCCGCGCTCACAAGCCCGCTTAGACAAAGACAAATGTATTGCAAATTGCTGAATTTGTTCAATCGATCACAAAACAAGACAGCATAAAAATTCACAAAATTGCCAAAAACACCAACAATTGAAAAATTTGAAATACAAGATGACGAAACAAAAATGGTCCAACCTACCCAAGGCAAAAATAACACGTCTCCAAGAAAAGAAAATAGCAGAAAAAGCAACCGCAGTCAGGGATGGAGACACTAGAGGTAATACCAAAAATACAGGCATTACAGACATGTCCAGCGAGACGAACATTGCAGCAACACAAAAAGGCACCACCACGACGGAAAGAGAAAAACCACTACGTCTGCTCGTGATGGACCGGCATACGTACGCGTGGGGTACACGTGTTCAAACTCTTTTAGCGCTTGTTCCACGTAACCATCCATGGACAAGTGGACCTCGCGTTTGTCATAGTCCCAACGTAGGTGGACCCCCACGTACTGTTTGCCGGTCCAGTCAACCTTGAAGGTGTATTTGGCCCCGACCGCAGCCACTAGGTGATCCACATCGGCCTGTCTGACGTATTTTATACCAAATTCATCCACGACTGGGGTGAAACTTATGTCCCGCTCATCATGGAGGAAGAGTCCCTCAGTATGGGGAGCCTTTCGGTAACCATACGTTTGTAGGTGCGCTACTAGGTCATCATGTGCAATTTTCCCGCTTTGTTTGAGACCGTACCACGCCTTTTTGATCCTGGCATATACGTAGTCACCCTGCTTGAGCCCCCCTAGGCTGTAAGCGGCCCGTATTCGTGGGGGGATCATGTCCCACCGAAATTTTACAAATTCGGGCTCGTCGAGTGATGAGCATAAGTACATGTTGGAGATATCACCGGTACAGTATTTAGCCCCTGGAGTGGACACTACACTGTTCCAATGTGTTTTTATGCTTTCCATACTCGCTGTACGGGTGGAGACATCACCGTGGTATTCCAGTTGATCGCCTCCTGCTGTGATCCGCGTCCTATAGGGATCAGCTTTTTCGGGGCGTATGGCTACTGTGTATCGGGGATAAGGTACCTTCTTATGTATTGGCACAGCACGTCTGTCGATCCAATCCAGTACGTCCATCCCCTCCACCTCGTTGGTCCGGAACCCTTGAAACAATCGGCCAAATTCGTCTTCGCCTGACTTGAGCCATAATTCTTGTACCTGTGTCTTGGGGTGTTTGATTAGGTCACGGTAGGCTGCCCACTTGTTCAAGTCTTCGTCCCATATGGAACCCCCACATGCCAACTGGGGCATATGCGTTAACTGGTTGGCTTGTAGGGCCTGTTTAGGTACGGGGAGCCGAACCGGGTCGCGCGGGTAAATTCCCATTAGCGCCTTGGGTTTAACCTTGGGTTTGGAGTAGTATTGGTCGGATTTATAGTATCGGGATACCTCGCCATGCGTGTAGTCGGCTGTGTCCCCGTCAGTGAATCTTACCCTGTAGTATTGGTTGGTTTGATCATAGCTTACGACCTCACCCTCGTACCACCCGGAGTTGAACTTCTTCCTAATGATAGTGCCCACAGCCCAAGGGTGTCCCTGGCGGGCGCTGCGTTGTTGTGTGGGTAGCACCCTTGGAGGTTCGCGTGCATTCGCGGGCGTATTGATTGATTTTGCGTTGGGCCGGTTAGACAACCTTGGGGGTTCGCGAGTTTCCACCCTTGGAGGTTCGCGCGAATCTATGACGGTTTCTCTATGTGTGGCTTCGGGCCCATTTTGCTTCTGTCGGGTACCTAGTCGTAGTAGCTCTTGTATACTTCGTAGGGCCTCATTTACTTGGGTTCCTTGTTCTATATACGGGATTGGTGGATGGGGCTTACTTGTGACCTCCTTTAGGTCTCGGAGAATCATGAGAAGCCGGTCTGTAGATGAGGTATGTGGCATATCGGTCTTGGGGAAAAACGCCACTGTGTTGCTGATTCGGTTAGCGCGACTGGCCTCCCCGACACAGGTGTAATTTCTGTAGTGTTTAAGGGCCGGTCTGATGTAGTAACCCCTTGTGCCATGGTCTTGCCATGCGCCTCGTTCTTGAGTCCTGTCGTGAATAATCACTCGGCAGCCCATAGGGGCGAGTGGGTGTTTGTTGTAGTCGTAGACTCCGCGCCTGAGCTCGTATGCCGATAGTTTTGGCTGTGTACGCGACGCGCGTAGTAGGTTGAGTGTAATGAGGGCCTGTGGGATCAGCAGGTCCCAATCATCTACTGGGAACTGGTCATCCACCCCGTTCAATCCCGCAATAAAGTGATTCTTGAAGGTCTGGATTGCCCTTTCCGCATGGTTGAGACAATGGTCCCCAGGTGACGCGAGTTGGTAATCTAGGTTGTTCTTTGTGATGTACGCTATAAGTTTCTTGGAGGTCTCGTTGTCCATACGTACTATTTTTGCGTTCACGTTGTCCTCTTTCATTTGTGTGTAACATGCCATGAACCCTTGTAGGAGGTCTTCGCTCTTGCGTGACTGGATGGGCTCCACGTCGATGTAGTTGGAATCGTAGTCGTACATGAGGAATACATACTGGTGTCCACGACGAGACGTGACTGGGTATCTCCCCGGCAGGTCCCACGCGATGAGTTCCTTTGGTTCTTCTTTGGCGCGCGGTCCTGCGTGGTTGGTTGGTTGCATCTCATTCGCTGATACGATGTCTACACTAACGTTTTATCCTGGTGAGGACCGGGTGTGGAACGCGGCATCATGCGTGAAGGTAACGGTGCGTGGTGGCCGCGGTAGCGTTTCGCTCGAGGGATCACGTAGGATACTGAGTAACTGTGAATCATGATTACTAGGTTGTTTATGTATGCTACTTTTGTGGTCCCTCCCACACCGTCAAGAGTGTAAGGGCGAATCAACTATTGTGGTCCGGCCGTTATTGTTGGGGTCGGGCCCATTCCAATGTAGCCATCGTTCGGCGTTCCTGGTGGCTCCACCCATCTGGTTGTCGAAAGTGGCTCCCTCCTGGTGTCCAGCCTTGTTGCGTCGCCGGTAACAACTCCGGCCGTCGTGGGTGAGATTTACCCCACACGAGTGACAATAATACTTGTATTGTTTCCATCCCTGGGTCGATGGTTGGCGCGTGTCGGGCCTGCTGGTAGTACGGCTAGCGTCTGCTGCCTTGAGCCTATTCACGTCGGCTTGGAGGACGGCCATTGCCGTTTCCCATTGGTTGGTCATTGTCATGGTCGATGCTGCTGTGGCTGTCTCAGTGACTTGTGAATAGATTTCGTGACATACATTGGCCAGATCACGCTGCTTGTTTTCGAGATCGGTGAAACGTTGATCGGCCTCTATATCGGCTAGGTTTGCCGTAGATGTATTGCTGTGGTAACTACTGTATAGCTCCTTCAGGCGTTGTCCCCAGAATTTTTTGTATTGGGTGAATCCGCTCTTAACTAGCGTGGCTCGGTATTTCTTCCAGTCCTCGTCTACTCGGTGTAGTGTGATGGGGTCGTGTTTGCTGCGGGCAAAGGCCTCGCGAGAGTAATCTGTCATCTGTGCCTCCGTGACGTTCGCGGTCTCTGGGAGCAGGTTGATCTGATATTGATATTTTGTGAGTTGGCGAAAGTACTCCTTGGGCCCAATCGGGCTCGGTGTGTAAGTCAATGCATGCATTTTCTTAGTGAGTTCGCGTGTGAGCTGGTGCTGTGCGTCGGTTGTACATAGGTCTTCCTCCATGGCTTGGAAGGCCTCGCGCACAGTAGTACCTCGGGGGAAGGCGTCTGAACCTGGGTTCTTCAGGTCTCCAAGCATGTTGGGAAATTTTCTGTCCGTAACCAGTAGGGCTTCCCTGTCGTACTTGTTCCATTCTACATATAGGGCTCGACTCCGCTTCCATAGTTTGTATGCGTCGGAGGTGAGCTCGATGGAACTATCGAGCTCTTGTGGCTCCTGTGGAGCCTCGGGGAACGGTGCTTGGGGGTCCCTCGCGCAGTATTGTGCTGCTGTCTCCAGTAGGAAGGCGTAGCCCCCTCCCTGGATGTATTTGATGGAGGGTACTTCGGCTAACGCGTTAGCGAGTGCCTTTTTGAACTCATATACCTCTATGCTAGATGGTACTGCTATCGGCTTTGTCTGTGCCTCGTCCAAGTGGTCCTTGAGCGACGCATGATGGTCTTTCTTCTTGGACATCTCGTCGTCAGTATCACTTTCCTCACTGTCCTCAGTATAGTCGTACAGTAACCTGTTCTGTGTTTGCAATTGTGTGTTTTGTTCTTCGGTGTACTCGAGGATATCCCTGTGGTAATGTTCGAGCTCTACCAGTTGGTCTCTCAGATCCCTGATCGCGGTGGAGCCTATGTTTCTGGAATTGTCAATGCTGGTGTCAGGGGTAATTCCTCTCGTTGTGGGGCTGGGGATTCCTTCGGTTTGTGTTCCCTCTGGCATTGGGGTGTGTTAATCTTATTGATAACTAATAAGACCAAAGCTGTACGGCAATCTTGGTTAATTTGGTTACTTTTAGTTATTTTACTTTACGTTGCTCTTTTACGGTGTTGGAAAGAGTTATCAATAAGATTATGATTGAATTGTTTCTGGACCATATTGCTCTCTCTTTTACTAATTTGTTTTCCTTTCAAATGGGGGTACGTGAGCTCGGTCTTCCCATCACGTACCTATGTTCATCGCTTTAAGTATCTTTTTGATACTCACCAGCGCTTATGTATTATTTACTTATTGCGCCCATCTTGTGATAGAAGCTGAAAGTGTTTTACGTAATCCGAATACGTAAAACTGAATACGTAAAACGTTATACGTATACGTTTTACGTTTTACGTAAATCCGATTCACGTAATGCGTAAAACTGTTTTATTACGTAAAACCGTTGTACGTAATACGTAACCCGGTCGCATATTTACGTATTACGTATACTAACAACTGTAATTCCGGATTATGAGTTAATTAATCTATTTTCTGTTTTTCCAGCGCTTAACCTGAATCCACATATGATCCCGTGTTAAGCAATCCTCCATATGAGACTGCACGTGTATTCTCATGTTGTAGATTAACTAATATTTCCTCAGTGAATTTGTCGGAGTAACGTGTCTCATTTTGTTTGTTTCTGACATATTCGGGCTTCGCGTATCCATTTTGTATGTCATTGATATTTCCCATATTTCACTGACATACACATGTATATCATTGACATACTTAATATTTATCATTGACATACTTAGTATTGGATCCTAAGCCTCTGAATTTTCGTGTACTACTTTCTTGTGATATTTCGCTGTGTCCGATTCTTCTATCAATGATCTATTCATTTGATCGTGAATCATTTATTCTGTCATCGTGACCATCAGTTTGTTTTCTGTGATAGACTTCCTTCGTTTCCTATATCGCCTTGTTGGTCTTCATATGCCCAAGTGTCTATCCATCAGTAATCTTTCTCATTGTAACTTCGTAGTTGGCATTTCGCCGCGCATCTCATTCGTGTATGTGCGCGCGTCGATCTGTTTTCTTATTGGTTCATATTTAACCGCTGCTTTCTTATTCGTTCATATTTAACCGCACGTAACGGTTATATCTTGTTTTTACTTAACAACACGATTTGCCGGTTGTTCTCCCCTAAATCCATGATCTTGATTTAGATTCCTATTGAATTTTTAGAGGGAAGCATACAACATAGTTTTTAGACATGGATTTTTAGTGTGGTTGTTTTATTACTGAATTGTGGTACTTAACTTTGTTTTTACATTGTCTTGAATTCATTTAGAAGATTCCTGAATGCATTACTGTTTAGCGGCTTGGTCAGAATGTCTGCATAGTTTTCCTGTGAGTTAATATGGCTGATAGATACGACTTTTCCAGCTTGGTGTTGTCTGACAACATGGTAAGTCAGTGCGATTGATTTCTTGTTGAGTGAGCTTGCAGGATTGGTGGAGTTGATTACTACACTTTTGTTATCCACATAGATCTCTGCTGGTTTGGTGATTACAACTCCCATCGATCTAAGATGATATCTGAGCATAATAGCCAATGCAACCGCGTCTTTCAGGGCAGTAAATTCAGCTCCAAATGTACTGGTATGAACCGACGTTTGTCTCTTTGACTTCCAGTAGACTGGCATACACCCGACAAATGCGATCAATCCAGTGATGCCCCTTCCAGTAACTAAATCATGTGCATGGTCGCTGTCACAAAATATATTCAAGTCCATTTCAGGGATTAGTGGCACCGGGAACATTGGATCCAGTTCTTCTTTGTAATATTTATAGTGATGTGTAAATTCTTCATATTTGAGTTTAACATCACCATTTGAACTGATCCTTGGGGGTCTTGGATCCACTAGAATTTCTTTTCTTCTTGTACTTCTTCAAATATCCCAAGATGTGTCTAGCCATCTGCAAATGACCTTCCCGCGGTCCAGCTGCAAATCTTGAAAGAGATGATACTGCGAATGCGATGTCAATTCTTCCAGATAGCACCATCGCCATTTGAACTGATCCTTGGAGATCTTGAATCCACTAGAATTCCTTTCTTCTTGTACTTCTTTAGATATCCCAGGATAAGTCTAGCCATCTGCAAATGGCCTTCTTGCGGTCCAGCTGCAAATCTTGAGAGAGATGATACTGCAAATGCAATATCAATTCTTCCAGATAACACCAACCACTGCCCTAGACCAATAATGTGTTGGAATTCCTTGTGTTCGGATACTGACAGTAATGGCAAATCATCCAGTTCTGGGTGGCAATCAGTTTTCATTGGTAGATTTTCTTTCGTGAGTGTCACTGAATATTTCTCTTGATATTTCCGAATCACTTCACTGATATATTTGGTAGAGTTCATCAGCAATCGTCCGTCTTTGATTCTTGTCAGGCTTGTACCAAGGTAATACTGAGGTTCTGATTCGACATTTCTCAATGCAAATTCTTGTTCAATTCTGGCTACCCAATCTTGAGGTTTCTTTCCTATTACCATAAGATCGTCAACATGAGTACCAATGTATGTGTAACCTTCTCCTTCCTTCTGCAGCCATAAATCTGGGTCTGCTCTTGACGATCGAAAACCCAAGTTCATGAGTGTATCAGCGAGAAAATTCATAAAAGCTCTACCACTACCTGTCAGTCCGTACAGTGCTCTTTGTATTTCTACCTTGCATCCTTTCTTTTCACCAAACTCGTCTCCAGCCCACACCCATACTTTTTCTTGAACCGGTGCAGTTGGAAATGCATTTCCCACATCTGCTGTCATTAAATCCAGTTGTTTGTGTTGTGCAATTCGGAATAGTAAGTACACAGATAAACTGTTGATTTGACTGGAGTATGTGTTGTATTCACTCGAGTCGACTCTGTGACCACCTGCCACCAAACGACTCTTGTATCTGCCATCTTCACTCTTGATATCCCAAATCATCTGTAATCTTGCTTGTTGCCAACCTTCCTCTTTTGGAAATTCTTTTTCTGCTGAGTGCTATTTGAAACATTTTAGACGTTCCAAATTATCCATCTCCTTCTGAATTGAGTCTTTCCATTTTGTATTGCCAGCTTCAGCATCAAATTGCATACATTCTTCATAGGTATTTGGAATCTTCTGTCCAAATTTTTCACGATTCTTCTTCTTTGCCATTCTTTGATTCCTGGATGGTTTCTTCTTGACTGCGCGTTGAATACTCTTGTGTATTAGGGACTTCATGAATCGTATTCTTCTGACGATGCCAGATTGTTGTTTTATGACTTGCTCTGCCCATACATTCAACGGCCTGTTGTTTCCTCTCCTGCTTTCAACAATGTACTCCTTAATATACTTTGCGCATGCCAGTGGTTGATCTTTCTTCAATTGTGGAAATGGAGTATTTAAGACTGTATTTCCTTGCAGCTCATCGATGTATTGTGCTTTGAATATCAAAATTCCATTTTCCCAGAAATGATCCAAAATCTTCCTGAAATCCATATTCAAATTCATTTCAGTGCTTTCCAAAATGTCCTGGTGGGTTTCAGCATTGTTGCATCCATCTATTTCACTTGGTAGCGTTTCTTCTTCCATATCCAAAGTGTTTTCCGGATCCACATCCTCTTCATCTGCATCAAGCTCCCCTGAAACCGTATTGTCATTTTCATCTCTTCCTTCCATTGGATTGGTGCTAGTTGAATTTTCCATTCCTTCAGAGCTCGCGACAAATTTCTCCCCTGAAGATAACAATGGGACTTCATCAGTGCTCTTGATATCTTCCATGTTCTGTTGGTGCTCTGACAGGGAAAGAGTAAACTTCTCTGCCTCCGGGTTGTCATTCACATATTCATCTTTGGTGCCAATTTCCTTGCGTCTTGTTCTAACTACCGATCTCATCAACACTTGTCTTTTCTGTTTTGGTGTATCTGGTTCAGTCAGAATATAATAGGTCATTGCATCCCCCGTTGATTCAGCAAAACCCAGAAATCTCCCTTTCAACATGTTGTTTTTGGGACTCTTGAATCTTGGCTCAAAATACCACACTGGTTCATAGAAATGAAATCTCAGGTGGGAGATATCAGGTGTCCAGCCTTGGTGCAATTCGAGGGGTACTTTCCAATTCAGCGATTTTCGCGCTGCCAAATTGTTAACTGACACGCACCATTTTGCACACCAATGTGCTAAACTGATTGGCGCCTGAAACATACGTAGACTATTTTGTACCATTTTGGACAATCTTCCCCATTCCGCTTCACACAGGTTGTGATGGCTGTGGTGTGGTTCACTTGTTCTTGTTTTGATCATATTTTCTCGAAGAATTTGAGTCCACTTTACACCTGTTTCAGATCTTGCATTATCACTGAGGATAGTATCCGGTGCACCATGTTCTCGAAGATAATCCTGTAGCGCATTTGTACATTGAGATTCTGTTTTCAGAGGATGAAAAGACCAAAGCTTTGTCTTGGTGCCACTGAAAAATTGTCCCCCGTTGTGTCCTTGAGATGTCTTTTTCGAGAAGTATGTGTAATCAGTGCTCACTGTTTCATTTTGTCTTCTGTAATGAAATGCCTTGAATCTTTTCCTGTAATGTTTCCTGGGGACTTCTCGATTTTCTTCTTCTATTTCTTCATAATGTTGGGTAGTATTTTCCAATGTTTTCAAAACAGTCAATTCTGGTAACATAGCAAACCTTTTTCGAAGTTCTAATATTGGTAGTTTTGCAAATTTGAATGTTTCTCTTGCTCTCTTCCTTCTCAACATTGGATATTTGCGCATGTCTGGAGGTGCAGGGCTGTTCAGTTCGAATTTTTCCAATGTATCCACTTCTCCTTCCGTCGGTTTGGTAATATGAAAATAAACTTTTTCATCATCATATGAAAATGGTAGAAATGTCGTTCCGATTGTAATCCCACATTTGCTCAACTGTGGTTGCACTCCATTCACCAGTACTCCATGATCACCCATATCGATTTTTGTCAATAGTGATTCACCATCAGTTTGATCTTTATCCTTGGTGACAAAAGTTGCATAGTGGACCATTAGAATTACTGGATCTTCTCTTCCTGGAATAAAAGCCTTCGTTACAGCACTGCAAACCGGATGCTCCACATAGGCATTGGTATCATTACTCATGTACGGCCTCATTGCAGATGTCATTCCAGTTTCTCCTCCTATTCGAAGCCATGCTTGTTCTGTAACCGTTGGTCTTCTTCCTCCACCACTGTCGATCACTGCAATGTTGTCATTTTGTTGAACCTCTCTATATCGGTGTATATTGGTAATTGTTGGATTTCTTGTTGCTTTTCTCGGTCTTCTTTCTTGGTAAATTTTCCTGTTTACTGTTCTTCGATCCCGTCGTTCCTCGTTTGTTTCACTTTCATCGTCCGAGTCAGGTGCCATTCTTGCAACAAGATCCGGTACGTCTTCTCCATCACAATCCTCATCCTCATCCTCATTTTCACTTTCATTGGATTTTATTTCCATCTTGTTTCTTCGTGTTGTGTAAAAATAAGAGGATGCATTTCTTCTTGGGGTAGAATTCGCTGCATTCTGCATTGTTGCCTGATCCGCACCATCATCCTTCGCTGCATTCTGCATTGCCTGATCCGCACCATCCTCCCCCCCAGAATGTAGATGAAATCGAACTGTTTTGAGAGCAGTGGAGCCTGGAGGGAATAATTCAGTTTCATCAATTGTTCCAATACTATCCTGGTCACTATCGACATCTGGAGTTTGTGACTCAGTGTTTTCTGCCGGTGTGAGTGACCCGGCAAGCGGCGGCGATGCCGGTGAATTCGTTCCGGTAGGTGCCATTACACGCCGAACCCGACGTTGACGACTGGATTTAGGAATGACCATCATCCTTCGCTGCATTCTGCATTGCCTGATCCGCACCATCCTCCCCCCCAGAATGTAGATGAAATCGAACTGTTTTGAGAGCAGTGGAGCCTGGAGGGAATAATTCAGTTTCATCAATTGTTCCAATACTATCCTGGTCACTATCGACATCTGGAGTTTGTGACTCAGTGTTTTCTGCCGGTGTGAGTGACCCGGCAAGCGGCGGCGATGCCGGTGAATTCGTTCCGGTAGGTGCCATTACACGCCGAACCCGACGTTGACGACTGGATTTAGGAATGAAATGATTCAATCCATCGTCTTGTGGAGAACCAACAATAACCCCCTCTGGAGTGGGAGGTGGAGTATCACTGTGGCGGATGGCTTGGTTGTATTTGAGTACCCAATCGCGATACGGTTGAGAAAGCTCTTGCCATGTGTCTGGAGGGATTCTGATGATACCTTTGAGGTTAGGGTGAATAGTCCCTGTAAGAGTGCCTGTGCCGTAGGAACCCGTACGTTGTCTTTTGTTAGGACCATCAGGAGTGCGTCGGACGCGTTTGTGGCCTCCTCTGTTGCTATCAAATGTAGTTCTAGCAAGTTCTTCATCATGGATGCGAAGCTTAATAATCATTTCTTCTAGGGTCCTGTCGGTTTTGTGTTCCAGCAACTCTTCTTTGAATCTCTCCAGGTTGGGGTCACGAATATTTCGAGCAAATATGCTTTTTGCATCCCATTCAGTCATGTGGTATGGTGGAATTTTCCGAAGTTTATGATAGGTCAATTCAAGCGTGTTAATGTACTCAGAAATATTGCCATTGGGATGCAACAGGTTGTATCGTAGACAAAGCTTCAGTGTCTCAGCATAAGATTCACGCCGGTTATCAGAATCATACCAGCCCAATAGTTCTTGCCATGCCGCATAACCATCAAATGTATCTTCATGCTTGATTATTTTGGAATGGGCACTACCTCCACTGCACGACGACAGCAATGTTCCCCAAAGTGCCTTGTTTTTGCTTGGTGCATTCCGGGCCGCATCTGCATCATTCATAATCTCCTCATGTCCTGTGGCCGCAAAGGTAGTTATTGCATCGGATTTCCACTTGGTCCAGTTTTCTTGTTGGCCGTCAAAATCATGGATTGGTTTTGCCTTGAGCAACTGCTGACCCGTTGCCTTTTCTTTGGCCGACCTCACTTCTTGTCTAAGCGCTTCCATCTCGTCATCCTTGTTGCGTGATTCTTGAATTGTTTGTCTCAGGGTGTTCATTTCTGCTTCATATCTTCTTTCTTTTTCTCGTCCTCGTGCTCTTGCGGCTCTCATTTCTTCCTTTAGTGCATTGATTTCTTCCATTTGACGTTTGGCTTCTGCTGCTTGTCTTCTGAGATTAACCAGTTCTGCATCTCTGCGTCTGCCAGGTCTTGAACCACTATTATCATCGTCACTTTCTGATGATGAAGAAGAAGATGAAGATGAAGACGAAGATGACGATGATGATCGTTCTGGATCGTAGTTGGCCCGTCTTGAGCGTCGTTTGCGTCGGGTCAGGGTACTGTTTGTTGTCGATGGAATCTGGGTGTACACTGGGTATCATCATTCTCGCTTGTATTTTGTGGTACATCCGGTACTTCATTCTGTTTCCACCAATCATTGTTTCTCATCATGTAGAAGGCCGGGTAGGTGACTGCACCCAGAGTTTGGAAGAATCTGTTAGTAAAGGTTGGCATGTTGTCGTGTATTTTCTTTTTGGTTGTTACGTATTTTTATTTTTGTTTCTTGTTATGTATTTTTTATTTTTATTTTGATATTCTTCTTTGTTGTTCTAGCCAATTCTCAGTAGTATTTGATGTATTTTGTTCAAGATAATGGCTTATTCCAGTAATTTCGTACGGGGGTATTAGATTTCAGTGGTACAAATAAGTATAGAATTTTCTTCAAGTTCGCGATCGATAAATTCTAAGATTGATTTTCGTTAGTAGGAAATTTCTCGTAAGAAACTCTTAGGAATACTTCCTGAATGGATTGTGACTCGTAGGTATGTTTGACACTCCGGAATGGATTGTAACTCGTAGGTATGTTTGTTAGATAGACTTCGTATGAAGCTGCGACTGTTAATCAACAACTGTAATTCCGGATTATGAGTTAATTAATCTATTTTCTGTTTTTCCAGCGCTTAACCTGAATCCACATATGATCCCGTGTTAAGCAATCCTCCATATGAGACTGCACGTGTATTCTCATGTTGTAGATTAACTAATATTTCCTCAGTGAATTTGTCGGAGTAACGTGTCTCATTTTGTTTGTTTCTGACATATTCGGGCTTCGCGTATCCATTTTGTATGTCATTGATATTTCCCATATTTCACTGACATACACATGTATATCATTGATAATAATAATAATAATATACTTATTTAAGTAACCTTAACCACCGAAGGTGGATCTAAACTACTCAGTCTGTATCCAGACTTTAACGTCGCCTCAATCGAAGAGAGTTTAAGCCCCAAGTTGTAGAACGACAAATTTTTCAAACGAATCCTGAAAGCAAGCAGGGAGAGTACAAAAAAGCAAACTGATGAAAGGTGCCCGAGCCAACAATCATACAGTAGGAAGGGATACACATAGGACTCAGGCGGGCTGGTCCTACGGTATGTGGGATGGAAGAAGACAGGGGCCATGGTCTTGAAGGAAGAAGAACAGGGCGGGCGGGAAGGGAGGGTACAAAGAACAAACTGATGAATGATGCCCCAAGCAGAAGCCGAACAGGAGGCAACTGCCAACAATCATACGTAGGAAAGGTATACACATAGGAAGCAGCGCCACATGGCACCACTCAGGCAGGCTGGTCCTACGGTATGTGGGATGGAAGAAGACAGGGGCCATGGTCTCGGTTGTCAAGTTGTTCGATGGATTGATTTGCCGCCGACAAGGACAGTAGCAAGGGATAAATCTTCCGCACCTCGGTCGTTGAGTGGAGGAGGTTTGGGCATAGCGCCACACTGCTTGGTGGAAGAAGCAAGAGATCGGGTAAAGAAATGGAAGCCCCTAAGTGGAATTCAGTTGGTGGAGGGGCACAGGGGCCATGGTCTTGGAGGAAGAAGGACAAGGCGGGCTGTACACTGGAGGGGTCCTATGTAGGATGGGAACCATAAAAGAACAACACTTAGGGGCCCAGGGTCATTGGCGTCGCAATCGAGTTTCAAATCTTTCGCACCTCGGTTGGTCTTGGAGGAAGAAGAACAAGGCGGGGAACTTTCGATCAAACTTGCCCCCGACAACAGTAGGAAGGGATACACATAGGAAGGGCATAGCGCCGCACTGCTTGCTTGGTGGAAGAAGCAAGAGATCCTACGGGAAGTAAATGGAAGCCCCTAAGTGGAATTCAGTTAGTGGGGGGCACAGGGGCCATGGTCTTGGAGGAAGAAGAACAAGGCAAGCTGTACACTGCAGGGGTCCAATGTAGGATGGGAACCATAAAAGAACAACACTTAGGGGCACAGGGTAATAATGTGTAGGCTGGAACTTGAAGTTCGACCTGTGAGACCTCTCTTATCTCACAGGGAACACTTGAAGAACAGGGTGGAACACTGGAAAAAGGCCCCTATGTAGAATCGGGCTCTAATCGAAACCACTTAAGAACCAATGGGCTGTAGGTGTGAAAACAGATGCCAGCTGTAGGGCACACCTGAAAGGTATATGTGGGAAGGAGGGCCTAAAGCTGAAACACTTAGGAACCATGGGCTATAAGTGAAGTCGCACTTAAAGGTCAGGAAAGGAACAGAACGGAACTTGAAGTTCACCTGTGAGACCTTTCATATCTCGCAAGAGACTTGAAGAATCGGGTGGTACACTGGAGGGTCCTATGTAGAATCGGCCTCTAATCGAAACTGCTTAGGAAGAGGGCTGTAGGTGTGAAAACAGATGCCAGCTGTAGGGCACACCTGAAAGGTATATGTGGGAAGGAGGGCCTTAAACAAACACACTTAGGGATCAGGGGCCATAAGTGAATTCGTACTTAAGGGTCAGGGAAGGAACATAGCGGATCTTGAAGTTCGACCTGTGAGACCTCTCTTATCTCACAGGGAACCCTTGAAGAACCGGTGGGACACTGGAAGGAGGTTCCTATGTAGAAATGGGCTCTAATCAAAACCATTTAGGAACCGAGGGTCTGCAGGTGTGACAACAGATGCTAGCTGTAGGGCACGCCTGATAGTATATGGAGGAAGTACGTCACAGGGCCTTAGGCGAAAACACTTAAGGAACAGGGGCTATAAGTGAAGTCTCGCTTAAAGGTCAGGAAAGGTACAGAAGGGCACTTGAAGTGCACCTGTGAGACCTCTCTGATCTCACAAGAGACTTGGGGGAGAAGCTCGGAAACACAAAGTGGTAGCGCATCGCGAAACAGAGCGAAGACGGAGCTTTGTGGGGTTAGTACTCATCTACAGGATCCAGCGTGGGTAGAAGTAATACTGGGTTCAGTGTAGAAAATTAGTGTTGGTTTGCAAGCCCAACGACCAGCACCGTGACGACGACGACCGACAATGGTGTATTGGCAACCACAGAGGCCAAGGAAAGCGCCAATCGACCAAGCTGATAGCAAAATCGAAAAGGCCGGGTCTTGGTTAGTATGTGTAGGGCCTGGTGTCGGGGGTGGCGGTGGAGAAGTGGGCAAGATATGGCAGGGGAGATGTGTGTAGAAATCTACGTGAGTTTAGTACTGAAACATCGGAAATTTGGAACGTCGGACAAAGTTGCTCGAGAGCAAAATTGTACACATGTATATCATTGACATACTTAATATTTATCATTGACATACTTAGTATTGGATCCTAAGCCTCTGAATTTTCGTGTACTACTTTCTTGTGATATTTCGCTGTGTCCGATTCTTCTATCAATGATCTATTCATTTGATCGTGAATCATTTATTCTGTCATCGTGACCATCAGTTTGTTTTCTGTGATAGACTTCCTTCGTTTCCTATATCGCCTTGTTGGTCTTCATATGCCCGAGTGTCTATCCATCAGTAATCTTTCTCATCGTAACTTCGTAGTTGGCATTTCGCCGCGCATCTCATTCGTGTATGTGCGCGCGTCGATCTGTTTTCTTATTGGTTCATATTTAACCGCTGCTTTCTTATTCGTTCATATTTAACCGCACGTAACGGTTATATCTTGTTTTTACTTAACAACACGATTTGCCGGTTGTTATATACGTATACCGTATACCGTATTCACGTTTGGTTTAGTAATCCAATAAAAAAACAAAATACATGAAAAAAAATATTGCGATTCAAAAAGTGGAAGTGCAAATGGATGGGACAAAGAAGGACGGAAAGTGTTCAATAAATTGTGCAAGAAGATACAAACGTTAAGAGAAAATCCCGAAACGGGTATAAATTTGGAGAAAATGATGCTACAAAGATTCTACTCAGAAAGCAATCCTACCAGTACTGTATCGAATAATGGTGGCACTATTGCCAGTAGTCTTGCTGAAGAGGAAAGTGAGGATGAAAACTATATTGATCTGGCATGGAGGCAATTGCTTGACGAAATGGAGGAAGTTTAGGCCTTGTTTTCAGAACCGATACTGTTCATTGTATCAGTCCATTCACTAATTTGATGAGGGTTTGTTCACACCTACGACACGGGTAAATATTCGAGGAAAGTGATTAGTCGGGTAAAAGGTACATATCTTACAAACGTTGCATACCATGATTGCAAAAAGTGCATTGTGTGACAAATACGATTAAATTGTACAGAAAGAAGTACTCATGCATACGATACTACTAGGCAAATTCTTTACACGAATAATTCAACTGTAGTGGTAGGTAGTCGCAAGCGATGATAGTAAATTTCAAGGGTTGTTTGTTGCGAGCACAAATATTTAATTGTAAGGGTAGTGGGTAGCGAGCAATGGAGATACATTTTAAGGGTTGCGTGTCGCGAGCACTAATGTTAAATTTTACTGTTTGTGAGTCATGGCATTGCAAAATTCATTTTTGTAAATGTGATTCGCGAAGGTATGGGTAGGTGATATTGAAAATTAAAAATCAATATTCATGACCCTAGGAAAAAAATAATCGCGACCCAGGGATTGAGAGTGAGAAAAATGAGCATGATACGAAGCAACCGAATCATAGGGGGGTGAAAAGAATCCACCGTGTAACGCGTATTCGTACGTACTAAGCGGGCGTATAGCACGAAAAGTCATAAGGGCAAATAACCTTATTTGTAAGGTTATTTATCAATGAATAATCGTCGGCGCTTTTATGTGGATTGCCTCTTAGCGGGATTTTCATCTCAGCTCACTCTTCAAAGAATTAACAACCCTAAAACACTATCATGCCCTAAAATCTACGTACAACCTAGTACAAATTCTACATGATAAGGTACAATCATATGTGATATTCAATGAGAATATCACGGTGAATTACACGGTAATACGGTAAAACAAAAGACCAAAGCCAAGATGGTTTTGCGTGTGTTTCTTGTGTATTAATTACATGTGTTTTGCATGTTTGAAATTACACGATACGACGAGTAATTAACCTATCGATTCGATTGACAAAGACGATCGAACGGTAACAATGATCTTATTTCTACTCACGAAATCGATCGACCGAAAGGGAGATCGCGTTTGTTTTATTACTGTTATGACACACTTTTACTAGTTTATCAGACCCACAGCACTTTACAAGCTGTGGAGGACGGCGTTCCCATCGAAACGCAGTTGAGCTCGAAGACTAATCCGGACTAGCCTGATCAGCTACCGGCATCAACCCTCAAGGATGTAAAAGAGGCGGTTGCCTGTGGAGCCCTGGAATAGACCAACACCAGGGCGGTCTCCCTGAAAGAAGAGACCAAAGAACCGAACCAAGGTGGTGGCTCCACCGGGTTTCGGGATCCAGCAAAACAAGCAAGGGAAAAGAAGCTGGACGGCTCAGTCGAAAGGGCCGCCCAGGTTGGCATCAGTTGAAAGGAATCAATATCCAATCTGAGAACACTGATCTTTCACTGAAAACAAGAACGACGTGAGCCAGAAGATTGAGCCTGAAGTATTCTGTGGTAAAACAGATTGGAAGGAACAGATTGCAAAGAGCATCTGCCCGGAAGGAACAGATTGCAAAGAATATCTGCCCGCGAGAACGAAAAATCGAAAGATTGCAAAGAGCATCTGCCCGCGAGAGCGAAAAAATCGAAAGATATGAGAACACCAAATCGCGAAAGATCGAAAGATCCAATACGAAAAAGAGAACACTAGTTCTCAGGAAACAATCTTTCAACCACCACAGAAATACAGAATGAGCAAAATCCCGAGAAAGGATAGGAAAGCTCACAATCTTGATTTGCAACAAAAGCAAAAGCTCACACAAATAACAAATACAGACAACCGGAACGAAAAAAAAAAAAACTCGATCCGAACAAAAGTATATTCGATCCGAAAAATACAGAACGACTGTCACAACTAGTACCCATCTCTCACATCCAATCCTCGATTTAATTACACTCTTCCACCCAATACCAACTTCCATCGGATACCCCACTACAAATCGCCCATCCATATTTCATCACGATATATAATTCGAAACTTCGTTTGAAACGCCCATCCATATTTCATCACAAAATAATTCCAAACATCATTTGAAATATCGCACTCCACCATGGTACGAACTAGAGCCGACGCCGACATAGAAAAAACAAAAATGGAAGTGGACGAGGACGATCCACAGAATTCTAATGTAAACAATGGAAGAGGTATGCTAGAAGAGGAAGATTTGGAAGATAAAATCATGGAGGTCATGGAAAGGGCCCTTGGGGACCCAGAAACAAACTCAACCATGAAGAGAATCATCGACCAAGAAATAAAGAAGAGAGTAAAAGCAATGAGAGATGCAGAAAGAAGGGGTGAGAACCCAGATGCGGATAGTGAAAATGATGAGGATGAAGGAAACGATGCTAACCAAAATGCCGAGAATGCAAGAGCAGATCGACTGGGTAGAAGGTCGTCCCAACCCAGAATAAAAATCAGAGGATTCAACAATGGTAGATTTCTGAACCCAGAACAGCTTGCTTTCAGGAGCAGCCTAATGGATTTTGGTATCAACTATGAGTCAGCCGAAGAAATTATGAGGGGAGGGACGTCTAATATTCGTGAAATTACAGACCTCAACAAGGAAAGCATTAAATCGTTCATGCATGGATTGAAATCTATCAGTCCAGACTGTCCCAATCCAAAAAGTATCCACTATGGTAACAGACTATCATCGAGGCTTCTCACATGGGCAAATTGGGCCCGGTATCAACCATTGATTGGAGTCAAGCCAAGGGCTATCGACTGGAATGCAAACCCAAACAACCTGGAACTACAGCAATTCAGAATCAAGATGATGGAATCAAGTGTGAAATCACAGGAAAAAGCAACGCCACCCGAGCTAAAGGACCTAACAAAATTCAGGGAATGGGAGGAAGGCTTCCGACAAAACCTGAGGTACAGATTCAACTCTGAGGGATTCCCAATCTTGTATGTCATAAGACTCCAAGAAAAGGAAGAAGTTACTGATGAAGCCAGGGCTGGAACAGTCGGGCAAAGTACAACAGATACTTATCCAACTTGGAGTGATTACAATGAAAGATGTGGCGTCCTATCAGGTCACCAGTACGATGAGGACAACAATGTTGTCTGGAGGTTGCTATGTGACGCAACAAGAAAGGGTCCTGGTTGGGAATATGTGGCACATTTTCAAAACACTGCACTGAATTCTGGTAATGCCAGAAATGCTTTCATTTCTCTCATGCAACATGCTTACACTGATACCAATATCACTATGGTTCTGAATAAGACATATCAGGATATGAAAGATTCACACTACACTGGAGATTCCAAGGGTTATGACTGGAACAAGCACAAGCGAAACTGGACTGCTTTTCATGGAACAATTCTGAGATTTGAAAAGAATCATAATGAAAGGAGATTTGTTTGGGATTTTATCAATTCAATCAGTGATGAGCGACTTGATGCTGCAAAAGCAGATGCAATTGATGAGAGCAAAGACTATCGTGACAACTTCAATGAATGTTTGATTCTATTCACCAATCGTCTTGGATTGAAAAAGCTTGCAACCGGGAAGAGTAAAAGATATTAAATTCCTTTCGTGACCAGAAGTACCAAAGCTACCAAAGGGTAGATTTCCTATGCGCATGAATCAATGAGTCCCGTATCCATCTAAGTAATCGATTCCCACGGGATATCGATTCCCACGGCGCATCGATTCCCATCGCGCATAAACGGTGAGCAATCCCTGTCTTACGATATTGCCATTGTTCTTCAGTGAGCAAACTCTGATTTCATAAAATATCACACGAGCTACAGGAGCAATTCCTGACCTTAATGATAAACATTTCATGGAGTCTTCCTAACAGAACAAGAGAAGAAAACCGTTGGCATGTGATTCTCACACAATACATATACATGCATGCAAATATATATGGTCAACGACTAATACATGTACGGAAATAATCAGCGAGTAATCTCAGCACTACGCAACAGCAGTTGCAACGTATTCATCTCAATAAAAGAGATATCTTGCATTTCGGCAAGATTTCACTTTATCTCATACTTTTAACATTCAACTGATTTATATCCCAAAATTCACACTAGTTGCTACCAACTACTTGTAATCTACATACTAAGGTCTGTCTCGCTGCAATCTGAATAAGTCACAGCAAGAAGAGATCTGGCGTTTCCCTAGTCTCGCCTGTAGTCCGATTATCCGTTGCCGAAAGTATCCAAACACAATTGTCACGCGTAGAGTACAACCGTTCGTCTACTAACACACTAACACAGCGTTGCTGTTCGTCAGAAGTCCTTGAATCAGACTCTCAACGAATCGGATTCAGAAGGAAAATAATAGATTAACAGTCGCAAGCTCTAAGAAGGCTTGCACACAAGAAGGAACAGGAACGGAATTGAACATAATCCCTACGCTGGCATATGCACGTCGCACATCGCACAAGAAGCTGTTCCCATTCTCAGTTACCACGCACTTCCTTCCAAGGCTCCGAACCACCACAGATGCCGAACATACCGGTACCGGTAATGGCCGTCAATGCACTCGGAGGCGAAGAGAAGAATGACGCCGAAGTCACCACTATCGAACGCTTTCCCAGCTTCGATGCTGATATGAGAAAGATACTCATATCATTACTCAACGTAACAAGTGAGATTACTAGCAAGTTGTGCTTAGCTCTCAAAGAAGGCGGATTATGCGAGTGGAAGTCGTTCCTCAACGCACTTATTGAACCGGATTTTGCACGCGAACTTACCTATATGGAGCAAGGATTGGCAACGCATATCCCTCGATCCATCCAAAGGAGCATAGAAGCACTTGCGGACTTCGCTATAGACCTACAAGAAGAAGGTGTTGACCTAGGAGAAGACGAGAAGGACTGGAAAGATGTAAAGTCATATACATACAGGGAATTCCAGGCATTCCGCGGAGAGCGTGCCCAAGGCTTACGTAACAAATCTGTTCTGAACCCACCACCTCCTCCGGCGGGAAGTAACAAAAAGTCCCCTCAGCAGGTAAAGTACGAATCATGGTGCCGAAAAGCACGAGATGAAAAGTCCTTTACACCCCTCACAAATGACTCGAGATTCGAACACTGGCTCGTCGGTTTCAAAGCTAAACTCGAGGCATACGACATTGATACAGAGACATTCCTCGATGAAACTTGGCCTCCAGCCACGCTTGTGGGTTACACCCATGATCTCTACGTCAAACAATGTGCCTTCTTCTGGGTACTAATGTTGGAAGTCTTCAAGAGTGACCTTTCTGCATCATGTGTACACAGTCATTCTACCACTCGTGATGGACGCAAGGCCTACTTCGACTTCGTAAACCTTCATAGCCAATCAAAAGCAAAGGTATACGACAACTCGACCCAGCTACAAGCGTTGCTCAAGTTGAACCTCAACAATTGGAAGGAATCCAAAGTGAAATTCATCACACATTGGTTTGATGAATTGAATCACCTCAACAAGCTCCGTCCTCCCAACAAGCCCCTCGAGTATCACACTGTAAAATCAGCATTGTGTCAGGCATGTTATTCCAGCTTTCAGCTAAGCGAACAGTTTGCCAAAGTCAAGGATCCAGGTGGGACGAATAGCACCATAACAGATGCAGTTGCCGAAGCTGCTGCTATCCACGATCTTAAAATCACGCTTTTACTCAAAGCAACTCGACTTGATTCCCAGTCTGCGATGTCTGTTCCTCGGTCGACCGTACGTGCACATGTTCATGATTTCTCTTCTGACTCGATCCAAAACCATGAGGACTATGCTCTCCCCATTGAATTTGAAGGAGACTATCAAGATTATGCTGTGTTCAAGGCTGGACGTACCCGTGACCCCACCACAAGGTTGCCTACAAACATATGGAAGGCCTTGTCACGTCAGGACATGAAGAGTTGGCTCAGTTTTTCTCCGGAAGGAAAGAAAATCGTGGTTGCCTCATTGCGACACGACTTACTTAACACTAACCAACCTGACCCCAACAGTGTCAAACCCATTACACGAAAGGCATACCAACATGAACACTCGGTATCTTTTCAAGAAGACGATACTTCAACCAAGGATGAGCATGCCAATTCCGCAACAGACCTACATCCTGCCGTAGAGAATGACCGTAGAGGCGTTTTCCATGCATCTCTAGGTGTATACAAATCAACGACCTCCTCGTCTAAGGACCAGCGACCTCTCAAGTCTTCCGTGTCACCCGCGCATCCAGCTCGATTCCTTTCAAACAACCCTGACATTCAGTACAAAAAGGACGGTGACACCCAAATACCTGTGGGAACACCATTGTATTCAGCCAATTTTCACCAGTGGTATACTCCCGAGGATGATCTCACCTTTCCTAATGATGGTTCCGTACCGTCATACACATACCGTATACACAAAACTACGGTTACTAGCCCTGGTTTTGCCATGGTCGATCGCGGCGCAAATGGCTGCATCATCGGTAATGATGCATGTCTCATCTCCAAGGATATTCCACCACGATATGTTAACGTCACTGGCATTAACAATCATCAGGTACAAAACATTCCCATTGCTACATGCGGGGCATATTCCATGTCGAACAGAGGCCCCGTCATTCTTATTTTCAATGAATGTGCCTATACAGGACGACATCCTTCTATATTGTCATCCGGCCAGATGGAAGCATATTTTTCCACTGTAGACGACACGTCCATCAAAGCAGGCGGAGGACAGGTCATCACCACCTCCGATGGCTATGCACTGCCTCTTAGCATACGACACGGCTTACCATACCTTGCGATGCGAAAGTATACGACTGTCGAATTTGACACGCTACCACATGTTATCATGACGTCCGATAAACATTGGGACCCATCTGTTCTCGATACCACAATCAGTGCAAAGGATGAACAATTTCTCCAGAAATATCCTCCCCAACCACAGCAACTCCCTTATGCCGATTACGACGAATATGGGAACCCATGCTGCCTTGAAGGATTCGATATATCTGTTTCTCCCGGGTCCTCCACGGTCACATCCCTCAGCTCGTATTCCAGCCATTCCACCCAATCTCCCTTTTTTCCAATTGATGATCATAAGAACAACGATCGCTCCTTTTGGCTTACTTCCACTGACTACGCCCATCACGAACGTCTCGCATGCTGCGCGCCAACCGCAGTCTCTGGAACAGTCACTGTGTTTCCGACAGATTGTACAGCCAGTGACACTACACGCATTGCAGCTACGCCCCGTGAAAGATACCCAAATGAACATGACTACTTATCACTGAAACCTTTCTTTTGTTGGGTTTCCACCGATCGCATCAAAGCTACTTTTGAAAACTCAACCCAATACGGTTCGTTAGCGGTTAGCCCTGATGGTAACATTTTCAAACGGTTTCATTCCCCTCAACCGGCCATGAACGTTCGCCCCTTCAATGACGATGTTATGTCCGATGCAGTCTATTCAGATGTCCCAGCAATTGATGGTGGATCCAAGATTGCTCAGATCTTCTTTGGCCGCAAATCGCATATTATTCACGTTGAAGAAATGCGTACCACAAGCGATTTTCTACCCTGCTTTCAGAACTTTGTTCGAAAATGGGGCAGGCCCATCCGCCTCCTTTGCGACCACGGTAACTATCAATCAAGTAAGAAAGTCGTGGATTACCTCAAAATGTTATGGATTGGACTCTGGCAAAGTGAACCATGAAGAGAATCATCGACCAAGAAATAAAGAAGAGAGTAAGAGCAATGAGAGATGCAGAAAGAAGGGGTGAGAACCCAGATGCGGATAGTGAAAATGATGAGGATGAAGGAAACGATGCTAACCAAAATGCCGAGAATGCAAGAGCAGATCGACTGGGTAGAAGGTCGTCCCAACCCAGAATAAAAATCAGAGGATTCAACAATGGTAGATTTCTGAACCCAGAACAGCTTGCTTTCAGGAGCAGCCTAATGGATTTTGGTATCAACTATGAATCAGCCGAAGAAATTATGAGGGGAGGGATGTCTAATATTCGTGAAATTACAGACCTCAACAAGGAAAGCATTAAATCGTTCATGCATGGATTGAAATCTATCAGTCCAGACTGTCCCAATCCAAAAAGTATCCACTATGGTAACAGACTATCATCGAGGCTTCTCACATGGGCAAATTGGGCCCGGTATCAACCATTGATTGGAGTCAAGCCAAGGGCTATCGACTGGAATGCAAACCCAAACAACCTGGAACTACAGCAATTCAGAATCAAGATGATGGAATCAAGTGTGAAATCACAGGAAAAAGCAACGCCACCCGAGCTAAAGGACCTAACAAAATTCAGGGAATGGGAGGAAGGCTTCCGACAAAACCTGAGGTACAGATTCAACTCTGAGGGATTCCCAATCTTGTATGTCATAAGACCCCAAGAAAAGGAAGAAGTTACTGATGAAGCCAGGGCTGGAACAGTTGGGCAAAGTACAACAGATACTTATCCAACTTGGAGTGATTACAATGAAAGATGTGGCGTCCTATCAGGTCACCAGTACGATGAGGACAACAATGTTGTCTGGAGGTTGCTATGTGACGCAACAAGAAAGGGTCCTGGTTGGGAATATGTGGCACATTTTCAAAACACTGCACTGAATTCTGGTAATGCCAGAAATGCTTTCATTTCTCTCATGCAACATGCTTACACTGATACCAATATCACTATGGTTCTGAATAAGACATATCAGGATATGAAAGATTCACACTACACTGGAGATTCCAAGGGTTATGACTGGAACAAGCACAAGCGAAACTGGACTGCTTTTCATGGAACAATTCTGAGATTTGAAAAGAATCATAATGAAAGGAGATTTGTTTGGGATTTTATCAATTCAATCAGTGATGAGCGACTTGATGCTGCAAAAGCAGATGCAATTGATGAAAGCAAAGACTATCGTGACAACTTCAATGAATGTTTGATTCTATTCACCAATCGTCTTGGATTGAAAAAGCTTGCAACCGGGAAGAGTAAAAGAGGTTCCAGAAGTTTGTATTCTATGGGCACTTCAAGCAACAAAAAGCAAAAGACAACTGGATCTTTTACAGGAAAGGTTGAGTGCAAGCCTTACCCAACAAGTGTTTTTAAAACAATGTCAAAAGAACAGCGCCAGGAGCTTTACCAGATGAGGCAGGCTAAGAAAAAAAGAAATCTCAAGGCTGCTGAGACCAAAAAGAAAGAAACTGAAAATGAAGGCGCAGGTGACAGTTTCGGATCAAAATCTAAGAAATGACATAATAGCCAGACACTATCACTAGAACACAAATTGTTAAAAATGGTGAGCCGGTCATTATACCAGATGAATGTTCCTGTAGGTTTTGATGATGGGGAAAATGAAGAAGGATATTGTGAGTTAGACTCACATGCAGATACTACCGCAGCAGGAAGCAATATGGTATTGCTGAATCCTGATCAAATCACAACACACGTTGATGTTGCACCTTTTTCTGAAGAATACAAGCCCATCAAGAAAATCCCCATTGGAAGCTGTGCGACTGCATGGACGAATCCAACATCAGGCCAAGTATATATCATAGTGTTCCATCAAGCACTGTACTTTGGGGACAAATTGAAAAACAGCTTGATATGCCCAAATCAAGTGAGGGACTGCAATTTCAACTCTGTTGAAGAGACACCTCGCCAATTTGATTCAAGATCCAAGCATGGAATTACAATTCAAACTCCACTGGAGGATGATGATCCGAAGAAAGTTTTTATCAAACTGAGTATGAGAAACGTGATCTCATATTTCCCCACAAGAAAGCCCACAAGAATGGAGCTTGATGAATGTCAACATTTGATAGCAACAAATGATACCCCTTGGGATCCGCATTCACTGAAGTTCAGGATGGCCGAGCTAGCCATTGACAATGGAGATCCAATTTCAGGGGACCAATTCAGCCTTCAAGCTATGTCGACCAAAGAGGACCGAGCAATGGACGAAAGTTCTGTTGTAACAGAACCTGCTAGTAATGTTACAGATAAACTTCCCAAGACCAGCTTAGGACAAGAACGGCATCCAAGTGTCATGCAGCAATGCAAACTGATGAGGGTCCATCAGGTATCCACAAGGAGAATGCTAACTGAATGCCAGATTGCAACAGATGGAAATATTGCTCATCGGATTTCTTCAGTAAGGAATATTTCAAGCGCGCAAAGGGTAGACCAATTTTTGTTTGATGATACAGAATTTGACTTTATGGAAGCTCCTGAAGCAGAATCAAAACATGCCCCTAGCTTGCAAGAAATTGACAATACACTTGAAAGAAGGTCTCTCGACAGAAGAAATCAATGGGGGCCATCAGTGATAACAATTGAAGGTCCAAACAAAGTTGACTGTGAACGCCTAGCCAAAACTTGGAACATTAGTTTTAAGAAAGCTGAGCAGACATTGAAAGTCACGACGCAGAAGGCACTCAGGAATTTGCAATCACCATTGATGAAGCGGCTGCCTACTCAGCGCTTCAGGAACAAGAGAGTCGCACAAGGAACCTGGTACACTGATACCTGGCATGCAAGAACCACGAGTATTATGAGGCAAGAAAAATGTGCACAGATCTTTACAAATGGAAATGGGTTTGAAGTATTTATACCAATACAGGACAAATCACAAGCCCATCAAGGACTGAAGATATTCATTCATGAAATTGGAATTCCAGAGCATTTGATTTCTGATGGTGCGCCAGAACAAGGATCCCCAAGAACCTACAAAACACACTGGAATTCAATTGTAAAGCGCAACCATATTCATCAGACATTCATCCAGCCACATTGCCCATTCCAAAATCGGGCAGAACAAGCAATTGGTCATCTTGGTAGTGCAATCACAACCAAGTCTGCAAAGAAGAAGTCACCGAGAAGATTATGGTCATTTTGTGGTGAACTATGTGCTAATATCAGGCAGCGAACAGCCTCCAACAACCCTTCTTCAATGGGGAGAACCCCATTTGAATTGGTCCATGGCTATAGACCGGATATTACACTATACACTTCATCAGAATGGTATGATTTTGTGTTTTATTATGAAAAAGGTGATTCTTCCACCCGAGGTGTTGAAAGGCTGGCGCGATGGTTGGGCCCCTGTGGAAATAAGGTAGGTGGGGGGGATTGTTTTTGGCTCCTGCCTGAGTCGGCAATACCAATATCTACAAATTCAATAAGACCCGTCAAGGAATTTGAATGGCGGGACAGAGATATCCTCAGAAGAATGGAAGCAATTGACAAATCAATTGAATCCAAGATTGGAGATGAAGTAAAGGATAGCGCATCATTCTTCCAGGAAAACTACCCAGAGCCCCAAATAGAGCTATTTGAGAATCAACCAGTAGAAACACCTGATATGAAACTTGAAATGGCTGAGCCAGAAGCATCGGTAGAAGATGTTGATGAACCAGATGAATATCTGGGAAATGAAGTGATCATTGAAAGAGGTGATGAAAGACTCAGGTGCGTTGTCAAGGACAGGGTTCGCGACTTGCAAAACAGACCGATAGGAATCAGAAATGAGAATCCCATACTAGACACGAGGCTGTATAAATTGCAACTACCCGATGGTACAATGGAGGAATACACGGCAAATATTGTGGCAGAAAGTCTGTATAGTTCTGTTGATGATGACGGACGGATGTTCACTTTACTGGATGAGCATCACTCGATCAATGATCGATACTCGCTTTTGTCCTCAACAATTTGAGCCATTGTTCTCCTACAATACTCAGGCGTTATGGGTTGTACAACAATCAATCACGCATCGATCTCTCCCTCGACAAATCAATCCCCTTCAGTTCGATGATCATCACATGGACATAAATTCCAACTATACAATCAGACCTACGACCCAACTGTATCTACGATTCGTTCATATCTACAATCACGTCGTTCTCCTCTTCAAAGATATTCCTTTTGTCTCTACGGCACCACGTCTAACCGATATACAAAAGTTCAATATGTCCATATCCATCACCCATCGATTCCGGTTGGTAACTCTCCTACCATCAATCAATCGTCTTCGATGCTCTGCTCACTCGACCTCTACGAGTGGATTCTCCAATCATATCGATTCCTACTATCTCCTACGATTTGACGATTCACTAGCCTGTTTCAAAATCAGATTAACCTTCCCGTCGATATCGCGACCACTACATACTCAAGCACCTCTCCTTCCTCATCATGCTTCTCCATTACGTGATATCAATCTTTCAATTCTACGATTACAATCTTCCAATTCGATATCTAAGCCCATACTTAAGTTTTAGAGTTCTACAAGATGGAGAACCGACTTGTAATTCAACACTCCTTCACTAAGTGTTGAATCAAGGGGTGTGCTGTCGGTCAAAAATACACGTAACGTACTTACGTACGTTCTACGGTATTCACATCCATTCTACACTTGAAAAAGTTACTTATACTCCTTCAGAGATAAAAATGACTTCAAGTATCAAGATATCTATGTCACATCATGTGTTCTCTGTCTAATGACGAATTACACATGATCTACGTCCGGTTTAGACATCCCTACATACAACACTAACACAGGGATACCGGTCAAATACAGTAAAATACACAGTAACAGAGCAATCTCATGATATGCTCACATCTCTTTAAATTTCAATTATCCTATACCTTTCGGTCGATTTTTAGAGTAACAACAGGTTATGAGCCTCATTGACCATGAAAAAGACAACACTGCTTTAAGTGACGAGGAAGCAACAACTATAGCCAAAAATGGCAGGAAAACCCATAAACCTACAACTAGGGGTTGGAGAATTTTAGCCAGTTGGAAAGATGGCACTGAATCTTGGTGTAAGCTAAGTGATGTGAAAGAGTCATTTCCAGTGCAATTGGCTGAATATGCTATCAACAATAATCTTGAAAAAACACCAGCATTCCGATGGTGGGTGCACAAAATTTTGAGAAGGAAGGATCGAATCCTTAAAGCGGCCAAAACAGCAAAGTATTGGTTGAAGACTCACAAATATGGAGTTGAGTTGCCACATTCAATCAAACAAGCGCTGGCTATTGATAAGAAAACAGGGACCGACCACTGGGAAAGAGCAATTCATAAGGAAATGACAAATAATATGGCAGCGTTTGAATTTTCTGATGATGATGTTATTCCAGTTGGCCATAAGCAGATAACAACTCATATGATCTTTGACATCAAGCTTGGATCCCTAACAAGGAAGGCCAGGTTGGTAGGGGACGGTCACAAAGTCCCTGCAGTGGCCAAAGAAAATACTTATTCATCGGTTCCCAGTCGAGACTCAGTAAGAATATTCTTTCTGCTGGCAGCGCTGAATGATTTGAAGGTTCTATCAGCTGATATTCAAAATGCATATTTGACAGCCCCGATTAAAGAGAAATACTTCCTAAAAGCGAGAGCAGAAGATGGTTTTCCACCTCACCTTGCAGGAAGACCTTGCAAGATTGTCCGCGCATTGTATGGACTGCCGGTTGCTGGTGCATCTTTCAGGTCATACCTCACCCAGCATTTGAGAGATCTTGGATATTCACCTTGCAAGGCAGATCCGGATGTGCACTTAAGAATTGAAACCAGGAAAGATGGATCCAGGTACTGGGCAATGCTCATTGCCTATGTAGACGACATCTTATGTTCTGGCGAAGATCCAAAGTTCCAGCTTGAAAACATTGAACGAAAGTTCAAATTGAAGGATGATACGATTGAAGAGCCAACTCTGTATTTGGGAGCTGATATTGGAAAGTTCTACTTTGAAGGTGATTCAAAGCCAAGATGGTCATTATCAAGCACTAAGTATACAGCGAAAGCTGTTGCAGCAGTCGAACAAGAGTTAGGAACTGAAAAATATGGATACAAGTATCTACGAAAATCAGCATCCAGTCCACTGTCACATGATTATCGACCGGAAATTGATATATCAGAAGAATTGAATCCTGAATTGCAAAATTACTATCAAGGTTTAATTGGAGTTCTCAGGTGGATTTGTGAATTAGGAAGGCTTGACATTGTAATGCCAGTCTCGCTGATGTCAAGGTATTTGGCTCAAGCGAGAAAGGGACATCTGAACCAGTTATTTCATATATTTGCATATTTGAAAAAGTACAACAGGTCGAAATTGGTTTTCGATGATACAGTACCAAATGTTGACGAGAGTAAATTTCACAAATGTGACTGGTCTGAATTTTACCCTGGTGCTGCTGAAGTCATACCAGCAGATATGCCTGAAGCCTTGGGAAAGCATGTAACAATGAGCTGTTTTGTTGACGCCGACCATGCCGGATGCAAGGCAACGAGACGATCTCATACTGGTGTTATTATCTTCATTAATAATGCACCGATCATTTGGTTTTCCAAAAGACAAACAACAGTTGAGACATCAACTTTTGGATCTGAAATCATTGCTTTGAAAATTGCAATCGAATTGGTTGAAGGTCTAAGGTACAAGTTGAGAATGATGGGTGTTCCTATTGATGGGAGCACAAATGTGTATTGTGATAATGATTCTGTTGTCACAAATGTTACACGACCTGAAAGCCCATGTAAGAAGAAGCACAACAGCATTGCATACCACAAAGCGCGTGAATCTATTGCAGCAGGAATTATCAGAGTTGCAAAGGAACCAGGTTCAACAAATATTGCTGATTTGTTTACAAAGCGAATGAGTGGCGCTGTTTTCCGGGAACATTGTTCTCGTTGCATGTGGTAAGAGATTTAATAAAAGAAAAATCAATAGTTGATTTTATGTTCGATCTGCAATGAGCATTTCGAAAATGGATAATTTGATCCATGAATACAATATATCAAACTGGCAAGGATCAGGGCAAAATGCCATGATACAAGCCAGAATGAAAGGCAAAACGCCGCCCCATTTTTTTGATAGGGCCTCTGATGGTAGACTGGATACAGTTTGGTATTCAACACGACTCACGATGAATAGATTAAGTCAAAAGATCCAAACGCTTAACGATTGGATTTACGACTGAAGGGGACTGAAAAGAATTCACCGTGTAACGCGTATTCGTACGTACTAAGCGGGCGTATAGCACGAAAAGTCATAAGGGCAAATAACCTTATTCGTAAGGTTATTTATCAATGAATAATCGTCGGCGCTTTTATGTGGATTGCCTCTTAGCGGGATTTTCATCTCAGCTCACTCTTCAAAGAATTAACAACCCTAAAACACTATCATGCCCTAAAATCTACGTACAACCTAGTACAAATTCTACATGATAAGGTACAATCATATGTGATATTCAATGAGAATATCACGGTGAATTACACGGTAATACGGTAAAACAAAAGACCAAAGCCAAGATGGTTTTGCGTGTGTTTCTTGTGTATTAATTACATGTGTTTTGCATGTTTGAAATTACACGATACGACAAGTAATTAACCTATCAATTCGATTGACAAAGACGATCCAACGGTAACAATGATCTTATTTCTACTCACGAAATCGATCGACCGTAAGGGAGATCGCGTTTGTTTTATTACTGTTATGACACACTTTTACTAGGGGGGTTGGTTGTGAGTTATGACCTTGGGTATTTAATTTTAGTAAATGTGATTCGCGATCATACGGGTAAGTTTTATTAAAAATTAATAGTAATTATTCATGACCCAGGGAAAAAAATAAACGCGACCCACATATTGAGAGTTAGAAAACGTACCTTGATACTGGCCTAGTGAATCGCAAGGGGGACTCGTGTTAAAATTACACACAAAAAGGGGTTGCGACAGAACCTTGCGACAAAAAAAAGGGTCGCGTGACAGTTATCGGACGTAGATCAATAATCTGTTATGTTCAATACAATGTTAATTTCCTTTTGAAACTGGCTGTTGAGCTGATTCAATCCAAAGGCAAAGAAGAGCGACAGGAGCTGTGGCTACAGGCCGGTTGAGGTGCCGGTCTGTTTGTGGTCTAATATTTCTCTGATATCCACTACGATTGAACGGCTCGGCGTTCAATCAGATCTATTCTGACTACCGGTGGGCTCAGTCAGTTAGATCTTAGGCTTGTAGTTCTACAGTGGGAAGCATGGCTACCGATGCAAGGTTTTAAGGTTGAATAATCAAGTAATCTAAAAGTATAAGCGTGTTGGCTTGCTGGAGAGCAAGTTACTGCTTTAAGGCGTGCTGCCGCTAATACAGCACTTTGTTACGAATATATTATACGGTAAAATACCGTGTTACGGGTAAATACCGTGTTACGGGGAAATACCGTGTTGCCGCTAATACAACACATATTTTTACACAGCAGATAAACAAGTTCGTGAGCAGCGCTTCGAACCTCTGCTGTCTTTTCTTGAAAACAGCACACTTAACAAGAGATTGCATGTGCGAACCTCTAGTGTGTGTTCTTCTTCAATTACTAAGTATCGAACGTCAATCGTAAGAATGACTGTTGTTTGATCACTAAGTATCGAATTTGGGTGTCAGAATGACGATTGCACCTCTGGTTCGGTCTTACTCGTAAGAATGACTGTTGTTCGACCACTAGGTATCAAATTTGGGTGTCAGAATGACGATTGCACCTCTGGTTTGATCGTATTCCAATCTCACATAGAGAAAGAGGTCTCACTATTCCAAACACTAAAGGTGCATATGACTTGATTGTTTGTATCTTCGACAGCTGCAGTACTGTAAGTTACGTAGAAATATACGTACGTAATTTAGAGTACTGTAGTTTTCACGTACGTGCAAAAGGAATTTAATATGCCCCATCTTCTTGCAAGTGATGAAGCGCAAGCATTATCTCTGTGAGAAGAACAAACAAATTCCCTGAGTACGTATGTGAGGAACATATAATATACCCCATCTGCTTACTCGATAGAAAGGATGAGTACCAAAAGAGAAGGATGCCCCATGATTGGGCATGGATTTGAATAGATTGAGGTGCCCCATGATTAGGCATCGAGTTTGCATAGAGTAAGATGTCCCATGATTGGACATTAACTAGTCGTAGATGTTGAATCAATTGCAGATTGTGGATCAATCAGAGATCAGTTTGGATCGAAGAGGGTTGGAAATCGATACGATCGTATAGATCGGGTATCACAATCGAATGGAGAGGGCATCAATTGATCGGAGGTGGATGGATCGTATATGTTAACAATAACGAATCGTGAAATTGGTCGTATAAATCAACTTGAGTGGATATTGATTCGTAGGAGTCAGATCCATACAATGCTGATAGTGGATCTAATCGTAGGATCAATGATCAAATATGAGACATCAACTGTAATCATGGATCGAATCGTAGATTGAATCGTAGATCAAATCGTAGTGCTTGAAAACAGCGTTTGATTGTATCGGAGTCCACTAGGTCTACCTATCTTGGGAGGAATCGTAGTAGTCGATTCGTAGATATCAACTTGGAACAAATTGTAAAGGTAGAATCGGTACAGTATGATCGTAGTCCACTAGGTTGAATCGTGGAATAGGGTTGGGAATTGAATCGTAGTATCGTTGATATACTAATCGTAGGACCAAGGATGCAGGTAGTGCCCCACGATTGGAAGGGAAGACTTGCTGCCGTGCCCCATGATTGGAAAGGAGGACTTGCAAGTGGTCGTGATGGCTGTCTTGTACAGAAGAAGTGCCCCTGCAAGAGAGCCGGAAGGGCAACATGGCAAGTGATGGCCAATGGAAACTAAGACTGGTTCGATCGTACGTAACTTGGAGTAGATTCTAAATATCGGTTGATCGGATCGGGGGACCATAGGTATAGTGTGAGCGTGGATTGATCTTAGATTGATCGTAGTTGGATCGTAGATCAAATCGTAGGATGCGATATAATGGAAATCGATTGTATCGTGTACGTCAGCAATAACGAATCGTGAAATTGATCGTAGAAATCAACGTCAGCAATAACGAATCGTGAAATTGATCGTAGAAATCAACTTGGGTGCATAGGAACTTGATTGGTGATCTCATGATTCAGGAGTCAAGATCAAATCATAGATCGTATCGTAGATCGTATCGTAGATAGTACCGTAGATCAAAATTGTAGATCAATATCGTAGATCAAATCGTAGATCAAATTGTAGAATTAGTGCTTTGCAGGGGCCCTGTGGAGTTGTTGAGTACGAAGTTATTGTATGTATTGTAAGTATGTGTCAGTAAAGTTATGGTAAGAAGTATTCATACAATAACGCGTACAATTTCTACTAGTACTAGTGTGCATCAAGTCAGATCAGAATTACCAAAGGTGTTCTAATCTGTACCAATTCTTACCAGTTCCAGTTCTACCATTAGCCAACCAACCAAATTCATGTGTAAGCTATCAGCAAGGTATCTACACTCATAGGGTTGGGGTTAGATTTGAACAAGCCAGCTGTACGAGCTACCAGTAATTACAAGCTATCAGATCTACAAGCAAGCAACCTACCTTCATACCGATCATACCAATTGATTTATATTACTATTGAAGTGTCGTCATTCGCGCAAGCTCTTTTTTAAATATGAACAAGCAAGCTGTAAGAGCTACCGGAAATTACGAAGTACCAGATCTACAAGCAAGGTACCTACCTTCATATTGATCATACCAATTGATCTATACTACCAATGAAGTGAGTCATTTTCGCGAGTTTTATTTTAAATTGGAGCAAGCAAGCTGTACGAGCTACAGGTACTTACGAGCTACCAGATCTATAAGCAGATTTGAACACAGTGCAAATCTTTCCAGTCCGCAATCAAAATATAATTCAATCATTAACACAAAAACCCACCAGATTTGAGCATAGTGCAAATCCTGCCAGTCCCAGACCAAAATATAATTCAATCGTCAACCCAAAAACCCACCTGATTTGAAGAAAGTGCAAATCCTGCAGATCCCCGACCAAAATATAACTCAGTCATCAACCAAAAAACCCACCAGATTTGAAGAAAGTGCAAATCTTTCCAGTCCCTAACCAAAATATAATTCAATCGTCAACCCAAAAAACCAACCAGATTTGAAGACAGTGCAAATCCTGCCAATCCCCCACCAAAATATAACTCAGTCATCAATCCAAAAACCCACCAGATTTGAGCACAGTGCAAATCCTGCCAGTCCCTAACCAAAATATAATTCAGTCATCAACCCAAAAACCAACCAGATTTGAGACCAGTGCAAATCTTTTCAGTCCCTAACTAAAATATATCTCAATCATCAACCCAAAAACCCACAAGATTTGAACACAGTGCACATCTTTCCAGTCCCTAACCAAAATATAAGTCAATCGTCAACCCAAAACCAACCAGATTTGAACACAGTGAAAATCTTTCCAGTAGCTAACCAAAATATAATTCAATCGTCAACCCAAAAACCCACCAGATTTGAACACAGTGCAAATCCTGTCAGTCCTCGACAAAAATAAAACACTAAGTCATCAACCCAAAACCCACAAGATTTGAACACAGTGCAAATCCTGCCAATCCCTAACCAAAATATAACTCAGTCATCAACTCAAAAACTCAACATATTTGAACACTGTGCAGATCCTGCCAGTCCCCGACCAAAATATAATTCAGTCATCAACCCAAAAACCCACCAGATTGGAACACAGTGCAAATCTTTCCAGTCCCTAACCAAAATATAATTCAGTCATCAACCCAAACACCCACCAGATTTGAACACAGTGCAAATCCTGCCAGTCCCCGACCAAAAAAAACTCAGTCATCAACCCAAAACCCCCCCAGATTTGAGCACAGTGCAAATCCTGCAAGTTCCCAACCACAATATAACTCAGTCATCAACCCCAAAACCCACCAGATTTGAACACAGTGCAAATCTTTCCAGTCCCTAACCAAAATAAAATTCAATCGTCAACCGAAAAACCAAACAGATTTGAATACAGTGCAAATACTACTAGTCCCAGACCCAAATATAACTCAGTCATCCACCCAAAAACCCACCAGATTTGAACACAGTGCAAATCTTTCCAGTCATTAACCAAAATATAATTCAATCGTTAACCAAAAACCCACCAGATTTGAGCACAGTGCAAATCATGCCAGTCCCTGACCAAAATAAAACTAAGTCATCAACCCAAAACCCACAAGATTTGAACACAGTGCAAATCCTGCCAATCCCAAACCAAAATATAACTCAGTCATC
Source organism: Pseudo-nitzschia multiseries (assembly GCA_037355745.1). Classification (NCBI taxonomy): domain Eukaryota; phylum Bacillariophyta; class Bacillariophyceae; order Bacillariales; family Bacillariaceae; genus Pseudo-nitzschia; species Pseudo-nitzschia multiseries. The sequence continues at coordinate 27,712,588 of CM074781.1, forward strand.
AACCCAAAAACTCAACATATTTGAACACTGTGCAAATCCTGCCAGTCCCCGACCAAAATATAACGCAGTCATCAACCCAAAAACCAACCAGATTTGAGCACAGTGCAAATCCTGCCAATCCCTAACCAAAATATAATTCAGTCATCAACCCAAAAACCCACCAGATTTGAACACAGTGCAAATCCTGCCAGTCCCTGACAAAAATATAACTCAGTCATCAACCCAAAAACCCACCAGATTTGAACACAGTGCAAATCCTGCAAGACCCCCGACCAAAATATAATTCAGTCATCAACCCAAAAATCCAACAGATTTGAACACAGTGCAAATCTTGCCCATCCCCCACCAAAATATAACTCAGTCATTAACCCAAAAACCCACCAGATTTGAGCACAGTGCAAATCCTGCCAGTCCCCAACCAAACTATAACTCAGTCATCAATCCAAAAACCCACCAGATTTGAACAATTTTTAGTTTGTCTAAAGATTTGTTCTTAGATCCACTACTTACTCATACTACATACCATGCTTGAGTCGTCCTTCATTTTTGAGGGGGTGTAATATTTTTTTACATTTTATTCCCCCCCCCCCCCCCCCCCCCCGCCCCCATCCAGTACATACTCATACTGTAGTTAGCTACCTTCATACTGATCCCACCAATTGATCTGTTCTAGTTTAAATGAGAAACGACGGGCCGATGATGACGACGATGAGAATCGTATGATTTTTATCTGTATTCAGGTTGAATTTTATGGTTACTTGCAACCAAACAAATGAGAGTTTGCTACCATAAAAATGAACGCGCGGCACTACATATTATTAAATTCCTTTCGTGTCTAAGTTGGTAGAGGTACGAGATCGAAAATAATGAGACCTTGCGAATTACTAGACTCATTCTTACGATCGAGAATCGATACTTAACTGGATGAGAAGAATCGATCGTTACTCAAGTTCGATACTTAGTGACCCAAACAAGAGCGCATGCCAGATATTAGCATATGCTATATTCTGTTAAGCGTCTTTGTTTTCAAGAAAAGACAGCAGAGGTTCGAAGCGCTGCTCACGAACTTGTTTATCTGCAAAATACGTGTTGTATTGGCGGCAACACGGTATTTCCCTGTAACGCGGTATTTTACCGTATATTTGTAACAAAGTGCTGTATTAGTGGCAGCACGAGCGCTATCTTGCTCTCCGACAAGATACATGGCTCATACTTTTAGATTATTTGATTATTCAACCTTAAACCTTGCACCGGACGCCCCTTTTGCGTCCCATTGTAGAACTACAAGCCTAAGATCTAACTGATTGCGTCGGTTACCGATAGTCAGAATAGATCTGGTTGGATTAACGTCCAATCGTAGTGGATATCAGAGAAACATTAGAACACAACAGACCGGCACCTCAACCGGCCTGTAGCTAAAGCTCCTGTTGCCCTTCTTTGCCTTTGGATTGAATCAGCTCAACAGCCAGTTTCAAAAGGAAATTAACAGATTAACAGTCGCAAGCTTGTTGAAGCTTGCAAAAGAAGAAGACGACAGCAGATCATCGATCGACTCGACTACAGACGACGATTGATCGTTCTCTGATCCGATTACAGCATAACCCCATCCAAGGACCGCATTACAAGTTCTCCGGATTACATTTATTTCCACATCTACACTCCACGGCGCCGTTTGATTGTGCTAAGCAACAATAAACACCGACTGCAATTATCCATCGATAATTGCCTTAATCCATACGCGATAATTGAAAAACAACAACGACAATATCGACGCAAGATCCGACAACAGACCATCAATTGACTCGACTACGGACGACGATTGATAGTCCTCTGATCTGATCACACAACAATGCCCAACATCCCGGCTGCCGGCAGAACGAGAAGCAGGTCGACAGGACGATTCCAAACACTCCAACCTGGGAGCGCCGCAACCACCCCCCGCTTGCCCACAACTGACACGGTAGAAACCGGCCAACAGAACAATCCAACCCAAGATGATGAGGAGAACACATCTATCGCGGACCTCTTTCCATCATTCGACCAACCACTAGCCACCTTCCTGCATGATTCCTTCGATGTCCCAAAGGAGTCCCACAGCACCTTATGCGAGGCACTCATCGCTGGACAGTATAGGACATGGTTAGATTTTCTGTACATCGAAAATATTGGTGATCTTGCCTACCTCGAGAGAGGAACAAGAACACCACTCTACCGGCACGTACAGATGACCCTACAGAGAGTCATTGACTTTGGACAACACCTCACAGAAAAAGGACTAGACTGGGAAGATAGGAACCATTATACCAAGGATGCCTTTAAGAATTACTGTCGCGGGATTGTCAGAGCCCGAAGAGAATCTGGCACTGACATTGAGACATCAGCTCGCAACAGCACATCTCAACGGCAACAAGAAAGGTCCTCCAAACCCATCGATCAGCTGAGATACGAATCATGGACTAAGAAATCAAGGGACGAAACCACATTTCCAACCCTGCAAAATGACGCAACGTTTGAGAGATGGCTTGTCAAATTCAAGGCCAAGCTGGAAACATCTGACATAGATACTCGCACCTTCCTTGATCCTAGTTGGCCTGATGTACCACTCATCGGGTATGAGAAGGCCCTCCATGACAAGCAGTGTGCATTTTTCTGGACTCTTGTTCTACATGCTCTCCAGAGTGACCTCTCCTACTCCTGTGTGCTCAGCCATACCACCTCGAGAGATGGCAGACAAGCTTTCTTTGACTTCGTTGCACTACATGACAGGTCCAAATCCAAAGTATATGATACCTCCATTGTGATGCAGCATCTATTGGACATTGACTTAAGGGTATGGAAGGACACCAAAGTCAAGTTTATCACCCAGTGGTTCGCCCAGCTAGAACACCTTAACACGCTACGAGATCCACAACGGCCACTTGATTTTGACACTGTCAAAACACACCTCTGCAAGGCCTGTAGTAGCAGCTTCCAGCTCAGCGAACAATTCTGCAAAGTTGAGGATCCCCCTGCAGCCCAGGATATGATTAAGTTCAGACAGCATGAAGCTGTCGCCATCAGCGAATTGAAAAATATCCTCCTCCTTGAAGCCACCAGACTGGATTCCCAAGCTTCCCTGTCCCAACCTCGAAGTCGGATGTCTGTCAAAGCCAACACCCATGATTTCTCTTCTGTGACGCAGTCCACATATTCTGGCATAACTGATGACTCGGCATCATATTTACCTCCTATTGATTTTGATGGCGACTATCAGGACTACGCTGTTTACAAGGCTGGAAGAACCCCAGACCCAACCACAAGACTACCATCTGCAGTTTGGAAAACTCTCTCTAAACAAGGTATGAAGCATTGGCTTGGCTTTACCGCTGATGACAAGAAGCGACTAGTTGCTTGCCTCCGGCCTGAGCTCCTTGATGCTGCACCACCGGACCCCAATTCCAGCAAGCCTATCACACGTCGGGCTTATGAGCATCATACTGATGAGCAGGTCCCCTCACCCGCTACTGAGCAAGTCCTATCGCCTGCTGACGAGAGCTCCGCCAGATCTGCATTCCATGCATCACTTGGTGTATACAAATCATCTTTCCAATCAGACACCAGGCCTCTCAGGTCTTCTGTTTCTCCTGCACACCCAGCCCGATTCCTTGCAGACAACCCTAATATACTTTACAAGAAAGAAGGCAATGTCTATATCCCTGTTGAACAAACCTCACGATCAGTGAACTTTCACTATTGGGCACCTATGGAAAGCGAATCTCCTGTTTCATCAGCAAACCCCATCGTTACTTATCACTCAAGCAAAACTGCTGTATCCACACCTGGTTCTGCTATGGTTGACAGAGGTGCAAATGGGTGTATCATCGGAAATGACGCATGTCTCATCTCTAAAGATATTCCCCCAAGATATGTCAACGTAACTGGTATAAACAACCACCAAATCCAGAACATCCCTATTGCAACATGCGGCGCCTACTCTGTCTCCAACAGAGGTCCTGTCATTATCATCTTTCATGAGAGTGCATACACCGGACAATACCCATCTATCCTGTCTTCCCCCCAGATGGAAGCATACCACTCAATCGTGGACGATTCCTCTATCAAGACAGGCGGCTCCCAAGTCATTACCACTACTGATGGTCATGTCTTTCCACTCAGTATATGCCATGGCTTACCTTATCTTGCTATGCGCAAGTACACCAGTGCAGAATTCGCTAGTCTTCCCCACGTCATAATGACAAGTGATCAGCATTGGAACCCATCTGTACTGGATAACGCATATACCCCACAGGATGATACATTCATTCAGAAATACCCGCCTGTTTCCACATCACTTCCATATCCAGATTATGATGAATTTGGCGCGATTAGGGATATCAACATTGGCACCTCCTCCACAGTCACCTCATTCTTGTCCAATAGGACTACCTCCTCCCTACAGGCCTTGGATGTTTATGATACTTCATTTTGGCTTAGCCCAACCGATTACATTCATCAAGACATCCTTAGTAGGTGTTCTAATCAATCTCCTTCCACCTTTATCACTGCTGCAGCCCATGTTCAATCGCCCACCGATATTGATTACCTGTCCCTGAAACCCTTCTTTGGCTGGATCTCCCTTGACCGTATCAAGGCCACTTTCAACAATTCCACACAATATGGCTCACTGTCACTTAGTCCTGATGGTAACATCTTCAAAAGGTTTCAATCACCACAGCCTGCCATGAATGTCCGACCTTTCAATGATGATGTCCTCTCTGATGTCGTATATTCAGACACCCCTGCCATCAATGGTGGTTCCAAGATTGCTCAAGTTTTCTTTGGTCGCAAATCCCATATCATTCATGTTGAAGAAATGAGGACTACTGCTGATTTTCTCCCTTGCCTACAAAATTTTGTTCGGCAATGGGGTAGACCCCTCCGGTTACTCTGTGATCATGGCTCTTACCAGTCCAGCACATCTGTTCTTGACTACCTCAAGATGATGTGGATTGGCTTATGGCAAAGTGAACCATACCATCAACACCAAAATCTCTTTGAACGGAGATACCAGACCTTCAAACGCATTGTCAACAGAATCATGGATCGAACGGGCACTCCACCACATCTCTGGCTTCTTTGCATGCAATATGTTGGCCGCCTCATGAATCATTTGTCTGACCCCACCCTCTCTGACAAACAGCCTTTCTTTATTGCTACTGGTATCATTGGTGACATCAGCCCCTACCTTAGTTTCTTCTGGTTTGAGCCCGTCTACTACAAGACTCCTGATAACCAGTTTGGCTCACAGACCACTGAATGTCTTGGTCACTTTGTTGGCATTGCTGCGCATGTTGGTAACAGCCTATGTTTCACCATATGGGATCCCATCACCAACAAACTCCTTGATCGCTCTGGTGTACGCACTGCTTTAACTCCTGAGCATCGTAACAAGCGCGCTGGCTTGTTCACTGATGATGGCTTTCTTGCATGGCGCAAGGCTAAGGATGCTTCCCTCACTCCTAAGTCTTCTGGTGATAGTCCCTCCTTCCAACATCCTACACCAACCCGTTCCATACCATCATCACCTCCTCTGCCCATCACAAAGCCATCCTTGCCTACATTCCTTTATTCCAAGGTTCCTAATACACGAAGCTTCGTCCCTTCTCCTCTCCCTAACAACTATGGGGAGATTCTTGATGGTCCTCCAACCCCTCACATCTTCAGCAAAACCCCTACCGGCGTACCTGTTACTGAAGATGATTTTGGTCCCCCTGAGCTAGCATATTTTGATGTTAGTGAAGTCACACCTACACTCCTCAATCCTGCTACGCCCTCTGTAGGCCCATCCGAGGTAGTTGTTACTGATGAAGAAGGCAATGCACAATTTCACGCTGATGGCAAACCCATCACCATCCCTGCCATCCCCGCTGCTGACTTGCAAGGTCGATCCTTTCTAATGGCCCTCCCAGATGGCACACAGAAAAGAATGACAGTTGTTGATGTTGAAAACAGCATTGAGCAAAACAAAGACTTCATCAAGTTCAAGTGCAAGCATTCAGATGACGAACTTGAAGATATCATCGCCTACAATGATGTCATGAATTATATCCACAGAGATATCACTCAAGAAGATGGCAAACTTTGGTCCTTTCGACGCATACTTGGTCATCAAGGTCCCCTTGACAACAAGCACCCCCAATACAAAGGTTCCAAATACAACCTATGGATTGAGTGGGAAAACATGGAACGTACCTATGAACCTCTCTCCAATGTAGCTGCAGACGACCCTGTTACTGTAGCCAAATATGCAAAGGACAACAACATGCTTGATCAACCTGGTTGGAAACATCTCAAACGCATTGTTTCCCTTGCCCGAAGAACCAAGAAACTAGACCGGTTAATCCATCAAGCCAAGCTCCGCTCCTTTCGAACTGCTCCACAGTACCAGTATGGATTCAAAGTACCTCGCAATCATGACGAGGCCATCCAGTTTGATACAGCAAATGGCAACACCAAATGGCAGGATGCCATAGCGCTGGAAATGTCACAGCTCCAAGAATATGACACCTTTATTGACAAAGGTATCTACAAGGCTAGCAATATACCCATTGGCTTCCAACAGATCAAGGTCCACATGATTTATGCAGTCAAGCATGATGGCCGACACAAAGCCCGGCTAGTTGCAAATGGCAATCTCACTGAAGCTCCCATTCACAGTGTGTATGCAGGGGTTGTTTCACTTAGAGGCTTGCGCATGTGCCTATTCCTTGCTGAACTGAATAGCTTAGAAGCATGGGGAACCGACATTGGGAATGCATACCTAGAAGCTGTTACCTGTGAGAAAGTATGCATCAAGGCTGGTGCTGAATTTGGATCACTAGAGGGTCACCTACTAGTGATTTACAAGGCTCTATATGGACTTCGATCATCTGGCAAGTGCTTTGGTGATCTACTTGCTGCCTGCCTCGTTGAACTAGGTTTTGAAAGATCCAAGGCAGAGCCCGAAATCTTTATCAAGCCTGGCAACAACAAACATGGGGAGCCAGTATATGAGCTCATATGCACATATGTTGATGACCTCTGCTTATGTATGGTCAATCCCGAAGCCTTTCTGATAATCCTACAGTCTGAACCTTATAATTTCAAATTAAAGGGTTCTGGGCCAATGAACTTTCATTTGGGATGTGGATTTGAAAGAGATGAACATGGTGTGCTCTGCATGAACCCCATCAAGTTCATCGAGAAAATGGAGGCCTCGTATGTACAAATGTTTGGCTGCAAACCTACCACCAGATTCCATTCACCACTTGCTGAGAACGACCACCCAGAGCTAGACTCAACATCCTTCCTAAGTGATACTGATATCCAAAAGTATCAAAGCATGATTGGTTCACTTCAATGGGTCATAGCTATTGGACGTTTTGACGTGCAGACTGCTGTTATGACATTGTCAAGCTTCCGAGTCCAACCTAGGGAAGGCCATCTCAACAGAGCCAAAAGAATCTATGGTTACATCTCTAAGTTTCGACACTTCAAAATCCGATTCAGAGTGGGCATACCAGATTTTGTACTCACTGAAGGTACCAGCACAGACTGGTCCAATACAGTGTATGGGGAGCACTCCGAGGACCTCCCTAGTGATGCTCCTAAACCCCTGGGTAAGGTGGTTGTGTTGTCTCATTTCTATGATGCAAACTTAATGCATGACATCCTAAGTGGTAAAGCTGTCACTGGTATACTACACTTTGCAAACAAGACCCCCATCATGTGGTTCTCCAAGAAGCAAGCAACCTCTGAAACAGCCACCTTTGGCGCCGAATTTGTGTCTGCTAGAACATGTATTGAGCAGATTGTTGACATTCGACAGTCATTCAGATATCTAGGTACTAGGGTACACGACACATCCTACACATGGGGAGACAATGAAAAGATGATCCAAACCTCTACATTCCCATATGCGAGGCTCCACAAGAGGCATCACATTCTATCATATCATTATGTCAGAAGCATGATAGCTAGAGGCTTCATCCTCATGCAACACCTTGCGGGTAAAGATAATTGTGCTGATATCCTCACAAAGCATTGGGGACACTCGGTGGTGTATCCTTTACTCAAGCCCATCTTTTACTACTGTGGAAACACTGGTGATCTATTGCAGGATGACTGCACCAGATACTAGAGGATGCTTTCATGTGGACACATGGGGAGTATTAAATTCCTTTCGTGTCTAAGTTGGTAGAGGTACGAGATCGAAAATAATGAGACCTTGCGAATTACTAGACTCATTCTTACGATCGAGAATCGATACTTAACTGGATGAGAAGAATCGATCGTTACTCAAGTTCGATACTTAGTGACCCAAACAAGAGCGCATGCCAGATATTAGCATATGCTATATTCTGTTAAGCGTCTTTGTTTTCAAGAAAAGACAGCAGAGGTTCGAAGCGCTGCTCACGAACTTGTTTATCTGCAAAATACGTGTTGTATTGGCGGCAACACGGTATTTCCCTGTAACGCGGTATTTTACCGTATATTTGTAACAAAGTGCTGTATTAGTGGCAGCACGAGCGCTATCTTGCTCTCCAACAAGATACATGGCTCATACTTTTAGATTATTTGATTATTCAACCTTAAACCTTGCACCGGACGCCCCTTTTGCGTCCCATTGTAGAACTACAAGCCTAAGATCTAACTGATTGCGTCGGTTACCGATAGTCAGAATAGATCTGGTTGGATTAACGTCCAATCGTAGTGGATATCAGAGAAACATTAGAACACAACAGACCGGCACCTCAACCGGCCTGTAGCTAAAGCTCCTGTTGCCCTTCTTTGCCTTTGGATTGAATCAGCTCAACAGCCAGTTTCAAAAGGAAATTAACACATATTACTATTGCTTTTAGAAGAAGCATCTCATTTCCGTAAATAATTATTTGGGTACTTTTTTTAATGATTTTTAGTCGTAGCGTTTGTACCAAGTCTACTTGTTAAAAACAGATTTTTTTAATATTTCTACGTATTTCCCCCCCCCCCCCCCCCAAACCCCCCCCACATAAACTCCGTCTACAAGGTTACGTTGTCAACTCTTAGGGTTAGTGTTAAACGTTCAACTAACAACTCCACCAATTAGCTATCGAATCGTGAAATTGATCGTAGAAATCAACGTCAGCAATCAATTCGTAGGATGCGATATAATCATAGCAGAATGCTTGGAGAAGGAAGTCGTAGATGACGAATGCGCATGATCGAGATTTGAGTCTTGCAAAGAGTCACATCGGAGAACCGGATCAGCAATTGATTGAGGCATATTGATACGTAAACGGTATCAGGATCAATCGTAACAAAGTAGCAATTGATCGGATCGATCGGAGATGTCATGTGACGTCATCATACATCCAGTGAGCCAACAAGAGAGTGGCATGTAGGTGATACATCTTGAGCTTGATAGCATCACGATGTCGTTTGGTGATGCAAACAGCAGGCGAATCGTAGGTCATAGGATATGCTCCATAAATAGGATTCCCAACTGGATAAGCACATGGCTTCCGAACAGAACAAAATGATGCCCCATAAAGGGGCTTCCTAACTGAGCTTGAAACGACACTATCTTTAGAAGATGCCCCAGATGGTGGAAGTTGCAAAGAATAATTGCAAGAAGGCTGGGGTGTAGAACGAGCACGAAGAAATACCACGGTTTCAGACTGAGGATAAAATGTCCATCGTGAGTTGGCTGGAGTTGGATAGGAAGTTCGAGCGCGAGTGGAATGTGGCTCGCAGTTGCGTTTACATGGAACATCTCCGGTAGGAATGTCGGTGTGACCATGATGAGGAGTGGAGGTAACTTTGGTGAATCGAACCAAATCATTGCTGGGGAAATATTTCCAAATGTAGTAAGGGGTACTAGTGAAATTTTTGGGATTGTCATCAGTAGAGTGGTCAGGCGTGTTGCAAGCAGTAGTAGGATGGCTGTTATGAACAGCGGGAGTGTTACTGGTGGAATGAACAGGCGCGTGAGTTGACACTGGTGGAGTTGGTCGAGGCGTCACGATAATGCCGACGGCAGGAGGCCGTACCGGAACAGGACCTGGAGAGGACATTGGTGCTGCTGGAGGCATTGGATGGGGCACTGTTTTGTGGAGCTGGACAAAATCAAAGTAAGCCTGACGACCAACGCGTGTCTGTTGGTGGAACAACACACATGAGGAAGAAAAATCACCTTGGAACACATGCTGGAGGAGTGTCCAGAAGAATGCACATTGTTCTTCATGGAGGGCCTTGGGGTACCCTGTGAGCACGTGATATGGCCAGTATGGATCAAGGAATGTGGTGGGGTTAATACCATTCGCGTCTAGTTGTGCTGTAAATTGTACAAGCCAATGTTCAAATGTTGCATCATTTAGTAGCACTGGAAAGGTGGTTTCGTCTCTTGGTTTTCGGATCCATGATTCATATTGGAGCTGGGCTATCGGTTTTGGCGGCCAGCCATGTACATCTGTTGATATCGTGGCGCGGTTGGTCACTGCAGAGTCTCGCCTGGCTAGGACGATTCCTTGACAGTAGTCCTTGAAAGCTTTCTTGGTGTAATGGTCGCGTTCTTCCCAGTCTAGACCCTGTTCGGTGAGGTGTTGACCAAAATCAATGAATCGTTGTAGCTTGAGCTGTACATTCCGAGTGAGTGGTACTCTTGCACTCCCGTCGTGATATTCAAGATCATCGATGTATTCAATGTGTAGGAAAGCTGGCCATGTCTTATACCGGGCATTGATGAGCGCCGCACACAAAGTGCTGTGAGATTCTTTTGGGACATCGAAGGAGTCGTGTAGAAAGGTGGCTAGCGCTGGATCAAACGATGGGAATAGTGATGCGAGATCCGGGGTATTCATGATGAATGAGGGGAGTGGTGCCATTCGCGCAACGAATATGGTTATCGTGTGTATGACAAGTGCCGTGCGCAACGAAAAGGGGTCTCGTGTTTATGACAGGTGCCGTGGAATTTTCTATCGATCGTCGTCCTTAGTCGAGTCAATCGAGGATCTGCCGTCGGATTGCTTTGTCAATACTGGAAGATAGAGGACCAGAATGGAGTCAGTGTGCCGTCATTGATTGAGAGAAGAAAATTTCGCTTTCAAAAAAAATGGTCGCGTGGGAGGCCCACTGATCTGGAAGAATAGAAGTAACGGATACAGGAACGCGTAGAGGCCTTCTATTCGTGAGGTTACTAAGCAGTGGGTATGGGGAAACTTTGGTCTTGCGGGGATTCTCTTGCGGGGATTTGACAGGCCGTTGGGATGTCGAAGCGCCGGAAAAGAATCGTTACAAACGCCGTAATTTTCTCGTATCAAGAAAGTTGGATGTCTCTATCAATATTGGGAGATGGAGGACAGGACTGGTATCAGCGTGCTCGCAATATTGTGGGGAAGCCGTTTTCGATGAGGTATGACTTGCCGGTGACGCGGAGAGGCAACGAAAATCCGTTTCCTGCGTTTGTTGCTGTAGACCACAAACGCCGCAGTTTTCTTGTATCGAGAACGTAAATTCGTTGACTTTGTGTCGTTGTTTTGTTTCCGTAACAAAAATTCGATTGCGAATGATCGGTCAGTTATGTCTTTTCCTGTGCAATTGACGTATATCGCGTATGGGGTGAGGCAATTATCAATTGGTAATTGCAGTCGATGTGCTAACAATCAATATTTCCAAGAGGTCGTTGTGGATTGGACAAGTGCCGTGTCTTTCCTGTGTGTAATCGGATCAGAGAACTATCGATCGTCGTCCGTAGTCAAGTTGATCGATGATCCGCTGTCGGATTGTTTCTTTTCGTCAATGGGATATCTCTGTGAATTCTTGGAGATATGGGACCAGAATGGTACCGGCGTGTCCTCAATATCAAGGAGGTTTCGTTTCTCGTCGACAACCTGGCGTTTGGGGAAGTTCGCGCTTTTGATGTTTCCTTGCTCGGTCTGGGGATTCGCCAATGTTGGAGGATTCCGGAACACTGTTCGATTGGATCAAATGTTCGATGTAGACAAAAAGGGGTAAGACAGCTATCGTTGGGATAGCTGTAGTCGATGGTTTATGGTGCTTAGCACAATCAAATGATGGGCGTCGTTGGGTCCTTGACGATATGGTGTCATGTGGAGTGTAGACGCGGAAATAAATGTAATCCGGGGAACTTGTGATGTGGTCCTTGGATGGAGGGATTGCTTTCGGCGTGTCCAATGCAATGGGCTTCTATTAAAGACTTTGACTTGTTTGGTCTTTGTTATGCTGTAATCGGATCAGAGAACTATCAATCGTCGTCCGTAGTCGAGTCAATTGATGATCTGCTGTCGGATTGTCGTCGTCGTCGGGTGCTTCTACTGTCGTCTTCTTTTGCACGCTTCAACAAGCTTGCGACTGTTAATCTGTTAATTTCCTTTTGAAACTGGCTGTTGAGCTGATTCAATCCAAAGGCAAAGAAGAGCAACAGGAGCTGTGGCTGCAGGCCGGTTGAGGTGCCGGTCTGTTTGTGGTCTAATATTTCTCTGATATCCACTACGATTGAACGGCTCGGCGTTCAATCAGATCTATTCTGACTACCGGTGGGCTCAGTCAGTTAGATCTTAGGCTTGTAGTTCTACAGTGGGAAGCATGGCTACCGATGCAAGGTTTTAAGGTTGAATAATCAAGTAATCTAAAAGTATAAGCGTGTTGGCTTGCTGGAGAGCAAGTTACTGCTTTAAGGCGTGCTGCCGCTAATACAGCACTTTGTTACGAATATATTATACGGTAAAATACCGTGTTACGGGGAAATACCGTGTTACGGGGAAATACCGTGTTGCCGCTAATACAACACATATTTTTACACAGCAGATAAACAACTTCGTGAGCAGCGCTTCGAACCTTTGCTGTCTTTTCTTGAAAACAGCACACTTAACAAGAGATTGCATGTGCGAACCTCTAGTGTGTGTTCTTCTTTGATTACTAAGTATCGAACGTCAATCGTAAGAATGACTGTTGTTTGATCACTAAGTATCGAATTTGGGTGTCAGAATGACGATTGCACCTCTGGTTCGGTCTTACTCGTAAGAATGACTGTTGTTCGACCACTAGGTATCAAATTTGGGTGTCAGAATGACGATTGCACCTCTGGTTCGATCGTATTCCAATCTCACATAGAGAAAGAGGTCTCACTATTCCAAACACTAAAGGTGCATATGACTTGATTGTTTGTATCTTCGACAGCTGCAGTACTGTAAGTTACGTAGAAATATACGTACGTAATTTAGAGTACTGTAGTTTTCACATACGTGCAAAAGGAATTTAATATACAAGTTCGTCCCGCAACAAATTCAGCTCCAAATGTGGCCGTTTCCGTAGTGGCTTGTTTCTTTGAGAGCCACATCATGGAAGTCTTGTTTGCAAAGTGAAGGATGCCGGTTACAGCCTTCCCACGGAGAATGTCATGCATGAGGTTTGCATTGTAGAAGTGTGTCAACACTACTGTCTTCCCGAGTGGTGCAGGAGCGTCATTGGGTAGCTCTTTAGAGTGCTCCCCATAGATGGTGTTGAACCAATGGATGGTGTCTGTTTCAGTCAATATAAAATCCGGAGGTTCCACTCTGAACCTGATCTTGAAATGTCTGAACTTGGAGATGTACCCATAGATACGCTTGGCACGGTCATGGTGTCCTTTTCTAGGTTGGGCCCTAAAGCTTGAGAGTGTCATCTTAATTTCCTTCTGAAAGTGGCTGTTGAGCTGATCATTCCGAAGGCAAGGAAGATCGACAGTAGAACTAATTGCTGCAGTCCGGTTGAGATGCCGGTCTATTTGTTCTAATATTTCTCTGATATCCACTACGATCAACAGCCAGTTAGATCCTAGGCTTGTAGTTCTACAATAGGTCCCGATAAGGGAGCCAAAGCAAGGTTTAAGGTTGAATAATCAAATAATCTAAAAGTATGAGCAATTGGCTTGCTGGAGAGCAAGTTATCGTTTGAAAGATCGTGCTGCCGCTAATACAGCACGATATGGATACGCGTTGCCGCTCATACAACACGTATTTTGTACAGCAGTAAACAAGTTCGTGAGCAGCACTTCAAACCTCTGCTGTCTTTTCCTGAAAACAGAACACTTAACAAAAGATAGCATATGCTAATATCTGGCGTGCGTTCTTTCTTGGATCACTAGGTATCAAACTCGAGTGACGATCGATTTTTCTCCTTCAGTTAAGTATCGATTCTCAATTGTAAGAATGAGTCTCGTACTCGCACTCAAGTGACGATCGATTCTTCTCCTGCAGTTAAGTATTGGATCTCAATCGTAAGAATGAGTCTCGTACTTTCGAGGTCTCAATATTCTCGATTCGTATCTCTTGTTTGAAGGGCTCCAAAATCTGAGGTGATAAATGGTGTTTGCTAACTGGTATTTTTTATTTCTGTTTTCGTTTACGACATTAAGTTGTTCTAAATTGTGAGCGGATGAATCCGCTCTTTCCTAAGATCACTAAAACCACTAAATTGGTGCATCGGCCTGCTAATACTTCGATGCACACACTAAATCACTAATATTTGCACCGGCCCGCTAATACTCCAGTGCAATTCTCACATGCCCCGTACCTTCATTACCAAGGGCTGTAGGTCTCTACCTTGCGCCCTGTAGATTCTAGTACTTAAAGGGTCATTTGGAGAAGATACTTTTCGAGCCACATTATCCGGGAACAGATGATCTTTTCTTCCACATGCTGATGATGGCCCTTTTCCACATTCCAAGAGAAAATTCTCATTCCTTCTCCTTCTCCATTCGATCTACTGCGCGTCTCGTTCAATCACTCGCGTCTCATTCGCTCACTCGTGTCTCATTCATTCCTGCAGAAGCAAGATTGTTCGATCAATCCAATTCCTAGTCGCGCGCATATCTTTGAATCGCACGCATCTATTTTTAGTTGCGCGCGCGACCCATTTTTGGTCTCACGCGGCCCGATTTTGATCGATCTCAAACACACTCCCCTGCTTCAAAGGATAATGGACTCGATCGATGGTAGACTCAATCGATGGTAGATTCAATCGATTATATTGCTCCAGAACTTGGTGTAGGCTGCATGGGCTTCCCGGGCTTCCCGGGCTTGACTGTCGATGGCTGAGAAGCTCACATCCTTGTCTCCGGCGTGCTTAGTGGAGTATTCATCTCTTCCGTAGAACTTGGAACAATCAGACAGCCTAAGCCATCGAAAACCAAGCAAGGTGGGATGAACAAGAACAAAGGATTGAAAGAATGACCAACCAAGCAAAGAGTGATGAATGCGAAAAGGCCCACCAAGCAAAATACGAGGAACGAGACAGGGCCATCGAGAGATTGACTCATGAAATAGCCAGACTTAAAGAAAAAGAAAAGGAGCACAAAAAGGACGCCCGCCAGCGCCTCAAGCCACGACAAATCCAGGATTTTGATGGGAGCCAAGATAACTGGATCAAATGGAGATGTGACACCAAAGCAACACTCCATGCCACGGGACACAGAGACATCATGGAAAGTCAAGAAGCGGCTGACAATGACCATCCATTGAATAGCGCATTATGGGGTACACTACTGAATGCATGCAGTGGAGGTAGCGCATCTTCCAAAGTTACCAGACACGAGGATGCTAGCGATGGGCATGCAGCATGGAAAGAATTATTGGAATGGTATGACTCTGAGTCCCAACAAGAGGCCTATGCAGCAACAATGAAATTAAAACTTGAAGGGGTCAGACTACATCCTGGCGGCAATATTTCAGACTACATCAACAATTTTGAAAGTATTTACCAAAAAGGAAGTAAGATCCCCCGCTTCAACATACGAGAGTGTGATGCCAAGAATACCTTCGCGCGGAATCTATTGGACCCTAACTTGGCTCAACTCAAAATGGAGCTCCAAGAGGGCAGAGCCAAGATGAACCTGGTAGACAGGGTGCAGAAGCTTCAAATTCGAGACGAGGAACTACAATTGAATGTACTAGCAGATAAAAACGACAATAAAAGATCTATCCGCAGGGTTACTGAAGTTCAAGAACCACCACCAAAACGCCAGCAACATGTACCTCCACCGGCTGCTGACGGCGCCCTCACTACGGTACACCCCAATCTTAAGGGCATCCTACGAATACCATCCACAACATGGGCCACCCTGTGCAAACCGCACAGAGAATGGGTCCTTCTCTATAATCGGTCTGCTCGACACCAGGAATCACCACCTCCGACTCCAGCTGACATTACTCTCGGTGCCCCGCAGGACGATGGACTCAACAACACGGATATCTACCGCTCCAACAACAAACCCAGACGTGTTCGTTGACTCTCTACACCGGCACCACTCGCGCACCCCATCCCATTAGCACCTTCCTTGCCACCTACTGACGACGATACGGAAGAAAGTATTGGATCCATTGATGAATCTGCCCTCTTCCCACCAGGGAGTACTAAACTTCGTACAGTCCGATTCCACCTGCATTCTGAGGGGGGAGATGGCACGCCAAAAGCAGCAAACCAACAGAATACAGGCCTCCGACCTAGAAGAAATCCAACCAGAAGGGCAAGAGCCGCATCGTTCTTTTCTACGGCTAGACGCCTGAAAATGATGCAAACAACCACATACAAAACAAGTGATAGCGAGAGTGATGACAGTGAAAGCGATGAGGACAAAGGAATACCCGACCTGGTTGAACGAACTGCGGTTCACAGTGACAGTGACAGCGATAGCAACAGCAACACTGGCAAGAAGAAACGGCAGAGTAAATCCAATCCACCAATTGCAAGAAAGAAAAAGACCATTCAGGGTACACCCAGGAGACAAAAACAACTGCAAACAATCAGACGCTACCGGGAAGTAAAACCGGATGATAACATTGCAGCAATTGATAGTGGAGGGGGAAAACGCCCAACTGTTACAGCCAGGGCATGGACTAAAACAGGAGGAGACACAGGAATGACATCAGTAATGAAACCATACATGTCACAAGACAAGAATGACGAGCTAGTGGAACATCCCGTATGCAGTGCAGCAACAAAAGCATTTATTCCAGGACAACAAGAACCAGTGATACTACTAGTACACTACGCAACCTTTATTTCACGAGACAAGGATTTTACAGATGGGGAATCACTCCTAAAAACTATGGACATGGGATACCACAATGTATTGGTGAATGGAGTGCAACCCCAAATAAGTGACAAATGTGGCATCACGGTCGAAGATACATTCTTACCATTCAGCTATGATGATGAAAAAGTCTATTACCACATCACAAAACCAACAGAGGAAGAGATAAAGGAATTGGAAGTTTTTCAACTAAACTCGCCGGCACCACCGAATATGAGGCAGTACCCAATGTTACAAAGAAAAAGATCGAGGGAGAAATTTGCCTTTGGAAATCTACCAATATTGGAGTTGAGGAAGAGATTTGGAATGTTACCAGGAGAAACAGTGAGAAAAACACTAGAAAATACCACCCAATTCTACGAGGAAATCGAAGAAGAGAATCGGGCAATTCCAAGAAAACACTACAGGAAAAGATTTAAAGCATTCCACTACAAGCGGCAAAATGAGGACGTCAGTACGGATTACACCTTTTTCAGCCAGAAGACCTCACAAGGACACAATGGTGGTCAATTCTTTGCAGGCACAAAATCCAAGATGTGGTCATTCCATCCATTAAAAACAGAGTCACAATGTACCAATGCCCTACTGGACTACCTTCGAGAAAGAGGAGCCCCAATACTATTATCAGTGACAATGCTAAATCAGAAAAGGGAACAAGAACTTCAGAGCCACATTATCATCACCAGAATCCAGCAGGGTCAGAATGGGCCCGATTATCGAAAATGATTCAAAATTGCTTGAGAATGTTCAAAGCCCCTATCGGATTGGCAAATTGGTGCTCCCTGTGGTGTGTTCAAATCAACAACTTAGCTGCACGAAAATTGTTGGGATGGAAAGTCCCACAAGAAATATCACAAGGCTGGACACCAGATGTATCACATTTATGATTCCACTTCTACAAGCCCATATGGTGGTACATTCCGAGCTTCAAATCCCCTAAGAGTAACATGAGAAAAGGAAGATTCTTAGTATTTGCTGACTCAACAGGAGATGTAATGACGTATTACATATTGACTGAACCAGAGTCATCTAAGGAGAAACGGCAAGTCCTAATGCGATCAGTTGTGAGAACAAGAAGAAAAAATATTGGAACTAAAGATGAATATGTGAATGATGATCCAGAAGCAGCAGAATTTCGACTATCAACTTCAGAACACCAGCAGAATCTCAACGACATCCAAAGCACAGATGAAGTCCCATTATTAGTGCCAGGCGAGAAATTTGATGCAACTACTACTGGAATGGAATATTCAACCAGCAACAATCTACTTGATACACCAGAATCTGAACAAACAGATCCAGGGGAGCAAGAAGAAGAAAATGAAGAAACCGAGCATGAAATCAAAAATTCGGATCAGGAAGCACTTCCTAGTACAGTCGATGGAACCAATGACGCAGAAACACATGACAATATACTTGAAAGTAATGATACCAATCTGGACCTTACCTTTTGAAAAATACTGGGCCATTTCTGGAAAGAAGGAATACTGATCCTTAAATCACAATATTTGGATGACCTGGAAGGCAACACTGTGTTGAATACTCCATTCCCCCAACTACGAAAAGATGAGCCTGTTGCCTGTGCAAAATATATAACACGCTACATTATCGAAGCGGGTGGACAAAGGGGAAGTCACCCCCTGTTGGATTGGGCAAGCTCAATCCTCAAGCAAGATACAGCAATCACACGCCGCATTCGATCACTGCAAGCTAGAAAACCACGTCGCAACATCAATCCGAAGAAAATGTCTAGAAATCAAAGACAAGCTAAGAAGAAAAACAAAGAAAAATTTGGCCTACAAATTCCTAATACCTACAATGACTGCGTTTGCATTGATCAAGCTGCTGGAGATACTAAATGGCAAGACTCGATTCAAAAAGAGATGGATAACTTGGACCGACTCAAGTGCTTCAAATATCATCCAGCTGAGAAAGAATTCCCCAAGTCCGAAGGATGGCAACAAGCAAGGCTCAATATGATCTGGGATATCAAAAGTGAAGACAAAAGATACAAGAGCCGGCTGGTTGCAGGGGGGCATTTGGTGGATTCTACTGAATATAATACATATTCCAGCCAAGTCAATAGTCTATCAGCTTATCTACTATTTCTCATGGCACAACACCAAAACCTTGACTTAATGACTGCAGATGTGGGAAACGCTTTCCCAACAGCACTGGTCCAAGAAAAAGTATGGTGCTGGGCCACAGATGAATTTGGAGACAAGAAAGGCTGCAAAGTGGAAATACAACGAGCTCTTTATGGACTAGCAGGCTCAGGACGTGCATATGCTGATGATTTCTTTGCAGACACTCTGATGAATCTAGGTTTCAGACCCTCCAGGGCTGACCCAGATCTTTGGATGAAACTGAGTGAAGACAAGAAAAGTTACGGCTACATTGGAACAAATGTTGATGACCTTATGGTAGTGTCAAGGAAACCCCAGGAGTGGATTGCACTGATCGAACAAGAATTTGCACTCAGAAATATCGAATCTGAACCTGGATATTATCTGGGTACAAGCTTGACAAGGATAAAGGACGGGAGATTACTATTGAACTCTACAAAATACATCTCAGAAGTCCTAAGCAAATATCAAGACAAATACAATATTACTCTACGAAATGAGAATCTACCAATGAAAACAGACTACCACCCAGAATTAGATGACTCAGAACTACTCAACGGATCAGGCCACAAGGAATTCCAACATATCATCGGTCTAGGACAATGGATAGTATTATCTGGAAGAATAGATATTGCATATGCTATTTCATCACTATCCAGATTTGCATCCGGACCAAGAGAAGGGCACCTACAAATGGCAAGACATGTCCTAGGATATTTGAAGAAATACAAAAAGAAAGGAATCTTAGTGAACCCACAATCACCCAAAATCCAGTCAATCGGGGAAGCGACAGTGAACTACGAAGAATTTACTCACCAATACAAATACTACAAGGAAGAGTTGGGTCCGATGTTTCCAGCACCACAAATTGCAGAATTAGATTTAAATATCTTCTGTGATAGTGACCATGCACATGACCTTGTAACAGGAAGAAGCATTACCGGTCTAATTGCATTTATTGGATCAATGCCAGTATACTGGAAATCAAAACGACAAACATCAGTTCATACGAGCACATTTGGAGCAGAATTCACTGCACTCAAAGATGCAGTGGCTTTAGCTATCATGTTATGGTACCATCTTCGATCCATGGGAATCCAAGTTACCAAACCAACTGAAATTCATGTGGATAACAAAAGCATTGTAATCAACTCGACCAATCCAGCAAGTACACTCAACAAGAAATTGATTGCACTGGCATATCACTTTGTTAGACAATACCAAGCAGGCAAAGTGGTATCGATCAGTCATATCAAGTCCCACGAGAATTATGCAGATATACTTACAGTACCACTCAACAGTACTGCCCTAAGAAGCCTGCTTAATGAATTCATGACGATGTAAAGTTAAGTACAAAATAAAAACGAGTAAAAACAATAATAACTGTCCACTTAATTCCACGAACACAAATCCATGCCTAAAAATATCCTTGCTTGTAAACAATTCGAAATGTTATACTAGGCATAAAATCTGCCAAGGCAATACAAAAGAATGGCATGGATTTCGGGGAGAACAACCGGAATTAGAGTTGTTAAGTGAAGAACAGAATAAATGAGAGAATAAGACGCGACTAGAAACAATACGTAAATAACCGTACCGTTGTTGTCGTACCACAAATAACCGGGATACACGAGTCACGACACGAGAGCCGTAAACCCGAACCATAACCGTGAATCAAGTATTAGATACTTAACCCTATTTGGCTATGTGGCTAATTGGTCCGATGTGGCAAACTGAGTATGATAAGAAACAGATTGAACAATCGGCGACGAGTCTCATTGAGTAAAGTAATTGCGGACAGTCAGCTAAGGCTAAATACTGTACGGATATACTAAGTGACACGGGATCACCATGACCAAGTGCCAAGGCACTATCATGATTAATCCATCACCAACAAATGAGACTTGATATGCCCGGTTGGTCGCATATGCTTTACCACCCATCCAGAGAATAACGGAATCGCTTAATTAAGCGATCAATCGCTTAATTAGCAAATAACAAGGGATTGCATGTGTTAACAAAAGGGCTAACATGAGAATACGCGGAATACTCCAATAGAGGTCCGGATTCTTAGATTAATCTAATTAGATCATAATTCAAATTACCAGTTATTAGGCACCATTCAACCAAGTGGACCAGCCGTTGACACTGTGTCGAGACTCGTCCTTGGCATATTCTGAGTCACTGAATCCAATCAGTTTGAAGATGAAGTTCTTGGTGCCATCCCATATTGCATTCAGGGCTAGTGTAAGGCCTCGCTTTGGTGTTTCTGTGCAATACTTCATCACTCTCTTCAGTGCCTTCATGTGGGACCTTTTTGCTTCAGTCATGAAACTAGACAGCTCCCGAACAGCATTTTGTGTTTCGATTCGAGACCATCTCATAATGTGCAATAGGATGGTTGTTCCGGATCTGTATTTGGTCTGAGCTTCCTTGGTGAGAGTACTGTCATTTGGCCTGGTGCCTTCTTTCTTCAACACTGATCCTGGCTCTGCTGGAGTGGTGGGATTGCCTTGGCATTCATTGAGCTCGAATTCATCAATGAATCTCTTGATCTTGACTGGCTGGGTCATCCAAAGGGTTCTGTTCTTCTTGTCCCGCTCAATGTGACATCTGACGTATTCATCCATCTCTCCAACATCCTTGCAATCAAAAAGGGACTTGAGTTCTTCCTTGTGTTTTAGGACCTCCTTTTCTTCGCCCATGATGCAAAAATCATCCACCCATAGCAGCATCAGAAGTATCTTGCCATTGATCCACTTGAAAAATAGATAGGGATCAGCCTTGCATCTTTCCATCTGCATGTTGTGCATCGCGTGCCGAGCTTCTCTCCAGAACTGTAGAGCTGCTTGAATAGTACCATAGAGGGTTTTCTGCAATTGTAGAAGCACATACGAGGGATAGAATTTCTGATAGCCCTCTGGAATCTTGGTGAATATTTGCTCTCCATTCTGAAATTTGCCATTCAGGAAAGCTCCTTCAACATCCACGATAAAAGCCATAAAATTCGCCATGACCATCAAGATCATTGCAATGCGGATAGAAATGTCACTGATGACCGGAGAAGACTTGTCCTGCACATCATAATGCTCACCATCCAGCTGCTTGAATCCTCGCACTGCATTCCTGCATCGTACTGTCCCATCTGGTTTCATCTTGTTGGCCCAAGTAGTATCGCTTCATCAACCTCCTCAAAGATACCATATTTGACCATCTTCTCGTGTTCGGCGTCAATACCTTCAATGAACTTGTTGCGCATGGGGATGGTCGTACATTTCTGATAGTTCATTGTTTTCAATTCATTGGTGTTGGCAAAGGCATTCCCAGCTGCGCCAACCAAATGGAGTTCACTGGTGGCACATTCGGGAGAGGGAACAGAGACTGATAGTAGATTGAATTCCTATAACTCGGCCATTGCCTTGTGGAAATGAATCTCAGCATCAGTGAGTTGTGCTGCATAGCTGGCCATGTCACCATATCGAATGTCGGGATTGAGATGAGAGTTCCTAACTACTTGGCCATAACGTGTGGTGGTTACAACATGTGGGTCATCTTCATCGTCTTCACTGGTATCTTGGGCGCTATCTTCTTCATCACCCTTGATGGATTCTTGGTCGCCGTCATCATCATCACTGTCATATTTGATCTTGGTTTCTTCAATATCATCGCTATCATATTCGATCTTGGTTTCTTCAATAGCCTCGCCATCGGTTTCAGATTCAGGGTGGAAGGGAATTGGTACTGGAGGGGCTCCCCCACTTGCATCCTGAAACTGAACACGATGCGGGGTAGGTGCAGTCCGACGGGTGGTCTTGGTGCGCAAAATAGAAGTTGGAGCGGGAGCCGGTTCATTAGGAGGGAAATCAAGGGTATCATCTTCAAGGAAATCAGCATGATAGTCAAGGTCTGCACCAACAGGGACGCTGCGAAGGAAATACATTCTCTTCAACCAGTATACGTTGCGGGTAGCTGTAAAAGTGTTCTTCAATGGATCGTACATAACATAGCAATCCCCTGGTTGATCTGTGCAGTAGCCAGCAAAGAAGGCCGTATTTCCTCTGTAATTAAGCTTGGGACTTGTAGGACGTTTGACGCAAATAACCCCAGCCTCTCCATAGGTTCAAAGATGGACATGAAAATCGGGGACCTTGCCAGAAAAATTCTGGATCTTGGGCAAAGTCTTGCCATCAATGGTGACAGCCACTAACCAATCCAGTTGCACCCCACATCGCATTGCCAATGGAAAATTTTGGAAGCAATAGTGCCGGGGCACATTTGCTTGAGAACAAAGGGCCATTGCTTGACAAACCGACCTGTAGATTGTTGTTTCTGCCACACTATTTTGCTGTGGTGTATCCACTGAGGTATGCTCGAATTTACACGCAAATTTCCAGTCCGCAGATGCGAGGCGAGCATCGAGATCTTTATTCTCCCCAGCGCCATCACACCTTATATATCTCAAATGTTGACATCCAGAGCGCCATTGATTGAGCAATTCGCAAGTGGGCTCAACCATACCATCTTTACTTGCAAAGAAATTGATGAATCGGCATGTAGAATACTCATCCACAATCATTCGAAAATGGGGCTTGGTAATGAAAGGGGCCGTCAATTTCTTGCCTTTGGCTGCTTTGGGAGCTTTGACAGAAGACATATCAAGAAACAGTCTCTCTCTGGGCTTGGTTGCCGCTTGGTGCTCACTCTCAGTGGGAATCACTTTTCGCTTGGCTTTGGCTTTCGCACAATCTTCACAGGGTGTCATGGCTCCCCAAGTGATAGTCCATCCCAGGGCTTCTGCTGTTTGGCAAGTCTTGGTTTCATCCATATGACCCAACAGGCGATGAGCCTTGTCAATTGTCATCCGAGTGCCTTCGTTGGTGGTAGTGGTTGTTGTGGCAGCATTGATTTCTTGGCCGCTGATATCGATCCTCTGGAAGTAACCAACCCATACACAGCTTGTGTAGGTAGGGATTTGAATATCAAAATTCACCCTGGTCGTACCTTTCTGAAGAGACCATCCTGTTATATCACTTCCTGTAGCCACCCAACCATTATTCAGCGCCAGATTGGCTGAAAACAAATTGAATGCAAAATCCGGATTGAAATTCACTCCCTGCAACAGGGTTTGAAATTCCCAATTGCCTGCCTTATCCATCTTCTGACAGGGGATATCACCAACCTTGGGTAGTGATTCTGGCGCTACTATCTCTCAAATTGGTGGCACATCGCATGCTGTTGGAACTGTGACTGGTGGCTCCCGTATCAAACACAAACACATTGTCATCATACAACAGATCAAATCCTTCTGGCTGCACATCACCCTTGGTGACTCGTTTCTGAGCATGTAGCAACTGCAGTGATGTTGTGGAAGTTTGCAAGGCCGATAAGCAGAAGCCATAGTCTATGGTGGCTCCTTGCACATCTTTGAACTTGGATGTCCATCCGGCCGGATGCTTGGAGGCATTTTTCTCATCCTCCCAACAGTTTACATCCTTATGCCTGGCTCCACACCTGCCACATTTGGGAAGTGTTCTGCCTTTTCGACTCTTGGATTTACCTGTACTGTTGTTGCCATTGTTGCTGTTGTTGTTGTTGTTGTTGTTTGTGTCAGCCTTCTTGTTATTGACTTTGGGTTCTCCCGCTTTGCGCTTCTCACACTGGTAAGCCTTGTATCCTTTCTCTTTGCACCAATAACAGACTGCATTCTTTGACCATTTGTCGCATTTATCAGTACTGCCAACGTCAGCTATTTCAGCTCCAAACAAGCTCATCTCTTTGGCCTTGCTGCCTCTCGCCTGCACACTCCGAGCTGCCTTGTACAGGTTTGTAGCTTTAACGTTCAATTTCTTCCACAACTCTATCTCTAAGGTGCCAGCCGCGATCAGGTCATCCATTGATTTGTCACGTTTATCAGTACTGCCAATGTCAGTTATTTCAGCTCCAAACAAGCTCATCTCCTTGCCCTTGCCGCTTCTCGCCTGCACACTACGAGCTGCCTTGTACAGATTTGTAGCTTTGACGTTCAACTTCTCCCACAACTCTATCTCTGAGGTGCCAGCCGCTATCAGGTCATTCATTGTAGATGTTTGGAGGGCTCTGAAAGATGAGGAGGGAGATTGGCGTTTTAGCTAACTTGAATTGGTTATTACATTATCTTAACACTAAAATATTATGAGCGGACGAATCCACTCTTTCCTAAGATCACTAGAATTGGTGCATCGGTCTGTTAATACTCCAATGCACACACTAGATCACTAATATTTGTACCGGTCCAGTGCATTCCTCACATGCCCTGTACCTTTATTACCAAGGGCTGTAGGGCTTTCCCTTGTGCCCTGTAGATTCTAGTACATAAGGACCTATTTTTAGTAAGTAGGAGAACCGGAACCGGTAAGTGGTAAAATCTCATTCCCACTTCCACTCCTTGTTCCATTCCTGGATTCCATTTAGCTGGATTCCTGTAGAAACAGGATGACTCGTACGATCGACCACGCGTCTCATTCAGTCGTGTCTCATTCATTCATTCATGTCTCATTCATTCATTCACGTCTTATTCATTCATTCATTCATTCCCGTACGAGAAGATTCCTGTAGAAGCAAGATATCTAGCATGATCGAAACCCTTGTTCGATCGACTTCAAACACACTCCCCTGCTTCAAAGGAATCATCAAACTTTCTTCAAATGCTCAGAGATAAAGATCAAACCCGGTGGTGGCCATTTCAATACTAGTGGCTCCTTGTACGCCTTTCAGTTTTGACTTCCATTTTCGAGGTCGCTTCTTTGCATTCTTCTCATCTTCCCAGTAGTGTTTTGCTGCATGTCTTCCACCACAAATGCCGCAGTGTTCGATGCTGCTATTGCTGCTCCTGCTGTTGCTTCCATTGTTCCTTCCATTGTTGCTTCCATCATTAGGTCTGCTGACAACTTTGGGGTGGTACGCCTGTCGGAGCGGACATTGGTAAGCCTTATGACCCTTCTCTTGGCACCAGTAACAAATCACACTCGATGCCCATTGGCTCTTGTATCAGGCTCCTTGTAATAGCCCATTACAGCAGTTGAGTCGTTGCTTGAGTCGCTTGTGAAGTAGGCCGTTGTGTAGTACACTGTTTCGCTGCTGTCGTCACTGTCACTGTCACTGCTGTCACTGCTGTCACTGCTGTCGCTTGAGCTGCTGCTGCTGCTGCTGCTGCTGCTTGTACTTGAAACATCATCGTTTTCAAATTGTTCGCCGATGTTGTCCGGTTGATTGACAGCATTGTCCAATTGTTGGACTGCGAGCCCCACGGTGTTTCCAGTACTTAAGCCAAAAATTTCCGGTTGTCCGACAATGTCTTCCGATAATTGGAATTCCCGTTCAACTTCTTGTATCCTTGGTGTATCGTCTGTATCGTCGTCTTTGACTCTATCCTCTATACGTTGCTGTTGTCTTGTTGCTCGATCATCGGCTCTCTGCTGTCTTCTTCTTGCTCGCTCTGCTCTTTCCGTTCTTTGCCGATCTGCGGCTTTGGTGTTCTGTCTTCGTCGTGCTCGCTCTGCTCTGTCAGAGCGGCCTTTGTTGTGCTCCATTTCGTGGTTCAAATTCAGGTTGCAAGGGAATCGTGAAGTGTCGTCTCCCCCACTTGCAGGTTGAAATTGAACTCTGATTACTTCTTGTTAAATTTTGGGTCGGTCACCGGTCCAGTTGATGGTTATGTCTGGATGCCCGATTCAGCTCCCTACCGGATTTTGGTAGAGTTTACTTGTGTTTTCCGACCGGCCGACGTTTGTGTCCGATTGTCCGGTTGTCTGAATAATGATCCGTAGTTTCTTGATTCGTGATCATTGATATTCGGCCCTATCGATTTATTCCGTCGATACCGATCCTGCTGTTGTTTGTTCTTGATAATCGGTCCCTTTGATTTTGATTTCTTGATATCCGATTCTGCCGCCTACTCAATTTTGGTAGGGATTGATTGTATTTTTCGATTGTCTCACGTCGTTGTCAGATTCCCCGATCGTCCGAATATTTTGTATTGTAATTGTCCCTATCGATTTGTTCCGTCGATACCAATCCTGATGTAGTGTATTTTTGTAAATCGACAACGAATAATTGATAATTGGCCCTATCGATCCGTCGATACCAATCCTGCTGTTGTACTTGGTGGGTCGCTAGTGGGTGGATATCCTGATACTCCACACGGTTTGCGTCGTCCTCACACGTTTTTCTTTCGTAAATTGACAACGAATAATTGATAATTGGCCCTCTCGATTTGTCGATACCAATCCTGCTGTTGTACTTGGTGGGTCGCTGGTGGGTGGATATCCAAATTACTCCACACGGTTTGCGTTGTCCTCACCGTCTTCTTTCGCTGACTCCCTGTTATTAGCCAGCCTGCCGTAGTTATTTCGCTGACTCCCTTGTTATTAGCCAGCCTGCAGTCCGATACTTGGTGGACAAAGAGTATTTTGCCGTTGTTCTGCAAATATCTCTCTTCCGAGTGCTCCGCCGTGTTGCGAATGCCTCGGGCTTGTAGTTGTTTGATTCTTATTTCGCTGACTCCCTGTTATCAGCCAGCCTGCTGTAGTTGTACCTTTTATTCCGCTGACTCCGGTTATTAGCCAGCCTGCCGTTCAATACTTGGTGGACACAGAGTATTCCGGTGTAGCGCAAGGATATCTCTTCTTGCGGTACAGAGTATTCCGTCGAAACGCACGGATATCTCTTTCTTGTAGTACAGAGTATTTCGGCTCTACCAAATATCTCAATCTTGGGGTTCCTCTGAGTATTTCGACTCTATCAAATGTCTCGGTCTTGGTGATGGTACAGTCACTCGATACACGATGTGACTTGGTCTTCCCATTGTACACTTTCTTCCTCTTTCGATGGTATTTCGCCTCTGGTGCGAGTCTCTTCTTATTATTCTTTGCTCAACAGTGGTACGGCCGCTCGGTAAATGTCCACACGATGCGGCTTGGTCTTCCGATTGTACTTGCTTGAGTTCTATTTGACAGTGCGGTCGCTGTTCTCGTTGTTCTTCTTCTTCTTGTTCTTCCAATTATTTCGCCGTTGTAGTGCGAATATCTTCTTCTTCTTCTTTTCTTCTTCTTCTCCTTCCGAGTATTTCGCCGTTGCGAATATCTTGGTCTTCTTTGTCTTGCTGGTCTTCTGTCGTCGTCATTCAAACAGATACGCGCTCTTGCTCTCCCTCTACATCTCTTGCCTTTCGCTAGTTACTCCACAACGGACTCCCTTGGTCTTTCGTCGTGTCAGCGGGCTTGACTTTCGCTAGTTACTCCACGTCACGGACACTCGTGTCTTTCGTCGGCGTGTCAGCGGGCTTGATCTTGGGGAAGGGGTCCGGTCTTGCTATGTTCGTTGTCGGACGATGACTATAAGCCTGCCTGTTGTAGTAGCTTGGCACCAACTCACCAACCTCGCGGATGAAGCGCTCCGTAATTCTTCGAAGAATGTTTGGAGGGCTCTGAAAGATGAGGAGAGAGATTGGCGTTTTAGCTAACTTGAATTGGTTATTACATTATCTTAACACTAAAATATTATGAGCGGACGAATCCACTCTTTCCTAAGATCACTAGATAGAAAAAGTGTGTCGTAACAAGCAAACGCAAACGATCCGTTTGATTTAGTGAGTAAGATCATTGTTACAGTTCATTCGGCCTTGTTGATGTCGTCGTATCGTCGTGTCGATTTTTACGGAATATTACCGTGTAATTCTTAGCATACAAAGCTGAAAAGAATTCACCGTGTAACGCGTACTGTACGAAAAGTCATAAGGGCAAATAACCTTATTCGTAAGGTTATTTAACTTGAGTGAATAATCGTCGGCGTTTCCATGTGGTTTGTCTCTTTACCAAATTTCCCCATCAGCTCACTCTTCGAAGAATTAACAACTCTAAAACACTATCATGCCCTAAAATCTATGTACAACCTAGTACTAATTCTACGTAATAAGGTACAAATACTGTGATATTCCAATGAGAATATCACGGTGAATTACACGGTAATACGATACTAAGAAAGACCAATCGAAGATGGTTTGCGTGTGTTTTGTGTCTTAAGAATTACATGTGTTTTGTATGCTTGAAATTACACGATACAACGAGTAATTAACCCGTCGATTCGATCGGCAAAGACGATTGAACTGTAACAAACTGATTGTTCTACTCACTAAATTAATCGATCGTAAGACCGATTGCATTTGTTTGTTTGTTACGACACACTTTTTATAGTTTATCAGACCCACAGCACTCTACGAGCTGTGGAGGACGAATGGCGTTTCCATCGAAACGCAGTTGAGCTCGAAGACAAAGAATCCGGATTAGCCTGATCAGCTACCGGCATCAACCCTCAAGGATGTAAAAGAGGCAGTTGCCTGTGGAGCCCTGGAATAGACCAACACCAGGGCGGTCTCCCTGAAAGAAGAGACCAAAGAACCGAACCAAGGTGGTGGCTCCACCGGGTTTCGGGATCCAGCAGAAAAACAAGCAAGGGAAAAGAAGCTGGACGGCTCAGTCGAAAGGGCCGCCCAGGTTGGCATCAGTTGAAAGGAATCAATATTCGAGAACACTGATCTTTCACTGAAAACAAGAATGAGTGAGCCAGAAGATTGAGCCTGAAGTATTCTGTGGTGAAACAGATTGGAAGGAACAGATTGCAAAGAGCATCTGCCCGGAAGGAACAGATTGTAAAAAAAAAAAAGCATCTGCCCGCACGAAAACGAAAATCCAAAGATATGAGAACACCAAATCCCGAAGATCGGAAAGATCCAAAAGGAAAAGAGAACACCAAATTCTCAGGAAGTAATCTTTAACCACAGAAATACAAAATGAGCAAAAATCCCGGGAAAGGATAGGAAAGCTCACAATCTTAATTTGCAACAAAAGCAAAAGCTCACACAAATACAGACAACCGGAACGAAAATTCGAACCGAACAAAAGTATACAAACCAGAACAAAAATTGGATAAATACAAATCACTCGGCAGTCACAAACGATTAATACCCATCTCTCACATCCAATCCTCGATTGATTACACTCTTCCACCCAATACCAACTTCCATCGGATACCACACTACGAATCGACCATCCATACTCCTTCAAAAGAATTCCAAACACCATTTGAAATATCGCACTCCACCATGGTACGAACCAGAGCACACGAAAATAGTGATATAGAAGAAACAAAAATGGAGGTGGATCAAGATCCGAATGGTCCTGATGGAGACGAGGACGAGGATTCCGAAAAGTATCCAGATAGTGAAGAGGAGTTCGATGCAAGGATCATGAGAGTAATGGAAAAAGCCATGACTGATCCAGAAACAAACTCAACTTGGAAAAGAGTCATCGAAAAGGAAGTAAAGAGAAGGATCAGAAGGATACAGGATGCGGTGGAGCAACACAGAAATCCAAATGACGTCAATCAGGGCGATAGTGATAGCGATAACAGCAATGAAGATGAGAACCAACTAGACGTCGACCTAAGGGCTGAACGACACGGAAGGAGATCATCCCAACCAAAAATAAAAATCAGGGGATTCAACAGTGGAAGATTTCTGAATCCAGAACAGCTTGCCTTTAGAAGCAGCTTGATGGATTTTGGTATCAACTATGAATCAGCTGAAGAAATTATGAGGGGAGGGATGTCTAATATCCGCGAAATTACAGACCTCAACAAGGAAAGCATCAAATCATTCATGCATGGATTGAAATCTATCAGTCCAGAATGTCCTAACCCAAAAAGTATCCACTATGGTAACAGGCTATCATCGAGGCTTCTCACATGGGCAAGTTGGGCTCGATACCAACCACTGATTGGAGTTGAGCCAAGGGCTATCGACTGGAACGCAAACCCAAACAACCTGGAATTGCAGCAATTCAGAATCAAGATGATGGAATCAAGTGTGAAATCACAGGAAAGAGCAACTCCACCCGAGCTGAAGGATCTCACAAAATTCAGGGAATGGGAGGAAGGCTTCCGACAAAACTTGAGATACAGATTCAACTCTGAGGGTTTTCCAATCTTGTATGTCATAAGACCCCAAGAAAAGGAAGAAGTTACTGATGAAGCCAGGGCTGGAACAGTCGGGCAAACTACAACAGATACTTATCCAACTTGGAGTGATTACAATGAAAGATGTGGCGTCCTGTCAGGTCCCCAGTATGATGAGGACAACAATGTTGTCTGGAGGTTGCTGTGTGATGCAACAAGAAAGGGTCCTGGTTGGGAATATGTGGCACATTTCCAAAACACCGCGCTGAACTCAGGAAATGCAAGAAACGCTTTCATTTCGCTGATGCAACATGCTTACACTGATACCAATATCACTATGGTTCTAAACAAGACATACCAGGAAATGAAAGATTCACACTACACTGGAGATTCTAAGAATTATGACTGGAACAAGCACAAACGGAACTGGACTGCTTTTCATGGTACAATTCTGAGATTTGAAAAGAATCATAATGAAAGAAGATTTGTCTGGGATTTTATCAATTCAATCAGTGATGAGAGGCTTGATGCTGCTAAAGCTGATGCAATTGACGAGAGCAAAGATTACCGGGACAATTTCAATGAATGCTTGATTCTATTCACCAATCGTCTTGGATTGAAAAAGCTCGCAACCGGGAAGCATAAAAGAGGTTCCAGAAGTTTGTATTCTATGGGCACAACCAGCAACAAAAAGCAAAAGACAACTGGAACTTTTACAGGAAAAGTTGAGTGCAAGCCTTACCCAACAAGTGTTTATAAAACAATGTCAAAAGAACAGCGCCAGGAGCTTTACCAGATGAGACAGGCTAAAAAGAAAAGAAATCTCAAGGCTGCTGAGACTAAAAAGAAAGAAACTGAAAATGAAGGCGCGGGTGACAGTTTTGGATCAAAATCTAAGAAATGACATAATAACCGGACACTATCACTAGAACACAAATTGTTAAAAATGGTGAGCCGGTCATTATACCAGATGAATGTCCCTGTAGGTTTTGATGATGGGGAAAATGAAGAAGGATATTGTGAGTTAGACTCACATGCAGATACTACCGCAGCAGGAAGCAATATGGTATTGCTGAATCCTGATCAAATCACAACACACGTTGATGTTGCACCCTTTTCTGAAGAATACAAGCCCATCAAGAAAATCCCCATTGGAAGCTGTGCGACTGCATGGACGAATCCAACATCAGGCCAAGTATATATCATAGTGTTCCACCAAGCACTGTACTTTGGGGACAAATTAAAAAACAGCTTGATATGCCCAAATCAAGTGAGGGACTGCAATTAGTGCTTTGCAGGGGCCCTGTGGAGTTGTTGAGTACATAGTGTTTGTATGTATTTTAAGTATGTGTCAGTAAAGCTATGGTAAGAAATTCTACGATTAAAATATAACTCAGTCACGAACCCAAAAATCCACTAGGTTTGAGCACTGTGCAAATCCTGCAAGTCCACGACCAAAATAAAACTTAGTCATCAATACAAAAACCCACCCTATTTTCGCACAGTGCAAATCTGTCCAGTCCCTAACCAAAATATAACTCAGTCATCAACCAAAAATCACCATAATTAAGCACAGTCCAAATCCTGCCAATCCCCGACCAAAATATAACTAAGTAATAAACCCAAAAACCAACATGATTAAATCGTCAAGCCTAAAAACCCACAAGATTTAGACACAGTGCAAATCTTTCCAGTCCCTAACTAAAATATAAATCAGTCATCAATTCAAAAACCAACCAGATTTTAGCACAGCGCAAATCCTGCCAATTCCCGACTAAAATATAACTCAGTCATCAACCCAAAAACCTACCAGATTTTAGCACTGTGCAAATCCTGCCAGTCCCCGACTAAAATATAACACAGTCATCAACCCAAAAACCCACCATATTTTAGCACATTCCAAATCCTGCCAATCCCCGACTAAAATATAACTCAGTCATCAACCCGAAAACCAACCAGATTTGAACACAGTGCAAATCTTTTCAGTCCCGAACCAAAATATAATTAAATCGTCAACCCTAAAACAAAAACCCACCAGATTTAGACACAGTGCAAATCTTTCCAGTCCCTAACCAAAATTTAACTCAGTCATCAATTCAACAAAAACCAACCAGATTTTAGCACAGTGCAAATCCTGCCAATTCCCGACTAAAATATAACTCAGTCATCAACCCAAAAACCAACCAGATTTTAGCACAGTGCAAATCCTGCCAATTCTCCACTAAAATACAACTCAGTCATCAACACAAAAACCCACCAGATTTTAGCACAATGCAAATCCTGCCAATTCCCGACTAAAATATAACTCAGTCATCAACCCAAAAACCAACCTGATTTGAACACAGTGCAAATCTTTCCAGTCCCTAACTAAAATATAACTCAGTCATCAATTCAAAAACCAACCAGATTTTAGCACAGTGCAAATCCTGCCAATCCCCGACTAAAATATAACTCAGTCATCAACCCAAAAACCTACCAGATTTTAGCACTGTGCAAATCTTTCCAGTCCTTAACCAAAATATAATTAAATCGTCAACCCTAAAACCAACCAGATTTAGACACAGTGCAAATATATTCAGTCCCTAACCAAAATTTAACTCAGTCATCAATTCAACAAAAACCAACCAGATTTTAGCACAGTGCAAATCCTGCCAATTCCCGACTAAAATATAACTCAGTCATCAACCCAAAAACCAACCTGATTTGAACACAGTGCAAATCTTTTCAGTCCCTAACCAAAATATAATTCAGTCATCAATTCAAAAACCAACCAGATTTTAGCACAGTGCAAATCCTGCCAATTCCCGACTAAAATATAACTCAGACATCAACCCAAAAAACAACCAGATTTTAGCACAGTGCAAATCCTGCCAATTCCCGACTAAAAGTCATCAATTCAAAACTCACCAGATTTTAGCACAGTGCAAATCCTGCCAATTCCCGACTAAAATAAAACTCAGTCATCAACCCAAAAACCAACCAGATTATAGCACAGTGCAAATCCTGCCAATTCCCCACTAAATTACAACTCAGTCATCAACCCAAAAACCCACCAGATTTTAGCACAGTGCAAATCTTTCCAGTCCCTAACCAAAATATAATTCAGTCATCAATTCAAAAACCAACCAGATTTTAGCACAGTGCAAATCCTGCCAATTCCCGACTAAAATATAACGCAGTCATCAACCCAAAAACCAACCTGATTTGAACACAGTGCAAATCTTTTCAGTCCCTAACCAAAATATAATTCAGTCATCAATTCAAAAACACACAAGATTTTAGCACAGTGCAAATCCTGCCAATTCCCGACTAAAATATAACTCAGACATCAACCCAAAAACCAACCAGATTTTAGCACAGTGCAAATCCTGCCAATTCGTCAACCCAAAAACCCACCAGATTTGAGCACAGTGCAAATCCTGCCAGTCCGCGACCAAAATATCACTCAGTCATCAACTCAAAAACCCACCAGATTTGAACACAGAGCAAATCTTTCCAGTCCCTAACCAAAATATAATTCAGTCATCAACCCAAGAACCAACCGGATTTGAACACAGTGCAAATCTTTTCAGTCCCTAACCAAAATATAATTCAGTCATCAATTCAAAAACCAACCAGATTTTAGCACAGTGCAAATCCTGCCAATTCCCGACTAAAATATAACGCAGTCATCAACCCAAAAACCAACCTGATTTGAACACAGTGCAAATCTTTTCAGTCCCTAACCAAAATATAATTCAGTCATCAATTCAAAAACCAACCAGATTTTAGCACAGTGCAAATCCTGCCAATCCCCGACTAAAATATAACTCAGTCATCAACCCAAAAACCAACCAGATTTGAACACAATGCAAATCTTTTTAGTCCCGAACCAAAATATAATTCAGTCATCAATTCAAAAACCAACCAGATTTTAGCACAGTGCAAATCCTGCCAATCCCCGACTAAAATATAACGCAGTCATCAACCCAAAAACCTACCAGATTTTAGCACAGTGCAAATCCTGCCAATTCCCCACTAAAATACAACTCAGTCATCAACCCAAAAACCCACCAGATTTTAGCACAGTGCAAATCCTGCCAATACCCGATTAAAATATAACTCAGTCATCAACCCAAGAACCAACCCGATTTGAACACAGTGCAAATCTTTTCAGTCCCTAACCAAAATATAATTAAATCTTCAACCATAAAACCCACCAGATTTAGACACAGTGCAAATCTTTCCAGTCCCTATCCAAAATATAACTCAGTCATCAATTCAAAAACACACAAGATTTTAGCACAGTGCAAATCCTGCCAATTCCCGACTAAAATATAACTCAGACATCAACCCAAAAACCAACCAGATTTTAGCACAGTGCAAATCCTGCCAATTCCCGACTAAAAGTCATCAATTCAAAAACCCACCAGATTTTAGCACAGTGCAAATCCTGCCAATTCCCGACTAAAATATAACTCAGTCATCAACCCAAAAACCAACCAGATGTTAGCATTGTGCAATTCTTTCCAATCCCCGACTAAAATATAACACAGTCATCAACCCATAAACCAACCAGATTTGAACACAGTGCAAATCCTGCCAATTCCCGACTAAAATATAACTGAGTCATCAACCCAAAAACCCACCAGATTTTAGCACAGTGCAAATCCTGCCAATTCCCGACTAAAATATAACTCAGTCATCAACCCAAAAACCAACCAGATGTGAGCACAGTGCAAATCCTGCGGATCCCCGATCAAAATATAACGCAGTCATCAACCCAAAAACACACAAGATTTTAGCGCAGTGCAAATCCTGCCAGTCCCCGACTAAAATATAACGCAGTGATGGACCCAAAAACCAACCAGATTTGAACACAGTGAAAATCGTTTCAGTCCCGAACCAAAATATAATTAAATCGTCAACCCTAAAACCCACCAGATTTAGACACAGTGCAAATCTTTCCAGTCCCCGACTAAAATATAACGCAGTCATGAACCCAACACAAAAACCCACAAGATTTTAGCACAGTGCAAATCCTGCCAATCGTCGACTAAAATATAACTCAGCCATCAACCCAAAAACCAACCAGATTTGAACACAGTGCAAATGTTTTCAGTCCCGAACCAAAATATAATTAAATCGTCAACCCTAAAACTCACCAGATTTGAACACAGTGCAAATCTCTCCAGTCCCTAACCAAAATACAATTCAGTCATCAATTCAAAAACCAACAAGATTTTAGCACAGTGCAAATCCCGCCAATTAACACTGTGCAAATCTTTCCAGTCTCTTACCAAAATATAATTCAATCGTGAACCAAAAAACCAACCATATTTGAACACAGTGCAAATCCTGCCGATCCCCGACCAAAATAGAACTCAGTAATAAAAAAAAAACCCACCTGATTTGAAGACAGTGCAAATTCTTCCGACCCCCGACCAAAATATAATTCAATCGTGAACCAAAAAACCAACCATATTTGAACACAGTGCAAATCCTGCCGATCCCCGAGCAATATATAACTCAGTTATCAACCAAAAAACCCACCTGATTTGAAGACAGTGCAAATTCTTCTGACCCCCGACCAAAATATAATTCAATCGTGAACCAAAAAACCAACCATATTTGAACACAGTGCAAATCCTGCCGATCCCCGACCAAAATATAACTCAGTAATCAACCAAAAAACCCACCTGATTTGAAGACAGTGCAAATTCTTCCGACCCCCGACCAAAATATAATTCAGTCATCAACCCAAAAATCCAACAGATTTGAACACAGTGCAAATCTTGCCCATCCCCCACCAAAATATAACTCGTTCGTCAAAGACCGAACTTACAAATCCTGCCCATCCCCAACCTTAAATCAACTTGATTATCTATTCATATTATGTATCCAGTTCAGACAAAGATAGTTCTGATAGCAGTTCCAATTGAGTTGATAGGGGACTCATTGATTCGTACGAATAGAACAACTGCCGTCATGTAGCTTTGGTACTGGTGGACACGAAAGGAATTTAATATACCGGTACGAGCTGCCAATAATTACAAAATACTGGTATGTACCGTATCACAACAACGATTAAAGTAGATGTATGATGACTGCATTTGTTCTTAGATCCAGTACATACTCATACTACATACCTTGCTTGAGTCATAGTTCATTTTTGAAGGGGTGAAAGAAACCATTTTTTTCACTTTTTAGTTTTTCAAAAGATTTGTTCTTAGATCCAGTACATACTCATACTACATACCATGCTTGAGTCATACTTCATTTTTGAGGGGGTGAAAGAAACTATTTTTTCAATTTTGGTTCAAGAGAAACTATTTTTTTTTTAATTTTATTAGGGGTTGAAAGAAACTATTTTTCTAATTTCAATTTATTGGTGATTCAATTCTTTGACTCAATTCCATGATACAAGTCTATGATTCAATTCTCTGATTCAATTTTCAATCAAGTCTACATCTGAGAACTGTTTCTCTACCCCCTGCGGGATATGGCGCGGTACGTTCAGAACTCCCTACCTCATTTTCAAAATTCCCTGCTTCCTGATTTCACGTGTTTACTAAAAAACCTGAGTCTATGAATCCAATCCACAATTTAATTCCATGATTCAATTCCATCATACAAGTCTATGATACAATACAATATACGTAATTGAATTATATTATTCAATTCTACTACTCAATTTTGATTCAAGTCTATGAGTCAGGTCTATGAGTCAAATATATGATTCATTTTCATGACTCAAGTAAATGATTCCATTCCATGCCTCAGATCTATGAATCAATTCATCAATCCAAGTCTATGATTCTAATCCATAATTCAAATCCATAATTCCAATCCATGCTTCCAATCCATGATTCCAATCCATGATTCAATTCCATGATACAAGTCTATGGTTCAATTCTGTGATTCAATTTTGATTCAATTATATGATTCATTTTCATGACTCAAGTCAATGATTCCATAGTGTGGGTGGGTTAGTGGCTGAGCAAATGAGGTCACAGGATCGAATTGGATGTATGATCCTACCTTTTGTTGGTATTGTTGTAGATGAAAAGTGTATGGCAAAAGTGTATACATTTGTAGCATGGACCTAGTAGTGTTCTTGGAGTATGCAAATTTGCAAACAAATTAAAAGCCATAGTTAGATGGCATTTCCATCCTTCACCTTCTAGGGGGGGATAGAATTGTCGCTTTACGGAGACAAAGCCCACTTGTACATTGTGCGTGCGAAAATCTGCTTTGCAGATCGTTTCACAGTGGTGTACTTTAAGGTGCTGAGGCTTTCTCCATAAGTATAATCTGAAATGGTACTGTTGGCTTACAATGATGAATTCAATCTTGAACTTGAAGCTTCATGCATTACAAGTGGCATTAATTACAATTTGGTGAAAAATACATGGTGTGCACACTCGACTATAGTCTTGTGGGTAAGACACATCCTCTGTCAGCAATTATGTATTCTTGATGTAATTGGAATAATATGAGCTACACTCAAGCATTGTTTTCCTCAAACAGACTCTTTGGAATCTGAATGGTGAAAAACAACAATGAAGTATTTTCAGTGTCTCTAATTTTTGTTTGTCTGTTTAAATCCAACCCACCAGATTTGAACACAGTGCAAATCCTGCCAATCCCCAAACAAAATATAACTCAGTCATAAACCCAAAAAGCCACCAGATTTGAACACAGTGCAAATCTTTCCAGTCCCTAACCCACCTGATTTGAACACAGTGCAAATCCTGCCGATCCCCCACCAAAATATAATTCAATTGTCAACCCCAAAACCCACCAGATTTGAACACAGTGCAAATCTTCCCAGTCCCTAACCCAAATATAATTCAATTGTCAACCCAAAAACCCACCAGATTTGAACACAGTGCAAATCTTCCCAGTCCCTAACCCAAATATAATTCAATTGTCAACGCACAGTGCAAATCTTTCCAGTCCCCAACCATAATATAATTCAATCGTGAACCCAAAAACCCACCAGATTTGAACACACTGCAAATCTTTCCAGTCCCTAACCAAAATATAATTCAATCGTCAACCCACAAACTCACCAGATTTGAACACAGTGCAAATCTTTCCAGTCCCTACTCACCGTACGTACCGTACAATATTTCGCTTTTTCGATCGAATTCAGAGTACGAACCGGCATATGACTGTAAATACATCAAGTCCGACTCATTCATGTACAAATTGTACCAATTCTAACAAGTCCGATATTATTTCTCACCAACTCTCTCATCTGGCAAGGTTGATGACAACGTGACGACCAACTTGATCTAAGACAGATTTTAATCGTATGATTTTTTTCTTTATTCAGGTTAAATCTTATGGTTACTTGCAACCATAAAAATGAGAGTTTGCTACCATAAAAATGAGCGCGCGCCACTAGATATTACTATTGCTTTTAGAAGAAGCATCTCATTTCCGTAAATAATTATTTGGGTCCTGTTTTTTACGATTTTTAGTCGTAGCGTTTGTACCAAGTCTACTTGTTAAAAACAGATTTTTTTAATATTTCTACGTATTTCCCCCCCCCCAAACCCCCCCCACATAAACTCCGTCTACAAGGTTACGTTGTCAACTCCTAGGGTTAGTGTTAAACGTTCAACTAACAACTCCACCAATTTCAACTCTGTTGAAGAGACACCTCGCCAATTTGATCCAAGATCCAAGCATGGAATTACAATTCAAACTCCAATGGAGGATGATGATCCGAAGAAAGTTTTTATCAAACTGGGTATGAGAAACGTGATCTCATATTTCCCCACAAGAAAGCCCACAAGAATGGAACTTGACGAATGTCAACATTTGATAGCAACAAATGATACCCCCTGGGATCCACATTCACTGAAGTTCAGGATGGCCGAGCTAGCCATTGACAATGGAGATCCAATTTCAGGGGACCAATTCAGCCTTCAAGCTATGTCGACCGAAGAGGACCAAGCAATGGAGGAAAGTTCTGTTGTAACAGAACCTGCTAGTAATGTCACAAATAAACTTCCCAAGACCAGCTTAGGAGAAGAACGGCATCCAAGTGTCATGCAGCAATGCAAACTGATGAGGGTCCATCAAGTATCAACAAGGAGAATGCTAACTGAATGCCAGATTGCAACAGATGGAAATATTGCTCATCGGATTTCTTCAGTAAGGAATATTTCAAACGCGCGAAGGGTAGACCAATTTTTGTTTGATGATACAGAATTTGACTTTATGGAAGCTCCTGAAGCAAAATCAAAACAGGCCCCTAGCTTGCAAGAAATTGACAATACGCTTGAAAGAAGGTCTCTCGACAGAAGAAATCAATGGGGGCCATCAGTGATAACAATTGAAGGTCCAAACAAAGTTGACTGTGAACGCCTAGCCAAAACTTGGAACATTAGTTTTAAGAAAGCTGAGCAGACATTGAAAGTCACGACGCAGAAGGCACTCAGAAATTTGCAATCACCATTGATGAAGCGGCTGCCTACTCAGCGTTTCAGGAACAAGAGAGTCGCACAAGGAACCTGGTACACTGATACATGGCATGCAAGAACCACGAGTATCATGAGGCAAGAAAAATGTGCACAGATCTTTACAAATGGAAATGGGTTTGAAGTATTTATACCAATACAGGACAAATCACAAGCCCATCAAGGACTGAAGACATTCATTCATGAAATTGGAATTCCAGAGCATTTGATTTCTGATGGTGCGCCAGAACAAGGATCCCCAAGAACCTACAAAACACACTGGAATTCAATTGTAAAGCGCAACCATATTCATCAGACATTCATCCAGCCACATTGCCCATTCCAAAATCGAGCAGAACAAGCGATTGGCCATCTTGGTAGTGCAATCACAACCAAGTCTGCAAAGAAGAAGTCACCGAGAAGATTATGGTCATTTTGTGGTGAACTATGTGCTAATATCAGGCAGCGAACAGCCTCCAACAACCCTTCTTCAATGGGGAGAACCCCATTTGAATTGGTCCATGGCTATAGGCCCGATATTACATTATACACTTCATCAGAATGGTATGATTTTTTGTTTTATTATGAAAAAGGTGATTCTTCCACCCGAGGTGTTGAAAGGCTGGCGCGATGGTTGGGCCCCTGTGGGAATAGGGTAGGTGGGGGGGATTGTTTTTGGCTCCTGACCGAATCAGCAATACCAATATCTACAAATTCAATAAGACCCGTCAAGGAATTTGAATGGCGGGACAGAGATATCCTCAGAAGAATGGAAGCCATTGACAAATCAATTGAATCCAAGATTGGAGATGAAGTCAAGGACAGCGCATCATTCTTCCAGGAAAACTACCCAGAGCCCCAAATAGAGCTATTTGAGAATCAACCAGTAAAAACACCGGATATGAAACTTGAAATGGCTGAGCCAGAAGCATCGGTAGAAGATGTTGATGAACCAGATGAATATCTGGGAAATGAAGTGATCATTGAAAGAGGTGATGAAAGACTCAGGTGCGTTGTCAAGGACAGGGTTCGCGACTTGCAAAACAGACCAATAGGAATCAGAAATGAGAATCCCATACTAGACACGAGGCTGTATAAATTGCAACTACCTGATGGCACCATGGAGGAATACACGGCAAATATTGTTGCAGAAAGCCTATACAGCTCTGTTGATGATGACGGGAGGATGTTCACTCTACTAGATGAGCTCATTGACCACGAATGCGACAACACTGCACTAACTGATGATGAAGCCACGACCATAGCAAAAAATGGCAGGAAAACCCATAAGCCGACAACTAGGGGTTGGAGAATTCTTGCCAGTTGGAAGGATGGCACTGAATCATGGTGTAAGTTAAGCGATGTGAAAGAATCATTTCCAGTGCAATTAGCCGAGTATGCAGTTAACAATAATCTTGAAAAATCACCAGCTTTCAGATGGTGGGTGCACAAAATTTTGAGGAGGAAGGACCGAATCCTTAAAGCGGCCAAAACAGCAAAGTATTGGTTGAAGACTCACAAATATGGAGTTGAGTTGCCACATTCAATCAAACAAGCGCTGGCTATTGATAAGAAAACAGGGACCGACCACTGGGAAAGAGCAATTCATAAGGAAATGACAAATAATATGGCAGCGTTTGAATTTTCTGATGATGATGTTATTCCAGTTGGCCATAAACAGATAACAACCCACATGATTTTTGACATCAAGCTTGGATCCCTAACAAGGAAGGCCAGGTTGGTAGGGGACGGACACAAAGTCCCTGCAGTGGCCAAAGAAAATACTTATTCATCGGTTCCCAGTCGAGACTCAGTAAGAATATTCTTCCTGCTGGCAGCGCTGAATGATTTGAAGGTTCTATCAGCTGATATTCAAAATGCATATTTGACAGCCCCGATTAAAGAGAAATACTTCCTAAAAGCGAGAGAAGAAGATGGTTTTCCACCTCACCTTGCAGGAAGACCTTGCAAGATTGTCCGCGCATTGTATGGACTGCCGGTTGCTGGTGCATCTTTCAGGTCATACCTCACCCAGCATTTGAGAGATCTTGGATATTCACCTTGCAAGGCAGATCCGGATGTGCACTTAAGAATTGAAACCAGGAAAGATGGATCCAGATACTGGGCAATGCTCATTGCATACGTAGATGATATCCTATGTTCTGGCGAAGATCCAAAGTTCCAGCTTGAAAACATTGAACGAAAGTTCAAATTGAAGGATGATACAATTGAAGAGCCAACTCTGTATTTGGGAGCTGATATTGGGAAATTCTACTTTGAAGGTGATTCAAAGCCAAGATGGTCATTATCAAGCACTAAGTACACAGCGAAAGCTGTTGCAGCAGTCGAACAAGAGTTAGGAACTGAAAAATATGGCTACAAGTATCTACCAAAATCAGCATCCAGTCCACTGTCACATGATTATCGACCGGAAATTGATATATCAGAAGAATTGAATCCTGAATTGCAAAATTACTATCAAGGTTTAATTGGAGTTCTCAGGTGGATTTGTGAATTAGGAAGACTTGACATAGTAATGCCAGTCTCACTGATGTCAAGGTATTTGGCACAGGCAAGGATCGGGCATTTGAATCAATTATTTCATATATTTGCATATTTAAAAAAGTACAACAGGTCAAAATTGGTTTTTGATGATACTGTACCAAAAGTTGACGAGAGTAAATTTCAAAAATGTGACTGGTCTGAATTTTATCCTGGTGCTGCTGAAGTCATACCAGCAGATATGCCTGAAGCTTTGGGAAAGCATGTAACAATGAGCTGTTTCGTTGACGCCGACCATGCCGGATGCAAGGCGACGAGAAGGTCTCATACTGGTGTTATTATCTTCATTAATAATGCACCGATCATTTGGTTTTCCAAAAGACAAACAACAGTTGAGACATCAACTTTTGGATCTGAA
Source organism: Pseudo-nitzschia multiseries (assembly GCA_037355745.1). Classification (NCBI taxonomy): domain Eukaryota; phylum Bacillariophyta; class Bacillariophyceae; order Bacillariales; family Bacillariaceae; genus Pseudo-nitzschia; species Pseudo-nitzschia multiseries. The sequence continues at coordinate 27,756,163 of CM074781.1, forward strand.
ATCATTGCTTTGAAAATTGCAATCGAATTGGTTGAAGGTCTAAGGTACAAGTTGAGAATGATGGGTGTTCCAATTGATGGGAGCACAAATGTGTATTGTGATAATGATTCAGTTGTCACAAATGTTACACGACCTGAAAGCCCATGTAAGAAGAAGCACAACAGCATTGCATACCACAAAGCGCGTGAATCTATTGCAGCAGGAATTATCAGAGTTGCAAAGGAACCAGGTTCAACAAATATTGCTGATTTGTTTACAAAGCTAATGAGCGGCGCTGTTTTCCGGGAACATTGTTCTCGTTGCATGTGGTAAAGTAAAGAATCAATCATTCGATGGAATGTTCGATTGATTGTTCGATTGAAGTAACAAGTTGATTTTATGTTCGATCTGCAATGAGCATTTCGAAGATGGATAATTTGATCCATGAATACAATATATCAAACTGGCAAGGATCAGGGCAAAATGCCATGATATGAGCCAGAATGAAAGGCAAAACGCCGCCCCATTTCTTTTTGATAGGGCCTCTGATGGTAGACTGGATACAGTTTGGTATTCAACTCACGATGAACATATTAAGCCATAGAATCCAGCCGCTTAACGGTTGGAGGATTTATGACTGAAGGGGACTGAAAAGAATTCACCGTGTAACGCGTACTGTACGAAAAGTCATAAGGGCAAATAACCTTATTCGTAAGGTTATTTAACTTGAGTGAATAATCGTCGGCGTTTCCATGTGGTTTGTCTCTTTACCAAATTTCCCCATCAGCTCACTCTTCGAAGAATTAACAACTCTAAAACACTATCATGCCCTAAAATCTATGTACAACCTAGTACTAATTCTACGTAATAAGGTACAAATACTGTGATATTCCAATGAGAATATCACGGTGAATTACACGGTAATACGATACTAAGAAAGACCAATCGAAGATGGTTTGCGTGTGTTTTGTGTCTTAAGAATTACATGTGTTTTGTATGCTTGAAATTACACGATACGACGAGTAATTAACCCGTCGATTCGATCGGCAAAGACGATTGAACTGTAACAAACTGATTGTTCTACTCACTAAATTAATCGATCGTAAGACCGATTGCATTTGTTTGTTTGTTACGACACACTTTTTATAAAGCACTCGTAAATAAGACACAAAACACACGCAAAACCATCTTCGATCGGTCTTTCGTTGTATCGTATTACCGTATAATTCACCGTGATATTCTCATTGGAATATCACAGTATTGTACCTTGTTGTGTAGAATTAGTACTAGATTGTACATAGATTTTAGGGCATGATAGTGTTTTAGAGTTGTTAATTCTTCGAAGAGTGAGCTGATGGGGAGAATTTTGCTAAGAGGCAATCCACATGGATAATCACCGACGATTATTCACTCAGGTTAAATAACCTTACGAATAAGGTTATTTGCCTTCGTGACTCTTCGTACATACGAATATGTGTCTACACGGTGTATTCTTTTTAGTCCCCTTCAGTCATAAATCCTCCAACCGTTAAGCCGCTGGATTCTATGACTTAATATGTTCATTGTGAGTCATTCGTGTGTTGAATACCAAACTGTATCCAGTCTACCATCAGAGGCCCTATCAAAAGAAAATGGGGAGGCATTTTGCCATTCATTCTGGCTTGTATCATGGCATTTTGCCCTGATCCTTGCCGGTTTGATATATTGTATTCATGGATCAAATTATCCATTTTCGACATGCTCATTGCAGAACGATTTGTTTATTATCCATCTTCGAAATGCTCGTTGCAGATCGGACGTAAATCAACTTGTTGCTTCGGTCGAACGATCAATCGAACATTCCATAGAACGATTGATTTTTATTTTTCTTACCACATGCAACGAGAACAATGTTCTCTGAAACCAGCGCCATTCATTAGCTTTGTAAACAAATCAGCAATATTTGTTGAACCTGGTTCCTTTGCAACTCTGATAATTCCTGCTGCAATAGATTCGCGTGCTTTGTGGTATGCAATGCTGTTGTGCTTCTTCTTACATGGGCTTTCAGGTCGCGTAACATTCGTGACAACAGAATCATTATCACAATACACATTTGTGCTCCCATCAATTGGAACACCCATCATTCCCAATTTGTACCTTAGACCTTCAACCAATTCGATTGCAATTTTCAAAGCAATGATTTCAGATCCAAAAGTTGATGTCTCGACTGTTGTTTGTCTTTTGGAAAACCAAATGATCGGTGCATTATTAATGAAGATAATAATACCGGTATGAGACCTTCTCGTTGCCTTGCATCCAGCATGGTCAGCATCAACAAAACAGCTCATTGTCACATGTTTTCCCAAAGCTTCAGGCATATCTGCTGGTATGACTTCAGCAGCACCAGGATAAAATTCAGACCAGTCATATTTTTGAAATTTACTCTCATCAACGCTTGGTACAGTATCGTCAAAAACCAATTTTGACCTGTTGTATTTTTTCAGATATGCAAATATATGGAACAACTGATTCAAATGCCCAATCCTTGCTTGCGCCAGATACCTTGACATCAGCGAGACTGGCATTACAATGTCCAGCCTTCCTAATTCACAAATCCACCTGAGAACTCCAATTGAACCTTGGTAGTAATTTTGCAATTCAGGATTCAATTCTTCTGATATATCAATTTCCGGTCGGTAATCATGTGACAGTGGACTGGACGCTGATTTTGGTAGATACTTGTAGCCATATTTTTCAGTTCCTAACTCTTGTTCGACTGCTGCAACAGCTTTCGCCGTATACTTAGTGCTTGATAATGACCATCTTGGCTTTGAATCACCTTCAAAGTAGAACTTTCCAATATCTGCTCCCAGATACAGGGTTGGCTCTTCAATAGTATCATCCTTCAGTTTGAACTTGCGCTCAATGTTTTCAAGCTGGAACTTTGGATCTTCACCAGAACATAAGATGTCGTCTACATAGGCAATGAGCATTGCCCAGTACCTGGATCCATCTTTCCTGGTTTCAATTCGTAAGTGTACATCCGGATCTGCTTTGCAAGGGGAATATCCAAGATCTCTCAAATGCTGTGTGAGATATGACTTGAAAGATGCACCTGCGACCGGCAGTCCATACAATGCTTGCACTATCTTGCAACGCCTTCCTGCAAGGTGAGGTGGAAAACCATCTTCAGCTCTCGTTTTTAGAAAGTATTTCTCTTTAATCGGGGCTGTCAAATATGCATTTTGAATATCTGCTGATAGAACCTTCAAATCATTCAGCGCTGCCAGCAGGAAGAATATTCTTACTGAGTCTCGACTGGGGACAGATGAATAAGTATTTTCTTTTGCCACTGCAGGAACTTTATGACCATCCCCTACCAATCTAGCCTTCCTTGTTAGGGATCCAAGCTTGATGTCAAAAATCATGTGGGTTGTTATTTGCTTATGGCCAACTGGGATAACATCATCATCAGAAAATTCGAAAGCTGCCATGTTATTTGTCATTTCCTTATGAATTGCTCTTTCCCAGTGGTCAGTCCCCGTTTTCTTATCAATAGCCAGCGCTTGTTTGATTGAATGTGGCAATTCAACTCCATATTTGTGAGTCTTCAACCAATACTTTGCTGTTTTGGCCGTTTTAAGGATCCGATCCTTTCTTCTCAAAATTTTGTGCACCCACCATCTGAATGCTGGTGACTTTTCAAGATTATTGTTGACAGCATATTCAGCTAATTGCACTGGAAATGATTCTTTCACATCGCTTAATTTACACCATGATTCGGTGCCATCTTTCCAACTGGCAAGAATCCTCCAACCCCTAGTTGTCGGCTTATGGGTTTTTCTGCCATTTTTGGCTATGGTCGTGGCTTCATCATCAGTTAGTGCAGTGTTGTCTTTTTCATGGTCAATGAGCTCATCCAGTAGAGTGAACATCCGTCCGTCATCATCAATAGAACTATACAGACTCTCTGCAACAATATTTGCCGTGTATTCCTCCATGGTACCATCAGGTAGTTGCAATTTATACAGCCTCGTGTCTAGTATGGGATTCTCATTTCTGAGTCCTATCGGTCTGTTTTGCAAGTCGCGAACCCTATCCTTGACAACGCACCTGAGTCTTTCATCACCTCTTTCAATGATTACTTCATTTCCCAGATATTCATCTGGTTCATCAATATCTTCTACTGACGCTTCTGGTTCAGCCATTTCAAGTTTCAAATCAGGTGGTTCTACTGGTTGATTCTCAATTAGCTCCATTTGAGGCTCCGGGTAGTTTTCCTGGAAAAAGGACGTGCTATCCTTCACTTCATCTCCTATCTTGGATTCAATTGATTTGTCGATTGCTTCCATTCTTCTGAGGATATCTCTATCCCGCCATTCAAATTCTTTGACAGGTCGTATTGAATTTGTAGATATTGGTATTGCTGATTCAGTCAGGAGCCAGAAACAATCCCCCCCCACCTACCTTATTGCCACAGGGACCCAACCATCTTCGCAGCCTCTCAATGCCTCGTGTAGAAGAATCACCTTTATCATAGTAAAACACAAAATCATACCATTCTGATGAAGTATATAGTGTAATATCGGGCCTATAGCCATGGACCAATTCAAATGGAGTTCGCCCCATTGAAGACGGGTTGCTCGATGCTGTTCTCTGCCTGATATTAGCACATAGCTCACCACAAAATGACCATAATCTCCTCGGTGACTTCTTCTTTGCAGACTTGGTTGTGATTGCACTACCAAGATGGCCAATCGCTTGTTCTGCTCGATTTTGAAATGGGCAATGTGGTTGGATGAATGTCTGATGAATATGGTTGCGCTTTACAATTGAATTCCAGTGGGTCTTGTAGGTTTGTGGAGATCCTTGTTCGGGAGCACCATCAGAAATCAAATGCTCTGGGATTCCAATTTCATGAATGAATGTCTTCAATCCTTGATGCGCTTGTGATTTGTCCTGTATTGGTATAAATACTTCAAACCCATTTCCATTTGTGAAGATCTGTGCACATTTTTCCTGTCTCATAATACTGGTCGTTCTAGCATGCCACGTATCAGTGTACCAGGTTCCTTGTGCAACTCTCTTGTTCCTGAAGCGCTGTGTAGGCAGCCTCTTCATCAATGGTAATTGCAAATTCCTGAGTGCCTTCTGCGTCGTGACTTTCAATGTCTGCTCAGCTTTCTTGAAACTAATATTCCAAGTTTTGGCTAGGCGTTCACAGTCAACTTTGTTTGGACCTTCAATTGTAATCACTGATGGCCCCCATTGATTTCTTCTATCAAGAGACCTTCTCTCAAGTGGGTTGTCAATTTCTTGCAAGCTAGGGGCCTGTTTTGATTCTTCTTCAGGAGCTTCCATAAAGTCAAATTCTGTATCATCAAACAAAAATTGGTCTACCCTTCGCGCGCTTGAAATATTCCTTACTGAAGAAATTCGATGAGCGATATTTCCATCTGTTGCAATTTGGCATTCAGTTAGCATTCTTCTTGTTGATACCTGATGTACTCTCATCAGTTTGCATTGCTGCATCACGCTTGGATGCCTGTTGTCTAAGCTGGTCTTGGGGAGCATACCTGTAACATAACTAGCAGGTTCTGTTACAACCGAACTTGTATCCATGGCTTGATCCTCTTCAGTCGACATATCTTGAAGGCTAAACTGGTCCCCTGAAATTGGGTCTCCATTGTCAATGGCTAGCTTGGCCATCCTGAACTTCAGTGAATGTGGATCCCAAGAGGTATCATTTGTTGCAATCAAATGTTGACATTCATCAAGCTCCATTCTTGTTGGCTTTCTTGTGGGAAAATATGAAATCACATTTCTCATACTCAGTTTGATAAAAACTTTCTTCGGATCATCATCTTCCATAGGCGTTTGAATTGTAATTCCATGCTTGGATCTTGGATCAAATTGACGCGGTGTCTCTTCAACAGAATTGAAGTTGCAGTCCCTCACTTGATTTGGGCATATTAAGCTGTTCTTCAATTTGTCCCCAAAGTACAGTGCTTGATGGAACACTATGATGTACACTTGGCCTGATGTTGGATTTGTCCATGCCATAGCACAGCTTCCAATCGGGATTTTCTTGATGGGCTTGTATTCTTCAGAAAAAGGTGCAACATCAACATGTGTTGTGATCTGATCAGGATTCAGTAATACCATATTGCTTCCTGCCGCAGTAGTGTCTGCATGTGAGTCTAACTCACAATATCCTTCTTCATTTTCTCCATCATCAAAATCTACAGGAACATTCATCTTGTATAATGACCGGCTCACCATTGTTAACAATTTGTGTTCTAGTGATAGTGTCCGGTTATTATGTCATTTCTTAGATTTTGAGCCAAAACTGTCACCCGCGCCTTCATTTTCAGTTTCTTTCTTTTTAGTCTCAGCAGCCTTGAGATTTTGTTTCTTTTTAGCCTGTCTCATCTGGTAAAGCTCCTGTCGCTGTTCTTTTGACATTGTTTTATAGACGCTTGTTGGGTAGGGCTTGCACTCAACTTTTCCTGTAAACGATCCAGTTGTCTTTTGCTTTTTATTGCTTGATGTGCCCACGGAATACACACTTCTGGAACCCCTTTTATGCTTCCCATTTGCAAGCTTCTTCAATCCAAGGCAATTGGTGAATAGGATAAGACATTCATTGAAATTGTCCCGGTAGTCTTTACTCTCATTGATTGCATCGGCCTTGGCAGCGTCAAGTCTCTCATCACTGATTGAATTGATAAAATCCCAAACAAATCTCCTTTCATTGTGGTTCTTTTCAAATCTCAGGATCGTTCCATGAAAAGCGGTCCAGTTTCGCTTGTGCTTGTTCCAATCATAATTCTTAGCATCGCCAGTGTAGTGTGATTCTTTCATTTCCTGATAGGTCTTGTTCAGAACCATAGTGATATTGGTATCAGTGTAAGCATGTTGCATCAGTGAAATGAAAGCATTTCTGGCATTACCAGAATTCAGTGCAGTGTTTTGGAAATGTGCAACATATTCCCAACCAGGACCTTTTCTTGTTGCATCACACAACAGTCTCCAGACGACGTTGTTATCTTCATCATACTGGTGGCCTGACAAGACGCCACACCTTTCATTGTAGTCACTCCAAGTTGGATAAGTATCTGTTGTACTTTGCCCGACTGTTCCAGACCTGGCTTCCGTCAGTAACATCTTCCTTCTCTTGGGGTCTTATGACATACAAGATTGGGAAACCTTCAGAGTTGAATCTGTATCTCAAGTTTTGACGGAAGCCTTCTTCCCATTCCCTGAATTTTGTAAGATCCTTCAATTCAGGTGGGGTTGCTTTTTCCTGTGATTTCACACTCGCCTCCATCATCTTGATTCTGAATTGCTGCAATTCCAGGTTGTTTGGGTTTGCTTTCCAGTTGATGGCCCTTGGCTTGACTCCAATCAATGGTTGATACCTGGCCCAATTTGCCCAAGTGAGAAGCCTCAATGATAGTCTGTTACCATAGTGGATACTTTTTGGATTAGGACAGTCTGGACTGATAGATTTCAATCCATGCATGAATGATTTGATGCTTTCCTTGTTGAGGTCTGTAATTTCACGAATATTAGACATCCCTCCCCTCATAATTTCTTCAGCTGATTCGTAGTTGATACCAAAATCCATTAGGCTGCTTCTGAAAGCAAGTTGTTCTGGGTTCAGAAATCTACCATTGTTGAATCCCCTGATTTTTATCCTGGGTTGGGATGACCTTCTACCCAGTCGATCTGCTCTTGCATCCTCGGCATTTTGGTTAGCATCGTTTCCCTCGTCATTGTCACTATCCGCGTCATCTGGGTTCTCACTTCTACTTTCTGCATCTCTGATTGCTCTGATTCTCTTCTTTACCTCGTGGTCGATGATTCTCTTCATGGTTGAGTTTGTTTCTGGGTCCCCAAGGGCCCTTTCCATTACTTCCATGATTTTATCTTCAAGCTCTTCATTGTCTCTCATACCTCCTCCTCTGTTGTTCTCATTGGAATCCTGTGGATCGTCCACTTCCATTTTTGTTTCTTCTATGTCACTGTTTTCGTGTGCTCCAGTTCGTACCATGGTGGAGAGGGTATTCTAATGGTCGGATGGTCGCTTTGAAGAGAGTTTTCGGAGTATTCGGAGGATGTTTAATCGAAAGATGGTATGTGGGGGGAGAATGTGATTGAATCAAGAGTTTGGGTGTGAGATATGGGTGGTAAATGTTGACTGCTGTCGGGTGCAATTTGTTTATCTGTTTTTATTTGTATATCCGGATCGAATTTTCGTTCCGGTTTTGTTTATACTTTCTGACTATACTTTCTGACTATTCGGATCGAATTTTCGTTCCGTTTAGTTTTGTATTGTGTGAGCTTTTGCTTTTGTTGCAAATCAAGATTGTGAGCTTTCCTATCCTTTCTTGGGATTTTGCTCATTCTGTATTTCTGTGGTGAAAGATTGAAAGATTGTTTCCTGAGAATTTAGTGTTCTCCTTTTAGTGTTCTCCTTTTCATTTTGGATCTTTCCGATCTTCGGGGATTGGTGTTCTCATATCTTTGGATTTTCGTTTTCGTGCGGGCAGATGCCCTTCGCAATCTGTTTCATGCGGGCAGATGCCCTTCGCAATCTGTTTCACCGCAGAATACTTCTGGCTCAATCTTCTGGCTCACTTCATTCTTGTTTTCAGTGACAGATCAGTGTTCTCGGATTGGATATTGATTCCTTTCAACTGATGCCAACCTGGGCGACTCTTTCATCTGAATCGTCCAGCCCTTTTCCCTTGCTTGTTTGCTGGATCTTGAAACCCGGTGGAGCCACCACCTTGGTTCGGTTCTCTGGTCTCTTCTTTCAGGGAGACCGCCCTGGTGTTGGTCTATTCCAGGGCTCCACAAGCAACTGCCTCTTTTACATCCTTGAGGGTTGATGCCAGTAGCTGATCAGGCTAATCTGGATTCGGGTCTTCGAGCTCAACTGCGTTTCTCGGTGGGAAACGCGGTCCTCAGCATTGTAGGATGCTGGCCACAGCTCGTAGAGAGTGCTGTGGGTCTGATAAACTAAAAAAAGTGTGTCGTAACAAGCAAACGCAAACGATCTTACGATTGTTTGATTTAGTGAGTAAGATCATTGTTACAGTTCATTCGGCCTTGTCGATGTCGATCGACAGTTTAATTAATCGTCGTATCGTCGTGTCGATTTTTACGGCATATTACCCTGTAATTCTTAGCATACAAAGCACTCGTAAATAAGACACAAAACACACGCAAAACCATCTTCGATCGGTCTTTTGTTGTATTGTATTACCGTATAATTCACCGTGATATTCTCATTGGAATATCACAGTATTGTACCTTGTTGTGTAGAATTAGTACTAGGTTGTACATAGATTTTAGGGCATGATAGTGTTTTAGAGTTGTTAATTCTTCGAAGAGTGAGCTGATGGGGAGAATTTCGCTAAGAGGCAATCCACATGGATAATCACCGACGATTATTCACTCAGGTTAAATAACCCTACGAATAAGGTTATTTGCCTTCGTGACTCTTCGTACATACGAATATGTGTCTACACGGTGTATTCTTTTCATAGAATTGGTGCATCGGTCTGTTAATACTGCAATGCACACACTAGATCACTAATATTCGTACCGGTCCAGTGCATTCCTCACATGCCCTGTACCTTTATTACCAAGGGCTGTAGGGCTTTCCCTTGTGCCCTGTAGATTCTAGTACATAAGGACCTATTTTTAGTAAGTAGGAGAACCGGAACCGGTAAGTGGTAAAATCTCATTCCCACTTCCACTCCTTGTTCCATTCCTGGATTCCATTTAGCTGGATTCCTGTAGAAACAGGATGACTTGTCCGATCGATCGCGCGTCTCATTCACTCGTGTCTCATTCATTCATTCGTGTCTCATTCATTCATTCGCGTCTCATTCATTCATTCCCGTACGAGAAGATTCCTGTAGAAGCAAGATGACTAGTACGATCGAAGCCCTCGTTCGATCGACCTCAAACAGTAGATGCGAGCTGCATCAACAGGTAAGGGGGCAATGCTGCCTTGAATGCCACACAGAGCTCATCCAAAGCCGGGCTCACTGATTTGTACTGGTACTGCCTCTGCAGGGCATAGATACTTGTGATCAATTCCGATGGAGGCGCTCCAGGAGTTAGCTTTAGGTTCCTTATGTTGTCGGTGAAAAATACGGACTTCTTGTCGGCATCAAATTTGATTGAAAAAGCCGACATAACGAAATGATGAAATGAATCGACGACCGAGGTGCGGACACGAAAATACGGGATCACTAATATTCCGATGATCAAGTCTTAGAATCAAACGAACCTCCACTACTTGGAAATCCTTAAGTGGTAAAAACGATATCACCTAAGGCTACAAACAAAAGGGGTTAATCGGTTAGAAACAAGACATATCCAAAGACCTGACCAATAAGTGAACACTTGGAACCCTTAAGTATGTTGGAAAGAATATACTTGATATCCCGTGAGGAAATTACTTATTGCAATCAATAAAATCAATACCGATTCCAGATGGGCCTCATTTATCTACCCACTCAACGAACAAGCATACGCCCCATCAAGTAAATCACTTAACCCCGTAAATGACCAATATCATCGAATGACCGATACAGTAAGACCGACACACAACACTAATACAGCAACAGCAACAGCAGTATCGGTACGATGAAACCCATACTAGTGAAAAGACCGGGGAAGATCTCTACCATATAAAATACAGCAGAGAGCCCCGATACAGTAAAAATAAGAGCATCTCTCTGAGCTCAAATCTCTTTAAATTTCAATTATCCTATAGTACCTTTTGGTCGATTTTTAGAGTAACAACAGGTTATAGAGCCCTTATACCTTCCACTAACAAGTGGATACCTTAAGCTACCTATCTCCGCCCCGTACAGCACCTCCACTGTCGGTTACAGTCAGAGTATACTTGGTACGGGACTTGGCAACGGGCTGTATCAATAGACCTCCCCCCGCTCTTCTTCCTTTCTTCTCCTCCTTACTGTCGTATCAAGAGGGGTATACAGATCCTTCTACCAAGAATCTTCTTCTGTAATACACGGCCAAGCGTACGTATCAAGGGGTGTACATACAGAATATTCTACCAAGAATCTCCTTCTGTAATACACATCGACGTTTCAACGCACGATCAATTACGCTTCCCAATCGATGGATGATCCCACAAACAAGCGCAACTCCGACAACACCGGTTAGTCAATTGTTTCTCCGACGCTCGTTCCCAAGGTTATTTCGTTAATTTGTTTAGTTTCTACTACGATCAAACAATTACATTAACATCGAACGGCTATCCACCAACCCGTAATATCCACTACCACCGACTACAATCGAACGATTCCTGGAACCGCCGAACGCCGGGACGTCGACGACGACGACGATGCCACCAGCACCTCCATTTGACTGGAATCAGATCCGATACATTGGAATTCAATTTGGACCATTCAATACCAAGGGGAATGCCCACAAACATGATGACCTCAACAAATCATTCTCCCACTATCTAGAGGACACAGATGGCCTATTCATCACAGATGAGGATGCCGAAGGACCCAAGACATTGGCCCCAGATCCGGCAACCATGCTCAAAGAAATCATTGTCAATGCAATCATGGATATCATCCCCGCCAGGGAGCAAACAGAAATTAACAAGGGACACATATCCACTCTCTTTGCTGACGCCACTTTCTGGTATGTCGATCCAAATCAATCAGTAGGACGACTCAGAAACAAGAACGCAATGGTCAAGGCGGGAGAACAAGTCATCTCAAATGGACAAGATACTATCCTCATAGAAATCAGAGTTTTACACTGGGGCTTCAAGCCAGAATGGGATGCACTACACTTTGACGCCGTTTATGACGCCAACATCTACAATTTCCCTGAACCAAGTGACGATGTGAACACACCCACTGCTCCCGTGGAAGGCACTGACATGAGTCAACTGACCAATCTATTACAGCAATTGGTCAACAATGGCAACAACAACAACAACAACAACAACAACACCGGCGCCAACCACCAAGCAACACTTGACCTTCCATGGAATCCAGCAACCTTACCACCACCAGTTAAGGAGAGAAACAATTGCAGAGACGAATTCCTTACCAGCGACGACATGAAATACTTTGAATTCACTTCCACTGATGCATCAGGAAATGAAACAATTGTAGGCAAAATTACTATCTCCACAACCTAGGCAGTGGCAGGAATGACCAGCGCCTGATCACTAGAAGTGGTGAGTGCTTCGATCTAACCAGAGCCTTTGACAAGTCCAAGGAAGCAGCTAGAGACAAACTCTTTCTCTCAGGATTCCCCCAACTAAAGGATTCAACCCATCCTCTAACCGACACCAAAGGACCCAAGACGCTGGCTCCAGACCCCGTTACCATGCTCAAGGAAATTATTGTAAATGCAATCATGGATATCATCCCCCCCAAGGAACAAACTGAGATCAATAAGGGACACATATCCACCCTTTTTGTAGACTCTTGTCTCTGGTATGTTGCTCCAAACAAAACAACGAAGAGAATCAGAAACAAACACTCAATGGACAAGGCAGGAGCACTAGCCATCGAACAAGGACAAGACACCCTCCTCATAGAAATCAGAGCAGCACACTGGGGCTTCAAACCAAATTGGGATGCAGTACACTTTGATGAGGTCTATGACACGAAAATCTACAGCTTCCCTGACAAAAATGACAACGACGAAGATGCCACAGCTACACCCTCCATACCCACTGCAGAAGGCGCCGACATGAGACAATTGACGACCCTACTACAGCAATTGGTCAACAATGGCAACAACAATAACAATGCCGGTGCCAACCACCAAGCGACACTCGACCTACCGTGGAATCCAGCAACCTTACCACCACCAGTTAAGGAGAGATACTATAGGAGGGATGAATTCCTCACCAGAGATGATATGAAAGACTTTCCAATCACCTACACAGACTCATTGGGAAATGAAACAATTGTCAGGCAAAACTACTACCTACACAACCTAGGCAGTGGTAGAAATGACCAGCGCCTGATCACTAGAAGTGGCGACTGCTTTGATCTAACCAGAGCCTCTGACAAGTCCAAGGAAGCAGCTAGAGACAAACTCTTTCTCTCAGGATTCCCACAGCTATAGGATTCAACCCACCCTCAGGTTAGAAAATGGTACAGGGAAATCACCGCCCATGCACAACAACACCACATCTACATCCACCCATACTACCTCTACAGGCGTGAAGCTGATCATCTCCGAGGATTTACCATTGGAGACAGCCTCCCACATGATCTACCTACAAGATATGAATTGGCCATCAATGAATGGGGTAATCTCATCTACACTGCACTCAGAACTGACAAAATCATCCCTGATTCATGTGGAAGTATGAATATTAAATTCCTTTTGCACGTACGCGAAAACCATTCAAAGTTTTGAAGGGGGACAAGGATACGAAGCTCTATACACAGTCATTGCGCAGACACATCCCAACTCCAAAAGACCATCCAATGCAGGTAGAATGGTCAGGAATCCTCCAAATCAAGATGTAAAGGAATCACTTGAAGAATACAACTTCCGTTACAAGGATTATTTGCGACTTAGAGTCTTCCTCCAGAATCAACCCAGCACAATCAGCTCCACAGAAGAAGTCAGCAACCTCATTGAAGGAACCACTCTCTTGCAAGAACTCTTTAAGAAGACAGAAGATGAACGCGACTCAGATGACCAATTCAAACGAGACAAATACAAAGCAGGCAGGCTGCTGCAAACTCTGCAAACATATGAGCAAGAAATCAAAGCTGAGAAGAAGTACAAGGACAAGACCTCCAAATCAAGTATGCTCAAGCCATTGCCCACCACAGGAACCAGACAAGGTCCTCGCCGTAGTGATAGGTTCCAAAAATGCACTGGCAACAATACTGTTAGAACACCTTCTACTCTGACCTCTCACTCAATCAGTCTGATTGAATCCCTTGGGTACCCTGAAATGGATGAAGCGTCCGACAATCCCTTCCTCCATTAAGCATATTGCAATGCCATCACTGCATTCGACAAAGAACCTAGTCTCTTTGACACCTCCAGGCAATGTATTGTTTGTCATATCTCTGGACACAACTTTGACAACTGCCCTGCCCTGCAAGATGTTGAGTCACTCAGGAAACATAGGATTGCCACTGCCGTTTACATCAGCAAACACATGAGAGAAACAAAAAAGCTTTTGGATTCCACTCAACGCATCTCCCAAATCCACATTGAAGATGAGGAGCAGGATGAGACCTCCCCAAATTGTGCACTGGAAGACCAAATTTTTTGCCAAGGCCAGGAATAGACAGTCTTTCTTGCAGCCATATGATGACATCACCTCCAGATGAACCTCAAGGATTTGACAACGCCACAGCCCCTCCAGTGAACAGCTTATGCCCCTCCTTGGACTCCAGCAGTATCAGCTCCTACGACTCCTTCCAGATTGGTGCTGTCAATCTTCTCCCTAGGGATAGCCTACAGCCTTCAATCCCAATTGATGTCTACTGTGATATGGAATCACTTGAGGTTACAGCCCCTGTATTGGAATCACATCTGGAAACCAATGGAGACCCCAACTTCGACAGAGACAACCCCATCTCAGTTGATACCAACCATGTCAAGAATCTTGTCCCTTCAGATCCTATTGCAGCTGCAGCATATTTCCAACAGGGTGTCAGAGCACAGATCGATACCAGGGCTAAAGTTTCGTGCACAAACCTACGACATATCCTCCATGGTTACAAACCCTACACCAAGCTGAGAAAATGTCCCGTCAGGCTCAAAGCAGCAATTGGAGGCAAGGCAGCCAGCTGCATTCCTGAAGGATCAGGCTACGTGCATATACCAGCTCCCAATTGCATAGGGTATCTCAAAGTCTTCTTCTATTATTCTCCCTCCCTGTCAACAACATTACTGAGTGAGAATGACCTCTGTGGAATGACATCACAGATGAGACATCAATTCAGTGGCCAGTCTATACACAAAGCCTTCACTGACACCCATGACTCGTCTGTTCAAGAGAATGGCAACCTCACGATCATTTGTCATCACAAGCAGAGCACTGTCAAAAGCATTGTCCTCCATGGAATCATAATTGATGGACAGTGCTTCACACACCCAGTATTGATACCAGATGTTGATTTTGCATCCCCATATGCCAATTGCGCAACATCTTCAGCATATGCTTTAGCCACCGACATGGAGTTCAAGAAAGCTTGCGAACTGGCCTCCAAAGAAGCCATTAGCAACTACAGGTATGATATATACACCAATCTTGTGACACTGCAAAAATGAACTGAAGCTGCCAGAGCTCAGCCTGACACCAGCAACACTCCAAGGTTTGATGCAAAATTGTTTTTCACCAAGATCGTGGACAAAAATATCCCCATTCAAGCCATCAAAGCCAAAACATCAAAACTTCTCTGGCATCAGCGACTGGGACACCCATGTGATGACTTCCTATACCAAGCTCATAAGCATATCCTTGGAGTACCAAAGTTCCAACGCCAAACCAGTATCTTTGATCAATGTCCAACTTGCATCCAGTGTAAACAAACAAAAAATCCTGCTGGATCACATTCCACACGTAAGGCTACACAGCGTTTTCAGGGTTGTCTATTGACTTTGCTTTTTCAGGCGTCAGATCCTCCAACTGTAAATGAAAGCGTGACTACGAAGGCATCCATGGTGAGACAGCTTGGATCCTCATCACAGATCACTACACTGATATGAAGTATGGTGATACCAGAATCTCCAAGGCAGCACCACTCCATTGGCTCGAACATCTCTTCTCCCAGCACAACCCAACTTGTGCCAACAAGTATATCTTCGTTGACCAAGGTGGAGAGCTCTATCACAATCCTGATATCAGAAACCTCTTCTCTGCATTTGGATACTCCATTTTCCCAACTGGTGCTGACGCTTCCCATCAGAATGGTACAGTTGAAAGAGCCCACCGAACTCTAGCCAACTCAATGCGGACCATGCTCAGTGGTGCAAATTTGCCCATCAAGTTCTGACCTTTTGCTTTCTATCATGCCCTGAGGTTGTCAAATGCCTTCCCTGAAGGCAACCAGCACCATTCACCCTTAGAATTGGCAACTGGCCACAAGGAAAATCTTGCTGACTTCCGAACCTTTGGTTGCAGAGTTTGGGTGAGACCTCCAGGCAAGCGATCAATCAAGCTCAAACCCAACGCGCGCAAGGGAATATTCCTGGGTTTTGTCCCCTACACTACCAGAAACATCCTTTGGTATGATACTGAGACGCACCGAGTCAAGATAGCCACCCATGTCAGGTTTGATGAAGGCATGAATGACTTACCACTTGCTGACCTTCCTACAAATGTCAAGCACCTGCTCAGGACTGATGATAACCTTCAACTCCCCCCAGAGCCACATGAGGTGTCATCCAGTGATTTTCAATTCTCCATCTCACCTTTTGCAGATCTCACCAACCTCAGGCTCACTGTTTCACGTTCCTGTACTGACCAAACCTTTGGCCTCCAATATGCAAATGATTCACTACTTGGCAGAGCCTATGTCACAGATATACTTCCCCAAAGTCCTGCCTCAAAGCTCTTTTCCTCCCATAAGAAGTCTCTCTCCAAGCTAGGAGGCGCTTATATTGTATCTATCAATCACAATCGTGTATTCACCGCTGCTGATGTTACCACAGCACTGCATGACTCACACGATTGAGGGTTGCGGGATTATTCCATAGATACTCCTATCACTTTTGCACTTGAAGAGAAATTATCTCTGAAAGACGTCAGGAAACATGGTAATGAATATCAACTATTTGCTCCCAACACTTCCTGGAAGGAACCTACCGATGAAGAAGACCCACCATTTCTGGACAGGATTTCATTTATCAAAACCATCAAGCGAATTGGCACCAAATACAAGAACCTCTTCCAATCCTGAATCAACCAAGTTGATAGCACTGCAGCACTCCATGCATCCATCCAGAAACACTTGGCACCAACTGAAGATGACATGGTCGTTGCCATCCCCACTATTGACATTGCTTCACTCAGAGCCATCACCAAGCTTCATAAGGCAGGCAATCATGCATTACCACTAGATGCAGATTCACTACCAACTGAACAAATTTAACTCTTAATCAAGGCCATCAATTCAAAAGCCACTACATCAGAAGAACAAGCACTAGGGCACTTCACTCGCAGAAACCTCAAGCCATTATCAACATGGGCTGAATGGGAAGCTGGAGAACGCAAACAACTTGATCAGTTTGAAGGCTTAGAAATGTTTGGATCACCCATTCCATACCCTAAGGATCCAGAAGCCATCATTCTCAGGCCCCATTGGCAATACAATGTCAAAAGGAATGGCGTCAGACGAGCAAGACAGTGCTGCAATGGAAGCAAATATGCAGCTCCAACCCTGCATGCAATTGCCATGTCATACTCATCATGTGTTGAACACCCCATCCAAAGATTGTTTTTTGCCATTGCAGCTAGCCTCAATCTCAAAGTGTATGCAGGTGATGCTGCTGACGCCTATGCCCATTCTCCAGGGCCCAACATCCCTACATACATGACTATTGATGATGCATATGCAGAATGGTATAAACACAAGCATGGCAAAGAAATAGACAGAAGATTGGTGCTTCCTGTCCTTCGAGCACTTGAAGGCCATCCGGAATCCGGGAGACTCTGGGAAACCCACATCAACAAGATTTTGAAAGGTCCTGACCTCAACTTCAAGACCACCACTCACGACAGAACAATCTACACAACAGTCTTTGAGGGTGAAACAGTCTACATGCTGAGACAAGTTGATGATTTTGCACTGGCTTGCACATCAGAATCAATATCTGACAAGATCTATGACATCGTTGGGGCAAAACTGAAGCTACCGAAAGAAGACGTGATCCCCTTCACAAAAATGGGGTTGCTTGAAGACTTCAATGGAATTGACGTCAAACAAACAGCTGATTACATTGAACTGTCCTGTGCCAATTACATTGACAGAATCATGAGATTTCATGGTTGGGAAACCGACTCTAAGATGAAACCCCACTCCAAGCCGTCAGCACCATTATCAACTAAAGTGCTAAGCCAACTGCAATCACATACGGATGGACCATTAGAAGGCACCAAGGAACATGCTGAATTGCAATCCACATTGGGCTTCTCATACAGGACACTCTTAGGTGAAATGATGTTCGCGTATGTCAGCTGCCGGCCAGATATTGGGTATACAGTGACCCTGATGTCAAAATACAGCTCCAATCCCACTGCTTTCCACTATTCCAGCCTGAAGAACATAGCTCGATACCTCAGAACAACCAGATCTTGGGGTATTAGGTTCTACAGACCAAATGCTGAACCATCTCTGCCTCCAGGGGAACCATACAATGACGCAGTCCAAGATGCATCACTCCCCAAATACCCTGAAGATATCAAGCAAGCCAAACTGATGTGTTTTGTTGATGCAGCATATGGAAATGATCCAAAACATCGCAGGTCCACCACAGGCTATGTATTTACCTATGCTGGTGGAGCAATTGTTTACAGATCTAAAGCTCAGTCACTTATGGCACAGAGTTCTACAGAAGCAGAATTCATTGCTGCAGTCACAGCGGCCAAAACAGCCAGATACTTAAGGTCCATACTCAAGGAATTAGGATTCGTCCAAGTTGGTCCAACTCCGATCTATGTGTTGTCGGTCAAAAATACACCTACGGTACTTACATACGTTCTACGGAGGTTATATTCATTCTACACTTGAAAAAGTTACTTATACTCCTCCAGAGATAAAATGAATTCAAGTATCAAGATATCTACGTCACATCATGTGTTCTCTGTCTTATGACGAATTGCACATGATCTATGACCGGTTTAGACATCCCTACATACAACACAAATAACACAGGGATACCGGTCGAATACAGCAAAATACACAGTAAAAATAAGAGCCTCACCTCGAGCTCACATCTCTTTAAATTTCAATTATCCAATACCTTACGGTCGATTTTTAGAGTAACAACAGGTTATAGAGCCCTTATACCTTCCACTAACAAGTGGATACCTTAAGCTACCTATCTCCGCCCCGTACAGCACCTCCACTGTCGGTTACAGCCAGAGTATACTTGGTACGGGACTCGGCGACGGGCTGTATCAATAGACCTCCCCCCGTTTCTTTCTCCTCCTCCTTCCTTGCGTATCAAGGGGTGTATACAGATCCTTCTACCAAGAATCTTCTTCTGTCATACACAACCAAGCGCACGGATCAAGGGGTGTATCTACAGAACATTCTACCAAGAATCTCCTTCTGTAATACACATCTAAGGACGACGATCGATCGAACGATTACGATTACATTAATACCAGATAAAGACCATCGCCGTCTTTAAAATGAAAGCCCATTGCACCAGACACGCCGATTGCAATCTACATCCTTTTCTTCCGCGTCCATCATCCCCATAAAGGACCATCGACGCCCATTTGATTGTGCTAAGCGCCACTTCAAACAAACTAACAGCCTGCAACTCATCCTACGATAGTTGCTTTATTCACTACCTCTCACACCGGTCGGATCATTCTGACGACCTTTTTCGAAATCTCGATAATCAATCAATTGCTCCGCGCAATAACACCGAGCAATTCCAATCAAACAGCAATCTCTATCCTGTTTACCTCCACGGCCTACAACGACGACAACCGTCCATTGCACGACCCTTTGGTCCTTTCCTTGGTCATTAATCGCATCACAAGAACGTTCCGAGCTTCGGCCCCATTTCGCACCTTCACGGACCATTCCGACGATCACTCGATACTTCAATATTTCGATCCCCGACCTACTGTGTATACCGATCCTTCTGCCAAGAATTTCCTTCTGTAATACACATCTAAGGACGACGATCGATCGAACAATTACGATTACGATTTTCTCCTCTCTGGCGACACCGGCAGGACCAAAACGATCCATTACCACGGCAACGACAATCATTCGTTATTTTGACATCGTCGACAACAAGTACGATCGACCGGGTGCATCTATAGAATAGTCTACCAAGAATCTCCTTCTGTAATACACACAAGCTCGATTGATTCGAATAACACACTTCCACTACAAGTACCACACCGGTTGCTTATTTAATAATCAGCACCGCAATTCCAACTGAGTACGATTGACGACAAAAGGACGATAGCACGGATCAATAAACCCTCCTATCTACTCCAATTGTCTCTCCGTTTCTCCTTCTCCAGGGCCGGTCCTTCTGCCATTTCGTTAGACAAAGCCGACAGCCACCGTCCATATTCCTTTGATCCCCGTCTCCGGTTACTTCTTTGGAACATTCCTTCGGCCCCTTTTTCTTTGGTTCCTACTTCGGAACATTCCTTCGGGTATTTCTGCACCTCCGAGGATCGTTCCGATGATCATTCGATATTTTGATAACCGATCATTATTTCCGAAAATTGTTTCTCCAACAATCAAGAGACTACTTCTTCTACTCCTTGAACAACCCCGCCGTTTAATACATCCATATTGACAAAGTAATTCGTCGACAACACGTGAATCGCCGTCTACCAGCAATTACAATCACAACTTCACCATGACACAACGAACCGACTTGAACTATGACGGCTGGAGCGACTGGAACTATGTCGAAGCCATACAGTTCTCATTCGGAAAACCAGTAGGAGCTGGCAAGAACAATGCCGCCCAAAACCTACTCAACGCGGCATACTCCGAGAAATTGACAAATATCAACAGCATACTCACTGTCGACAATCATGGTGCTGAGACCCTCAAGCCGGACGCCATTTCCCAAATCAAATCCCTTGTCACCGCAGCCATCATAGAAAATCTCCCTCTATCAGAAGTATCTCCCAAATGTAAAAAACACATTAGAATGCTTCTGGATCACTCTACCATTTGGTACATTGACAAGGATACGACAAGGAGACCCGTTCATGACTATCACGCACTTGCTCCTGCAGCACACGCGGCAAAGCTCGACTATCATCAGTATAAAGATCCTACCATCCAATTGGAATTCAGCATCCAACATTGGGGGTTTGAAAGAGGATGGTATCCATACGAATTTGCCAAGGTTTACAATAGAAACAGCAGCGAAGCAACGGCTTCTGAGAAATCCAAGCCTCTGAAACCATTGCCCACCGTCGCGTCATACAACAATCGAGTGGCAAATATCCTGAAATTCTCCAGGAGAACCATCTCCCGCGAAAATGAATTTTGCTTTGACCTACCAGATCCCTATTTTGATTACGTTGCATTTAAACAAATTTATCTCATGGCCTTTCCTCCCAGTTACACATGGACATGGACATACTCCCCCAACAGTGACTCCGTCTCCTTTTGCCGAGTCCAATCCAACTTCATCTCCTTCCGACGTGCCACTTCCTCAGGTTCTCATATTCAACGTCAAAACAGGTCCACTGTAACCTCACTACTTGTAACGCCATCCACATTGCCCAGTTCAGACCATCATTCTGCTCCACCTTGGAAACCAACCAACTTTGTATGGACCTTCAATCCTCAGAATGAAATTGGTGGAGTTGTTAGTTGAACGTTTAACACTAACCCTAGGAGTTGACAACGTAACCTTGAAGACGGAGTTTATGTGGGGGGGGTTTGGGGGGGGGAAATACGTAGAAATATTAAAAAAATCTGTTTTTAACAAGTAGACTTGGTACAAACGCTACGACTAAAAATCGTAAAAAACAGTACCCAAACATTTATTTACGGAAATGAGATGCTTCTTCTAAAAGCAATAGTAATATGTAGTGCCGCGCGTTCATTTTTATGGTAGCGAGCTCTCATTTTTATGATTGCAAGTAACCATAAGATTTAACCTGAATAAAGAAAAAAATCATATGATTAAAATCTGTCTTAGATCAAGTTGGTCGTCACGTCATTGTCATCATCGTCAACCTTGCCAGATGAGAGAGTGGTGACAAATAATATCGGACTTGTTAGAATTGGTACAATTTGTACATGAAAGAGTCGGACTTGATGTACTTACAGCTATCTACCGGTACGGTACTCTCATACGAATCGAATTTTTCAATGTTGTCGTTTGGCAAATTTGATTGAACAAACCAAACCGAGGTGCGACACGATTAAGTCGTTGCAAGATGAGAGAGTTCAATCGAAATATTGTACTTTTAAGAATGAAGTCACTTGTTTGGTAGTATAGATCAATTGGTAGGATCAGTATGAAGGTAGCTAACTACAGTATGAGTATATACTGGATGGGGGCGGGGGGGGGGGGGGATAAAATGTAAAAAAATATTACACCCCTCAAAAATGAAGTACAACTCAAGCATGGTATGTAGTATGAGTATGTAGTGGATCTAAGAACAAATCTTTAGAAAAACTAAAAATTGTTCAAATCTGGTGGGTTTTTGGATTGATGACTGAGTTATATTTTGGTGGGGGATTGGCAGGATTTGCACTGTGTTCAAATCTGGTGGGTTTTTGGGTTGACGATTGAATTATATTTTGGTTAAGGACTGGAAAGATTTGCACTGTGTTCCAATCTGGTGGGTTTTTGGGTTGATGACTGAATTATATTTTGGTCAAGGACTGGCAGGATTTGCACTGTGTTCAAATCTGGTGGGTTTTTGGGTTGTTGACTGAATTATACTTTGGTTAAGGACTGGAAAGATTTGCACTGTCTTCAAATCTGGTGGGTTTTTGGATTGATGACTGAGTTATATTTTGGTCGGGGACTGGCATGATTTGCACTGTGTTCAAATCTGGTGGGTGTTTGGGTTGATGACTTAATTATACTTTGGTCGGGGGACTGGAAAGATTTGCACTGTGTTCAAATCTGGTGGGTTTTTGGGTTGATGACTGAATTATATTTTGGTTAGGGACTGGAAAGATTTGCACTGTGTTCAAATCTGGTGGGTTTTTGGGTTGATGACTGAGTTATATTTTGATCTGGGACTGGCAGTATTTGCACTGTGCTCAAATCTGTTTGGTTTTTGGGTTGACGATTGAATTATATTTTGGTTAGAGACTGGAAAGATTTGCAATGTGTTCAAATCTGGTGGGTTTTTTGGTTGACGATTGAATTATATTTTGATTAGGGACTGGCAGGATTGCACTGTGTTCAAATCTGGTGGGTTTTTGGGTTGATGACTGAGTTGTATTTTGGTCAGGGACTGGCAGTATTTGCACTGTGCTCAAATCTGGTGGGTTTTTGGATTGATGACTGAATTATATTTTGGTTAGGGACTGGAAAGATTTGCACTGTGTTCAAATCTGGTGGGGTTTTTTGGTTGATGACTGAGTTATATTCTGGTCGGGGACTGGCAGGATTTACAAAGTGTTCAAAAATGGTGGGTTTTTTGGTTGATGACTGAGTAATATTTTGGTTAGGGATTGGAAGGAATTGCACTGTGTTCAAATCTGGAGGGTTTTTGGGTTGATGAATGAGTTATACTTTGGTCGGGGACTGGCATGATTTGCAATGTGCTCAAATCTGGTGGGTTTTTGTTTTGATGATTGAGTAATATTTTGGTCAGGGATTGGCAGGATTTGCACTGTGTTCAAATCTGGTGGGTTTTTGGGTTTATGACTGAGTTATATTTTGGTCGGGGATTGGCAGGATTTGCACTGTGCTCAAATCTGGTGGGTTTTAGGGTTGACGATTGAATTATATTTTGGTTAGGGACTGAAAAGATTTGAACTGTGTTCAAATCTGGTGGGTTTTTGGGTTGATGAATGAGTTTTATTTTGGTCGGGGATCGGCAGGATTTTCAGTGTTTTCAAATCAGGTGGGTTTTTGGGTTGATGACTGAGTTATATTCTAGTCGGGGATTGGCAGGATTTGCACTGTGCTAAAATTTCGTGGGTTCTTGGGTTGATGACTGAATTATATTTTGGTTAGGGAATGGAAAGAGTTGCACTGTGTTCAAATCTGGTGGGTTTTTGGGTTTATGACTTAGTTATATTTTAGTTGGGAATCGGCAGGATTTGCACTGTGTTCAAATCTGGTGGGTTTTTGGGTTGATGACTGAATTATATTTTGGTTAGGGACTGGAAAGATTTGCACTGTGTTCAAATCTGGTGGGTTTTTGGGTTGATGACTGAGTTATATTTTGATCTGGGACTGGCAGTATTTGCACTGTGCTCAAATCTGTTTGGTTTTTGGGTTGACGATTGAATTATATTTTGGTTAGAGACTGGAAAGATTTGCAATGTGTTCAAATCTGGTGGGTTTTTTGGTTGACGATTGAATTATATTTTGATTAGGGACTGGCAGGATTGCACTGTGTTCAAATCTGGTGGGTTTTTGGGTTGATGACTGAGTTGTATTTTGGTCAGGGACTGGCAGTATTTGCACTGTGCTCAAATCTGGTGGGTTTTTGGATTGATGACTGAATTATATTTTGGTTAGGGACTGGAAAGATTTGCACTGTGTTCAAATCTGGTGGGTTTTTTTTGGTTGATGACTGAGTTATATTCTGGTCGGGGACTGGCAGGATTTACAAAGTGTTCAAAAATGGTGGGTTTTTTGGTTGATGACTGAGTAATATTTTGGTTAGGGATTGGAAGGAATTGCACTGTGTTCAAATCTGGAGGGTTTTTGGGTTGATGAATGAGTTATACTTTGGTCGGGGACTGGCATGATTTGCAATGTGCTCAAATCTGGTGGGTTTTTGTTTTGATGATTGAGTAATATTTTGGTCAGGGATTGGCAGGATTTGCACTGTGTTCAAATCTGGTGGGTTTTTGGGTTTATGACTGAGTTATATTTTGGTCGGGGATTGGCAGGATTTGCACTGTGCTCAAATCTGGTGGGTTTTAGGGTTGACGATTGAATTATATTTTGGTTAGGGACTGAAAAGATTTGAACTGTGTTCAAATCTGGTGGGTTTTTGGGTTGATGAATGAGTTTTATTTTGGTCGGGGATCGGCAGGATTTTCAGTGTTTTCAAATCAGGTGGGTTTTTGGGTTGATGACTGAGTTATATTCTAGTCGGGGATTGGCAGGATTTGCACTGTGCTAAAATTTCGTGGGTTCTTGGGTTGATGACTGAATTATATTTTGGTTAGGGAATGGAAAGAGTTGCACTGTGTTCAAATCTGGTGGGTTTTTGGGTTTATGACTTAGTTATATTTTAGTTGGGAATCGGCAGGATTTGCACTGTGCTCAAATCTGGTGGATTTTTGGGTTGATGACTGAATTATATTTTGGTTAGGGAATGGAAAGATTTGCACTGTGTTCAAATCTGGTGGGTTTTTGGATTGATGACTGAGTTATATTTTAGTCGGGAATCGGCAGGATTTGCACTGTGCTCAAATCTGGTGGATTTTTGGGTTGAGTACTGAGTTTTATTTTGGTCAGGAATTGGCAGGATTTGCACTGTGCTAAAATCTCGTGGGTTTTTGGGTTTATGACTTAGTTATATTTTGGTCAGGAATCGGCAGGATTTGCACAGTGCTAAAATCTGGTGGATTTTTGGGTTGATGACTGAGTTATATTTTGGTCGGGAATCGGCAGGATTTGCACTGTGCTCAAATCTGGTGTGTTTTTGGGTTGATGACTGCGTTATATTTTGGTCGGGGACTGGCAGGATTTGCACAGTGATAAAATCTGGTGGGTTTTTGGGTTCATGACTGCGTTATATTTGAGTCGGGGATTGGCAGGATTTGCTCTGTGCTGAAATCTAGTGGGTTTTTGGGTTGATGAATGAATTATATTTTGGTTAGGGACTGGAAAGATTTGCACTGTGTTCAAATATGGTGGGTTTTTGAGTTTATGACTGAATTATATTTTGGTTAGGGCCTGGAAAGATTTGCTCTGTGTTCAAATCTGGTGGGTTTTTGGGTTGATGAATGAGTTTTTTTTGGTCGGGGATCGGCAGGATTTGCAGTGTCTTCAAATTAGGTGGATTTTTGGGTTGATGACTGAGTTATATTTTAGTCGCGGATTGGCAGGATTTGCACTGTGATAAAATCTTGTGTGTTTTTGGGTTGGTGACTGAATTATATTTTGGTTAGGGAATGGAAAGATTTGCACTGTGTTCAAATTTGGTGGGTTTTTGGGTTGATGACTTAGTTATATTTTGGTCGGAGATTGGCAGGATTTGCACTGTGCTCAAATCTGGTGGCTTTTTGGGTTGATGACTGAGTTTTATTTTGGTCGGGAATCGGCAGGATTTGCACTGTGCTAAAATCTGGTGTGTTTTTGGGTTGATGACTGAATTATATTTTGGTTAGGGTATGGAAAGATTTGCACTGTGTTCAAATCTGGTGGGTTTTTGGGTTTATGACTTAGTTATATTTTGGTCGGGAATTGGCAGGATTTGCACTGTGCTCAAATCTGGTGGATTTTTGGGTTGAGTACTGAGTTTTTTTTCGGTCGGGGATCGGCAGGATTTGCACTGTGTTCAAATCTGGTGGGTTTTTGGGTTGATGACTGAGTTATATTTTAGTCCGGAATTGGCAGGATATGCACAGTGATAAAACCTGGTGGGTTTTTGAGTTGATGACTGCGTTATATTCTGGTCGGGGACTGGCAGGATTTGCACAGTTCTAAATTCTGGTGGGTTTTTGGGTTGATGACTGAGTTATATTTTAGTCGGGAATTGGCAGGATTTGCACTGTGCTAAAATCTGGTGGGTTTTTGGGTTGATGACTGAGTTATATTTCAGTCCGGAATTGGCAGGATTTGCACTGTGCTAAAATCTGGTGGGCTTTTGGGTTGATGACTGAGTTATATTTTGCTTAGGGACTGGAAAGATTTGCATTGTGTTCAAATCTGGTGGGTTTTAAGGTTGACGATTTAATTATATTTTGGTTAGGTTGTACATAGATTTTAGGGCATGATAGTGTTTTAGAGTTGTTAATTCTTCGAAGAGTGAGCTGATGGGGAATCCGGTAAATCGGTAAAGAGACTATCCACATGAAAGCGCCGACGATTATTCACTCAAGTTAAATAACCTTACGAATAAGGTTATTTGCCCTTATGACTTTTCGTACAATACGCCCGCTTAGTATGTACGAATACGCGTTACACGGTGAATTCTTTTCAGTCCCCTTCAGTCATAAATCCTCCAACCGTTAAGCGGCTGGATTCAATGACTTAATATGTTCATCGTTAGTCATTCGTGTGTTGAATACCAAACTGTATCCAGTCTACCATCAGAGGCCCTATCAAAAGAAAATGGGGAGGCATTTTGCCATTCATTCTGGCTTGTGTCATGGCATTTTGCCCTGATCCTTGCCGGTTTGATATATTGTATTCATGGATCAAATTATCCATCTTTCGAAATGCTCATTGCAGATCGATTTGTTTCCATGATTGGACTTAAATCAACTTGTTGCTTCGGTCGAACGATCGATCGAACATTCCATCGAACGATTGATTTTTACTTTACCACATGCAACGAGAACAATGTTCTCTGAAAACAGCGCCACTCATTAGCTTTGTAAACAAATCAGCAATATTTGTTGAACCTGGTTCCTTCGCAACTCTGATAATTCCTGCTGCAATAGATTCGCGTGCTTTGTGGTATGCAATGCTGTTGTGCTTCTTCTTACATGGGCTTTCAGGTCGTGTAACATTCGTGACAACAGAATCATTATCACAATACACATTTGTGCTTCCATCAATTGGGACACCCATCATTCCCAATTTGTACCTTAGACCTTCAACCAATTCGATTGCAATTTTCAAAGCAATGATTTCAGATCCAAAAGTTGATGTCTCAACTGTTGTTTGTCTTTTGGAAAACCAAATGATCGGTGCATTATTAATGAAGATAATAACGCCGGTATGAGACCTTCTCGTTGCCTTGCATCCAGCATGGTCAGCATCAACAAAACAACTCATTGTCACATGTTTTCCCAAAGCTTCAGGCATATATGCTGGTATGACTTCAGCAGCACCAGGATAAAATTCAGACCAGTCACATTTTTGAAATTTACTCTCATCAACGCTTGGTACAGTATCGTCAAAAACCAATTTCGACCTGTTGTACTTTTTCAAATATGCAAATATATGAAACAACTGATTCAAATGCCCAATCCTTGCTTGCGCCAGATACCTTGACATCAGCGATACTGGCATTACAATGTCCAGCCTTCCTAATTCACAAATCCACCTGAGAACTCCAATTAAACCTTGGTAGTAATTTTGCAATTCAGGATTCAATTCTTCTGATATATCAATTTCCGGTCGGTAATCATGTGACAGTGGACTGGACGCTGATTTTGGTAGGTACTTGTAACCATATTTTTCAGTTCCTAACTCTTGTTCGACTGCTGCAACAGCTTTCGCCGTATACTTAGTGCTTGATAATGACCATCTTGGCTTTGAATCACCTTCAAAGTAGAACTTTCCAATATCTGCTCCCAGATACAGGGTTGGCTCTTCAATAGTATCATCCTTCAGTTTGAACTTGCGCTCAATGTTTTCAAGCTGGAACTTTGGATCTTCACCAGAACATAAGATGTCGTCTACATAGGCAATGAGCATTGCCCAGTACCTGGATCCATCTTTCCTGGTTTCAATTCGTAAGTGTACATCCGGATCTGCTTTGCAAGGGGAATATCCAAGATCTCTCAAATGCTGTGTGAGATATGACCTGAAAGATGCACCTGCGACCGGCAGTCCATACAATGCTTGCACTATCTTGCAAGGCCTTCCTGCAAGATGTGGTGGAAAACCATCTTCAGCTCTCGCTTTTAGAAAGTATTTCTCTTTAATCGGGGCTGTCAAATATGCATTTTGAATATCTGCTGAGAGAACCTTCAAATCATTCAGCGCTGCCAGCAGGAAGAATATTCTTACTGAGTCTCGACTGGGGACAGATGAATAAGTATTCTCTTTTGCCACTGCAGGAACTTTATGACCATCCCCTACCAATCTAGCCTTCCTTGTTAGGGATCCAAGCTTGATGTCAAAAATCATGTGGGTTGTTATTTGTTTATGACCGACTGGAATAACATCATCATCAGAAAATTCAAACGCTGCCATATTGTTGGTCATTTCTTTGTGAATTGCCCTTTCCCAGTGATCAGTACCTGTTTTCTTATCAATAGCCAGCGCTTGTTTGATTGAATGTGGCAACTCAACGCCATACTTGTGAGTCTTCAACCAATACTTTGCTGTTTTGGCTGCCTTAAGGATCCGTTCCTTCCTTCTCAAAATTTTGTGCACCCACCATCTGAATGCTGGTGATTTTTCAAGATTATTGTTGACAGCATACTCAGCTAATTGCACTGGAAATGATTCTTTCATATCGCTTAACTTACACCACAATTCAGTGCCATCTTTCCAACTGGCAAGAATCCTCCAACCCCTAGTTGTCGGCTTATGGGTTTTTCTGCCATTTTTTGCTATGGTCGTGGCTTCATCATCAGTTAGTGCAGTGTTGTCTTTTTCATGGTCAATGAGTTCATCCAGTAGAGTGAACATCCGTCCGTCATCATCAACAGAACTATACAGACTCTCTGCCACAATATTTGCCGTGTATTCCTCCATGGTACCATCAGGTAGTTGCAATTTATACAGCCTCGTGTCTAGTATGGGATTCTCATTTCTGAGTCCTATCGGTCTGTTTTGCAAGTCACGAACCCTATCCTTGACAACGCACCTGAGTCTTTCATCACCTCTTTCAATGATTACTTCATTTCCCAGATATTCATCTGGTTCATCAATATCTTCTACTGACGCTTCTGGTTCAGCCATTTCAAGTTTCAAATCAGGTGATTCTACTGGTTGATTCTCAAATAGCTCCATTTGAGGCTCCGGGTAGTTTTCCTGGAAGAAGGACGTGCTATCCTTCACTTCATCTCCAATCTTGGACTCAATTGATTTGTCGATTGCTTCCATTCTTCTGAGGATATCTCTGTCCCGCCATTCAAATTCCTTGACAGGTCGTATTGAATTTGTAGATATTGGTATTGCTGATTCAGTCAGGAGCCAGAAACAATCCCCCCCCACCTACCTTATTGCCACAGGGACCCAACCATCGTCCCAGCCTTTCAATGCCTCGTGTAGAAGAATCACCTTTATCATAGTAAAACACAAAATCATACCATTCTGATGAAGTATATAGTGTAATATCGGGCCTATAGCCATGGACCAATTCAAATGGAGTTCGCCCCATTGAAGACGGGTTGCTCGATGCTGTTTGCTGCCTGATATTAGCACATAGTTCACCACAAAATGACCATAATCTCCTCGGTGACTTCTTCTTTGCAGACTTGGTTGTGATTGCTCCCCCAAGATGACCAATTGCTTGTTCTGCTCGATTTTGAAATGGGCAATGTGGTTGGATGAATGTCTGATGAATATGGTTGCGCTTTACAATTGAATTCCAGTGGGTCTTGTAGGTTTGTGGAGATCCTTGTTCGGGAGCACCATCAGAAATCAAATGCTCTGGGATTCCAATTTCATGAATGAATGTCTTCAATCCTTGATGCGCTTGTGATTTGTCCTGTATTGGTATAAATACTTCAAACCCATTTCCATTTGTGAAGATCTGTGCACATTTTTCCTGTCTCATAATACTGGTCGTTCTAGCATGCCACGTATCAGTGTACCAGGTTCCTTGTGCAACTCTCTTGTTCCTGAAGCGCTGTGTAGGCAGCCTCTTCATCAATGGTAATTGCAAATTCCTGAGCGCCTTCTGGGTTGTGACCTTCAATGTCTGCTCAGCTTTCTTGAAACTAATATTCCAAGTTTTGGCTAGGCGTTCACAGTCAACTTTGTTTGGACCCTCAATTGTTATCACTGATGGCCCCCATTGATTTCTTCTATCAAGAGACCTTCTCTCAAGTGGGTTGTCAATTTCTTGCAAGCTAGGGGCCTGTTTTGATTCTTCTTCAGGAGCTTCCATAAAGTCAAATTCTGTATCATCAAATAAGAATTGGTCTACCCTTCGCGCGCTTGAAATATTCCTTACTGAAGAAATTCGATGAGCAATATTTCCATCTGTTGCAATTTGGCATTCAGTTAGCATTCTTCTTGTTGATACCTGATGTACTCTCATCAGTTTGCATTGCTGCATCACGCTTGGATGCCTGTTGTCTAAGCTGGTCTTGGGGAGCATACCTGTAACATTACTAGCAGGTTCTGTTACAACCGAACTTGTATCCATGGCTTGATCCTCTTCGGTCGACATAGCTTGAAGGCTGAATTGGTCCCCTGAAATTGGGTCTCCATTGTCAATGGCTAGCTCGGCCATCCTGAACTTCAGTGAATGTGGATCCCAAGGGGTATCATTTGTTGCAATCAAATGTTGACATTCATCAAGCTCCATTCTTGTTGGCTTTCTTGTGGGAAAATATGAAATCACATTTCTCATACTCAGTTTGATAAAAACTTTCTTCAGATCATCATCTTCCATTGGCGTTTGAATTGTAATTCCATGCTTGGATCTTGGATCAAATTGGCGAGGTGTCTCTTCAACAGAGTTGAAATTGCAGTCCCTCACTTGATTTGGGCATATCAAGCTGTTCTTCAATTTGTCCCTAAAATACAGTGCTTGATGGAACACTATGATGTACACTTGGCCTGATGTTGGATTTGTCCATGCCATAGCACAGCTTCCAATCGGGATTTTCTTGATGGGCTTGTATTCTTCAGAAAAAGGTGCAACATCAACATGTGTTGTGATCTGATCAGGATTCAGTAATACCATATTGCTTCCTGCCGCAGTAGTGTCTGCATGTGAGTCTAACTCACAATATCCTTCTTCATTTTCTCCATCATCAAAATCTACAGGAACATTCATCTTGTATAATGACCGGCTCACCATTGTTAACAATTTGTGTTCTAGTGATAGTGTCCGGTTATTATGTCATTTCTTAGATTTTGAGCCAAAACTGTCACCCGTGCCTTCATTTTCAGTTTCTTTCTTTTTAGTCTCAGCAGCCTTGAGATTTTGTTTCTTTTTAGCCTGTCTCATCTGGTAAAGCTCCTGTCGCTGTTCTTTTGACATTGTTTTATAGACGCTTGTTGGGTAGGGCTTGCACTCAACTTTTCCTGTAAAGGTTCCAGTTGTCTTTTGCTTTTTATTGCTTGATGTGCCCACGGAATACACACTTCTGGAACCCCTTTTATGCTTCCCATTTGCAAGCTTCTTCAATCCAAGGCAATTGGTGAATAGGATAAGACATTCATTGAAATTGTCCCGGTAGTCTTTACTCTCATTGATTGCATCGGCCTTGGCAGCGTCAAGTCTCTCATCACTGATTGAATTGATAAAATCCCAAACAAATCTCCTTTCATTGTGGTTCTTTTCAAATCTCAGGATCGTTCCATGAAAAGCGGTCCAGTTTCGCTTGTGCTTGTTCCAATCATAATTCTTAGCATCGCCAGTGTAGTGTGATTCTTTCATTTCCTGATAGGTCTTGTTCAGAACCATAGTGATATTGGTATCAGTGTAAGCATGTTGCATCAGTGAAATGAAAGCATTTCTGGCATTACCAGAATTCAGTGCAGTGTTTTGGAAATGTGCAACATATTCCCAACCAGGACCTTTTCTTGTTGCATCAAACAACAGTCTCCAGACGACGTTGTTATCTTCATCATACTGGTGGCCTGACAAGACGCCACACCTTTCATTGTAGTCACTCCAAGTTGGATAAGTATCTGTTGTACTTTGCCCAACTGTTCCAGACCTGGCTTCGTCAGTAACATCTTCCTTCTCTTGGGGTCTTATGACATACAAGATTGGGAAACCTTCAGAGTTGAATCTGTATCTCAAGTTTTGATGGAAGCCTTCTTCCCATTCCCTGAATTTTGTAAGATCCTTCAATTCAGGTGGGGTTGCTTTTTCCTGTGATTTCACACTCGCCTCCATCATCTTGATTCTGAATTGCTGCAGTTCCAGGTTGTTTGGGTTTGCTTTCCAGTCGATAGCTCTTGGCTTAACTCCAATCAATGGTTGATACCGGGCCCAATTTGCCTAAGTGAGGAGCCTCGATGATAGCCTGTTACCATAGTGGATACTTTTTGGGTTGGGACAGTCTGGACTGATAGATTTCAATCCATGCATGAATGATTTAATGCTTTCCTTGTTGAGGTCTGTAATTTCACGAATATTAGACATCCCTCCCCTCATAATTTCTTCGGCTGATTCATAGTTGATACCAAAATCCATTAGGCTGCTTCTGAAAGCAAGTTGTTCTGGGTTCAGAAATCTACCATTGTTGAATCCCCTGATTTTTATCCTGGGTTGGGATGACCTTCTACCCAGTCGATCTGCTCTTGCATCCTCGGCATTTTGGTTAGCATCGTTTCCCTTGTCATTGTCACTATCCGCGTCATCTGGGTTCTCACTTCTACTTTCTGCATCTCTGATTGCTCTGATTCTCTTCTTTACTTCTTGGTCGATGATTCTCTTCATGGTTGAGTTTGTTTCTGGGTCCCCAAGGGCCCTTTCCATTACTTCCATGATTTTATCTTCAAGCTCTTCATCGTCTCCCATACCTCCTCCTCCGTTGTTGATCTCATCAGAATCTTGTGGATCGTCCACTTCCATTTTTTCTTCTTCTTCATCACTGTTTTCATGTGCTCTAGTTCGTACCATGGTGGAGAGGGTATTCTAATGATCGGATGGTCGCTTTGAAGAGAGGATTCGAAATATTCGTTTCGGAATATTTGGAGGATGGTATTCAAATGTGAGTCGGAAGTGGTATGTGGAGAGAGAATGTAATCGAAGGGTAGGATGTGAGATGATTGATGGTAAATGTTGACTGCTGTTGCGTGTGATTTGTTGATCTGTTTGTATTTGTATATCCGGATCGAATTTTCGTTCCGGTTTTGTTTATACTTTCTGACTATACTTTCTGACTATTCGGATTGAATTTTCGTTCCGTTTAGTTTTGTATTGTGTGAGCTTTTGCTTTTGTTGCAAATCAAGATTGTGAGCTTTCCTATCCTTTCTTGGGATTTTGCTCATTCTGTATTTCTGTGGTGAAAGATTGAAAGATTGTTTCCTGAGAATTTAGTGTTCTCCTTTTAGTGTTCTCCTTTTCATTTTGGATCTTTCCGATCTTCGGGGATTGGTGTTCTCATATCTTTTGATTTTCGTTTTCGTGCGGGCAGATGCCCTTCGCAATCTGTTTCACCGCAGAATACTTCTGGCTCAATCTTCTGGCTCACTTCATTCTTGTTTTCAGTGAAAGATCAGTGTTCTCGGATTGGATATTGATTCCTTTCAACTGATGCCAACCTGGGCGACTCTTTCATCTGAATCGTCCAGCCTCTTTTCCCTTGCTTGTTTTGCTGGATCTCGAAACCCGGTGGAGCCACCACCTTGGTTCGGTTCTCTGGTCTCTTCTTTCAGGGAGACCGCCCTGGTGTTGGTCTATTCCAGGGCTCCACAAGCAACTGCCTCTTTTACATCCTTGAGGGTTGATGCCGGTAGCTGATCAGGCTAGTCCGGATTAGTCTTCGAGCTCAAACTGCGTTTCTCGGTGGGAAACGCCAATCGTCCTCCACAGCTCGTAGAGTGCTGTGGGTCTGATAAACTAGAAAAAGTGCGTCGTAACAGTGATAAAACAAATGCAATCGGTCTTACGATCGATTGATTTAGTGAGTAAGGCCTTTGTTACAGTTCATTCGACCTTGTCGATGCCGATCTTGTCGATGCCGATCGACAGGTTAATTAATCGTCATCAAATTACCCGTCGTCATCGTGTAATTTCTAGCATACAAAAAACACATGTAATTCTTAAGACACAAAACACACGCAAACCATCTTCAATCGGTCTTTTTTACCGTATAATTCACCGTGATATTCTCATTGGAATATCACAGTATTTGCACCTTATTATGTAGAATTAGTACTAGGTTGTACATAGATTTTAGGGCATGATAGTGTTTTAGAGTTGTTAATTCTTCGAAGAGTGAGCTGATGGGGAATCCGGTAAATCGGTAAAGAGACTATCCACATGAAAGCGCCGACGATTATTCACTCAAGTTAAATAACCTTACGAATAAGGTTATTTGCCCTTATGACTTTTCGTACAATACGCCCGCTTAGTACGTACGTGAAAAGAATTCACCGTGTAACGCGTATTCATACGTACGAAAAGTCACGAAGGAAAATAAACCTTATTCGTAAGGTTATTTAACCTGAGTGAATAATCGTCGGTGATTATCCATGTGGATTGTCTCTTAGCGGGAATTTTCCCAACAGCTCACTCTTCGAAGAATTAACAACTCTAAAACACTATCATGCCCTAAAATCTATGTACAACCTAGTACTAATTCTACGTAATAAGGTACAAACACTGTGATATTCCAATGAGAATATCACGATGAATTACACGGTAATACGATACTAAGAAAGACCAATCGAAGATGGTTTGCGTGTGTTTTGTGTCTTAAGAATTACATGTGTTTTGTATGCTTGAAATTACACGATACGACGAGTAATTAACCCGTCGATTCGATCGGCAAAGACGATTGAACTGTAACAAACTGATTGTTCTACTCACTAAATTAATCGATCGTAAGACCTATTTCGTTTGCCGACGCACTTTCTTTAGTTTATCAGACCCACAGCACTCTACGAGCTGTGGAGGACCGAATGGCGTTTCCCACCGAGAAACGCAGTTGAGCTCGAAGATCAGACTAATCCGGACTAGCCTGATCAGCTACCGGCATCAACCCTCAAGGATGTAAAAGAGGCAGTTGCCTGTGGAGCCCTGGAACAGACCAACACCAGGGCGGTCTCCCTGAAAGAAGAGACCAAAGAATCGAACCAAGGTGGTGGCTCCACCGGGTTTCGAGATCCAGCAAAACAAGCAAGGGAAAAGAAACTGGACGATTCAGCTGAACGAGTCGCCCAGGTTGGCATCAGTTGAAAGGAATCAATATCCGAGAACACTGATCTTTCACTGAAAACAAGAATGACGCGAGCGAAAAGATTGAGCCAGAAGTATTCTGTGGTGAAACAGAATGGAAGAAACGGATTGCGAACATCTGCTTGCAAGAAGGAACAGATTGCGAAGAGCATCTGCCCGCGAGAACGAAAACGAAAATCAAAAGATATGAGAACACCAAATCGCGAAAGACCAAATCGCGAAAGATCGTCGAGAACACTAAAAGGAGAACACTAAATTCTCAGGAAACAATCTTTCAACCTTTCACCACAGAAATACAGGATGAGCAAAATCCCGAGAAAGGATAGGAAAGCTCACAATCTTGATTTGCAACAAAAGCAAAAGCTCACACAAAACTAACCGGAACGAAAACTCGATCCGAATAGTCAGAAAGTATAAAGAAAACCGGAACGAAAATTCGATCCGGATAAATACAATACAAATCACTCGGCAGTCACAAACGATTAATACCCATCTCTCACATCCAACCCTCGATTCTTACACTCTTCCACCACATACCACCATCGATTGAATATTCAATATTCCATCGAATATCATCTATCGAATACTCCGAATAATCCGAAAACTCTCTTCAAAGTGACCATCCGACCATTAGAATACACAATTCACCACCATGGTACGAACTAGAGCGGAGGGCGACATGGAAGAAACAAAAATGGAAGTGGATGAGGACGATTCACAGAATTCTAATGAAAACAATGGAAGAGGTATGCAAGAAAAGGAAGATTTGGAAGATAAAATCATGGAAGTCATGGAAAGGGCCTTTGGGGACCCAGAAACAAACTCAACCATGAAGAGAATCATCGACCAAGAAATAAAGAAGAGAGTCAGGGCAATGAGAGATGCAGAAAGAAGGGGTGTGAATCCAGATGACGCGGATAGTGAAAATGATGAGGACGGACGAAATGATGCTGACCAAAATGCAGAGAACGCAAGAGCTGAACGGCTGGGAAGAAGGTCATCCCAACCCAGGATAAAAATCAGGGGATTCAACAATGGTAGATTTCTGAACCCAGAACAGCTTGCTTTCAGGAGCAGCCTAATGGATTTTGGTATCAACTATGAATCAGCTGAAGAAATTATGAGGGGAGGGATGTCTAATATTCGTGAAATTACAGACCTCAACAAGGAAAGCATTAAATCGTTCATGCATGGATTGAAATCTATCAGTCCGGACTGTCCTAATCCAAAAAGTATCCACTATGGTAACAGGCTATCATCGAGGCTCCTAACTTGGGCAAATTGGGCCCGGTATCAACCATTGATTGGAGTCAAGCCAAGGGCTATCGACTGGAACGCAAACCCAAACAACCTGGAACTGCAGCAATTCAGAATCAAGATGATGGAATCAAGTGTGAAATCACAGGAAAAGGCAACTCCACCCGAGCTAAAGGATCTCACAAAATTCAGGGAATGGGAGGAAGGCTTCCGACAAAACCTGAGATACAGATTCAACTCTGAGGGATTCCCAATCTTGTATGTCATAAGACCCCAAGAAAAGGAAGAAGTTACTGATGAAGCCAGGGCTGGAACAGTTGGGCAAAGTACAACAGATACTTATCCAACTTGGAGTGATTACAATGAAAGATGTGGCGTCCTGTCAGGTCCCCAGTATGATGAGGACAACAACGTCGTCTGGAGGTTGCTGTGTGATGCAACAAGAAGAGGTCCTGGGTGGGAATATGTGGCACATTTCCAAAACACTGCACTGAATTCTGGTAATGCCAGAAACGCTTTCATTTCCCTCATGCAACATGCTTACACTGATACCAATATCACTATGGTTCTGAATAAGACATATCAGGATATGAAAGATTCACACTACACTGGAGATTCCAAGGGTTATGACTGGAACAAGCACAAGCGAAATTGGACTGCTTTTCATGGAACAATTCTGAGATTCGAAAAGAATCATAACGAAAGAAGATTTGTTTGGGATTTTATCAATTCAATCAGTGATGAGCGACTTGATGCTGCAAAAGCAGATGCAATTGATGAGAGCAAAGACTATCGTGACAACTTCAATGAATGTTTGATTCTATTCACCAATCGTCTTGGATTGAAAAAGCTTGCAACCGGGAAGAGTAAAAGAGGTTCCAGAAGTTTGTATTCTATGGGCACAACCAGCAACAAAAAGCAAAAGACAACTGGAACCTTTACAGGAAAAGTTGAGTGCAAGCCTTACCCAACAAGTGTTTATAAAACAATGTCAAAAGAACAGCGCCAGGAGCTTTACCAGATGAGACAGGCTAAAAAGAAAAGAAATCTCAAGGCTGCTGAGACTAAAAAGAAAGAAACTGAAAACGAAGGCGCGGGTGACAGTTTTGGATCAAAATCTAAGAAATGACATAATAACCGGACACTATCACTAGAACACAAATTGTTAAAAATGGTGAGCCGGTCATTATACCAGATGAATGTCCCTGTAGGTTTTGATGATGGGGAAAATGAAGAAGGATATTGTGAGTTAGACTCACATGCAGATACTACCGCAGCAGGAAGCAATATGGTATTGCTGAATCCTGATCAAATCACAACACACGTTGATGTTGCACCTTTTTCTGAAGAATACAAGCCCATCAAGAAAATACCCATTGGAAGCTGTGCGACTGCATGGACGAATCCAACATCAGGCCAAGTATATATCATAGTGTTCCATCAAGCACTGTACTTTGGGGACAAATTGAAAAACAGCTTGATATGCCCAAATCAAGTGAGGGACTGCAATTTCAACTCTGTTGAAGAGACACCTCGCCAATTTGATTCAAGATCCAAGCATGGAATTACAATTCAAACTCCACTGGAGGATGATGATCTGAAGAAAGTTTTTATCAAACTGAGTATGAGAAACGTGATCTCATATTTCCCCACAAGAAAGCCCACAAGAATTGAACTTGACGAATGTCAACATTTGATAGCAACAAATGATACCCCCTGGGATCCACATTCACTGAAGTTCAGGATGGCCGAGCTAGCCATTGACAATGGAGATCCAATTTCAGGGGACCAATTCAGCCTTCAAGCTATGTCGACCGAAGAGGACCAAGCAATGGAGGAAAGTTCTGTTGTAACAGAACCTGCTAGTAATGTTACAAATAAACTTCCCAAGACCAGCTTAGGAAAAGAACGGCATCCAAGTGTCATGCAGCAATGCAAACTGATGAGGGTTCACCAAGTATCCACAAGGAGAGTGCTAACTGAATGCCAGATTGCAACAGATGGAAATATTGCTCATCGGATTTCTTCAGTAAGGAATATTTCAAGCGCGCGAAGGGTAGACCAATTTTTGTTTGATGATACAGAATTTGACTTTATGGAAGCTCCTGAAGCAGAATCAAAACAGGCCCCTAGCTTGCAAGAAATTGACAACCCACTTGAGAGAAGGTCTCTTGATAGAAGAAATCAATGGGGGCCATCAGTGATAACAATTGAGGGTCCAAACAAAGTTGACTGTGAACGCCTAGCCAAAACTTGGAATATTAGTTTCAAGAAAGCTGAGCAGACATTGAAGGTCACAACCCAGAAGGCGCTCAGGAATTTGCAATTACCATTGATGAAGAGGCTGCCTACACAGCGCGTCAGGAACAAGAGAGTTGCACAAGGAACCTGGTACACTGATACGTGGCATGCTAGAACGACCAGTATTATGAGACAGGAAAAATGTGCACAGATCTTCACAAATGGAAATGGGTTTGAAGTATTTATACCAATACAGGACAAATCACAAGCCCACCAAGGATTGAAGACATTCATTCATGAAATTGGAATTCCAGAGCATTTGATTTCTGATGGTGCGCCAGAACAAGGATCCCCAAGAACCTACAAGACCCACTGGAATTCAATTGTAAAGCGCAACCATATCCATCAGACATTCATCCAGCCGCATTGCCCATTCCAAAATCGGGCAGAACAAGCAATTGGCCATCTTGGTAGTGCAATCACAACCAAGTCTGCAAAGAAGAAGTCACCGAGAAGATTATGGTCATTTTGTGGTGAACTATGTGCTAATATCAGGCAGCGAACAGCCTCCAACAACCCTTCTTCAATGGGGAGAACACCATTTGAATTGGTCCATGGCTATAGACCGGATATTACATTATACACTTCATCAGAATGGTATGATTTTGTGTTTTATTATGAAAAAGGTGATTCTTCCACCCGAGGTGTTGAAAGGCTGGCGCGATGGTTGGGCCCCTGTGGAAATAGGGTAGGTGGGGGGGATTGTTTTTGGCTACTGCCCGAGTCGGCAATACCAATATCTACAAATTCAATAAGACCCGTCAAGGAATTTGAATGGCGGGACAGAGATATCCTCAGAAGAATGGAAGCAATTGACAAATCAATTGAATCCAAGATTGGAGATGAAGTAAAGGATAGCGCATCATTCTTCCAGGAAAACTACCCAGAGCCCCAAATAGAGCTATTTGAGAATCAACCAATAGAAACACCGGATATGAAACTTGAAATGGCTGAGCCAGAAGCATCGGTAGAAGATGTTGATGAACCAGATGAATATCTGGGAAATGAAGTGATCATTGAAAGAGGTGATGAAAGACTCAGGTGCGTTGTCAAGGACAGGGTTCGCGACTTGCAAAACAGACCAATAGGAATCAGAAATGAGAATCCCATACTAGACACGAGGCTGTATAAATTGCAACTACCCGATGGTACAATGGAGGAATACACGGCAAATATTGTGGCAGAAAGTCTGTATAGTTCTGTTGATGATGACGGACGGATGTTCACTTTGCTGGATGAGCTCATTGACCATGAAAAAGACAACACTGCTTTAAGTGATGAGGAAGCAACAACCATAGCCAAAAATGGCAGGAAAACCCATAAACCTACAACTAGGGGTTGGAGAATTTTAGCCAGTTGGAAAGATGGCACTGAATCTTGGTGTAAGCTAAGTGATGTGAAAGAGTCATTTCCAGTGCAATTGGCTGAATATGCTATCAACAATAATCTTGAAAAATCACCAGCATTCAGATGGTGGGTGCACAAAATTTTGAGGAGGAAGGATCGAATCCTTAAAGCGGCCAAAACAGCAAAGTATTGGTTGAAGACTCACAAATATGGAGTTGAATTGCCACATTCAATCAAACAAGCGCTGGCTATTGATAAGAAAACAGGGACCGACCACTGGGAAAGAGCAATTCATAAGGAAATGACAAATAATATGGCAGCGTTTGAATTTTCTGATGATGATGTTATTCCAGTTGGCCATAAGCAGATAACAACTCATATGATATTTGATATCAAGCTTGGATCCCTAACAAGGAAGGCCAGGTTGGTAGGGGACGGTCACAAAGTCCCTGCAGTGGCCAAAGAAAATACTTATTCATCGGTTCCCAGTCGAGACTCAGTAAGAATATTCTTTCTGCTGGCAGCGCTGAATGATCTGAAGGTTCTATCAGCTGATATTCAAAATGCATATTTGACAGCCCCGATTAAAGAGAAATACTTTCTAAAAGCGAGAGCAGAAGATGGTTTTCCACCTCACCTTGCAGGAAGGCCTTGCAAGATTGTCCGCGCATTGTATGGACTGCCGGTTGCTGGTGCATCTTTCAGGTCATACCTCACCCAGCATTTGAGAGATCTTGGATATTCACCTTGCAAGGCAGATCCGGATGTGCACTTAAGAATTGAAACCAGGAAAGATGGATCCAGATACTGGGCAATGCTCATTGCATACGTAGACGATATCTTATGTTCTGGCGAAGATCCAAAGTTCCAGCTTGAAAACATTGAACGAAAGTTCAAATTGAAGGATGATACGATTGAAGAGCCAACTCTGTATTTGGGAGCTGATATTGGGAAATTCTACTTTGAAGGTGATTCAAAGCCAAGATGGTCATTATCAAGCACTAAGTATACAGCGAAAGCTGTTGCAGCAGTCGAACAAGAGTTAGGAACTGAAAAATATGGTTACAAGTACCTACCAAAATCAGCGTCCAGTCCACTGTCACATGATTACCGACCGGAAATTGATATATCAGAAGAATTGAACCCTGAATTGCAAAATTACTATCAAGGTTTAATTGGAGTTCTCAGGTGGATTTGTGAATTAGGAAGGCTAGACATTGTAATGCCAGTCTCACTGATGTCAAGGTATTTGGCACAGGCAAGGATCGGGCATTTGAATCAGTTGTTTCACATATTTGCATATTTGAAAAAGTACAACAGGTCAAAACTGGTTTTTGATGATACTGTACCAAGTGTTGATGAGAGTAAATTTCAAAAATGTGACTGGTCTGAATTTTATCCTGGTGCCGCTGAAGTCATACCAACAGATATGCCTGAAGCTTTGGGAAAACATGTGACGATGAGCTGTTTTGTCGATGCTGACCATGCTGGATGCAAGGCAACAAGGAGATCTCATACTGGTGTTATTATCTTCATTAATAATGCACCGATCATTTGGTTTTCCAAAAGACAAACAACAGTTGAGACATCAACTTTTGGATCTGAAATCATTGCTTTGAAAATTGCAATCGAATTGGTTGAAGGTCTAAGGTACAAGTTGAGAATGATGGGTGTTCCAATTGATGGGAGCACAAATGTGTATTGTGATAATGATTCAGTTGTCACAAATGTTACACGACCTGAAAGCCCATGTAAGAAGAAGCACAACAGCATTGCATACCACAAAGCGCGTGAATCTATTGCAGCAGGAATTATCAGAGTTGCAAAGGAACCAGGTTCAACAAATATTGCTGATTTGTTTACAAAGCTAATGAGTGGCGCTGTTTTCAGAGAACATTGTTCTCGTTGCATGTGGTAAAGTAAAAATCAATCGTTCAATGGAACGTTCGATCAATCGTTCGACCGAAGCAACAAGTTGATTTAAGTTCGATCATGGAAACAAATCGATCTGCAATGAGCATTTCGAAAATGGATAATTTGATCCATGAATACAATATATCAAACTGGCAAGGATCAGGGCAAAATGCCATGATGCGAGCCAGAATGAAAGGCAAAACGCCGCCCCATTTCTTTTGATAGGGCCTCTGATGGTAGACTGGATACAGTTTGGTATTCAACATACAAATGACTCACGATGAATAGATTAAGTCATAGAATCCAGCCGCTTAACGGTTGGAGGATTTATGACTGAAGGGGACTGAAAAGAATTCACCGTGTAACGCGTATTCATACGTACGAAAAGTCACGAAGGAAAATAAACCTTATTCGTAAGGTTATTTAACCTGAGTGAATAATCGTCGGTGATTATCCATGTGGATTGTCTCTTAGCGGGAATTTTCCCAACAGCTCACTCTTCGAAGAATTAACAACTCTAAAACACTATCATGCCCTAAAATCTATGTACAACCTAGTACTAATTCTACGTAATAAGGTACAAATACTGTGATATTCCAATGAGAATATCACGATGAATTACACGGTAATACGATACTAAGAAAGACCAATCGAAGATGGTTTGCGTGTGTTTTGTGTCTTAAGAATTACATGTGTTTTGTATGCTTGAAATTACACGATACGACGAGTAATTAACCCGTCGATTCGATCGGCAAAGACGATTGAACTGTAACAAACTGATTGTTCTACTCACTAAATTAATCGATCGTAAGACCTATTTCGTTTGCCGACGCACTTTCTTTATACGAATATGCGTTACACGGTGAATTCTTTTCAATCTGGTGTGTTTTTGGGTTGATGACTGAATTATATTTTGGTCGGGGACTGGCAGGATTTGCACAGTGATAAAATCAGGTGAGTTTTTGGGTTCATGACTGAGTTATATTTTAGTCGGGGATTGGCAGGATTTGCACTGTGCTAAAATCTAGTGGGTTTTTGGGTTGATGACAGAATTGTATTTTGGTTAGGGACTTGAAAGATTTGCACTGTGTTCAAATATGGTTGGTTTTTGAGTTGATGACTGAATTATATTTTGGTTAGGGACTGGAAAGATTTGCTCTGTGTTCAAATCTGGTGGGTTTTTGGGTTGATGAATGAGTTATATTTTTTGGTCGGGGATAGACAGAATTTGCACTGTGCTAAAATCCGGTTGGTTTTTGGGTTGAGTACTGAGTTATATTTTTGTCGGGGATTGGCAGGATTTGCACTGTGTTCAAATCTGGTGGGTTTTTGGGTTGATGACTGAATTATATTTTGGTTAGGGACTGGAAAGATTTACACTGTGTTCAAATCTGGTGAATTTTTGGGTTGATGACTGAGTTATATTTTGGTTGGGGATTGGCAGGATTTGCACTGTGCTCAAATCTGGTGGGTTTTCGTGTTGGTGACTGAGTTATATTTTGGTCAGGAATTGGCAGGATTTGCACTGTGCGAAAATCTGGTGGGTTTTTGGGTTGATGACTGAGTTTTATTTTGGTCGGGGACTTGCAGGATTTGCACAGTGCTCAAACCTAGCGGGTTTTTGGGTTCATGACTGAGTTATATTTTGGTCGTAGAACTTCTTACCATAACTTTACTGACACATACTTACAATACATACAATTACTACGTATGCAACAACTCCACAGGGCCCCTGCAAAGCACTAATTGCAACATTCCGACGTGTACCAAAACCAAAATCTGTTCCCTCACCACCATCTGAGACACTTGCTGAGAACACTGACCATCCACACGCCGCTCCTGCATACATCCGATCATTGCAATCTCCATGCCATAATCAAATTTCCTCCAGACCGAATCATCCACCTGTCCTTCGACTCTCCAAACGACATCGGGATGCCCTCAAGGTCAAGCTGTATCATCTATATGCTAACATCTTGTCGATGAATTGGTTTTACGACACTTTTGACTGAACATTGCAACCGACTGCAACTTCCCCATCCAAAGGCAGTTGCTTTACT
Source organism: Pseudo-nitzschia multiseries (assembly GCA_037355745.1). Classification (NCBI taxonomy): domain Eukaryota; phylum Bacillariophyta; class Bacillariophyceae; order Bacillariales; family Bacillariaceae; genus Pseudo-nitzschia; species Pseudo-nitzschia multiseries. The sequence continues at coordinate 27,800,876 of CM074781.1, forward strand.
CCACCAAATTACCTCCCTCGTCGGCACTCCGATTAACCCTCTCATCGTGTCAGCCCATCGATTCCGGTTCTTTCCTCGGCATCGCTCTCGATTCCTTGTTCCTGGTTGATATTTCTTCGGCACATTCCTTTGGTTATTTCTGCACCTCCGAGGATCGTTCTGACGATCACTCAATACTTCACCATTTTGATCCCCGACCTCCTGTATCTACAGATCCTTCTACCAAGAATCTCCCTCTGTAACACACATCCAAGGAAGACGATCGATCGCCCACGATTACATTAATACAATTGACTCCACCAATACCGGACACTTAAATCACGGGGATGGCGGTCTTTCCTCCACCGGTTAACAACATCAACACCGTCGATCATCTATACGCCGTTCGATACACCCATATCTCCTCGTCTTCCCATCGACGAAAATATAACTCCCGGCGCTTCTACCGCCAACGCCGGTTCTCTTTTCTCCCTCCGGTCATCGCCGCTCCTACCGACGCCGCCGGTTATCTCTTTTCGGTTTCTCCGGTCCTCCGGTCATCGTTCCTTCTCCCGGCTGATTCTTCCTGCAACTTTTCGCCGGTCCTCGGTCCTCCCCTCCGCGCATCGATTCCCCACCATCGATTCGACGCAACCGTTGTTCTTTTCCTTTTTTCCTTCTTCCCCTCCTGCTTGTGAATCAGGGGGTGTATACATTGTTTCTACACACAGTTCTTCAATAATCCACAAGCATGGTTGACCAATTTGACTGGACCGCTATTGACGGCATACTATTCCGATTCAAAAGCAACAGCCCCTATGATGCACAATTGAACAACCTCTCCTCCATGATAATGGATGACATCGACATGGAAGACTTATTTATGACCAATCTCCGCGGCAGCGTTAACAAATCTATCACCTACTGTCTTCCCCGCTCAACCGAACTGCAGAAAAGACACATCAACAAATTACTATTCGGATGTCCTATCTGTTATGTCGCATCAAATGGAGCCTCCAAGACACTACGTGATCCTGCCAACTTAGAAAAGGCGGCAAAAGACGCACTTGCACACCACACAGACGACGTCTATTCATCCACACCATCCATCACCATTGAAATCATCATCACCTCATGGAGGTTCACACCAACCTGGAAGGCACCACTTTTTGACAAAGTGTATGCCATTCCTATACCCGTCCCTTCCGCCTGTGTGGGCATTCCTCCTGTCAAGCCCAGAGAATCCCTGGTCAAACTGACTATCCAAGAAGTCCCGGCACAAGCAAACAATTCTATTATTAACACACCTGCTCCTTCCGACTTCGTCCCCGCTACGTATACTTCTAGCTCCATTGTCAACGCAATCGTTCTGTCCCCTTGAGAGGCCATTCCTTCCGATACTACCAAAATGGTTGATTCCAATGCTGTCGCGACCCCTGTCAAAGCTCTCTCAGGGACGCCAGCCATCTTCCGACGGACATGTAATCCTCAGAGTCAATCTGTGGTGTTCCACCGCTTGCCACAACCAGTTTCCCTACACGAGTCTCCTGGCGCTTCTTCAGATCAATCCTCTTCTACGGCATCCAATCATTACGTCCCAACTCTGGAATAATGTTTGCTTCAAGCAGTTGCAATTGCTACTGACCGATCATATTGATTCCGATCTCTCAATCATATTCCACACTCAACCGATTGCTATTTGATTCTGGAATCGATAGATCTGCTTCCTACCAAGTCAGAATGAGTCTACTTATTGAGTTTCTATGCGTCGATTCAAATTCCAGCAATTTACTTGATATCCAGCATCGTCTCCCTACAATAACTCCGTTTTGCACCAGAAACAAATCAATCCTTCGATGGAATGCTCGATTGATCGTTCAATCAAAGCAACAAGTTGATTTTACGTTCAATCATGGAATATAGTTCGACAAGTTGCATTCGACCCACTATTCTACGATTTGACTCTATGCTCCAAAGTGCGATCATGTTGCTTTCGCTTGGTCTCCTTGCATCCCTTTTACTCAACTTCTACAATTTGACTCTATGATCCGAGATGCGATCATATTGCTTTCTACCATACGATCAACCCATTGCTGTCTCATAAGATGTGTGCTTTGGATAACCGCATGACGCTTAATTTGAACGCGCCAAACTTCCAGCTTTTTCCTCATAAGCCTCCACCCATTTACTTATGATCCCCGCACGCGCCACCAATCCCACTGAAACCCATTCAACGACCTGCCAAATAATTCAACAGTCCATCACTACGTGTTGAATCAAGGGGTGTGTAGCCAGTTCGTGTAAACCCTACACACGCACATTTGCAAAACCTACTTAACGTGATACAAATGATGCGCGCTCAAAGGTAAATGAACGTTCAAGTATCATGACAGAGATCCATTTCAAAGCTTAAATGACATCCGAGCTAGATCCGATCTCAAACAGAAGGAGTCTACTGATGGGCGTTCATTTGATACAACCATCCGATTGAACACACAGCATTGTCGCCCTCCTATCCTCAACGCTTCTTAACCGATCGCTCCCTACAAGCGATCCCTGCTGACAGACGCTACAGCCATCGCATGTGTCGACTGTCGATCAATTCCAATTCGATCCACAGATGGAACAATACGTTTGATTCCGCACCTACGACTTGCCGTTGATCGGCCTTCCTCTTCTCCAAGGACACGTCTCTTCGTATTCCTACGGCATCCAATAATGACACGATCAAGTCTCTAATAACACGATCAAGTCTCTATGCGTCAATTCTGATAAGCCAATCCCATCTTCGCAGATTAGACTCCCATCTGTTGTAACAACTGTAATTCCGGATTATGAGTTAATTAATCTATTTTCTGTTTTTCCAGCGCTTAACCTGGATCCACGTATAATCCCGTGTTAAGCAATCCTCCATAATGAGACTGCACGTTCATTCTCGTGTTGTAGATTAACTAATATTTCCTCGGCGAATTTGTCGGAGAAACATGTCTCATTTTGTCTGTTTCTAACATAATTGGGCTTCATGTATCCATTTCGTATGTCATTGATATTTTCCATATTTCATTGATATACACATGTATATCATTGACATACTTAGTATCGGATCCTATGCCTCTGAATTTTCCTGTACTACTTTCTTGTGATACTTTGTTGTGTCCGATTCTTCTATCAATGATCAATTCATTTGGTCGTGACTCTTTCTTTTGTTTTCTGTGATAGACTTCCTTCGGTGCCTATATTGCCTTGTTGGTCTTCATATGCCCGAGTGTCTATCTATCAGTAATCTAGTCTCACTCCTCATTTCATTCATTGTATTCGTAAGACTGTACGTTGTTCGTTTTGCCGCGCATCTCATTCATGTATGTGTGCGCGCGTCGGTCTGTTTTCTTATTCGTTCATATTTAACCGCACGTAACGGTTAAATCTTGTTTTTACTTAACAACACGATTTGCTGGTTTTTCTCCCCTAAATCCATGATCTTGGTTTAGATTCCTATCGAATTTTTAGAGGGAAGCATACAACATAGTTTTTAGACATGGATTTTTAGTGTGGTTGCTTGATAGCTAAATTTTGGTACTTAACTTTGTTTTTACATTGTCATGAATTCATTTAGAAGATTTCTGAATGCGTTACTGTTCAATGGCTTGGTGAGGATGTCTGCATAGTTGTCCTGTGAATTAATATGACTGATGGATACAACTTTTCCGGCTTGGTGTTGTCTGACAAAATGATAGGCCAGTGCGATTGATTTCTTGTTGAGTGAACTTGCAGGATTGGTTGAATTGATTCCTACACTCTTGTTATCCACATAGATCTCTGCCGGTTTGGTTACAATCACTCCCATCGATCTAAGATGATATCTGAGCATAATGGCCAACGCAACCGCATCTTTCAGGGTAGTAAATTCAGCTCCAAATGTACTGGTATGAACTGATGTTTGTCTCTTTGACTTCCAGTAGACTGGCATACACCCAACGAATGCAATCAATCCAGTGATACTCCTTCCAGTAACCAAATCATGTGCGTGGTCACTATCACAAAATATGTTCACGTCCATTTCAGGGATTAGAGGCACCGGAAACATTGGATCCAATTCTTCCTTGTAATATTTGTAATGATGTGTAAATTCTTCGTATTTGAGCTTGACGTCACCATTTGAACTGATCCTTGGGGGTCTTGGATCCACTAGAATTCCTTTCTTCTTGTATTTCTTCAAATATCCCAGGATATGTCTAGCCATTTGTAAATGACCTTCTCATGGTCCAGCTGCAAATCTCGAGAGAGATGATACTGCAAATGCAATATCGATTCTTCCAGATAACACTAGCCACTGTCCTAGACCAATGATATGTTGAAATTCCTTGTGTTCAGGTACTGTCAGTAGTGGCGAGTCATCCAGTTTTGGGTGACAATCAGTTTTCATTGGCAAATTTTCTTTCTTGAGGGTCACTGAATATTTCTCTTGATACTTCCGAATGACTTTACTGATATATTTGGTAGAGTTCATCAGCAATCGTCCATCTTTGATTCTTGTCAGGCTTGTACCAAGGTAATACTGAGGTTCTGATTCGACATTTCTCAGTGCAAATTCTTGTTCAATTCTGGCTATCCAATCTTGAGGTTTCTTTCCTATTACCATAAGATCATCGACATGAGTACCAATATATGTGTAACCTTCTCCTTCTTTCTGCAGCCATAAATCTGGGTCTGCTCGTGACGGTCGAAAACCCAAGTTCATGAGTGTATCAGCCAGGAAATCCATAAAAGCTCTACCGCTAACTGCCAGTCCATACAGCGCTCTTTGTATTTCTACCTTGCATCCTTTCTTTTCACCAAACTCGTCTCCAGCCCACACCCATACTTTTTCTTGAACCGGTGCAGTTGGAAATGCATTTCCCACATCTGCTGTCATCAAATCCAGTTGTTGGTGTTGTGCAATTAGGAATAGTAAGTACACAGATAAACTGTTGATTTGACTGGAGTATGTGTTGTATTCACTCGAGTCGACTCTGTGACCACCTGCTACCAAACGACTCTTGTATCTGCCATCTTCACTCTTGATATCCCAGATCATCTGTAACCTTGCTTGTTGCCATCCTTCTTCTTTTTGAAATTCTTTTTCTGCTGAGTGCTATTTGAAACATTTTAGACGTTCCAAATTATCCATCTCCTTCTGGATTGAGTCTTTCCATTTTGTATTGCCAGCTTCAGCATCAAATTGCATACATTCTTCATAGGTATTTGGAATCTTCTGTCCATACTTTTCACGATTCGTCTTCTTTGCCATTCTTTGATTCCTGGATGGTTTCTTCTTGACTGCGCGTTGAATACTCTTGCGTATTAAGGACTTCATAAATCGTATTCTTCTGACAATACCTGATTGTTGTTTTATTACTATTATTTTCCTTCTGAATCCGGTCCGTTGAAGGTCTGATTCAAAGGCTTCTGAAGAACAGCAACGCTGCGTTAGTGTGTCAGTAGACGAACGATTGTACTCTACGCGTGACAATTGTGTTTGGATACTTTCGGCAACGGATAATCGGACTACAGGCAAGACTAGGGAAACGCCAGATCTCTTCTTGCTGTGACTTGTTCAGATTGCAGCGAGACAGACCTTAGCATGTAGATTACAAGTAGTTGGTTGCAACTAGTGTGAATTTTGGGATATAAATCAGTTGAATGTTAAAAGTATGAGATAAAGTGAAATCTTGCCGAAATGCAAGATATCTCTTTTATTGAGATGAATACGTTGCAACTGCTGTTGCGTAGTGATGAGATTACTCACTGATTATTTCCGTACGTGTATTGGTCGTTGACCATATATATCTGTATGCATGTATATATACTGTGTGAGAATCACATGCCAACGGTTTTCTTCTCTTGTTCCGTTCGGAAGACTCCATGAATTGTTTATCATTAAGATCAGGAATTGCTCCCGTAGCTCGTGTGATATTTTATGAAGTCAGAGTTTGCTCACCGAAGAACGATGGCAATACTGTAAAACAGGGATTGCTCACCGTTGATGCGCGATGGGAATCGATGCACCGTGGGAATTGATATGCCATGGGAATCGATTACTTTGGTTGATACGGGACTCATTGATTTGTACGAATAGGATATCTACCATCTGGTAGCTTTGGTACTTCTGGTCATGAAAGGAATTTAATACTCCCCATGTCTCCTTGTGAAAAGTCATCACGCTCTACATGATGCTTCCATCATCTTGGAGAAGGTCGCCGGTATTCCCACAAAAGTGGAAGATGGGCTTGAGCAGTGGATACACAACTGAGTGTCCCCAATGCTTGGTGAGAATATCTGCACAGTTATCCTTACCTGGGATGTGCATCATTAAAATGAAACCTCTCGCTATCATGCTCCGTACGTAGTGAAACGATAGAATGTTGTGACGCATATGCAACCTTGCGTAAAGAAAGGTCGACGTTTGGATCATCTTTTCGTTGTCACCCCAAGAATAGGAGATATCATGGACTCGTGTTCCGAGGTATCGGAATGAGTGGCGTAGATCGACGATCTGTTCGGTGCAAGTTCTTCCTGCAACAAATACAGCTCCAAAGGTGGCTGTTTCTGTAGTAGACTGCTTCTGCGAGAACCACATCATGGGAGTCTTGTTCGCGAAATGGAGAATGCCGGTTACAGCCTTACCACTAAGAATATCATGCATGAGGTTGGTGTCATAGAAGTGTGTCAACACTACTGTCTTCCCAAGCGGCGCAGGAGCGTCGTTGGGTAGCTCTTCAGAATGCTCCCCATAGACGGTATTGGACCAGTCGATGGTGTCGGGTTTAGTCAATATAAAATCTGGGGGTTCCACGCGGAATCTGATTTTAAAATGTCTAAACTTGGAGATATATCCATAGATACGTTTTGCACGTTTGAGATGCCCAACTCGTGGTTGAGCTCTGAAACTCGAGAGTGTCATCACGGGTGTTTGGACATCGAAACGGCCAATAGCGATGATCCATTGGAGTGAACCGATCATACTTTGGTATTTCTGTATACCAGTTTCTTCGAGAAAGGCTGAGGAGTCCAATTCGTTCTCCGCGATGGGTGATTGGAACCTAGTGCTAGGTTTGCATCTGAACATTTGTTCGCAAGACGCTTCCATCTTTTCGATGAACTTTATGGGATTCATGTAGAGAACACCATGCGCGTCGCGCTCAAATCCGCAACCTAGGTGAAAGTTCATAGGTCCGGATCCCTTCAGTTTGAAGTTATATGGTGACGACTGCAATATCTTCAAGAAGGAATTGGGATCGGCCATGCAAAGACATAGGTCATCGACATATGTGCATATAAGTTCATATACACGTTCACCATGCTTGTTCGTTCCAGGCTTGAGGAATATTTCTGGTTCTGCGTGGGATCTTTCGAAGCCGAGTTCGATGAGACAAGCTGCGAGTAAGTGAAAAGAATTCACCGTGTAACGCGTACTGTACGAAAAGTCATAAGGGCAAATAACCTTATTCGTAAGGTTATTTAACTTGAGTGAATAATCGTCGGCGTTTCCATGTGGTTTGTCTCTTTACCGAATTTCCCCATCAGCTCACTCTTCGAAGAATTAACAACTCTAAAACACTATCATGCCCTAAAACCTCCGTACAACCTAGTACTAATTCTACGTAATAAGGTACAAGCAATGTGATATTCCAATGAGAATATCACGGCGAATTATACGGTAAAAAGACCGGTCAAAGATGGTTTTGCATGTGTTTTGCGTCTTATTTACGTGTGCTTTGTATGCTGAGAATTACCGTCGATTATACGGTGTATTACCGCGTAATTTGACAACGATTAATTAACCTGTCGATCGTCACAGACAAGGCCGAATGAACTGTAACAATGATTATGATTACTCTTGCTCACTAAATCAATCGATCGTAAGACCGATTGCGTTTGTTGTTTGTTACGACACACTTTTTCTAGTTTATCAGACCCACAGCACTCTACGAGCTGTGGAGGACGAATGGCGTTTCCACCGAGAAACGCAGTTGAGCTCGAAGACAAAGAATCCGGATTAGCCTGATCAGCTACCGGCATCAACCCTCAAGGATGTAAAAGGGGCAGTTGCTTGTGGAGCCCTGGAATAGACCAACACCAGGGCGGCCTCCCTTGAAAGAAGAGGCCTAAGACTCGAACCAAGGTGGTGGCTCCACCGGGATACGAGATCCAGCAAAACAAGCAAGGGAAAAGACACTGGACGATTCAGCAGAACGAATCGCCCAGGTTGGCATCAGTTGAAAGGAATCAATATTCGAGAACACTGATCTTTCACTGAAAACAAGAATGAGTGAGCCAGAAGATTGAGCCTGAAGTATTCTGTGGTGAAACAGATTGGAAGGAACAGATTGCAAAGAGCATCTGCCCGGAAGGAACAGATTGTAAAAAGCATCTGCCCGCACGAAAAAAAACGAAAATCCAAAGATATGAGAACACCAAATTCCGAAGATCGGAAAGATCCAAAAAGAAAAGAGAACACCAAATTCTCAGGAAGCAATCTTTAACCACAGAAATACAGAATGAGCAAAAATCCCGAGAAAGGATAGGAAAGCTCACAATCTTAATTTGCAACAAAAGCAAAAGCTCACACAAATACAGACAACCGGAACGAAAATTCGATCCGAACAAAAGTATACAAACCAGAACGAAAATTCGATCCGGATAAATACAAATCACTCGGCAGTCACAAACGATTAATACCCATCTCTCACATCCAACCCTCGATTCTTACACTCTTCCACCACATACCACCATCGATTGAATATTAAATATTCCATCAAATATCATCCATCGAATACTCCGAATAATCCGAAAACTCTCTTCAAAGTGACCATCCGACCATTAGAATACACAATTCACCACCATGGTACGAACTAGAGCGGAGGGCGACATGGAAGAAACAAAAATGGAAGTGGATGAGAAGGACGATTCACAGAATTCTAATGAAAACAATGGAAGAAGTATGCAAGAAAGGGAAGATTTGGAAGATAAAATCATGGAAGTCATGGAAAGGGCCTTTGGGGACCCAGAAACAAACTCAACCATGAAGAGAATCATCGACCAAGAAATAAAGAAGAGAGTCAGGGCAATGAGAGATGCAGAAAGAAGGGGTGTGAATCCAGATGACGCGGATAGTGAAAATGATGAGGACGGACGAAATGATGCTGACCAAAATACAGGGAACGCAAGAGCTGAACGACTGGGAAGAAGGTCGTCCCAACCCAGGATAAAAATCAGGGGATTCAACAATGGTAGATTTCTGAACCCAGAACAGCTTGCTTTCAGGAGCAGCCTAATGGATTTTGGTATCAACTATGAATCAGCTGAAGAAATTATGAGGGGAGGGATGTCTAATATTCGTGAAATTACAGACCTCAACAAGGAAAGCATTAAATCGTTCATGCATGGATTGAAATCTATCAGTCCAGACTGTCCCAACCCAAAAAGTATCCACTATGGTAACAGACTTTCATCGAGGCTTCTCACGTGGGCAAATTGGGCCCGGTATCAACCATTGATTGGAGTCAAGCCAAGGGCTATCGACTGGAACGCAAACCCAAACAACCTGGAACTGCAGCAATTCAGAATCAAAATGATGGAATCAAGTGTGAAATCACAGGAAAAGGCAACTCCACCCGAGCTAAAGGATCTCACAAAATTCAGGGAATGGGAGGAAGGCTTCCGACAAAACCTGAGATACAGATTCAACTCCGAGGGATTCCCAATCTTGTATGTCATAAGACCCCAAGAAAAGGAAGAAGTTACTGACGAAGCCAGGGCTGGAACAGTTGGGCAAAGTACAACAGATACTTATCCAACTTGGAGTGATTACAATGAAAGATGTGGCGTCCTGTCAGGTCACCAGTACGATGAGGACAACAATGTCGTCTGGAGGTTGCTGTGTGATGCAACAAGAAGAGGTCCTGGGTGGGAATATGTGGCACATTTCCAAAACACTGCACTGAATTCTGGTAATGCCAGAAACGCTTTCATTTCTCTCATGCAACATGCTTACACTGATACCAATATCACTATGGTTCTGAATAAGACATACCAGGATATGAAAGATTCACACTACACTGGAGATTCCAAGGGTTATGACTGGAACAAGCACAAGCGAAATTGGACTGCTTTTCATGGAACAATCCTGAGATTTGAAAAGAATCATAACGAAAGAAGATTTGTTTGGGATTTTATCAATTCAATCAGTGATGAGCGACTTGATGCTGCAAAAGCAGATGCAATTGATGAGAGCAAAGACTATCGTGACAACTTCAATGAATGTTTGATTCTATTCACCAATCGTCTTGGATTGAAAAAGCTTGCAACCGGGAAGAGTAAAAGAGGTTCCAGAAGTTTGTATTCTATGGGCACAACCAGCAACAAAAAGCAAAAGACAACTGGAACCTTTACAGGAAAAGTTGAGTGCAAGCCCTATCCAACAAGTGTTTATAAAACAATGTCAAAAGAACAGCGCCAGGAGCTTTACCAGATGAGACAGGCTAAAAAGAAAAGAAATCTCAAGGCTGCTGAGACTAAAAAGAAAGAAACAGAAAATGAAGGCGCGGGTGACAGTTTTGGATCAAAATCTAAGAAATGACATAATAACCGGACACTATCACTAGAACACAAATTGTTAAAAATGGTGAGCCGGTCATTATACCAGATGAATGTTCCTGTAGGTTTTGATGATGGGGAAAATGAAGAAGGATATTGTGAGTTAGACTCACATGCAGATACTACCGCAGCAGGAAGCAATATGGTATTGCTGAACCCTGATCAAATCACAACACACGTTGATGTTGCACCTTTTTCTGAAGAATACAAGCCCATCAAGAAAATACCCATTGGAAGCTGTGCGACTGCATGGACGAATCCAACATCAGGCCAAGTATATATCATAGTGTTCCATCAAGCACTGTACTTTGGGGACAAATTGAAAAACAGCTTGATATGTCCAAATCAAGTGAGGGACTGCAATTTCAACTCTGTTGAAGAGACACCTCGCCAATTTGATCCAAGATCCAAGCATGGAATTACAATTCAAACTCCACTGGAGGATGATGATCCGAAGAAAGTTTTTATCAAACTGAGTATGAGAAACGTGATCTCATATTTCCCCACAAGAAAGCCCACAAGAATTGAACTTGACGAATGTCAACATTTGATAGCAACAAATGATACCCCCTGGGATCCACATTCACTGAAGTTCAGGATGGCCGAGCTAGCCATTGACAATGGAGATCCAATTTCAGGGGACCAATTCAGCCTTCAAGCTATGTCGACCGAAGAGGACCAAGCAATGGAGGAAAGTTCTGTTGTAACAGAACCTGCTAGTAATGTTACAAATACACTTCCCAAGACCAGCTTAGGAAAAGAAAGGCATCCAAGTGTCATGCAGCAATGCAAACTGATGAGGGTTCACCAAGTATCCACAAGGAGAATGCTAACTGAATGCCAGATTGCAACAGATGGGAATATTGCTCATCGAATTTCTTCAGTAAGGAATATTTCAAGCGCGCAAAGGGTAGACCAATTTTTGTTTGATGATACAGAATTTGACTTTATGGAAGCTCCTGAAGAAGAATCAAAACAGGCCCCTAGCTTGCAAGAAATTGACAATACACTTGAAAGGAGATCTCTCGACAGAAGAAATCAATGGGGGCCATCAGTGATTACAATTGAAGGTCCAAACAAAGTTGACTGTGAACGCCTAGCCAAAACTTGGAACATTAGTTTCAAGAAAGCTGAGCAGACATTGAAAGTCACGACGCAGAAGGCACTCAGGAATTTGCAATCACCATTGATGAAGCGGCTGCCTACTCAGCGCTTCAGGAACAAGAGAGTCGCACAAGGAACCTGGTACACTGATACATGGCATGCACGAACCACGAGTATTATGAGGCAAGAAAAATGTGCACAGATCTTTACAAATGGAAATGGATTTGAAGTATTTATACCAATACAGGACAAATCACAAGCCCACCAAGGATTGAAGACATTCATTCATGAAATTGGAATTCCAGAGCATTTGATTTCTGATGGTGCGCCAGAACAAGGATCCCCAAGAACCTACAAAACACACTGGAATTCAATTGTAAAGCGCAACCATATCCATCAGACATTCATCCAGCCGCATTGCCCATTCCAAAATCGGGCAGAACAAGCAATTGGCCATCTTGGCAGTGCAATCACAACCAAGTCTGCAAAGAAGAAGTCACCGAGAAGATTATGGTCATTTTGTGGTGAACTATGTGCTAATATCAGGCAGCGAACAGCCTCCAACAACCCTTCTTCAATGGGGAGAACCCCATTTGAATTGGTCCATGGCTATAGACCGGATATTACATTATACACTTCATCAGAATGGTATGATTTTGTGTTTTATTATGAAAAAGGTGATTCTTCCACCCGAGGTGTTGAAAGGCTGGCGCGATGGTTGGGCCCCTGTGGAAATAGGGTAGGTGGGGGGGATTGTTTTTGGCTACTGCCCGAGTCGGCAATACCAATATCTACAAATTCAATAAGACCCGTCAAGGAATTTGAATGGCGGGACAGAGATATCCTCAGAAGAATGGAAGCAATTGACAAATCAATTGAATCCAAGATTGGAGATGAAGTAAAGGATAGCGCATCATTCTTCCAGGAAAACTACCCAGAGCCCCAAATAGAGCTATTTGAGAATCAACCAATAGAAACACCGGATATGAAACTTGAAATGGCTGAGCCAGAAGCATCGGTAGAAGATGTTGATGAACCAGATGAATATCTGGGAAATGAAGTGATCATTGAAAGAGGTGATGAAAGACTCAGGTGCGTTGTCAAGGACAGGGTTCGCGACTTGCAAAACAGACCAATAGGAATCAGAAATGAGAATCCCATACTAGACACGAGGCTGTATAAATTGCAACTACCCGATGGTACAATGGAGGAATACACGGCAAATATTGTGGCAGAAAGTCTGTATAGTTCTGTTGATGATGACGGACGGATGTTCACTTTACTGGATGAGCTCATTGACCATGAAAAAGACAACACTGCTTTAAGTGATGAGGAAGCGACAACTATAGCAAAAAAAATGGCAGGAAAACCCATAAACCTACAACTAGGGGTTGGAGAATTTTAGCCAGTTGGAAAGATGGCACTGAATCTTGGTGTAAGCTAAGCGATGTGAAAGAGTCATTTCCAGTGCAATTGGCTGAATATGCTATCAACAATAACCTTGAAAAAACACCAACTTTCAGATGGTGGGTGCACAAAATTTTGAGAAGGAAGGATCAAATCCTTAAAGCGGCCAAAACAGCAAAGTATTGGTTGAAGACTCACAAATATGGAGTTGAATTGCCACATTCAATCAAACAAGCGCTGGCTATTGATAAGAAAACAGGGACTGACCACTGGGAAAGAGCAATTCATAAGGAAATGACAAATAACATGGCAGCGTTTGAATTTTCTGATGATGATGTTATTCCAGTTGGCCAAAAGCAGATAACAACCCACATGATCTTTGACATCAAGCTAGGATCCCTAAAAAGGAAGGCTAGGTTGGTAGGGGACGGTCATAAAGTCCCTGCAGTGGCAAAAGAAAATACTTATTCATCGATTCCCAGTCGAGACTCAGTGAGAATATTCTTTCTGCTGGCAGCGCTGAATGATCTGAAGGTTCTATCAGCTGATATTCAAAATGCATATTTGACAGCCCCAATTAAAGAGAAATACTTCCTAAAAGCGAGAGAAGAAGATGGTTTCCCACCTCACCTTGCAGGAAGGCCTTGCAAGATTGTCCGAGCATTGTATGGACTGCCGGTTGCTGGTGCATCTTTCAGGTCATACCTCACCCAGCATTTGAGAGATCTTGGATATTCACCTTGCAAGGCAGATCCGGATGTGCACTTAAGAATTGAAACCAGGAAAGATGGATCCAGATACTGGGCAATGCTCATTGCATACGTAGACGATATCTTATGTTCTGGCGAAGATCCAAAGTTCCAGCTTGAAAACATTGAACGAAAGTTCAAATTGAAGGATGATACGATTGAAGAGCCAACTCTGTATTTGGGAGCTGATATTGGGAAATTCTACTTTGAAGGTGATTCAAAGCCAAGATGGTCATTATCAAGCACTAAGTATACAGCGAAAGCTGTTGCAGCAGTCGAACAAGAGTTAGGAACTGAAAAATATGGTTACAAGTACCTACCAAAATCAGCGTCCAGTCCACTGTCACATGATTACCGACCGGAAATTGATATATCAGAAGAATTGAACCCTGAATTGCAAAATTATTACCAAGGTTTAATTGGAGTTCTCAGGTGGATTTGTGAATTAGGAAGACTTGACATAGTAATGCCAGTCTCACTGATGTCAAGGTATTTGGCACAGGCAAGGATCGGGCATTTGAATCAGTTGTTTCACATATTTGCATATTTAAAAAAGTACAACAAGTCAAAATTGGTTTTTGATGATACTGTACCAAATGTTGATGAGAGTAAATTTCAAAAATGTGACTGGTCTGAATTTTATCCTGGTGCTGCTGAAGTCATACCAGCAGATATGCCTGAAGCCTTGGGAAAGCATGTAACAATGAGCTGTTTTGTTGACGCCGACCATGCTGGATGCAAGGCAACAAGGAGATCTCATACTGGTGTTATTATCTTCATTAATAATGCACCGATCATTTGGTTTTCCAAAAGACAAACAACAGTTGAGACATCAACTTTTGGATCTGAAATCATTGCTTTGAAAATTGCAATCGAATTGGTTGAAGGTCTAAGGTACAAGTTGAGAATGATGGGTGTTCCAATTGATGGTAGCACAAATGTGTATTGTGATAATGATTCAGTTGTCACAAATGTTACACGACCTGAAAGCCCATGTAAGAAGAAGCACAACAGCATTGCATACCACAAAGCGCATGAATCTATTGCAGCAGGAATTATCAGAGTTGCAAAGGAACCAGGTTCAACAAATATTGCTGATTTGTTTACAAAGCTAATGAGCGGCGCTGTTTTCCGGGAACATTGTTCTCGTTGCATGTGGTAAAGTAAAGAATCAATCATTCGGTGGAATGTTCGATCGATTGTTCGATTGAAGTAACAAGTTGATTTTATATTCGATCTGCAATGAGCATTTCGAAGATGGATAATTTGATCCATGAATACAATTTATCAAACTGGCAAGGATCAGGGCAAAATGCCATGATACAAGCCAGAATGAAAGGCAAAACGCCGCCCCATTTCTTTTTGATAGGGCCTCTGATGGTAGACTGGATACAGTTTGGTATTCAACTCACGATGAACATATTAAGCCATAGAATCCAGCCGCTTAACGGTTGGAGGATTTATGACTGAAGGGGACTGAAAAGAATTCACCGTGTAACGCGTACTGTACGAAAAGTCATAAGGGCAAATAACCTTATTCGTAAGGTTATTTAACTTGAGTGAATAATCGTCGGCGTTTCCATGTGGTTTGTCTCTTTACCGAATTTCCCCATCAGCTCACTCTTCGAAGAATTAACAACTCTAAAACACTATCATGCCCTAAAACCTCCGTACAACCTAGTACTAATTCTACGTAATAAGGTACAAGCAATGTGATATTCCAATGAGAATATCACGGCGAATTATACGGTAAAAAGACCGGTCAAAGATGGTTTTGCATGTGTTTTGCGTCTTATTTACGTGTGCTTTGTATGCTGAGAATTACCGTCGATTATACGGTGTATTACCGCGTAATTTGACAACGATTAATTAACCTGTCGATCGTCACAGACAAGGCCGAATGAACTGTAACAATGATTATGATTACTCTTGCTCACTAAATCAATCGATCGTAAGACCGATTGCGTTTGTTGTTTGTTACGACACACTTTTTCTATAAGTCTCCAAAACACTTGCCTGAAGATCTGAGGCCATATAGGGCTTTGTAAATGATCAATAGATGACCTTCCAGCAATCCGAATTCGGGACCTGCCTTGATGCATACTTTCTCGCAGGTAACTGCTTCTAGGTAGGCATTACCTATGTCGGTACCCCATGCTTCCAGGTTGTTCAGTTCAGCTAGGAATAGACACATACGTAGGCCACGGAGAGATACGACACCTGCGTAAACACTGTGGATAGGGGCCTCAGTGAGATTGCCGTTAGCAACGAGACAAGCCTTGTGTCTACCGTCGTGCTTGACAGCATATATCATGTGTACCTTGATCTGTTGGAACCCGGGGGGAATGGAACTTGTCTTGTACACGCCTTTATCAATGAATGTATTGTATTCATTGAGCTGTTCCATTTCCAGAGTGGTGGCGTCTGCCCATTTCGTGTTTCCGTTGGCTTGATCAAATCGGAGGGCTTCTTCGTGGTTATGAGGTACTTTGAATCCGTATTGGTACTGTGGAGTTGTACGGAAAGAACGAAGTTTGGCTTGGTGCACGAGTCGATCAAGTTTCTTGGTTCGTCGTGCTAGGTTGATGATTTGCTTAAGGCGTTTCCAACCCGGGAGGTCAAGCAAGTTGTTGTCTTTCCCATATTTCGCAACGGTGACAGGGTCATCAGCCGCAATGTTGGCCAGAGGTTCATATGTGCGTTCCATATTTTCCCATTCAATCCAAAGGTTATACTTGGAACCTTTGTACTGGGGGTGCTTGTTATCCAGCGGGCCTTGGTGTCCTAGGATGCGGCGAAATGACCAAAGTTTGCCGTCTTCTTGTGTTGAATCACGATGGATGTAATTCATGACATCATTGTATGCAATGATATCGTCAAGTACGTCATCAGAGTGTTTGCACTTGAACTTGATGAAGTCTTTGTTGCGTTCAAGACTGTCTTCAACATCAACGATGGTAAGACGCTTCCGGGTGCCATCGGGGTTGGTTACAAGGAAGGATTGTCCTTGTAAATCGGCAATCGGGACCGTAGGAATGATAATGGGGTTACCATCATCGTCAAATTGTGCGTTACCTTCTTCGTCGGTAACAACTACCTGTGATGGGTCTACTGAAGGAGTAGCAGGGTTGGTGTGTGGAGTTGTGACGTCACTAACATCAAAGTATGCTAATTCCGGTGGATCAAAATCATCTTCAGTAAGGAGAACGCCATCGGAGGTCTTGCTGAAGATGTGTGTCATAGGAGTACCATCAAAACTCTCCCCATAGTTGTTAGGGAGTGGAGAAGGTGACCAGCTCGGGCTGTCATCGACCTTCTTATAAAGAAAGCTCGGTAACGAGGGGTGGGCGGGTGGTTGAAGAATAGTTTGAGTGCCAGATGCGGGAGGCGTCGTACCTGGTTGTTTGTTGGGTACAGATGGGATGGTGTCATTGGCAGTGTCAGAATTAGCGGGTGAAACGCGAGGGGGAACTGAGTTGCCCTGTTTTGTAGACTCGTCAATGGGGTTATTCTGAGTGGTATACTCCCCATGTTTGAATGCTGGAGCGTCTCCGGTGGCGTATAAACGGGGCAAGGAATCCTTGGCGTTACGCCATTTGATGAAACCATCATCATTGAATAGGCCGGCGTGTTTGTTGCGGGACTCAGGCGTAAGAGCAGAGCGGACACCGGACCGGTCAAGTAACTTGTTGGTAACGGGATCCCAGATTCGGAAGCAGAGTCCATTGCCAACATGTTCGGCGATGCCGACGAAGTGACCTAGACGTTTGGTAGACTGGGTACCAAAAGGGGAGTCATTGGTCTTGAAGTAAACAGGTTCAAACCAGAAGAAACTGGTGTATGCGCTGATGTCGCCAAGTGTACCGGTAGCAATGAAGACCGGCTGTTTGTCTGACAGCGTAGGATCAGAAATAACATTGAGGAGACCAGCGACGTATGTCATGCACAGTAGCCATAGGTGTGGTGGTGTGCCTGTGCGATCCATGTCGCGATTGACAATACGTTTGAACGTTTGATATCGACGTTCAAATTGATTTTGGTGTTGGTGATAAGGTTCACTTTGCCAGAGTCCAATCCAAAGCATTTTGAGATAATCGACGACCTTCTTACTAGATTGGTAGTTACCGTGGTCGCAAAGAAGGCGAATGGGCCTGCCCCAATTTCGAACAAAGTTCTGGAAACAAGATAGAAAATCGCCGGTGGTACGCATTTCTTCAAGGTGTATAATATGTGACTTGCGGCCGAAGAAGATCTGAGCAATCTTGGAGCCACCATCAATTGCAGGGACATCTGAATAGACAGCATCGGACATAACATCGTCATTGAAGGGGCAAACGTTCATGGCCGGTTGGGGGGAATGGAAACGTTTGAAAATGTTTCCATCAGGGCTAGCCGCTAATGAACCATATTGGGTTGAGTTTTCAAACGTGGCTTTGATGCAATCGGTGGAAACCCAACAAAAGAAAGGTTTCAGGGATAAGTAGTCATGTTCGTTGGGGTATCTCTCACAGGGCATAGCTGCAATACGTGTAGTATCACTGGCAGTACAATCCGTTGGAAATGCAGTGACTGTCCCAGAGGCATCAGGTAAAGTGCAGCATGTAAGGCGTTCTTGATGAATGTAGTCGGTGGAAGTAAGCCAAAATGAGCGATCGTTGGTCCTATGGTCATTAATAGGAAGGAAGGGAGACCGAGTGGATTGGCTGGAATATGAACTGAGAGACGTGACCGTGGAAGAGCCGGGGGACACAGAGATATCCAATCCTTCAAGGCAATGTGGATTTCCGTATTCGTCGTAATCGGTATATGGGAGTTGCTGCGGCTGAGGAGGATATTTCTGGAGAAATTGTTCATCTTTTACATTGATCGTGGTATCAAGAACAGATGGGTCCCAATGTTTATCGGATGTCATGATAACATGTGGGAGCGTGTCAAACTCAATAGTCGTGTACTTTCGCATCGCAAGATATGGTAAACCATGAAACCATGTCGTATGCTAAGAGGCAGTGCATACGTCCAAGAACTGTTTCTCTACCCCCCGCGGGCTATCGCGCGGTATTTTTACAATTCTCGACCCTATTTTTTAAATTTCCTATCTTTTTAGGTCGCGTGTCTACTAAAATACCTCGCGCGTCGCACACCTTTACTTTTGAGACAATATCTCGTCACTCCTCAAATAAAATAACTATTTTAGAGTTAAGGATATCATATTCGTTTCGTGACAAGCACTATTTTGTGTACAACTTGTGCATGAATGACTTATTTCATTTTCTCAACATGTTTCCACCATACCGGTATAATGGGCTCCGACTATTAAAGTTCGAGAATCCTCTCTCGACTCTATGCCCATGATGTATAGACAGAGGTGCATGCAGTTACTGTAATAATCGGGGTTAATAATAATTATGAGTACTACTGCTATCTTGTATGTGTGGGCGCTTGATACCTATCTGTGTTATCACCAGTAGAGGTACAAGCAGAGGTGCGGCGCTGTCGATTCCGATACGTCGCATTGCTGATTCCGATACGACGCTGACACCCCTCGAGGTGCAAGCAATGATGTCACTGACAGGCGCGCGCATTGCGCGCGCACTTGAGGTGCGAATCTTGCTGTCACTCGAGGTGCGAACTTACGTTCGTACGCGTTTACACTTCGAACACCGACCCAAATCCTCAACTCCAACTCAAATCCCATCTCCAACTCCATGTCAACTCCAAGTCGAATCCACCCCAGGCGGGCTATTGCACTCAAGGGTTTTGTTCCTTTCTAATGGCAGGAAGAGCCGCTGTATTTTCAGAAGCTACACTGTCGGAATCGCCACTCAAATCTTGTTCGCTCTTAAATAACCCGCTTGGTGGATAGATGCTGCTGGTTACATTCGGAACGACTTGATGATTGCTAGTAGGATTGACGCTATCCTTTTTAACATTTGGATCATTTCTTTTTCCTGCACAAATCTTACGAATCTTTTTTTGGATTCGAGCAGTCTCTTTCTTGTGATAAACAAGCATTTTCCGGAGTTCTTGTTTGAGATTGGCTGGGTGTTCCTGAACCACCTTTTGTATTTTGTAAATTCCCTCCATGGTTGGTTTGACTGTCGATTGGAAGATTAGTATTAGTAGTATCAGTAGAGTAGATTATCTATTCGAAGATTAGGTAGTAGTAACACCTAACACGTTGGTATTTGTTTTGCTCGTCGGAAAGATAATGAAATAATCAATTATAATGATGAAGTACTAGTGAAAATAATGTATTACTAGTATCTACTAGTAATAACTCATGCAAAATAGCGTAGTTTGTTTTACCGGTACATGAAAGCCGGAATCAACTCGATCGCAATCAACAAAAAAATCGTCCACGATTTCCATTTCGATAATCAACAACGCAATTGTCCACGATTTCCATTTTGATTAAGTACTACTAGTGAAAATAATGTAGTACTAGTATCTACTAGTAATAGATCATGCAAATTAGCGTACTAGTTGGTTTTACTGGTACATGAAAGTCGGAATCAACTCGATGGTAATCAACAACACAATTGTCCACGATTTCCATTTCGATAATCAACAACGCAATTGTCCACGATTTCCATTTCGATAATCAACAACGCAATTGTCCACGATTTCCATTTTGATAATCAACAACGCAATTGTCCACAATTTCCATTACGATTCACATTTCCGTGCACCTTATGGAAGAACTGACGCGCCTGCCAATGATTTTTTGGAAGAACTGATATGATTGACCCGTCCGGCGCTGTGCATTAACCCTCTTAATGAGTTGATTGTACGTACTGTTCACTACTAAACATATTGTACGAGGAATGTTGCAATCATCACTAAGTAGTAATGCATTTACTTTACGGACCATTTTTGCAATCAAAGTATGGTAGTAAGGAAATCTACCGTACAAGAAAACACATCACACACCAAGTAACACATGTAATTTTTTCCTTTCAACGATTCATGTTTCTGACCTCCTTCGTTTCGACCCATTCTACTGATATTTTCCTTCAAACAACTCCGCAACATCATGCCTCCTGTTATCAAAACCCCTCTTCTATTCTACTGCCGTTGTTGCGCGCTGAATGGCAAAAACTCCAAGTTTTTAGGATATAAATCCACGGCAAACAAGCAGGGTACTTTGAAATACATCTCTCGTGGCCTAAGAAGACATCTTTATTGTCTTGATGAGTGCCACGATCTTTACCATAGTCAGGGTCTAATTAAACGAAAGATCTATAACCTCTCCACCTCTATCAAAGTGCAGCCTACCTTGCCGTCTGTTCAACATTCTCCGTCAGATTTTGGGATGACTATGACACAAAACGGTCCATCTGTTCCCCCTTCCCATCTCTCCCAGCAACACACTGTCACAAGTCAATCAGCGACGGGTCTTCATTCTGTTCTAAACCAACAGATTGTACATGATGTCTTTTTACCGCCAATGGATTGGAACGCCATTGAATCTTATCTGGCTGTTTCTGCTGTTCAAGATGAAGATGCATTCCCGCTGAATAATGATATCGACAATTCCGATGACGAGGATGACAAAGACGATGGCGTAAATGAAAATAACGACAACAATTCTACCAACAACATTGATTGTGGAGACAACGAAGAAGATTACACTAATGGTTCTGATGTTAACGTCGCTACTGCTCAGCCAGCCCCTCCACCACCATCTTTTCATGAAAGCATTAATTTGAACGAAAGAGAGGATGCATTTCAAAGCCACACAAAACTACCACCGCCCCCTCATCTTCTTGCAGAATTGGAACTCATGAATTTAATGGCCAGACATAAATTGCCACTGAACACATTCAAATCAATTTTCCAGTGGGCAAAGAAAAGTCAAATGAGACCGGGTTTTGATTTTTGCGATGCCAAAATTAGATCTCGGAAAACAATTTTTGACAATCTCCAATCCAATCTTGGTCTGTCCGATATGAAATTTCATCCTCATATACTGAATTGGTTACCTGATAACAAGCCCACTCAGGTGTATGTCCGTTCTTTTAAGGATGCCATTTATTCTCTTCTTTCTGACCAGCAGCTAATGATAGAAGAAAACCTCTCATTTCCCAACTATTCCACCCCTCTATCTCCCGACAATAATCCTGAGTTGAATCCTAATTCTGTAATCTCAGAATTGCATCACGGCTCGTGGTGGAAATCTTCTTGGAAAGAAATTTGCAATCCCAATTCGCAAGAAATTCTTGTTCCTATTATATTTTACATGGACAGCATATCTTTGGATGCGCACGGACGACTTACGTTAACACCATTGAACATGACACTCGGTATTTTTAATGTGGAGACTCGTTCTCGACCTGAAGCATGGACAACTATTTACTTCCATCCCGACCCCGAATGGGAGTCAACCAGACACTCTCGTCCTGCCACTTCGAAGGAAAAAATTCAGAATCTTCACAATGGTTTGGAAGTAGCGTTTCGTTCCTTCAAAGCCGCGTGTAACGAAGACGGTGGTATCGAATGGAATTATCTTCCGTACGCAAATAAACAGTGGAAGGTAAAAATGAAATTTGCCATTGCCTATGTTATTGGCGACACAGAACTTCACGATAAATTGTGTGGAAAATACGGCTCCTTCAATAAGGGTGTCATGCGGATGTGCCGTCACTGCAACTGTTATTCTCCGAACATAAACATTCCTTCTGTTCAACCTGCAACAAAGAAGTGGTCACCTGTTGATTTCCGTTGTTTTCCCGGCACAGATCTAAACGATATCAATAAGAACTTCAAAAACAACTCTCATCATAACATCAGGAATGTATTTCATGATTTATGCTTTGGTACTAATCAGAACAACATTCATTTTTCAACTCCCGGTGAATGTTTGCACATGCACCAGCTTGGTACTGCCAAACGGGCCATCGAGTCAATTGAATTGTTGCTCCGCGGAAGTGTTCCATGTGTTTATGCCCCCAATTTGAAGCACGGTGTGGCTGTTGCTAACAGTATTGGCCATTTAGCACAATGGTACGGTGGTTTGTTATCACGCCAGTCTGATAGAGATTTTCCTCGCACCAAATTTGGGACTCAGCTATTATCAACTACGAAGAAAGAAGGGCATGATTTCTCTGGAATGCTTATTTCTCTTCTGATCGCTATGGTTTCCAAACATGGATCTGACATTATTGGTGACCATCATTTTGTAAAGAAACAGATAGAGGTAATTCAGCTAATTCTATCAATGGAAGAATTTCTTAAACACGGTCGAATGAAATATGGTTCCTTAAAGAATCTCCCAAAAACAATTGTTCACTTTATTAATTGTATAAACTCAACATGTCACAGGAAAGGGATGGGAACAAAACTAATCAAGAATCACCTGTACTTTCACCTACCAGATTATATCTCTTTATGGGGAAGCCCTGCAGGCTGGGATAGTGCTCCCAATGAGTCTCACCATAAAACTGAGATTAAAGCTCCTTCCAAGAACACTCAAGGTAATGCTGCATCACTAATCGGTCAAACGGCGAAGCGAAAGTCTGAGAAAGTGATGCTAAGCCAGGCAACATATCACTTCAACTTGCATCCGCCTGATCCTCCTCCAATTGAACGCCCTGATGGTGGCGGTTCTCATTTTCAAATAATGAGAACCAAGAATGGGGGATCAACAATGAAGTGGCTTCGTTCTACCAACAAAAGCAAACCATTTTTTCCTTCTGACATACTCGACTTTGTTTGTGATTCTGTGCTACCTTTATTGGAGAATCCTTTGCACATTTGTGGAGTTACAGAGCACAATCGTTTCGATGTTGCTTGTGGTTCTAATTTTATATTTCGCTCGCATCCTTCATATAGATCGGACAGTTCCCTGCTCAACTCCGTATGGATGGATTGGTGTTTGATGAAATTGGACTTTGATTTAAATAACAATCCCAAGCTCATACCGTGCCATCTGCTATGCTTTTTAACTGTACTGAATTTGAAGCAGCCATTCAGTAGTATTGGTGGCTATCCAATTGATACAAACGGAATGTATGCTGTGGCTCGTCGGTTTCAAGATGAGCCAAAGAAAACAGCTTCTGAATTTGTCCAACGTGGGAGGCTGATGAATTCCCTGTACCTATTTCATGTCGACACTATTCATTCTGAGCTGGCAGTTGTCCCAGAGCAAGGAAAAGATGGCTCCATAACCAATTGTGATTGGCTAGTGACATCAAATCGTATATCGTGGCTCGATTTCTTTGAAAGCAAAAATGCTGCTACACCACCGTCTTATGAATGTTTGTACAATGCATGCACACTACAGGACGGCATCCAGTTGGAACCATTTGAGATGGCATTGAATGATAATGAATCCAGTGATTCTCTATCCAGTTCAGAGAGCAAAAGCTCGGACAGCAGTTCCGATTGAGTAGCAAGGGTTAATGTAACGGCTAACTTTAAACTATTGTTTAATATTACTATAGAGGGTTAGCTCTAAGCACAGTTTTGCGAGATACATAGGCGCTCATAATATAACAGCCTTTGTATTTCGGATTCGAACAGCTATGTAATACTAATGGATTGAACAATAGAGTATCTCCAGAACACAACGGCACTTTGATATGGTACGTTGGGAAGACAAAATAATAAATCACCTCGTCAGCAGAGGCCGACACTTCCGCCGGAGCAATGACTGTCAAACGAGTGTAGTGCATGTCATCGTCCACACGGCATCTAGAATGGTAGTTGCGACCGATCGAAAATGCTAAGGCCTGCTGCCCAATTGCATTTAGCTTTGTACGAGACAGAATCTGAGACAACACATCCATTTCCTTTGCAACAAATGGTTCCACGTCAATTAAACTATGATGCATATGCTTCACAATTTCAACTGTTTTCTCTTCTAGCTCTAGTTTCATGCTTGGATCGACATGACTTTTGAAAACATACTCACCATTATTTGAATCCAATCTTTCTGGTTGAATTCCAATGATAGCATAATCATCATTGATACTTCCCCGCTTCACTCCTCTTCCAACGGTTGGTTTTGCTCCAACAATAGCAGGAGCGAATTCTCTCAACAAGTTGATATTATTCTTGGAAGCCAGGTGTCGTTCTGCTAAACCTCTTGAAACTTTGGCAAAAATGCGCAACAATGGTTTATAATCGTCAAATGCAAGAATATGCTCGTCTTTCGTACTATCCAATGTATTGAAGTTTCCGATGGACAAAGCCTGTTCCGGTTCATACTTCTTCTTTCCCCCTATTTTGCCACCCCACCAATTGGTTTCCATGTATTTACCTGCCACCACAGTTGATTGGTATTTGTTTTTCAGCGCTACTGTCTTGACAGGTTTGTCAATGGGCTTATATACCCTCTTCCTCTCCGGTTTTATCTGCGACAATTGTTTATAAGTCTCATGGCTGTTCGTCACTGGTGCTGCAATGGTCAGAAAATTTGAAGACATTCTCTGTTTATGTCTTTTCTCATGTTTCCTATTTGCTTTTTGCCTCCTTCCTCGTGCTGACAATTGCTTTCCATTCGTTGTGGTTGGTTTCATTATTGCCGAGACGAATTGCCGTTGGAGGATGACGAGGACGAATCGATTTGCCGATGGAGTGCCGCTTGCCGGTGGAGGTGGAGGAGGAGCGACGTTGGTGGATCGCCGGTGTAGGAGGAGGAGGAGCGACGTTGGTGGAGCGACGGTGGAGGAGCGATTCGATGCCGGATCACCGGTGGAGGAGTAGGAGCTATTCGATGCTGACGATTCGTTGCCGAGCGCCGGTAGAGGAGATGGAGGAGGAGCGACGTTGGAGCGACGGTGTAGGAGGAGGAGGAGCGACGTTGTTGGAGCAGATCGATTGGTGTTGGATCGATTGGTGTTGGATCGATTGGTGTTGGATCGATCCGTTTTGCAGATCAATTCGTGTTGCAGATCGATTCGTGTTGCAGATCGATTGTCGCTTGCCGTTGGAGGAGGAGGAGGAGGAGCGTATCGCTGATTCGTTGCCGCTTGCCGGTGGAGGAGGAGCGTTTCGCTGATTCGTTGCCGCTTGCCAATGGAGGAGGAGGAGGAGCGTTTCGCTGATTCGTTGCCACTTGAGGGTGGTGGAGGAGGAGGAGCGTTTCGCTGATTCGTTGCCGCTTGCCAATGGAGGAGGAGGAGGAGCGTTTCGCTGATTCGTTGCCACTTGCCGGTGGAGGAGGAGCGTTTCGCTGATTCGTTGCCGCTTGCCAATGGAGGAGGAGGAGGAGCGTTTCGCTGATTCGTTGCCGCTTGAGGGTGGAGGAGGAGGAGGAGCGTTTCGCTGATTCGTTGCCGCTTGCCAATGGAGGAGGAGGAGGAGCGTTTCGCTGATTCGTTGCCGCTTGCCAATGGAGGAGGAGGAGGAGCTTCGCTGATTCGTTGCCGCTTGAGGGTGGAGGAGGAGGAGGATCGTTTCGCTGATTCGTTGCCGCTTGCTGGTGGAGGAGTAGGAGGAGCGTTTCGCTGATTCGTTGCTGCTTGAGGGTGGAGGAGGAGGAGGATCGTTTCGCTGATTCGTTGCCGCTTGCCGGTGGAGGAGTAGGAGGAGCGTTTCGCTGATTCGTTGCCGCTTGCCGGTGGAGGAGGAGCGTTTCGCTGATTCGTTGCCGCTTGCCGTTGGAGGAGGAGGAGGAGCGTTTCCCTGATTCGTTGCCGCTTGCCGGTGGAGGAGGAGCGTTTCGGTGATTCGTTGCCGCTTGCCGGTGGAGGAGGAGCGTTTTGGTGATTCGTTGCCGCTTGCCGGTGGAGGAGGAGCGTTTCGATGATTCGTTGCCAAGCGCCGGTAAAGGAGGAGGAGTAGCGTTTCGCCGGTTGTGTCGGAGGAAGGACCGAATGAATGTTCTTGCTGCCGCTTGCTGCTGTTGCTCTCGCTGCCGCTTGCTGTCGAATCGATGAGTCGTTGCCGTTGTTGTTTCCAACGAGCCTATTCAAATAGATGATATGATAATTGAACAAAATGGGTGAGTATCTATTGATGTACTACATAAAGTAAATAATAAGAACAATAATATAATGTACACGCCGACCAATTCGTAATTATCACCAACCAGGAAAATTCCCCGCACCTACAGGGAAAAAGACTAAAGATTTGCCGACGGATCCGTTGTTTCCCCCCCCTCGATCTTCCGACGATCGTTGTTGATTCCGATCCAATTCAATGCCGACGATTTGATGACGACGATTCGTACGATTCGATGCCGACGATTCGTTGCGATGGTTGCTTCCGATTTGATGGTTGCTTCCGATTCCGATTAGATTCGTTGCTTCCGATTTGATGGTTGCTTCGATGGTTTCGATTAGTTGCTTCCGATCCGGTCCTATGAAAATAAGAAGAAAAACAGAGAGGAAATACATTATCAGTAATGCCGGTGGAGTGGAAGACCAATCAAATCAATTGCCGTTGCCGTTGCCGTTGCCGTTGCCGATGCCGATGCCTAGTATCTCTCTCATTCTTACCTTTGCTTGTTCCGACGTTCCGACAACCGTCCCGATGAAATTGTAGTTGCTGCCGTAGAATACTTCTTACTCCATGTCACAAAAAACAGTACCTTGTTCCTGTTGATATAATTGCAAGGGACAAAGCCAGTTCATTGATTTCAAGACGTATATGTAAGGCTGCAGTCCAAACAATATCTATCCAGCAAATTCCCTTCTCGTCAAATGCTAACTACTTCTTTTCCAGTACAAGGCTGTTATTTCGGACTAAAATATCTGACAACAGATCCTCCGGCTCAAAAGAGGTTTTGGATCAAACGTTCTCGGACGGAGTGTTGATTACAAGAACCAACACCCTAGTCAAATAAGTCGGATGTAAGAAGGCAGATTATGAAGTGATTTTTTTTTGTTGCGAGGTAGAAAAAGTGTCTTTTTTGACGCGAGGTAGAAAAAGTGATTTTTTTTGTCGCGAGGTAGAAAATGAAATTACTGTGTGTTTGTGTGAGAGAGTTTTTTTTGCGAGGTAGAAAAAAAAAAAGGGATACTTCAACTCCTGTAGAATCTACACGTTTTTTGTACTAGATAATTCGTACGTACGAAAAAAAAACAATCTCGTACGTACGTACGAAAAAAAAATCAATCTCCTGTAGAATTCTACACATTTTTTGTACTAGATAATTCGTACGTACGAAAAAAAAATCAATCTCGTACGTAGGAAAAAAAATCAATGAGTGATTCCCAGCAATAATAAAGTAATAAAAGTTCGCGACCAAAGTAATAAATCTATTCACATAGTTAATAGATTTATTAACTATTGAATAGAATTTAGCAGTCGAGACTGCATCGACTTGCAAAACTTTATTAACTGAATAAAAACAGAATAAACTCGAACGGAATCACTAAAATCAAATATTTCAGTCACCCAACGCACGAATCAATCATGTGCACCTCTTGCACCTCCCTTGCCGGCATGCTTTTTTGGTGATCATCGCCAATTTTGGCCAGCTGAAAATTTGCGAAAAAAAATTGGAAAGAAAAGAAAGTCCGGAAAGAAACAGCAACAACAGTACGACTACTTGTCTCTCCAGCACAGCAGCATTAGACGCGGCGGCACCACCACCGGCGTTGTCCTCCTACACCCCTGCTGCTCTCGTCGTCCTTGCTAGATTACTACTAGACGAATTGTTAGTAGAGAATCATGATCAATCACCGGATGATGAAGATTGCAGATGTTCACATAAGAAAGAAAAGACAACAATACCATCGATCGTAACAATCATGCCCTCCACCGGAGGCCGGAAACCCGGCATCGGCAACTACACCAAGGCCGAGTTGGAGAAAATGTTTGCTGCCATTAGAGCTATCGTACCATGTGGAGGAGATGACTGGGAAGATGTTGCAGACCTACATGCTAAGAAATTTCCTGGAAGGGATTCTGATTCGATTCGAAGCAAATTCAATCGATTGCACCGGAAGAAGGCGCCAACAGGCAATCCAACCATGAGATGGGACATTAAGGAGGCAAAGGAACTCTTCCGAATGATAGGAGACAAATCACGCGTTATAGATGGAGAAGATGTGTATGACGTTGAAACAGATGAGTTTACTCCTCCTCGTCCTCCTCCTCCTCCTGATGCTTCAACTCAACCGGTACCACTTCTACTTGGTCAACCAACTCAACTAACTCAACCAACGCAACCAACGCAACCAACTCAAGAAGTTACGCAGTTCGAAGAAGTTAGTACCATAAGTACTAGCAGGAAGAGACATTACAACAATCGGAAAGGAGAGGAATTCAAGATGATGAATACAATCGCTCAAGTATTGAAGCTTCAGCAGCAGGCATTGGAACAACAGCAACGATATCAGGACCAACAGCAACAATATCAGAAAAAGGCAGATGAAGAGAGGAAGGTGTTGATGCAGGCAGTCCTTGCAATTGGTGCTGGTAGTGGCAGTGGCGGCGTCGCTGGCACCGCCGTCGCTGGCACAACATCTACTCCTAGTACTAGTAGTGTCAGCGCCAGTGCCGTTGGTGGTCGTCGTCCTAGTATTACTCCACAGATTCTTACTACTCCCCAAGTTACTAATGTTACTGGGAAGCTCAAAAGAAAAGTAAACAGTCTCCAGCAGCATCCTGACTACAGCAGTGACGACGACATCAGTGACAGCAGCAGTGACGATGACTTGTTAGGAACCAATTAGTGAAGACGAATCGTGAAGACGGATCGAATCGATAGTGAAGGACGACGGTTCGTTGACGTCGATTAGTTAGTTAGGAATCAATTAGTTAGTTAGTTAGTTAGTTAGTTAGTAAGTTAAAATAAAAGAATCGATTATTAGTTAAACTCAACAACAATACCACTCTTGCTCCAGACAGAAACTTAGGCTACAGAGACCAGAGAATTACTTTATTGCAACACCTTAAAAGAGGGATCGAAAACCACTAGAGGTGCGCTGGAGCAAAATTATTTGAACGTGTTGTCGACTGCTCTAAATATGACTAATTGAATGACGAGTAATCAATCGATGATCGATCGATCGATCGCTCGACTGCTCTAAATACGACTTATCAAATCAATCGCAATGCGCAATGTAAAGCTAATTCGTAACTACTATTGATTGTTATCTAAAATACATTGTTTGCCGTTTCAGTTGGTACCAAACCGTAGGAGAAGAAACCTTCGGTCTGGCTCATGTAGGTGTTGAGTATGGTGTTGATTCCAACCTTAGCTGTCTGGAAGTTGTACAACAACACGGCAAGCTTCAGAATGATCCTCCTGTCTCCCATTTCTTCCAGCAACATGTTATCTTTGAGTCTAGGGAACCCACCTTGGATCTGTCTCATCCCCCATTCCGACATCTGTCTAACGCTGGTTGCATCTCTGTTCACTGCAATAGCCTTGCGAACAGCGCGCTGTTTCATTGCTGTGGCCTCCTCGATAGGTGTACCCTCAGGTATTTCTACAGGAGCTGTTAGAGGGTCATATTGACTACTTCTAACAAGGTAGTCGTTTGTAGATAACTTAAACGCCGAATCGACAACAACCTTTACCATATACAGCTGATACATAAGCCGCATCTTTTCATAGAGCCCGTACTCAGCTTGAGTACTATCATGCCAAGATCCAGGACAGTTCAAGACACATGCCCGGATCCTCCCATCGGGGCAGAAAAGAAAGACGCTGTTGACATATGTCGCAGACGTCCAACCGTTGTAGTATGGGTTCTGTTTGGTCCAGTCGCTAGACTGTTGGAGATGCAGTTTAAGCCCATCACAAGCACCCCACACTCTGTGTGGACCAAGAGTTGGATACTTTGCAGCAATTGCATCGATGTATTGTTGAGTCTCTTCTTCATTTGGCAAGCAAACTTTTGCAGAAGGATGGTGTTGTAATGCAGTAAGAAGGAGTTTCCGACCAAATTTCAGCCATCTGTACATAGGAGAAGCCGTTAATCCAAACGCTATAGCAACTGCTCTTGCTGCTGATCCTCTGGTTTGGAACCAGAATAAGATAAGAGCAAGACATCCAGTTGCATCAAATTCTCGACGTCGAACATAATTCTGTTTCTTGTATTCCTTTAACTTTCGAATCGATCCAGTCTTCTCATCATACATGTATTGATTGAAGAATCGTTCGAATACATCTAGGAGCTCGCTGAATACTACATGGTCCACTCCACAGCAATTGAGAAGGGCTTGATCATTGCCTGATCGGTACAAATACATGAAAGCAGATTGACTGTATCTCTTGATTGCAATCCGAGGAGTTCTACGATCCCTTCTTCTCTTATCTTCATCACCAAGCAGTGGATTGTTGTAATCGGGGGTTAAGTAGCTATCCTCATAGTATTCTAGTAACTCCAGGGCCATGATGGTGATTGTCGATTGTCGATTGTACTAGTAGAGTGTTTCGCGAAAGAAAGAGTGTTTCGCAAAAGAGTGTGGTTTTTTGCTTGCTGGAGAGCAATGTGAGTGTTTTAGCGAGGATATCTACTAGTACTACTACTAGTAATTTTACCAGCAAAGCCAATCGATACGGTACATAGAAAATTCTGAAAATTTCAACTGCCGGCCAGTCTCGAATACTTAACAGGCTTGCTTGCCAAAATAGGCCGGTAGGTGGCGCGGGTAGTGAATAAACAGACGTAAAAAGACAGTTACTGTTTTGTACTTAGAGATTCCAAATTCCAAATCAGTCAGTTAATAAAAATATTCGTCGGTTGGGTGAACCAAAAAATTTATTCATCTATTCACTCTTGAATACTTTTTTATTACTTTGGCCTTTTATTACTTTATTATTGCTGGGAATCACTCAATCTCGTACGTACAGAAAAGAAATACTTCAACTTATGGGTTGGGGTTAGCGATTAGGGATAGGGTTAGGGTTAGGGTTAGGGTGTAGGATTGATTCCACGCGAGATGATTAATACGCGCTTGTTGTACAATATAAACAGTAGTAGTGTATCAACATGGTACAGGGGGGTAAAGAACTTGCGAGAAGTCCACATATAAGAAAAAATAATTACTGAATTTTCGAACAGGATGTAACCCTAACCATATTGGAAACAACTTTTCCACACAGAATGCCCAAAATGATGTGGTTTGACTCTCCAAATGGCAAACATGAGGGTATTTTGGGTGCAATTCCAGGGCACAAACTAACTTATTGGGTAATGACTCCAAAAGTATCCGGTCCAAGCAATGAATACATTCATCATGACTCATCAAATACATATTGGGAACAACTTTGTCACATAGAATGCCCAAAATCTTAAGGTTTGACTCTACAAATGGCAATCATGGGGGTATTTTTGGTGCAATTCTAGGGCACAAACTGAGTTATTGGGTAAGGACTACAACAATATCTGGTCCAAGCCAGGAATGCATATCACATGACTTATGAAATGCATGTTGGGAACAACTTTGTCACATAGAATGCCCAAAATCTTAAGGTTTGACTCTCCAAATGGCAAACATGGGGGTATTTTTGGTGCAATTCTAGGGCACAAACTAACTGAGTTATTGGATGAGGACTCAAAAAGTATCTGGTCCAAGCCATGAATACATTCATCATGACTCATCCAATACATATTGGGAACAACTTTGTCACACAGAATGCCCAAAATGTTGTGGTTTGACTCTACAAATGGCAATCATGGGGGTATTTTTGGTGCAATTCTAGGGCACAAACTGAGTTATTGGGTAAGGACTACAACAATATCTGGTCCAAGCCAGGAATACATTCATCATGACTCATCAAATGCATATTGGGAACAACTTTGTCACACAGAATGCCCAAAATCTTAAGGTTTGACTCACCAAATGGCAAACATGGGGGTATTTTTGGTGCAATTCTAGGGCACAAACTGAGTTATTGGGTGAGGACTCAAAAAGTATCTGGTCCAAGCCATGAATACATTCATCATGACTCATCCAATACATATTGGGAACAACTTTGTCACACAGAATGCCCAAAATCTTAAGGTTTGACTCTACAAATGGCAATCATGGGGGTATTTTTGGTGCAATTCTAGGGCACAAACTGAGTTATTGGGTAAGGACTACAACAATATCTGGTCCAAGCCAGGAATACATTCATCATGACTCATCAAATGCATATTGGGAACAACTTTGTCACATAGAATGCCCAAAATCTTAAGGTTTGACTCTCCAAATGGCAAACATGGGGGTATTTTTGGTGCAATTCTAGGGCACAAAATAACTGAGTTATTGGGTGAGGACTCAAAAAGTATCTGGTCCAAGCCATGAATACATTCATCATGACTCATCCAATACATATTGGGAACAACTTTGTCACATAGAATGCCCAAAATCTTAAGGTTTGACTCTACAAATGGCAATCATGGGGGTATTTTTGGTGCAATTCTAGGGCACAAACTAACTTATTGGGTAATGACTCAAAAAGTATCTGGTCCAAGCAATGAATACATTCATCATGACTCATCAAATACATATTGGGAACAACTTTGTCACACAGAATGCCCAAAATGTTGTGGTTTGACTCTCCAAATGGCAAAAATGAGGGTATTTTTGGTGCAATTACAGGGCACAAACTAAATTAGTGGGTAATGACTCAAAAAGTATATGGTCCAAGCCATGAATACATTCATCATGACTCATCAAATGCATATTGGGAACAACTTTGTCACACAGAATGCCCAAAATCTTAAGGTTTGACTCTACAAATGGCAATCATGGGGGTATTTTTGGTGTATTTCTAGGGCACAAACTAACTTATTGGGTAATGACTCAAAAAGTATCTGGTCCAAGCAATGAATACATTCATCATGACTCATCAAATGCATAATGGGAACAACTTTGTCACACAAAATGCCCAAAATCTTAAGGTTTGACTCTCCAAAAGGCAAAAATGAGGGTATTTTTGGTGCAATTCCAGGGCACAAACTAAATTAGTGGGTAATGACTCAAAAAGTATATGGTCCAAGCCATGAATACATTCATCATGACTCATCAAATGCATAATGGGAACAGCTTTGTCACACAGAATGCCCAAAATGTTGTGGTTTGACTCTCCAAATGGCAAGCATGGGGGTATTTTTGGTGCAATTACAGGGCACAAACTAAATTAGTGGGTAATGACTCAAAAAGTATATGGTCCAAGCCATGAATACATTCATCATGACTCATCAAATGCATATTGGGAACAACTTTGTCACATAGAATGCCCAAAATCTTAAGGTTTGACTCTACAAATGGCAATCATGGGGGTATTTTTGGTGTATTTCTAGGGCACAAACTAACTTATTGGGTAATGACTCAAAAAGTATAGGGTCCAAGCCATGAATACATTCATCATGACTCATCAAATGCATAATGGGAACAACTTTGTCACACAGAATGCCCAAAATGTTGTGGTTTGACTCTCCAAATGGCAAAAATGAGGGTATTTTTGGTGCAATTCCAGGGCACAAACTAAATTAGTGGGTAATGACTCAAAAAGTATATGGTCCAAGCCATGAATACATTCATCATGACTCATCAAATGCATATTGGGAACAACTTTGTCACACAGAATGCCCAAAATGTTGTGGTTTGACTCTCCAAATGGCAAAAATGAAGGTAATTTTGGTGCAATTCCAGGGCACAAACTAACTTATTGGGTAATGACTCCAAAAGTATCTGGTCCAAGCCATGAATACATTTATCAGGACTCATCAAATGCATATTGGGAACAACTTTGTCACACAGAATGCTGGAAATGTTGTGGTATGACTATCCATATGGCAAACATGAGGGTATTTTTGGTGAAATTCCAGTGCACAAACAGTCTCATTTGGTAATGACTACCAAAGTTTTTGTACCAGTCCATGAATGCATATCACATGACTTAAGAAATGCATGTTGGGAACAACTTTCAAATGCATATTGGGAACAACTTTGCCACACACAGTACAGACAATGTTGTGGTTTGTAGATACAAATGGCACACAAGACAGTACGGTATGTTTGGTGCAGTCTACGAGATTCTACGTGTGACTACAGGATTGAAATACATAACCTTAGTGTTATCAAAAGTTTCCCTTCTGAAAAAATTATGGCGCGGGAGGGCTGGCTGGTACATGTACGTGATCTACTTCTACAAATATAACAGCGCGCCCAAGCCAGGGCAAACAACATAGTACAGAACCGACGGAAAAACTCTACACACAAAACATCGTACACATACTACACGAAACACCGTACACACACACACACACACACACACAACAGAAAACACCATACACAACCCGACAAAATTATTAGTACATACACAAAACCACACAAAAAGAAACACATGATTCTTGATCGACACCGTATTCAGAAAATAAAATAAAAAATATGAATGCTATCGGAAAGACATGACGAAGCAAAAAATCCGAGGGGAAGACCCTTCGAAACAACAAAACCATCCGGCCCGGTGATCATCAAAATACAGGGGACAACAACGGTAAGAAAAAGAGAGTGAAAACAAACACACCAATTACTAAAAAAGTGTGTAACAGTAATACCAAAACTATGAACGCATCAAAGGGCAACAGTAAAAAAAATGGTACCGACAACACAATTTCTACTACTACAAACACGGAAGAACAAAACACCATCAACCAGAGTAACGAACAAGCACTGAGCATTACCAACACAACCACCCCTACAGTAACGAACCAACAGAAAGAAGGAACAAAAACCAATGTGGTAGAGAAAACATCTAACGGAGAATGCTACAATTTAGAGGATGTTGCGGAATGTGTCATGAAAAAAATCCAATATGACAAATTGGCACAGGAACTGGCAAAACACTTACAGAAACAAAAGAGCGAACCACATATAGGGGTGGGAAAGGTAGTAATGGTACCTAAACAAACGGAGGCAACCATGCAGGGAGAGGGAACTGATAATGCCGGCGACACAAGAGAACGAGCAGTAAGTACAATTACAGACGAATATGGGCTTATAACAGACAACGATATGCTTAAGGCTTTGAGTGATATGACTGAAACAGTGGACAAGCAGCTAAGGGATTACGTCAAAAAACATTGGTACCCCAACATGAAGTTCCCAATCAATGACAAGGTAACGGCGCATGTAATACAAAGGGCTGTTGGAGCAAGTGCGGTTATGAAGCCATCAAATATTCCACTTGCGTCATTCTGTTCCTTTTACAGGAAACGAGTAGGGACAGTACTGACCGCATTGAGGCACAACTCACAAACATTAGCGAGAAAAAACTGGATAGGTAAATACAGGTGGGAGAATTGGTTGTTGAAATTAGGAATTTTGGAATCTATTTTTGGTCCGACAACACTAACATGCTGCCCGTTGATACTGATGATACTTCCGTACAGACGATTACAGAAAAGGTCGAGTCCCTATCACATTCCCTGGTACTGTTGCAGTTATTGAAGACACAGAATATGAGGACACAGGTATTTTAAACCCTCAATACAGAACATACAAAGACGCGGAAGATGAAGATTTTTATTATTTTGTTACAAGAATCATGTCGGCAATCAATCCAACAAATTCCAATTTCAAACAACGGAAGGAGAGGCACTTGCTGAGTGATATATTTACTATAGCAGATGAAGCATTTGCATTGGTACTGATCTACAATGAGCATCATGTATGGGTGAACCAGCAGCGGCGAAAGGCTGATGCCACAATTCCGCGACAAAAAAAAAATTCTGCGATTCAGACAGTGGAAGCAGAAATGGATGGATGGAGGAAGGACAAGAGTTGTTCAGTGACTTGTGCGACAAAATTGGCGAGATGCGAAAACACCCAGAAACAGGAAGGAAATTGGAAGAAATGATGAGGGACAGATTTAGTAACGAAAGTTCAACAGATTACACCAAGAAAAATAAGCATGGCGATGCAAATATTACTAGTAGCAGCTCCACTAATTGTAATGGACCAAAAAAGAAAAGAAACATCTATATTGATCTGGCAATAACAGCATCGATGAATGAAAGTTTATCTATGGGTGAACTAATGTAGAAAATAACAGTACATACATAATACAAAACTACTACTAATCTTGAACTTAATTTTGAGAATATTAGAAATAATGGAGGATTTGTAATACGTTGCAATAGGAATAAATAAAGCATAATAGAATCTACATTTTAAAAAGGGAATATTGTAGTCGAGAAATAGAATTCACAACTAGGGGAGCACTATCGAATTGTTATTTGGGAGATTAATATTTTAGAATTAATACTGAGTAAAGATTTCTTTTTTATTCGTGAAAAGAATTAAGTGTTGTTCGTACAGAATAATAATTAGGTTCTGCTAGAGACTGAAATAAATTATTTTTATTCGAGAGTAGAGTAATGTGCATCACGCGCACAGAAATAGTGCTGAGTTTACATATACCCTTATACGATCGTCGCGAATTTCAGGGTGTCCAGAAATATTGCCGTGTTAAAATCACGCACAAAATTTGTGCGCAAGAAGTAAATTTGAACCCCGCGAAACAGTTCTCGGACGTATCCATCGGTAGTGGTGATTACCTGTCCACCACCCGCTTTGATGGATGTGTCATCGACAGTGGAAAAATATGCTTCCATCTGGCCAGAGGACAATATAGAAAGGTGTCGGCCTGTATATGCACATTCATTGAAAATGAGGATGACGGGACCTCTGTTCGATATGGAATAAGCTCCGCATGTAGCAATGGGAATATTTTGTACCTGGTGATTGTTAATGCCTGTGACATTGACATATCGTGGTGGGATATCCTTGGAGATGAGGCATACATCATTGCTGATGATGCAACCATTTGCGCCGCGATCGACCATGGCAAAACCAGGACTAGTAACCGTGGTTTTGTGTATGCGGTATGTGTACGACGTTACTGGACTATCGTTAGGAAAAATCAAATCATCGTCAGGATTATACCACTGGTGAAAATTGGCGGAATAGGAGGATGTTCCTACAGGTACTTGGGTGTCACCGTCCTTTTTGTACCAAATGTCAGGGTTTTTGGAGAGGAATCGAGCGGGATGCGCGGGTGACACGGAAGACTTGAGAGGTCGTTGGTCCTTGGACGAAGAGGTTGTTGATTTGTATACACCTAATAATGCATGGAAAACACCTCTACGATCATTTTCTACAGCAGGATGTAAGTCTGCTGCGGAATTGGCATGTTCGTCTTTGTTTGAAGTATCGTCTTCTCGAAAAGATACCGAGTGTTCATGTTGGTATGCCTTCCGGGTGATGGGCTTGACATTGTTGGGGTCAGGTTGATCCTTTGAGAGTAAGTCGTGTCGTAATGATGCGACCACAATTTTCTTGCCTTCTGGAGAAAAACTTAGCCAACTCTTCATGTCCTTACGTGACAGGGCCTTCCATATGTTTGTAGGCAGCCGCGTGGTAGGGTCAGGGGTACGTCCAGCCTTAAATACCGCATAGTCTTGATAGCCTCCTTCAAATTCGATAGGGAGAGCATAGTCATCATGATTTTGGCTTTGTTCAGATGAGAAGTCATGAACGTGTGCACGTACAGTCGACCAAGGAGCTGCCATCACGGACTGGGAATCGAGTCGAGTTGCTTCGAGTAGAAGCGTGATTTTAAGTTTGTGAATAGCAGCTGCTTCAGCGACTGCATCTGTCACGGTGCTATTCGTCCCTCCTGGATCCTTGACTTTGGCAAACTGTTCACTTAGCTGAAAGCTGGAATAGCATGCCTGACATAATGCTGATTTTGCAGTATGGTACTCAAGGGGCTTGTTGGGAGGACAGAGCTTGTTTAGGTGATTCAATTCCTCAAACCAATGTGTGATGAATTTCACTTTGGATTCTTTCCAATTGCTGAGATTCAACTTTAGCAACGCTTGTAGTTGAGTCGAATTGTCATATACCTTGGCTTTTGATTCGCTGTGAAGGTTTACGAAATCAAAGTATGCTTTGCGTCCATCACGAGTGGTAGAATGGCTGTGTACACACGATGCAGAGAGATCGCTTTTGAAGACTTCCAACATTAGTACCCAGAAGAAGGCACACTGTTTGACGAAAAGATCACGTGTATAACCCAGAAGCGCAGCTGGAGGCCAAGTTTCATCAAGAAATGTCTCTGTGTCGATGTTGTATGCCTCGAGTTTAGCTTTGAAACCTACGAGCCAATGTTCGAATCTTGAGTCATTCGTGAGGGGCGTAAAAGACTTTTCATCCCGTGCTTTTTGGCACCAAGATTGGTACTTTACCTGCTGAGGTGACTTTTTGTTACTTCCCGGTGGAGGAGGTGGAGGGTTCAGAGCAGATTCGTTCCGCATGCGTAGGGCACATTCTATGCGGAATGGTTGGAATTCCTTATATGTATATGATTTTACATCTTTCCATTTTTTCTCGTCTTCTTGTAGATCGATAGCGAACTCCGCAAGTGCCTCTATGTTCCTTTGAATGGATCGAGGGATATGCGTTGGTAGTCCTCCCTCAGTATAGGTAAGCTTGCGTGAAAAATCCGGTTCAATAAGTGCGTCGAGGAATGCATTCCACTCGCATAATCCGCCTTCCTTGAGAGCTAAACACAACTTGTTATTTGCCTCACTTGTTACATTGAGTAGGGATACGAGTATCGTCTTCATGTCAGTATCAAAACTGGGAAAATGGTTGGCAGTAGTAACTTCGACATCACCTGTGTTGTTCTCGCCCCCAAATATATTGGCGGGCATTACCGGTATGTTCGGCATCTGTGACGATTCCGATCCTTCGAAGGAATTGCGCGGTGACTGAGAATGAGAACTGCTTCGTGTACGATGTGCGATTGGCATATGCCAGCGTAGGGATTGTATTCAATTCCGTTCCTGTTCCTTTTGTGTGCAAGCCACCTTAGAGCTTGCGACTGTTAATCTATTATTTTCCTTCTGAATCCGGTCCGTTGAAGGTCTGATTCAAAGGCTTCTGGAGAACAGCAACGCTGCGTTAGTGTGTTAGTAGACGAACGATTGTACTCTACGCGTGACAATTGTGTTTGGATACTTTTGGCAACGGATAATCGGACTACAGGCGAGACTAGGGAAACGCCAGATCTCTTCTTGCTGTGACTTGTTCAGATTGCAGCGAGACAGACCTTAGTATGTAGATTACAAGTAGTTGGTAGCAACTAGTGTGAATTTTGGGATATAAATCAGTTGAATGTTAAAAGTATGAGATAAAGTGAAATCTTGCCGAAATGCAAGATATCTCTTTTATTGAGATGAATACGTTGCAACTTCTGTTGCGTAGTGATGAGATTACTCGCTGATTATTTCCGTACATGTATTGGTCGTTGACCATATATATCTGTATGCATGTATATATACTGTGTGAGAATCACACGCCAACGGTTTTCTTCTCTTGTTCCGTTCGGAAGACTCCATGAATTGTTTATCATTAAGGTCAGGAATTGCTCCCGTAGCTCGTGTGATATTTTATGAAGTCAGAGTTTGCTCACCGAAGAACGATGGCAATACTGTAAAACAGGGATTGCTCACCGTTGATGCGCGATGGGAATCGATGCACCGTGGGAATCGATATGCCGTGGGAATCAATTACTTTGGTTGATACGGGACTCATTGATTTGTACGAATAGGATATCTACCATCTGGTAGCTTTGGTACTTCTGGTCACGAAAGGAATTTAATAATTACTTGCTCTGCCCATACATTCAACGGCCTGTTATTTCCTCTCCGGCTTTCAACAATGTACTCCTTGATATACTTTGCACATGCCAGTGGTTGATCTTTCTTCAATTGTGGGAATGGAGTATTCAAGACTGTATTTCCTTGTAGCTCATCAATGTATTGCGCCTTGAATACCAAAATGCCATTTTCCCAAAAATGATCCAAAATCTTCCTGAAGTCCATATTCAAATTCACTTCTGTGCTTTCCAAGATATCCTGATGGGTTTCAGCATTGTTGCATCCATCTATATCACTTGGTAACATTTCTTCTTCCATGTCCAAAGTGTTTTCCGGATCCACATCCGCTTCATCCGCATCAAGCTCCCCTGAACCCGTATTGTCATTTTCATCACTTCCTTCCATTGGATTGGTGCTAGTTGAATATTCCATTCCTTCAGAGCTCGCGGCAAATTTCTCCCCTGAAGATAACAATGGGACTTCATCAGTGCTCTTGATATCTTCCATGTTCTGTTGGTGCTCTGACAAAGAAAGAGTAAACTGTTCGGCTTCCGGATTATCATTCACATACTCATCTTTTGTACCAATTTCCTTTCGCCTTGTTCTGACTACCGATCTCATCAGCACTTGTCGTTTCTGTTTTGGTTTGTCAGGTTCTGTCAAAATGTAGTAAGTCATTGCATCACCTGTGGAGTCAGCAAAACCCAAAAATCTCCCTTTTAACATGTTGTTTTGAGGGCTCTTGAATCTCGGTTCAAAATACCACACTGGTTCTTAGAAATGAAATCTCAGATGGGAGATATCAGGTGTCCAACCCTGATGCAGTTCTAAAGGTACTTTCCAATTCAGAGACTTGCGCGCTGCCAAATTGTTAACTGACACACACCATTTTGCACACCAATGCGCTAAACTGACTGGCGCCTGAAACATACGCAGACTGTTTTGTACCATCTTGGACAATCTTCCCCATTCAGCTTCGCATAGGTTCTGATGACTGTGATGTGGTTCACTTGTTCTGGTCTTAATCATATTTTCTGGAAGGATTTGAGTCCACTTGACCCCTGTTTCAGATCTTACATTGTCACTGAGTATCGTATTCGAAGCGCCATGTTCCCGAAGGTAATCCTGCAGTGCATTAGTGCACTGCGATTCTGTTTTTAAGGGGTGAAAAGACCAAAGTTTTGTCTTGGTGCCACTGAAAAATTGTCCACCGTTGTGTCCTTGAGATGTCTTCTTCGAAAAGTATGTGTAATCAGTGCTCACTGTCTCATTTTGTCTTTTGTAATGGAATGCTTTGAATCTTTTCCGGTAGTGTTTCCTGGGGATATCTCGATTTTCTTCTTCTATCTCTTTGTAGTGTTGTGTCGTGTTTTCCAATGTTTTCAAAACAGTCAATTCTGGTAACATCGCAAACCGTTTTCGAAGTTCTAATATTGGTAGTTTTGCAAATTTGAATGTTTCTCTTGCTCTCTTCCTTCTCAACATTGGGTATTTGCGCATGTCTGGTGGTGCTGGACTGTTCAACTCAAATCGTTCCAATGTGTCCACTTCTCCTTCTGTCGGTTTGGTAATGTGAAAATACACTTTTTCATCATCGTATGAAAATGGTAGGAACGTCGTTCCGATTGTAATTCCACATTTGATCAACTGTGGTTGCACTCCATTCACCAGCACTCCATGATCGCCCATATCAATTCTTGTCAATAGTGATTCACCATCGGTTTGGTCTTTGTCCTTGGTCATGTAAGTAGCATAGTGAACCATTAGTAGGACTGGATCTTCTCTTCCTGGAATAAAAGCCTTTGTTACAGCACTGCAAACTGGATGCTCCACATAACCGTTGATATCATTACTCATGTACGGCCTCATTGC
This sequence comes from Pseudo-nitzschia multiseries, assembly GCA_037355745.1. NCBI lineage: Eukaryota > Bacillariophyta > Bacillariophyceae > Bacillariales > Bacillariaceae > Pseudo-nitzschia > Pseudo-nitzschia multiseries. The sequence goes on from CM074781.1 coordinate 27,843,186, forward strand.
AGATGTCATTCCAGTTTCTCCTCCAATTCGAAGCCATGCTTGTTCTGTAACCGTTGGTCTTCTTCCTCCACCACTGTCAATAACTGCAATATTGTCATTTTGTTGAACCTCTCTGTATCGATGTATATTGGTGGTGCTTGCTGAATTAATTCGTGTTGTTCTTCTAGGTCTTCTTTCTTGGTAGATTATCCTGTTTACTGTTCTTCGATCCCGTTGTTCCTCATTCTTGGTATCATTATCGTTGGTTTCACTTTCATTGTCCGAATCAGGTTTCATCCTTGCAACAAGATCTGGTACATCTTCTCCATTACAATCCTCGTCCTCATCGTCATTTTCATCGGATTTTATTTCCATCTTATTTCTTCGCGTTATGTAAAAATAAGATGATGCGTTTCTTCGTGGTGTTGAATTCGCTGCATTCTGTGTTGCCTGATCTTCACCATCATCCCCCCCAGAATGTAGATGAAATCGGACCGTTTTGAGAGCAGTGGTGCCTGGGGGGAATAATTCAGTTTCATCAATCGTTCCGATGCTATCTTGATCACTATCAGCATCCGGAGTAGGTGACGCGGTGTCCGCTACTGGCACGGGGGATTCAGGTGGCTTCATCTTGGTGGTAGGTGCCATTACACGTCAAACCCGTCGTTGATGACTGGATTTAGGAATGAAATGATTCAATCCATCGTCTTGTGGAGAACCAACAGTAACCCCCTCTGGAGTGGGTGGTGGAGTATCGCTGTGTCGGATAGCTTGGTTGTATTTTAGCACCCAGTCTCGATAGAGTTGAGATAGCTCGTGCCATGTGTCCGGAGGGATTCGAATAATACCCTTGAGATTGGGGTGGATAGTCCCTGTAAGAGTGCCAGTGCCGGAGGACCCAGTGCGTTGTCGTTTGTTAGGACCATCAGGGGTGCGTCGGACGTGTTTGGGGCCTCCCCTGTTGCTATCAAAGGCAGTCCGAGCAAGTTCTTCATCATGGATTTGAAGCTTAACAATCATTTCTTCTAAAGTCCGGTCTGTTTTGTGTTCCAGCAATTCTTCTTTGAATCTCTCCAGGTTTGGGTCACGAATATTCCGAGCAAATATACTTTTTGCGTCCCACTCAGTCATATGATATGGTGGAATTTTTCGAAGTTTATGATACGTCAGATCAAAGGTGTTGATATACTCAGAAATATTCCCATTTGTGTGCAACTGGTTATATCTGAGACGCAGCTTCAGAGTCTCAGCATAAGATTCTCTGCGGTTGTCAGAATCATACCAGCCCAAAAGTTCTTGCCATGCTGCATGTCCGTCAAACGTGTCTTCGTGTTTGATTATCTTAGAATGAGCACTGCCGCCACTACATGCCAACAGCAAAGTTCCCCAAAGTGCCTTGTTCTTGCTTGGTGCATTGCGAGCAGCATCTGGGTCATTCATAATCTCCTCATGTTCTGTTGCAGCAAAAGTAGCGATTGCGTCAGATTTCCACTTTGTCCAATTTTCTTGTTGGCCGTCAAAATCATGGATTGGTTTTGCCTTGAGTAACTGCTGACCCTCTGCTTTTTCTTTTGCCGACCTCACTTCTTGTCTAAGCGCTTCCATCTCGTCATCTTTGTTGCGTGATTCTTGAATTGTTTGTCTGAGAGTGTTCATTTCTGCTTCATATCTTCTTTCTTTTTCTCGTCCTCGTGCTCTTGCAGCTCTCATTTCTTCCTTTAGTGCATTGATTTCTTCCATTTGACGTTTGGCTTCTGCTACTTGTCTCCTAATGTTAACCAATTCTGCATTTCTGCGGCTTTTGAAACTTGAGATACTGCTATCGTCACTTTCTGATGAGAAAGATGATGATGATGATGATGATTCCGATGACGATGATTCCAGATCTTGGTTAGCCCGTCTTTCCTTGCTGTCCCGTTGTCTCGAGCGTCGTTGTCGTCGAGGAGCAGACCTGCTGTTTGTTGGCAATGGAATCTGATCATCCTCGCTCGCATCCTGTGATACATCCGGTACTTCATTCTGTCTCCACCAATCATTGTTTCTCATAATATAGAAGGCCGGGTAGGTGACTGCACCCAGAGTTTGGAAGAATCTGTTTGTAAAGGTTGGCATCGTGTTGTCGTGTATTTTTCTTTTTGGTTGTTACGTATTTTTATTTTTGTTTCTTGTTATGTATTTTTTTATTTTATTTTGATATTCTTCTTCGTTGTTCTAGCCAATTCTTGGTAGTATCCGATGTATTCTGTTCAAGATAATGGCTTATTCCAGTAATTTCGTACGAGGGTATTAGATTTGATTCAGTGGTACAAATAAGTATAGAATTTTCTGAAGTTCGCGATCGATAAATTCTAAGATTGATTTTTGTTAGTAGGAAATTTCTCGTAGGAAGCTCGTACGAATACTCCGGAATGGATTGTAACTCGTAGGTATGTTTGTTATATAGTTTTTGTATGAAGCTGCGACTGTTAATCAACAACTGTAATTCCAGATTATGAGTTAATTAATCTATTTTCTGTTTTTCCAGCGCTTAACCTGGATCCACGTATAATCCCGTGTTAAGCAATCCTCCATAATGAGACTGCACGTGCATTCTCGTGTTGTAGATTAACTAATATTTCCTCGCCGAATTTGTCGGAGAAACATGTCTCATTTTGTCTGTTTCTAACATAATTGGGCTTCATGTATCCATTTCGTATGTCATTGATATTTTCCATATTTCATTGATATACACATGTATATCATTGATATACTTAGTATCGGATCCTATGCCTCTGAATTTTCCTGTACTACTTTCTTGTGATACTTTGTTGTGTCCAATTCTTCTATCAATGATCAATTCATTTGGTCGTGACTCTTTCTTTTGTTTTCTGTGATAGACTTCCTTCGGTGCCTATATTGCCTTGTTGGTCTTCATATGCCCGAGTGTCTATCTATCAGTAATCTAGTCTCACTCCTCATTTCATTCATTGTATTCGTAAGACTGTATGTTGTTCGTTTCGCCGCGCATCTCATTCATGTATGTGTGCGCGCGTCGGTCTGTTTTCTTATTCGTTCATATTTAACCGCACGTAACGGTTATATCTTGTTTTTACTTAACAACACGATTTGCCGGTTGTTTTGTTGAGATCCACAATCAATGACTCGTTTGATTCTATTCGACGATTGAATTGAACCTAATACTACACCCGATTTCACTATATCGATTCCCGCGATCTCTGATTGAATTCTTTCCTACGCTTGATATGGCATGATCTCTGCTATTCGTTTCACAATCAATTTCTACGATTGATTTCAAATATACCATCACTCAATCACTCGACCAATGATCGATACTCGGTTTTGTCCTCAACGATTTGAGCCTTCCATTCCACTCCATTATCAATCAACCGTCTTTAATGCTTCTCAATCAAATTCTACGATCATATCTCCTCCTTGGATCGATTCCTTCCCTTGCGTTCCTTTAATGCAACTTCTACCTGACATTCGATTCAAACATCTTTCTATCTCGCTCCATCTTTCCTACTAAGTTGGATCCAACAATCTCCTCTTCAAGGATACGAATCAATGTTCCGTTTTATCTCCAACAATTTGATTCAACTCAATACTCCGTGTGGCATTGATAGATTTCAACATACGTTCCGTCCGTCAACATTTTATTCTACAGCAATCCTATTCTACGGCATGGAGCAATCCCTTATCAATTGATTCTCAACAATCTGAATCATTGGTTTTCCTACGATCATCAATCGCCTCAGCACCTGCCGTGAATCTAAGACTATCAACAATCAAGTTTCTTTGAGTCGTTTCCGATCCCCAATCACATCATCCAAGATATGAATCTCTTTCAAGTCACCCAATCCGGCTTGTTTTGTTTCGGATCTAAACAAGCGTGACTCTTTATCCCATCCGCGATATCAAACAAACATTGTCCAACCATTCCCTTCTCCTCTTTGAGCTTATCCTCACGCTCGATCAATACACAATCACTCATGGCTCTCCCCTCCGTTGAGATCCATAATTGCTTTGAGACGAACTACGATTACGATTCGCCACTACGATCATATTGATTCCTACGATCTCCCAATCGTATTCCACACTCAACTGATTCCATTTGATTCTACGATACGTCCCTTCATGACTCTATAGTTAATCGGTCCTCTCTTCCCCAATCTCTTTGACAGATTTATTCGATCTCTAATCTCTACTGATCAAGTTTCTATGAGTCGATTCCGATTCCCCAATCTCCTATCCAGGATACGCATCATTATTCCGTCTTGTCTCCAATTTGATTTGACAAGTTTCATTCAATTCACACTATGGTCAATCCCTCTGTCGGCTATCGATTCCTACCAATCCTCAACGACTTGATCTGTCTCGTCCCCAAGCTTCGATTACAATGCTACGAATCTACAAATCGATAGTCTCTACGATCGATCAATCATATCCGCTTTGATTACGAATAACTTGACATTCGTTATGTCTCCTATACGGCCCCTCCATTCTTTGTTGTCTTTCTATGTCCCTCAAAGCGCTCGAATCTACAATCCCTCAATTGGTGGAGTTGTTAGTTGAACGTTTAACACTAACCCTAAGAGTTGACAACGTAACCTTCTAGACGGAGTTTATGTGGGGGGGGGGGGTTGGGGGGGGGGGAAATACGTAGAAATATTAAAAAAATCTGTTTTTAACAAGTAGACTTGGTACAAACGCTACGACTAAAAATCGCTAAAAAGCTTAGCCAAACATTTATTTACGGAAATGAGACGCTTCTTCTAAAAGCAATAGTAATATCTAGTGGCGCGTTCATTTTTATGGTAGCAAACTCTCATTTTTTGGTTGCAAGTAACCATAAAATTTAACCTGAATACAGATAAAAATCATACAATTCTCATCGTCGTCATCATTATGAGAGAGTTGGTGAGAAATACAATCGGACTTTTTAGATTTGGTACAATTTGTACATGAATGAGTCGGACTTGATGTACTTACAGCTATCTACTCTCATACGAATCGAATTTATTCGTTCGAAAAAGACACGAAGGAAAGATACCTCAATTAAAATAACAGCTTTTTACCTGATTCTTCTGGCTATGCCTGCGCGCGCACGCGCGCGCATGCCAGCCGCAGATAAGGGACAGACCATAAAAACAAAAAAAGGGTAAAGGACGGACCAGAAAAATGGAAAAAGCACAGACCATAAAAACGGGAAAAGGACAGACCATAAAAAAGGAAAAAGGACAGACCATAAAAACGGGAAAAGGACAGACCATAAAAACGGAAAAAGGACAGACCATCAAGTACATGCCAAGCAGTACAAGTACTACTACAGGTACTACTACCAGTAGTAATGCAAGTACCACATAGACAGTACACACTAATTTGCAATTAAAAAATAGAAAATCAGATATTTTGTGTGATTGAACCATGAATATTGTTCCTGTTATGGATGAGATGAATCATGAAAGAAACAGAAGTGAGTTATCTGTCATAGTTTGTGTGTCACCACCTAATTAGTGCATTGGGGTACTGGATTTGGAGAAAAAATACACACTAATTTGCAATTAAAAAATAGAAAATCAGATATTTTGTGTGATTGAACCATGAATATTGTTATTGTTCCTGTTATGGATGAGATGAATCATGAAAGAAACAGAAGTGAGTTATCTGTCATAGTTTGTGTGTCACCACCTAATTAGTGAATTTGGGTACTAAGAATTTTCAACACCAAAAAGGTTACATGGGGAGACCAATCTTGCTACTGCCATAACTTTGCTTCCAGAGGGAGTTAGAAGGTTCTACAGGTACCAGCGCCCACGAACGATTCAATCGTAAACCCGAGGTGCGAAAAAGATAGGTACCGGTACGCTCGTAATTGGTGGAGTTGTTAGTTGAACGTTAAACACTAACCCTAAGAGTTAACAACGTAACCTTCTAGACGAAGTTTATGAGGGGATTTTTTTTTGGGGGGGGGGGGGGGGGGAATACGTAGAAATATTTAAAAAATCTGACTGAGTTATAGTTTGAGCTGGGACTGGCAAGACTTGCACTCTCTTCAGATCTGGTGGGTTTTTTGATTGATGATTGAGTTAATTTTAGGTTGGGAATGGGCACGATTTGCACTGTCTTCAAATCTGGTGGGTTTTGGGGTTGACAATTGAATTATATTTTGGTGAGGGACTGGAAAGATTTGCACTGTGTTCAAATCTGGTGGGTTTTTGGGTTGATGACTGAGTTATATTTTGGTGGGGGAATGGGCAAGATTTGCACTGTGTTCAAATCTGGTGGGTTTTGGGGTTGATGACTGAGTTGTATTTTGGTCAGGGACTGGCAGGATTTGCACTGTGTTCAAATCTGGTGGGTTTTTGGGTTGATGACTGAGTTATGACTGAGTTATAGTTTGGTTGGGGATTGGCAAGACTTGCACTCTCTTCAAATCTGGTGGTTTTTTTAATTGATGATTGAGTTAATTTTAGGTTGGGGATGGGAAGGATTTGCACTGTGTTCAAATCTGGTGAGTTTTTGGGTTGACGATTGAATTATATTTTGGTTAGGGAATGGAAAGATTTTCACTGTGCCCAAATCTGGTGTGTTTTTGGGTTGATGACTGAGTTATATTTTGGTCGGGGACTGGCAGGATTTGCACTGTGTTCAAATCTGGTGGGTTTTAGGGTTGATGACTGAGTTATATTTTGGTTGGGGATTGGCAGGATTTGCACTGTTTTCAAATCTTGCGGGTTGCTGGGTTGATGACTGAATTATATTTTGGTGGGAGATCGGCAGGATTTGCACTGTGTTCAAGTTTTGTGGGTGTTTGGGTTGACGATTGGATTATATTTTGGTTAGGGATTGGCAAGATTTGCACAGTGTTCAAATCTGGTGTGTTTTTGGGTTGATGACTGAGTTATATTTTGGTGGGTGATTGGCAGGATTTGCACTGTGTTCAAATCTGGTGTGTTTTTGGGTTGATAACTGAGTTATATTTTGGTGGGTGATTGGCAAGATTTGCACTGTGTTCAAATCTGGTGGGTTTTTGGGTTGAAGATTGAGTTATATTTTGTTGGGGGACTGGCAGGATTTGCACTGTCTTCAAATCTGGTGTGTTTTAGGGTTGATGACTGAGTTATATTTTGGTTGGGGATTGCCAGGATTTGCACTATGATCAAATCTTGCGGGTTTTTTGGTTGATTACTGAGTTATATTTTGGTTGGGGATTGGCAGGATTTGCACTGTGTTCAAATCTTGCGGGTTGCTGGGTTGACAATTGAATTATATTTTGGTTAGGGACTGGAAAGATTTGCACTTTGATCAAATCTGGCGGGTTTTTGGGTTGATGACTGAGTTATATTTTGGTTGGGGATTGGCAGGATTTGCACTGTGTTCAAATCTGATGGGTTTTTGGGTTGATGACTGAGTTATATTTTGGTCGGGGATTGGCAGGATTTGCACTGTGTTCGAATCTGGTTGGTTTTTTGGTTGATGACTGAGTTATATTTTGGTGGGGGATTGGTAGGATTTGCACTGTCTTCAAATCTGGTGGGTGTTTGGGTTGATGATTGAATTATATTTTGGTTAGGGACTGGAAAGATTTGCACTGTGTTCAAATCTGGTGGGTTTTTGGGTTGATCACTGAGTTATATTTTGGTGGGGGATTGGCAAGATTTGCACAGTGTTCAAATCTGGTTGGTTTTTGGGATAAAAAAGTATCCACCGACGTTGTGTCGATCATCAATCGTCGGCTTCGTTGTTGTTGTGTCTTTCTTTTCTTGTCCTTGGTTTCGACCCAGTACTGGAGAGGAAGGTGTTGATATTGCAGTAGCTATCAAGGCACCACCCTTGGAGCTGCATGCGCCACTAGAGCGATTCTGTTTTGTTGTTGCTCTAGGAGAAGTCGTAGGAGGATTACGATCCCTCTCTCAACAAGAAGGTTGACGGGCGTCGATGATTGTTGCCTTTGCGTTTTCCGCTGCAGCGGCGCTGTTTCTGTTGCGCTCTGTGTATCGTTGACGTCCGGATAATTATTACTAACTATTAGAGGTTGAGAATCTTCTCTCTACTCTATGCCCATGATGTATAGACAGAGGTGCATGCAGTTACTGTGATAATCGGGGTTAATAATAATTATGAGTACTACTACTATCTTGTATGTGTGGGCGTTTGATACCTATCTGTGTTATCACCAGTAGCGGTACAAGCTGAGGTGCGGCACTGTTGATTCCAATACGACGCTGATTCCGATACGACGCTGACACCCTTGAGGTGCTGCAACCAATGACGTCACTGACAGGCGCGCGCATTGCGCGCGCACTTGAGGTGCAAAATCATCTTGCTGGCACTCGAGGTGCGAACTTACGTTTGTACGCGTTTACACTTCTAACAGAATTGAGTCATAGAATTGAATCATAAAATGATGAGTAATAGAATGGAATCATAGAAATTAATCATATTGAATCATTGACTGGAGTCAAAGAATTGAATTATATACTTGAATTACATACTTGAATCTTGGAATTGAATCATAGATTTGAATCATATAATTGAGTCATGAGATTGAATCATGGATTGGAATGATAGACTTGGATTGATGAATTGAATAATAGAAATTAGTCATAGAATGGAATTGTTAAATTGAGTCATGAAAATGAAACATATAATTGACTTAAAGACCTGACTCATAGACTTGACTCAAAATTGAATCATAGACTTGAATCATAGACTTGGATGATGAAATTGAATCATGGAATTGAATCATGGATTTGAATCATGGAATTGAATCATAGAATTGAATCATGGAATTGAATCGTAGACTTGGATTGATGAATTGAATCATAGATTTGAGTCATAGTATGGAATCATTGACTTGAGTCATGAAATGAAATTACATAATTGACTCATATACCTGATTCATACACTTGACTTAAAATTGAATCATAGAATGGATTCATAGAATGGAATCATAGACTTGTATGATGGAATTGAATCATGGAATTGAATCTTGAAGTGTATCATGGAATTGAATAATGAATCATGGAATTGAATCATATAATTGTATCATATAATTGTATCATGGAATTGATTCATGGAATTGATTCTTGGAATTGAATCATAGACTTGGATTGAAGATTTGAATCATAGATTTGAGTAATGGAATGGAATCATTGACTTGAGTCATGAAAATGAATCATATAATTGACTCATAGACCTGACTCATAGACTTAACTCAACATTGAATCATAGAATAGAATCATAGGATTGAATCATAGACTTGTATGATGGAATTGAATCATGGATTTGAATCTTGATTTTAAATAATGAATCATAAATTTGAATCATATAATTGAATCATGGAATTGAATCATGGATTTGAATGGTGGATTTGAATCGTGAATCAAAAAATTCAATCATAGAATTAAACCATAGACTTGGATTGAAGAATTGAATCATAGATTTGAGTCATGGAATGGAATCATTGACTTGAGTCATGAAAATGAATCATATAATTGACTCATAGACCTGACTCATAGACTTAACTCAACACTGAATCATAGAATAGAATCATAGGATTGAATCATAGACTTGTATGATGGAATTGAATCATGGATTTGAATCTTGATTTTAAATAATGAATCATGAATTTGAATCATGGAATTGAATCATAGAATTGAATCGTAGACTTGGATTGATGAATTGAATCATAGATTTGAGTCATAGTATGGAATCATTGACTTGAGTCATGAAATGAAATTATATAATTGACTCATAGACCTGATTCATACAATTGACTCAAAATTGAATCATAGAATGGATTCATAGAATGGATTCATAGAATGGAATCATAGACTTGGATGATGGAATTGGATGATGGAATTGAATCATGGAATTGATTCATGGATTTGAATCATGGAATCGAATCATGATTCATGGAATTGAATCATAGACTTGGATTGAAGAATTGAACGATAGATTTGAGTCATGAAATGGAATCGTTGACTTGAGTCATGAAAATGAATCACATAATTGACTCATAGACGTGACTCATAGACTTGATTGAAAAATGAATAATAGACTTGAGTAATAGAATGAAATCATAGACTTGGATGATGGAATTGAATCAAAGAATTGAATCATGGATTTGAATCATGAATCATGGAGTTGAATCATGGATTTCAATCATAGACTTGGATTGAAGAATTGAATCATAGATGCGATTCATGGAATGGAATTGTTAAATTGAGTCATGAAAATGAATCATGTAATTGACTCATAGACCTGACTCATAGACTTGATTGAAAATTGAATAATAGAATTGAATCATAGAATTGAATCATAGACCTCTATGATGGAATTGAATCATGGTTTAAAAACATGAATCATGGAATTGAATCATGGAATTGAATCGTAGACTGAGGTTGTTTAGTAAACATGCGATCTCAGGAGGTGGGGAATTTTGAAAATAAGGTAATTGAATCATAGAATTGAATCATAGACTTGTATCATGGAATTGAGTCAAAGAATTGAATCATGGAATTGAATCATGGAATTGAATCCTAGAATTGAAACACAGACTTGAATCATGGAATTGAAGCATAGACTTAAAGTACTGCATTGAAGCATAGAGTTTAATCTTAGACTTGAGTCATAGTCTTAAATCATAGAATTAAATCATACTAGAATCATTGATTTGAATCATTGATTTGAGTTAACAACCGGCAAATCGTGTTGTTAAGTAAAAACAAGATATAACCGTTATGTGCGGTTAAATATGAACCAATAAGGAAACAGATCGACGCGCGCACTACATAAATGAGATGTGCGGCGAAATGAACAACATACGTTCTTACGAACAATGAATGCATTGAGGAGTGAGACAAAATTACTGATGGATCGACACTCGGGCATATGAAGACCAACAAGGCAATATAGGCACCGTAGGAAGTCGATCACAGAAAACAAAAGAATGACTCACGACCAAAGGAATTGATCATTGATAGAAGAATCGGACACAGCAATGTATCACCAGAAAGTGGTACGCGAAAATCCAGAGGCATAGGATCCGATATTAAGTATATCAATGAAATATGGAAAATATCAATGATAAACGAAATGGATACACGAAGCCCAATTATGTTAGAAACAAACCAATGAGACAGGTTTCTCCGACGAATTTACCAATGAAATATTAGTTAATCTACAACACGAGAATGCACGTGCAGTCTCATGATGGAGGATTGCTTAACACGGGATTGCATGTGAAATCCGATTAAGTATTTGAAAAAACAGAAAATAGATTGATTAACTCATAATCCGGAATTACAGTTGTTGATTAACAGTCGCAGATTCATACGAAGTCTATCTAACAAACATACCTACGAGTTACAATCCATTCCGGAGTGTCAAACATACCTACGAGTCAGGAAGTATTTTCCTACGAGAAATTTCCTACTAACGAAAATTGATCTTAGAATTTATTGATCGCGAACTTGAAGAAAATTCTATACGTATTTGTACCATTGAAATCTAATACCCCTGTACGAAAATACTGGAATAAGCCATTATCTTGAACAAAATATATCAGATACTACTGAGAATTGGCTAGAACAACAAAGAAGAAGAACATCAAAATACAAATAAAAAATACATAACAAGAAACAAAAATAAAAATACCTAACAACCGAAAAGAAAATACATGACAACATTCCAACCTTTACTAACAGATTCTTTCAAACTCTGGGAGCAGTCACCTATCCGGCCTTTTATATTATGAGAAACAATGATTGGTGGAAACAGAATGAAGTACCGGATGTACCACAAAATACAAGCGAGGATGAGGATACCCAGATTCCATCGACGACTCGACGCAAACGCCGTCCAAGACGGGCCAACTACGCATCATCGTCGTCTTCGTCTTCATCTTCATCTTCACCATCTTCTTCATCATCTTCTTCGTCATCAGAAAGTGACGACGATAATAGCGGTTCAAGACCTGGCGGACGATATGAGGGCAGACGCAGAGATGCAGAACTGGGTAATCTCAGACGACAAGCAGCAGAAGCTAAACGTCAAATGGAAGAAATCAATGCACTAAAGGAAGAAATGAGAGCTGCAAGAGCACGAGGCCAAGAAAAAGAAAGAAGATATGAAGCAGAAATGAACACTCTCAGACAAACAATTCAAGAATCACGCAACAAGGATGACGAGATGGAAGCACTTAGACAAGAAGTGAGGTCGGCCAAAGATAAGGCAACGGGCCAGCAGTTACTCAAGGCAAAACCAATCCATGATTTTGACGGCCAACAGGAAAACTGGACCAAGTGGAAATCCGATGCAACAGCTACCTTTGCGGCCACAGGACATGAGGAGATTATGAATGATGCAGATGTTGCTCGAAATGCACCAACCAAGAACAAGGCACTTTGGGGAACACTGCTGTCGGCATGTAGTGGTGGCAGCGCCCATTCCAAAATAATCAAGCATGAAGACACCTTTGATGGTCACGCGGCATGGCAAGAACTATTGGGCTGGTATGATTCTGATAACCGAAGAGAATCCTACGCTGAGATACTGAAGCTTTGTCTACGATACAACCTGTTGCATCCCAATGGCAATATTTCCGAGTACATTAACACATTTGAATTGACCTACCATAAACTCCGAAAAATCCCACCATACCACATGACTGAATGGGATGCAAAAAGTATCTTTGCTCGAAATATTCGTGATCCCAACCTGGAGAGATTCAAAGAAGAATTGCTGGAACACAAAACTGACAGGACCCTAGAAGAGATGATTATTAAGCTTCGCATCCATGATGAAGAACTTGCTCGCACTGCATTTGATAGCAACAGAGGAGGTGACAAACGCGTCCAACGTACTCCTGATGGTCCCAACAAAAGACAACGTACGGGTTCCTACGGCACAGGCACTCTTACAGGGACTATCCACCCTAACCTCAAAGGTATCATCAGAATCCCTCCAGACACATGGCAGGAGCTATCTCAACTTCATCGTGACTGGGTGCTCAAATACAATCAAGCCGTCCGACACAGTGATACTTTACCATCTACTCCCGAGGGTGTCATTGTTGGTTCTCCACAAGATGATGGACTGAATCATTTCATTCCTAAATCCAATCGTCAACGTCGGGTTCGACGTGTAATGGCACCTACCGGAACGAATTCACCGGCATCGGCAGAAAACACTCAGTCACCGCCGACGACCTCGCCGTCTCCCGCGGATGCCGATAGCGACCAAGATAGCATTGGAACGATTGATGAAACTGAATTATTCCCTCCAGGCTCCACTATTAAATTCCTTTCGTGACCAGAAGTACCAAAGCTACCAAAGGGTAGATTTCCTATGCGCATGAATCAATGAGTCCCGTATCCATCTAAGTAATCGATTCCCACGGCATATCGATTCCCACGGCGCATCGATTCCCATCGCGCATAAACGGTGAGCAATCCCTGTCTTACGATATTGCCATTGTTCTTCGGTGAGCAAACTCTGATTTCATAAAATATCACACGAGCTACGGGAGCAATTCCTGACCTTAATGATAAACATTTCATGGAGTCTTCCTAACGGAACAAGAGAAGAAAACCGTTGGCATGTGATTCTCACACAATACATATACATGCATACAAATATATATGGTCAACGACTAATACATGTACGGAAATAATCAGCTAGTAATCTCAGCACTACGCAACAGCAGTTGCAACGTATTCATCTCAATAAAAGAGATATCTTGCATTTCGGCAAGATTTCACTTTATCTCATACTTTTAACATTCAACTGATTTATATCCCAAAATTCACACTAGTTGCTACCAACTACTTGTAATCTACATACTAAGGTCTGTCTCGCTGCAATCTGAATAAGTCACAGCAAGAGGAGATCTGGCGTTTCCCTAGTCTCGCCTGTAGTCCGATTATCCGTTGCCGAAAGTATCCAACCACAATTGTCACGCGTAGAGTACAATCGTTCGTCTACTAACACACTAACACAGCGTTGCTGTTCGTCAGAAGCCCTTGAATCAGACTCTCAACGAATCGGATTCAGAAGGAAAATAATAGATTAACAGTCGCAAGCTCTAAGAAGGCTTGCACACAAGAAGGAACAGGAACGGAATTGAACACAATCCCTACGCTGGCATATGCACATCGCACATTGTACACGAAGCAGTTCCCATTCTCAGTCACCGCGCAATTCCTTCCAAGGCTCCGAACCACCACAGATGCCGAACATACCGTTGTTGCCCGGCAATGCACTCGGAGGCGAAGAGAAGAATGACGCCGAAGTCACCACTATCGAACGCTTTCCCAGCTTCGATGCTGATATGAGAAAGATACTCATATCATTACTCAACGTAACAAGTGAGATTACTAGCAAGTTGTGCCTAGCTCTCAAAGAAGGCGAATTATGCGAGTGGAAGTCGTTTCTCGACGCACTTATTGAACCGGATTTTGCAGGCGAACTTACCTATACGGAGCAAGGATTGCCAACGCATATCCCTCGATCCATCCAAAGGAGCATAGAAGCACTTGCGGATTTCGCTATCGACCTACAAGAAGAAGATGTCGCCCTAGAAGATGACGAGAGGAACTGGAAAGATGTAAAGTCTTATACTTACAGGGAATTCCAGTCATTTCGCGAAGAACGTGCCCAACGCTTGCGTAATGAATCTGTTCTGAACCCACCACCTCCTCCGGCGGGAAGTAACAAAAAGTCCCCTCAGCAGGTAAAGTACAAATCATGGTGCCGAAAAGCACGAGATGAAAAGTCCTTTACACCCCTCACGAATGACTTGAGATTCGAACACTGGCTCGTCGGTTTCAAAGCTAAACTCGAGGCATACGACATCGATACAGAGACATTCCTCGATGAAACTTGGCCTCCAGCTACGCTTCAGGGTTATACCCGTGACCTCTTCGTCAAGCAGTGTGCCTTCTTCTGGGTACTAATGTTGGAAGTCTTCAAGAGTGACCTTTCTGCATCATGTGTACACAGTCATTCTACCACTGGTGATGGACGCAAGGCATACTTCGATTTCATAAACCTCCATAGCAAATCAAAAGCAAAGGTATATGACAACTCGACTCAGCTACAAGCTTTGCTCAAGTTGAACCTCAACAATTGGAAGGAATCCAAAGTGAAATTCATCACACATTGGTTTGACGAATTGAATCACCTAAACAAGCTCCGTCCTCCCAACAAGCCCCTTGAGTACCATACTGTTAAATCAGCATTGTGTCAGGCATGCTATTCCAGCTTTCAGCTAAGTGAACAGTTTGCCAAAGTCAAGGATCCAGGTGGGATGAATAGCACCGTAACGGATGCAGTTGCCGACGCCGCTGCTATCCACGATCTCAAAATCACGCTTCTACTCGAAGCAACTCGACTTGATTCCCAGTCCGTGATGTCTGCTCCTCGGTCGACCGTACGTGCACACGTTCATGAATTCTCTTCTGAATCGAGCCAAAACCATGATGACTATGCTCTCCCCATCGAATTCGAAGGAGACTATCAAGATTATGCCGTGTTCAAGGCTGGACGTACCCCTGACCCTACCACAAGGTTGCCTACAAACATGTGGAAGGCCTTGTCACATCAGGACATGAAGAGTTGGCTCAGTTTTTCTCCGGAAGGAAAGAAAATCGTGGTTGCCTCATTGCGACACGACTTACTTAACACGGACCAACCTGACCCCAACAGTACCAAACCCATTACCCGGAAGGCATACCAACATGAACACTCGGTATCTTTTCGAGAAGACGATACTTCGACTAAAGATGAGCATGCCAATTCCGCAGCAGACCTCCATCCTGCTGTAGAGAATGATCGCAGGGGTGTTTTCCATGCATCCCTAGGTGTATACAAATCAACGACCTCTTCGTCTAAGGACCAGCGACCTCTCAAGTCTTCCATGTCACCCGCGCATCCAGCTCGATTCCTTTCAGACAACCCTGACATTCAGTACAAAAAGGACGGTGACACCCAAATACCTGTGGGAACACCATCGTATTCCGCCAATTTTCACCAGTGGTATACTCCCGAAGATGATCTCACCTTTCCTAATGATGGTCCCGTAACCTCATACACATACCGTATACACAAAACTACGGTTACTAGCCCTGGTTTTGCCATGGTCGACCGCGGCGCAAATGGCTGCATCATCGGTAATGATGCGTGCCTCATCTCCAAGGATATCCCACCACGATATGTTAACGTCACCGGCATTAACAATCATCAGGTACAAAATATCCCCATTGCTACATGCGGAGCATTAGAAAGAATGTGTCGTAACAGTAATAAAAACAAATGCAATCGGTCTTACGATCGATTGATTTAGTGAGTAGGAGTAATCGTTATCATTGTTACAGTTCATTCGGCCTTGTCGATGATGATCAACAGGTTAATTAATCGTCGTCAAATTACCGTCGTATCGTGTAATTTTAAGCATACAAAACACATGTAATTCTTAAGACACAAAACACACGCAAACCATCTTCGATCGGTCTTTTACCGTATAATTCACCGTGATATCCTCATTGAATATCACATGTGATTGTACCTTATTATGTAGAATTAGTACTAGGTTGTACATAGATTTTAGGGCATGATAGTGTTTTAGAGTTGTTAATTCTTCGAAGAGTGAGCTGTTGGGAAAATTCCCGCTAAGAGGTAATTCACATAAAAGCACCAACGATTATTCTCTCATCAGGTTAATAACCTTACGAATAAGGTTATTGCCTTCTTTATGACTTTTCGTACGATATGCCCGCTAAAGACGTACGAATACGCCTTTACACGGTGAATTCTTTTCAGTCCCCTTCAGTCGTAAATCCTCCAACCGTTAAGCGGCTGGATTCTATGACTTAATCTATTCATCGTGGGTCGCGTTGAATACCAAACTGTATCCAGTCTACCATCAGAGGCCCTATCAAAAGAAATGGGGCGGCGTTTTGCCTTTCATTCTGGCTTGTATCATGGCATTTTGCCCTGATCCTTGCCAGTTTGATATATTGTATTCATGGATCAAATTATCCATTTTCGAAATGCTCATTGCAGATCGAACATAAAATCAACTTGTTACTTCGATCGAACGATCGATTGAACATTCCATCGAACGATTGATTTTTCTTTTATTAAATCTCTCACCACATGCAACGAGAACAATGTTCCCGGAAAACAGCGCCACTCATTAGCTATGTAAACAAATCAGCAATATTTGTTGAACCTGGTTCCTTTGCAACTCTGATAATTCCTGCTGCAATAGATTCACGCGCTTTGTGGTATGCAATGCTGTTGTGCTTCTTCTTACATGGGCTTTCAGGCCGTGTAACATTTGTGACAACCGAATCATTATCACAATACACATTGGTGCTCCCATCAACAGGAACACCCATCATTCTCAACTTGTACCTTAGACCTTCAACCAATTCGATTGCAATTTTCAGAGCAATGATTTCAGATCCAAAAGTTGATGTCTCAACTGTTGTTTGTCTTTTGGAATACCAAATGATCGGTGCATTATTAATGAAGATAATAACACCAGTATGAGACCTTCTCGTCGCCTTGCATCCGGCATGGTCGGCGTCAACAAAACAGCTCATTGTTACATGCTTTCCCAAGGCTTCAGGCATATCTGCTGGTATGACTTCAGCAGCACCAGGATAAAATTCAGACCAGTCACATTTTTGAAATTTACTCTCATCAATGCTTGGTACTGTATCATCGAAAACCAATTTCGACCTGTTGTACTTTTTCAAGTATGCAAATATATGAAACAACTGATTCAAGTGCCCAATCCTTGCTTGTGCCAGATACCTTGACATCAGCGAGACTGGCATTACAATGTCAAGCCTTCCTAATTCACAAATCCACCTGAGAACTCCAATTAAACCTTGATAGTAATTTTGCAATTCAGGGTTCAATTCTTCTGATATATCAATTTCCAGTCAATAATCATGTGACAGTGGACTGGATGCTGATTTTGGTAGATACTTGTATCCATATTTTTCAGTTCCTAATTCTTGTTCGACTGCTGCAACAGCTTTCGCTGTATACTTAGTGCTTGATAATGACCATCTTGGCTTTGAATCACCTTCAAAGTAGAATTTCCCAATATCAGCTCCCAAATACAGAGTTGGCTCTTCAATCGTATCATCCTTCAATTTGAACTTTCGTTCAATGTTTTCGAGCTGGAACTTTGGATCTTTGCCAGAACATAAGATATCGTCTACATAGGCAATGAGCATTGCCCAGTATCTGGATCCATCTTTCCTGGTTTCAATTCTTAAGTGCACATCCGGATCTGCCTTGCAAGGTGAATATCCAAGATCTCTCAAATGCTGGGTGAGGTATGACCTGAAAGATGCACCAGCAACCGGCAGTCCATACAATGCGCGGACAATCTTGCAAGGCCTTCCTGCAAGGTGAGGTGGAAAACCATCTTCTTCTCTCGCTTTTAGGAAGTATTTCTCTTTAATTGGGGCTGTCAAATATGCATTTTGAATATCAGCTGAGAGAACCTTCAAATCATTCAGCGCTGCCAGCAGAAAGAATATTCTCACTGAGTCTCGACTGGGAACCGATGAATAAGTATTTTCTTTGGCCACTGCAGGGACTTTGTGACCGTCCCCTACCAACCTGGCCTTCCTTGTTAGGGATCCAAGCTTGATGTCAAAGATCATATGAGTTGTTATCTGCTTATGGCCAACTGGAATAACATCATCATCAGAAAATTCAAACGCTGCCATATTATTTGTCATTTCCTTATGAATTGCTCTTTCCCAGTGGTCGGTCCCTGTTTTCTTATCAATAGCCAGCGCTTGTTTGATTGAATGTGGCAACTCAACTCCATATTTGTGAGTCTTCAACCAATACTTTGCTGTTTTGGCCGCTTTAAGGATTCGATCCTTCCTTCTCAAAATTTTGTGCACCCACCATCGGAATGCTGGTGTTTTTTCAAGATTATTGTTGATAGCATATTCAGCCAATTGCACTGGAAATGACTCTTTCACATCACTTAGCTTACACCAAGATTCAGTGCCATCTTTCCAACTGGCTAAAATTCTCCAACCCCTAGTTGTCGGTTTATGGGTTTTCCTGCCATTTTTTGCTATAGTTGTTGCTTCCTCGTCACTTAAAGCAGTGTTGTCTTTTTCATGGTCAATGAGCTCATCCAGTAAAGTGAACATCCGTCCGTCATCATCAACAGAACTATACAGACTTTCTGCCACAATATTTGCCGTGTATTCCTCCATTGTACCATCGGGTAGTTGCAATTTATACAGCCTCGTGTCTAGTATGGGATTCTCATTTCTGATTCCTATTGGTCTGTTTTGCAAGTCGCGAACCCTGTCCTTGACAACGCACCTGAGTCTTTCATCACCTCTTTCAATGATCACTTCATTTCCCAGATATTCATCTGGTTCATCAACATCTTCTACCGATGCTTCTGGCTCAGCCATTTCAAGTTTCATATCCGGTGTTTCTACTGGTTGATTCTCAAATAGCTCTATTTGGGGCTCTGGGTAGTTTTCCTGGAAGAATGATGCGCTATCCTTTACTTCATCTCCAATCTTGGATTCAATTGATTTGTCAATTGCTTCCATTCTTCTGAGGATATCTCTGTCCCGCCATTCAAATTCCTTGACGGGTCTTATTGAATTTGTAGATATTGGTATTGCCGACTCGGGCAGTAGCCAAAAACAATCCCCCCCACCTACCCTATTCCCACAGGGGCCCAACCATCGCGCCAGCCTTTCAACACCTCGGGTAGAAGAATCACCTTTTTCATAATAAAACACAAAATCATACCATTCTGATGAAGTGTATAATGTAATATCCGGTCTATAGCCATGGACCAATTCAAATGGGGTTCTCCCCATTGAAGAAGGGTTGTTGGAGGCTGTTTGCTGCCTGATATTAGCACATAGTTCACCACAAAATGACCATAATCTTCTCGGTGACTTCTTCTTTGCAGACTTGGTTGTGATTGCACTGCCAAGATGGCCAATTGCTTGTTCTGCCCGATTTTGGAATGGGCAATGCGGCTGGATGAATGTCTGATGGATATGGTTGCGCTTTACAATTGAATTCCAGTGTGTTTTGTAGGTTCTTGGGGATCCTTGTTCTGGCGCACCATCAGAAATCAAATGCTCTGGAATTCCAATTTCATGAATAAATGTCTTCAGTCCTTGGTGGGCTTGTGATTTGTCCTGTATTGGTATAAATACTTCAAACCCATTTCCATTTGTAAAGATCTGTGCACATTTTTCTTGCCTCATAATACTCGTGGTTCTTGCATGCCATGTATCAGTGTACCAGGTTCCTTGTGCGACTCTCTTGTTCCTGAAGCGCTGAGTAGGCAGCCGCTTCATCAATGGTGATTGCAAATTCCTGAGTGCCTTCTGCGTCGTGACTTTCAATGTCTGCTCAGCTTTCTTAAAACTAATGTTCCAAGTTTTGGCTAGGCGTTCACAGTCAACTTTGTTTGGACCTTCAATTGTTATCACTGATGGCCCCCATTGATTTCTTCTGTCAAGAGACCTTCTCTCAAGTGTATTGTCAATTTCTTGCAAGCTAGGGGCCTGTTTTGATTCTGCTTCAGGAGCTTCCATAAAGTCAAATTCTGTATCATCAAACAAAAATTGGTCTACCCTTCGCGCGCTTGAAATATTCCTTACTGAAGAAATCCGATGAGCAATATTTCCATCTGTTGCAATCTGGCATTCAGTTAGCATTCTCCTTGTGGATACTTGATGGACCCTCATCAGTTTGCATTGCTGCATGACACTTGGATGCCGTTCTTTTCCTAAGCTGGTCTTGGGAAGTTTATTTGTAACATTACTAGCAGGTTCTGTTACAACAGAACTTTCCTCCATTGCTTGGTCCTCTTCGGTCGACATAGCTTGAAGGCTGAATTGGTCCCCTGAAATTGGATCTCCATTGTCAATGGCTAGCTCGGCCATCCTGAACTTCAGTGAATGTGGATCCCAGGGGGTATCATTTGTTGCTATCAAATGTTGACATTCGTCAAGCTCAATTCTTGTGGGCTTTCTTGTGGGGAAATATGAGATCACGTTTCTCATACTCAGTTTGATAAAAACTTTCTTCGGATCATCATCCTCCAGTGGAGTTTGAATTGTAATTCCATGCTTGGATCTTGGATCAAATTGGCGAGGTGTCTCTTCAACAGAGTTGAAATTGCAGTCCCTCACTTGATTTGGGCATATCAAGCTGTTTTTCAATTTGTCCCCAAAGTACAGTGCTTGATGGAACACTATGATATATACTTGGCCTGATGTTGGATTCGTCCATGCAGTCGCACAGCTTCCAATGGGGATTTTCTTGATGGGCTTGTATTCTTCAGAAAAAGGTGCAACATCAACGTGTGTTGTGATTTGATCAGGATTCAGCAATACCATATTGCTTCCTGCTGCGGTAGTATCTGCATGTGAGTCTAACTCACAATATCCTTCTTCATTTTCCCCATCATCAAAACCTACAGGGACATTCATCTGGTATAATGACCGGCTCACCATTTTTAACAATTTGTGTTCTAGTGATAGTGTCCGGTTATTATGTCATTTCTTAGATTTTGATCCAAAACTGTCACCCGCGCCTTCATTTTCAGTTTCTTTCTTTTTAGTCTCAGCAGCCTTGAGATTTCTTTTCTTTTTAGCCTGTCTCATCTGGTAAAGCTCCTTGCGCTGTTCTTTTGACATTGTTTTATAAACACTTGTTGGGTAAGGCTTGCACTCAACTTTTCCTGTAAAGGTTCCAGTTGTCTTTTGCTTTTTGTTGCTGGTTGTGCCCATAGAATACAAACTTCTGGAACCTCTTTTACTCTTCCCGGTTGCAAGCTTTTTCAATCCAAGATGATTGGTGAATAGAATCAAACATTCATTGAAGTTGTCACGATAGTCTTTGCTCTCATCAATTGCATCTGCTTTTGCAGCATCAAGTCGCTCATCACTGATTGAATTGATAAAATCCCAAACAAATCTTCTTTCGTTATGATTCTTTTCAAATCTCAGAATTGTTCCATGAAAAGCAGTCCAGTTTCGCTTGTGCTTGTTCCAGTCATAACCCTTGGAATCTCCAGTGTAGTGTGAATCTTTCATATCCTGATATGTCTTATTCAGAACCATAGTGATATTGGTATCAGTGTAAGCATGTTGCATGAGAGAAATGAAAGCGTTTCTGGCATTATCAGAATTCAGTGCAGTGTTTTGGAAATGTGCCACATATTCCCAACCAGGACCCTTTCTTGTTGCGTCACATAGCAACCTCCAGACAACATTGTTGTCCTCATCGTACTGGTGACCTGATAGGACGCCACATCTTTCATTGTAATCACTCCAAGTTGGATAAGTATCTGTTGTACTTTGCCCGACTGTTCCAGCCCTGGCTTCATCAGTAACTTCTTCCTTTTCTTGGGGTCTTATGACATACAAGATTGGGAATCCCTCAGAGTTGAATCTGTACCTCAGGTTTTGTCGGAAGCCTTCCTCCCATTCCCTGAATTTTGTTAGGTCCTTTAGCTCGGGTGGCGTTGCTTTTTCCTGTGATTTCACACTTGATTCCATCATCTTGATTCTGAATTGCTGTAGTTCCAGGTTGTTTGGGTTTGCATTCCAGTCGATAGCCCTTGGCTTGACTCCAATCAATGGTTGATACCGGGCCCAATTTGCCCAAGTTAGGAGCCTCGATGATAGCCTGTTACCATAGTGGATACTTTTTGGATTAGGACAGTCCGGACTGATAGATTTCAATCCATGCATGAACGATTTAATGCTTTCCTTGTTGAGGTCTGTAATTTCACGAATATTGGACATCCCTCCCCTCATAATTTCTTCAGCTGATTCATAGTTGATACCAAAATCCATTAGGCTGCTCCTGAAAGCAAGCTGTTCTGGGTTCAGAAATCTACCATTGTTGAATCCCCTGATTTTTATCCTGGGTTGGGACGACCTTCTTCCCAGTCATTCAGCTCTTGCGTTCCCTGTATTTTGGTCAGCATCATTTCGTCCGTCCTCATCATTTTCACTATCCGCGTCATCTGGATTCACACCCCTTCTTTCTGCATCTCTCATTGCCCTGACTCTATTCTTTATTTCTTGGTCGATGATTCTCTTCATGGTTGAGTTTGTTTCTGGGTCCCCAAAGGCCCTTTCCATGACTTCCATGATTTTATCTTCCAAATCTTCCCTTTCTTGCATACTTCTTCCATTGTTTTCATTAGAATTCTGTGAATCGTCCTCCTCATCCACTTCCATTTTTGTTTCTTCCATGTCGCCGTCCGCTCTAGTTCGTACCATGGTGGTGAATTGTGTATTCTAATGGTCGGATGGTCACTTTGAAGAGAGTTTTCGGATTATTCGGAGTATTCGATGGATGATATTTGATGGAATATTTAATATTCAATCGATGGTGGTATGTGGTGGAAGAGTGTAAGAATCGAGGGTTGGATGTGAGAGATGGTTAATCGTTTGTGACTGCCGAGTGATTTGTATTTATCCGGATCGAATTTTCGTTCTGGTTTGTATACTTTTGTTCGGATCGAATTTTCGTTCCGGTTGTCTGTATTTGTGTGAGCTTTTGCTTTTGTTGCAAATTAAGATTGTGAGCTTTCCTATCCTTTCTCGGGATTTTTGCTCATTCTGTATTTCTGTGGTTAAAGATTGCTTCCTGAGAATTTGGTGTTCTCTTTTCTTTTTGGATCTTTCCGATCTTCGGAATTTGGTGTTCTCATATCTTTGGATTTTCGTTTTTTTTCGTGCGGGCAGATGCTTTTTACAATCTGTTCCTTCCGGGCAGATGCTCTTTGCAATCTGTTCCTTCCAATCTGTTTCACCACAGAATACTTCAGGCTCAATCTTCTGGCTCACTCATTCTTGTTTTCAGTGAAAGATCAGTGTTCTCGAATATTGATTCCTTTCAACTGATGCCAACCTGGGCGATTCGTTCTGCTGAATCGTCCAGTGTCTTTTCCCTTGCTTGTTTTGCTGGATCTCGTATCCCGGTGGAGCCACCACCTTGGTTCGAGTCTTAGGCCTCTTCTTTCAAGGGAGGCCGCCCTGGTGTTGGTCTATTCCAGGGCTCCACAAGCAACTGCCCCTTTTACATCCTTGAGGGTTGATGCCGGTAGCTGATCAGGCTAGTCCGGTTAGTCTTCGAGCTCAAACTGCGTTTCGATGGAAACGCCGTCCTCCACAGCTTGTAGAGTGCTGTGGGTCTGATAAACTAGAAAGAATGTGTCGTAACAGTAATAAAAACAAATGCAATCGGTCTTACGATCGATTGATTTAGTGAGTAGGAGTAATCGTAATCATTGTTACAGTTCATTCGGCCTTGTCGATGACGATCGACAGGTTAATTAATCGTCGTCAAATTACCGTCGTATCGTGTAATTTTAAGCATACAAAACACATGTAATTCTTAAGACACAAAACACACGCAAACCATCTTCGATCGGTCTTTTACCGTATAATTCACCGTGATATCCTCATTGAATATCACATGTGATTGTACCTTATTATGTAGAATTAGTACTAGGTTGTACATAGATTTTAGGGCATGATAGTGTTTTAGAGTTGTTAATTCTTCGAAGAGTGAGCTGTTGGGAAAATTCCCGCTAAGAGGTAATTCACATAAAAGCACCGACGATTATTCACTCATCAGGTTAATAACCTTACGAATAAGGTTATTGCCTTCTTTATGACTTTTCGTACGATATGCCCGCTAAAGACGTACGAATACGCCTTTACACGGTGAATTCTTTTCAGCATATTCCATGTCGAACAGAGGCCCCGTCATTCTCATTTTCAATGAATGTGCCTATACAGGACGACATCCTTCTATATTGTCATCCGGCCAGATGGAAGCATATCTTTCCAATGTAGACGACACGCCCATCAAAGCAGGCGGAGGACAGGTCATCACCACCTCCGATGGCTATGCACTGCCTCTTAGCATACGACACGGTTTACCATACCTTGCGATGCAAAAGTATACGACTGTTGAATTTGACACGCTACCACATGTTATCATGACATCCGATAAACATTGGGACCCATCTGTTCTCGATACCACGATCAGTGCGAAGGATGAACAATTTCTCCAGAAATATCCTCCTCAACCACAACAACTCCCTTATGCCGATTACGACGAATATGGGAACCCACGCTGCCTTGAAGGGTTAGATATCTCTGTTTCTACTGGGTCCTCCACGGTCACATCCCTCAGCTCGTATTCCAGCCATTTCACCCGATCTCCCTTTCTTCCTGTTGATGATCATAGAACCAACGACCGCTCCTTTTGGCTTACTTCCACCGACTACGCTCATCAAGAACGTCTTGCATGCTGCGCGCTACCCGCAGTCTCTGGAACAATCACTGCGTTTCCGACAGATTGTACAGCCAGTGACACTACACGCATTGCAGCTACGCCCCGCGAAAGATACCCCAATGAACATGACTACTTATCCCTGAAACCTTTCTTTTGTTGGGTTTCCACCGATCGCATCAAAGCTACTTTTGAAAACTCGACCCAATACGGTTCGTTAGCGGTTAGCCCTGATGGTAACATTTTCAAACGGTTTCATTCCCCTCAACCGGCCATGAACGTTCGCCCCTTCAATGACGATGTTATGTCTGATGCTGTCTATTCAGATGTCCCAGCAATTGATGGTGGATCCAAGATTGCTCAGATCTTCTTTGGCCGCAAATCACATATTATACACGTTGAAGAAATGCGTACCACCGGCGATTTCCTATCCTGCTTTCAGAACTTTGTTCGAAAATGGGGCAGGCCCATTCGCCTCCTTTGCGACCACGGTAACTATCAATCCAGTAAGAAAGTCATGGATTACCTCAAAATGTTATGGATTGGACTCTGGCAAAGTGAACCGTATCATCAACATCAAAATCAATTCGAACGACGATACCAAACGTTCAAACGCATTGTCAATCGCGTCATGGATCGTACCGGCACACCACCACACATGTGGTTACTGTGCATGACATACGTCGCGGGTCTCCTCAATGTTGTTTCTGACCCTACGCTGTCCGATAAACAACCGATCTTCATTGCCACGGGTACACTTGGCGACATCAGCGCATACACCAGTTTCTTCTGGTTTGAACCTGTGTATTTCAAGACCAATGACTCTCCTTTCGGTACCAAATCTACCGAACGCCTAGGTCATTTCGTCGGCATCGCCGAACATGTTGGCAATGGACTCTGCTTTCGAATCTGGGATCCAGTTACCAACAAGTTACTAGACCGATCCGGTGTTCGATCTGCTCTTACACCTGAGTCACGTAACAAACGCGCGGGCCTATTTACTGATGATGGTTTCATAAAATGGCGCAACGCAAAAGTTTCGTTACCCCGTATATACGCCACTGGAGAAGCTCCAGCTTTCAAACATGGGGAGCATACCAATCAGAATAAACTCATTGACGAGTCTACTAAACCAAACAGCTCAGTTCCCCCTAGCGTTTCACCTGCTGATTCTGACACCGCTGATGACACCGTTCCATCTGCACCCAACAAACAACCAGATACCACGCCCCACGCATCTGGCACTCAACCAATTCTTCACCCACCCGCCCACCCCTCGTTACCGAGCTTTCTTTATAAGAAGGTCGATGACAGCCCAAGCTGGTCACCTTCTCCACTCCCTAACAACTATGGGGAGAGTCTTGATGGTCCTCCTACGACACACATCTTCAGCAAGACATCCGACGGCGTTCTCCTTACTGAAGATGATTTTGATCCACCAGAATTAGCATACTTTGATGTTAGTGACGTCGCAACTCCACACACAAACCCCGCTACTCCTTCCGTAGACCCATCACAGGTAGTTGTTACCGACGAAGAAGGTAACGCACAATTTGACGATGATGGTAAACCCATTACCATTCCTACGATCCCGATTGCCGATCTACAAGGACGTTCCTTCCTTGTAACCAATCCAGATGGCACTCGGAAACGTCTTACCATCGTCGATGTTGAAGACAGTCTTGAACGCAACAAAGACTTCATCAAGTTCAAGTGCAAACACTCCGATGACGAACTCGATGATATCATTGCATACAA
The DNA here is from genome assembly GCA_037355745.1 of Pseudo-nitzschia multiseries. Taxonomy (NCBI): domain Eukaryota; phylum Bacillariophyta; class Bacillariophyceae; order Bacillariales; family Bacillariaceae; genus Pseudo-nitzschia; species Pseudo-nitzschia multiseries. Next base: position 27,870,276 of record CM074781.1, read on the forward strand.
TGACGTCATGAATTACATCCATCGTGATTCAACACAAGAAGACGGCAAACTTTGGTCATTTCGCCGCATCCTAGGACACCAAGGTCCACTGGATAACAAGCATCCTCAATACAAAGGTTCCAAGTATAACCTTTGGATTGAATGGGAAAATATGGAACGCACATATGAACCTCTAGCCAATATTGCGGCTGATGACCCGGTCACCGTTGCAAAATATGGGAAAGACAACAACTTGCTTGACCTCCCGGGTTGGAAACGTCTCAGGAGAATCACCAACCTAGCCCGACGAACCAAGAAACTTGATCGACTCATGCACCAAGCCAAACTACGTTCTTTCCGTACCACCCCGCAGTATCAATATGGATTCAAAGTGCCTCGTAACCACGAAGAAGCCCTCCGATTTGATCAAGCCAACGGAAACACCAAATGGGAAGATGCCACCACTCTGGAAATGGCACAGCTCAATGAGTACAATACATTCATTGATAAAGGCGTGTACAAGACAACCTCCATTCCCCCGGGATTCCAACAACACATGATATACGCTGTCAAACACGACGGTAGACACAAGGCTCGCCTCGTCGCTAACGGTAATCTCACTGAGGCCCCTATCCACAGTGTCTACGCAGGCGTCGTATCTCTTCGCGGCCTACGTATGTGCCTATTCCTAGCTGAACTCAACGACCTAGAAGCATGGGGCACCGACATAGGTAACGCCAACTTAGAAGCAGTCACCTGCGAGAAAGTATGCATCAAGGCAGGTCCCGAATTCGGATCGCTGGAGGGTCACCTGCTGATCATTTACAAAGCCCTATATGGTCTCAGGTCTTCAGGCAAGTGCTTTGGAGACTTACTCGCGGCTTGTCTTATCGAACTCGGCTTCGAAAGATCCCGCGCAGAACCGGAAATATTCCTCAAACCCGGAACGAACAAGCATGGTGAACGTGTATATGAGCTTATATGCACATATGTCGAAACCTATGTCTCTGCATGGCCGATCCCAATTCCTTCTTGAAGATATTGAAATCGTCACCATATAATTTCAAATTGAAGGGATCCGGACCTATGAACTTTCACTTAGGTTGTGGATTTGAGCGCGACGAACATGGTGTTCTGTGCATGAATCCCATAAAGTTCATCGAAAAGATGGAAGCGTCTTACGAACAAATGTTCGGATGCAAACCTAGCACTAGGTTCCAATCACCCATTGCGGAGAACGATCATCCTGAATTGGACTCCTCAGCCTTTCTTGAAGAAACCAGTATACAGAAATACCAAAGTATGATCGGTTCACTCCAATGGATCATTGCTATTGGCCGTTTCGATGTACAAACAGCCGTGATGACGCTCTCAAGTTTCAGAGCTCAGCCACGAGATGGGCATCTCGAACGTGCAAAACGTATCTATGGATATATCTCCAAGTTTAGACATTTTAAAATCAGATTCCGCGTGGAACCGCCCGATTTTATATTGACTAAACCCGACACCATCGACTGGTCCAACACCGTCTATGGGGAGCATTCTGAAGAGCTACCCGACGACGCTCCTGCACCGCTTGGAAAGACAGTAGTGTTAACACACTTCTATGATGCCAACCTCATGCATGATATTCTCAGTGGAAAGGCAGTAACAGGCATTCTTCATTTCGCGAACAAGACTCCCATGATGTGGTTCTCGAAGAAGCAGTCTACTACGGAGACAGCCACCTTTGGAGCCGAATTTGTTGCAGGAAGAACTTGCATCGAACAGATCGTCGATTTACGCCACTCATTCCGATACCTAGGAACACGAGTTCATGATATCTCATACTCTTGGGGTGACAACGAAAAGATGATCCAAACGTCAACCTTCCCTTACGCAAGGTTGCACAAACGTCATAATATTCTGTCGTTTCACTACGTACGAAGCATGATAGCAAGAGGTTTCATTTTAATGATGCACATCCCAGGTAAGGATAACTGTGCAGACATTCTCACCAAGCATTGGAGTCACTCAGTTGTGTATCCACTGCTCAGGCCCATCTTCCACTTCTGTGGTAATACTGGCGACCTTCTTCAGGACGATGGAAGCATCATGTAGAGCGTGATGACCCTTCACAAGGAGACATGGGGAGTATTAAATTCCTTTCGTGACCAGAAGTACCAAAGCTACCAAAGGGTAGATTTCCTATGCGCATGAATCAATGAGTCCCGTATCCATCTAAGTAATCGATTCCCACGGCATATCGATTCCCACGGCGCATCGGTTCCCATCGCGCATAAACGGTGAGCAATCCCTGTCTTACGATATTGCCATTGTTCTTCGGTGAGCAAACTCTGATTTCATAAAATATCACACGAGCTACGGGAGCAATTCCTGACCTTAATGATAAACATTTCATGGAGTCTTCCTAACGGAACAAGAGAAGAAAACCGTTGGCATGTGATTCTCACACAATACATATACATGCATACAAATATATATGGTCAACGACTAATACATGTACGGAAATAATCAGCGAGTAATCTCAGCACTACGCAACAGCAGTTGCAACGTATTCATCTCAATAAAAGAGATATCTTGCATTTCGGCAAGATTTCACTTTATCTCATACTTTTAACATTCAACTGATTTATATCCCAAAATTCACACTAGTTGCTACCAACTACTTGTAATCTACATACTAAGGTCTGTCTCGCTGCAATCTGAATAAGTCACAGCAAGAGGAGATCTGGCGTTTCCCTAGTCTCGCCTGTAGTCCGATTATCCGTTGCCGAAAGTATCCAACCACAATTGTCACGCGTAGAGTACAATCGTTTGTCTACTAACACACTAACACAGCGTTGCTGTTCGTCAGAAGCCCTTGAATCAGACTCTCAACGAATCGGATTCAGAAGGAAAATAATATCCACTGCTCTCAAAACGGTTCGATTCCACCTACATTCTGGGGGGGATGACGATGGTGAGGATCAGGCAACGCAGAATGCAGTGAATTCAACACCACGACGAAACGCATCATCGTATTTTTACACAACAAGAAGAAATAAGATAGAAATAAAACCTGATGAAACTGAGAACGAGGATAGTGATGGAGAGGACGTACCAGATCCGGTTGCAAGAATGGATCCTGATTCAGACGATGAAAATGAGAACAACAATAATGATAACAAGCGGGACCAATGAAAAACAAGGAAAATTTACCAGGCACCTTTACCAGCTCGATGACAAGAAAGAAGACCTAGAAGAACAACACGAACTAATTCAGCAAGCACCGCCAACATACATTGATACAGAGAGGTTCAACAAAATGACAATATTGCAGTTATTGACAGTGGTGGAGGAAGAAGACCAACGGTTACAGAACAAGCATGGCTCCGAATTGGAGGAGAAACTGGAATGGCGTCTGCAATGAGGCCATACATGAGTAATGATACCAACGCCTATGTGGAGCATCCGGTTTGCAGTGCTGTAACGAAGGCTTTTATTCCAGGAAGAGAAGATCCAGTACTTTTAGTGGTCCACTATGCAACTTTTGTCACCAAGGATAAAGATCAAACTGATGGTGAATCGCTATTGACAACAATCGATATGGGTGATCATGGAGTGCTGGTGAATGGAGTGCAACCACAGTTGAGCAAATGTGGCATTACAATTGGAACGACATTTCTACCATTTTCATATGACGATGAAAAAGTTTATTTTCATATTACCAAACCAACAGAAGGAGAAGTCGATACATTGGATAAATTTGAGTTGAACAGCCCAGCACCACCAGACATGCGCAAATATCCAATGTTGAGAAGGAAGAGAACAAGAGAAACGTTCAAATTTGCAAAACTTCCAATGCTGGAACTACGAAAACGGTTTGCTATGCTACCAGAATTGACTGTTTTGAAAACATTGGAGAATACTACCCAACACTATGAAGAAATAGAAGAAGAAAATCGAGAAGTCCCCAGGAAACATTACAGGAAAAGATTCAAGGCATTCCATTACAGAAGACAAAATGAAACAGTGAGCACTGATTACACATATTTTTCGAAGAAGACATCTCAAGGACACAACGGGGGACAATTTTTTAGTGGCACCAAGACAAAGCTTTGGTCTTTTCATCCTCTGAAAACAGAATCATAATGTACAAATGCCCTACAGGATTATCTTCGCAAACATGGAGCACCGGATACTATTCTCAGTGATAATGCAAGATCTGAAACAGGGGTAAAGTGGACTCAAATTCTTCGAGAAAATATGATCAAAACAAGAACAAGTGAACCACACCACAGCCATCAGAACCTGTGTGAAGCGGAATGGGGAAGATTGTCCAAGATGGTACAAAACAGTCTACGTATGTTTCAGGCACCAATCAGTTTAGCGCATTGGTGTGCAAAATGGTGTGTGTCAGTTAACAATTTGGCAGCGAGAAAATCGCTAAATTGGAAAGTACCCCTCGAATTGCACCAAGGCTGGACACCTGATATCTCCCACCTGAGATTTCATTTCTATGAACCAGTGTGGTATTTTGAGCCAAGATTCAAGAGCCCCAAAAACAACATGTTGAAAGGGAGATTCCTGGGTTTTGCGGAATCAACGGGTGATGCAATGACCTATTATATTCTGACTGAACCAGATACACCAAAACAGAAAAGACAAGTGTTGATGAGATCGGTAGTTAGAACAAGACGCAAGGAAATTGGCACCAAAGATGAATATGTGAATGACAACCCGGAGGCAGAGAAGTTTATTCTTTCCTTGTCAGAACACCAGCAGAACATGGAAGATATCAAGAGTACTGATGAAGTCCCATTGTTATCTTCAGGGGAAAAATTTGTCGCGAGCTCTGAAGGAATGGAAAATTCTACTAGCACCAATCCAATGGAAGACCGTGATGAAAATGACAATACAACTTCAGGGGAGCTTGATGCTGATGAAGAGGAAAACACGTTGGACATGGAAGAAGAGATGTTACCAAGTGATATAGATGGATGCAACAATGCTGAAACACATCAGGATATCTTGGAAAGCACAGAAGTAAATTTGGATATGGATTTCCGGAAGATTTTGGATCATTTCTGGGAAAATGGGATTTTGGTATTCAAGGCGCAATACATCGATGAGCTGCAAGGAAATACAGTCTTGAATACTCCATTCCCACAATTGAAGAAAGATCAACCACTGGCATGTGCAAAGTATATCAAGGAGTACATTGTTGAAAGCAGGAGAGGAAATAACAGACCATTGAATGTATGGGCAGAGCAAGTCATAAAACAACAATCTGGCATTGTCAGAAGAATACGATTTATGAAGTCCTTGATACACAAGAGTGTTCAACGCGTAGTCAACAAGAAGAAACCATCCAGGAATCAAAGAATGGCAAAGAAGAAGAATCGTGAAAAGTTTGGACAGAAGATTCCAAATACCTATGAAGAATGTATGCAATTCGATGCGGAAGCTGGCAATACAAAATGGAAAGATTCAATTCAGAAAGAGATGGATAATTTGGAACGACTAAAATGTTTCAAATATCACTCAGCAGAAAAAGAATTTCCAAAAGAAGAAGGTTGGCAACAAGCAAGACTGCAGATGATTTGGGATATCAAGAGCGAGGACGGCAGGTACAAGAGCCAATTGGTAGCAGGTGGTCACAGAGTCGATTCGAGTGAATACAACACATACTCCAGTCAGATCAACAGTTTATCTGTGTACTTACTATTTCTAATCGCCCAACACCAACAATTGGATTTGATGACAGCAGATGTGGGAAATGCATTTCCAACTGCACCGGTTCAAGAAAAAGTATGGGTGTGGGCTGGAGACGAGTTTGATGAAAAGAAAGGATGCAAAGTAGAAATACAAAGAGCGCTGTATGGACTGGCAGGTAGCGGTAGAGCTTTCATGGACTTTCTGGCTGATACACTCATGAATTTGGGTTTTCGACCATCAAGAGCAGATCCAGATTTATGGCTGCAGAAAGAAGGAGAAAGCTACACATATATTGGTACTCATGTCGATGACCTTATGGTAATAGGAAAGAAACCACAAGATTGGATCGCCAGAATTGAACAAGAATTTGCGCTGAGAAATGTTGAATCAGAACCTCAGTATTACCTTGGTACAAGTCTTACAAGAATCAAAGATGGACGATTGTTGATGAACTCTACAAAATATATCAGTGAGGTGATTCGGAAATATCAAGAGAAATATTCAGTGACCCTCAAGAAAGAAAATCTGCCAATGAAAACTGATTGTCACCCTGAACTGGATGATTCGCCATTACTGTCAGTATCTGAACACAAGGAATTCCAACATATTATTGGTCTAGGACAGTGGTTGGTGTTATCTGGAAGAATTGATATTGCATTTGCAGTATCATCTCTCTCAAGATTTGCAGCCGGACCGCAAGAAGGCCATTTGCAGATGGCTAGACTTATCCTGGGATATCTAAAGAAGTACAAGAAGAAAGGAATTCTAGTGGATTCAAGATCTTCAAGGATCAGTTCAAATGGCGATGTCAAGCTCAAATATGAAGAATTTACGCATCACTACAAATACTACAAGGAAGAATTGGATCCAATGTTCCCCGTGCCTCTAATTCCTGAAATGGATTTGAACATATTTTGTGATAGCAACCATGCACACGACTTGGTTACTGGAAGGAGTATCACTGGATTGATTGCATTTGTTGGGTGTATGCCAGTCTACTGGAAATCTAAGAGACAGACATCAGTTCACACAAGTACATTTGGAGCTGAATTTACTGCCCTGAAAGATGCGGTTGCATTGGCCATCATGCTCAGATACCACCTTAGATCGATGGGAGTTGTAATCACCAAACCAGCAGAGATCTATGTGGATAACAAAAGTGTAGTAATCAATTCCACCAACCCTGCAAGTTCACTCAACAAGAAATCAATCGCACTGGCCTACCATTTTGTCAGACAACACCAAGCTGGAAAAGTTGTATCTATCAGTCATATTAACTCACAGGACAACTATGCCGACATTCTGACCAAGCCGCTAAACAGTAATGCATTCAGGAATCTCCTAAATGAATTCATGACAATGTAAAAACAAAGTTAAGTACCACAATTCAGTAATAAAACAACCACACTAAAAATCCATGTCTAAAAATTATGTTGTATGCTTCCCTCTACAAATCCGATAGGAATCTAAACCAAGAACATGGATTTAGGGGAGAACAACCGGCAAATCGTGTTGTTAAGTAAAAACAAGATATAACCGTTATGTGCGGTTAAATATGAACCAATAAGGAAACAGATCGACGCGCGCACTACATAAATGAGATGCGCGGCGAAATGAACAACATACGTTCTTACGAACAATGAATGCATTGAGGAGTGAGACGAAATTACTGATGGATCGACACTCGGGCATATGAAGACCAACAAGGCAATATAGGCACCGTAGGAAGTCGATCACAGAAAACAAAAGAATGACTCACGACCAAAGGAATTGATCATTGATAGAAGAATCGGACACAGCAATGTATCACCAGAAAGTGGTACGCGAAAATCCAGAGGCATAGGATCCGATATTAAGTATATCAATGAAATATGGAAAAGATCAATGATAAACGAAATGGATACACGAAGCCCAATTGTGTTAGAAACAAACCAATGAGACAGGTTTCTCCGACGAATTTACCGATGAAATATTAGTTAATCTACAACACGAGAATGCACGTGCAGTCTCATGATGGAGGATTGCTTAACACGGGATTGCATGTGAAATCCGATTAAGTATTTGAAAAAACAGAAAATAGATTAATTAACTCATAATCCGGAATTACAGTTGTTGATTAACAGTCGCAGCTTCATACGAAGTCATCTAACAAACATACCTACGAGTTACAGAGCGATTCTGTTTTGTTGTTGCTCTAGGAGAAGTCGTAGGAGGATTACGATCCCTCTCTCAACAAGAAGGTTGACGGGCGTCGATGATTGTTGCCTTTGCGTTTTCCGCTGCAGCGGCGCTGTTTCTGTTGCGCTCTGTGTATCGTTGACGTCCGGATAATTATTACTAACTATTAGAGGTTGAGAATCTTCTCTCTACTCTATGCCCATGATGTATAGACAGAGGTGCATGCAGTTACTGTGATAATCGGGGTTAATAATAATTATGAGTACTACTACTATCTTGTATGTGTGGGCGTTTGATACCTATCTGTGTTATCACCAGTAGCGGTACAAGCTGAGGTGCGGCACTGTTGATTCCAATACGACGCTGATTCCGATACGACGCTGACACCCTTGAGGTGCTGCAACCAATGACGTCACTGACAGGCGCGCGCATTGCGCGCGCACTTGAGGTGCAAAATCATCTTGCTGGCACTCGAGGTGCGAACTTACGTTTGTACGCGTTTACACTTCTAACAGAATTGAGTCATAGAATTGAATCATAAAATGATGAGTAATAGAATGGAATCATAGAAATTAATCATATTGAATCATTGACTGGAGTCAAAGAATTGAATTATATACTTGAATTACATACTTGAATCTTGGAATTGAATCATAGATTTGAATCATATAATTGAGTCATGAGATTGAATCATGGATTGGAATGATAGACTTGGATTGATGAATTGAATAATAGAAATTAGTCATAGAATGGAATTGTTAAATTGAGTCATGAAAATGAAACATATAATTGACTTAAAGACCTGACTCATAGACTTGACTCAAAATTGAATCATAGACTTGAATCATAGACTTGGATGATGAAATTGAATCATGGAATTGAATCATGGATTTCAATCATGGAATTGAATCATAGAATTGAATCATGGAATTGAATCGTAGACTTGGATTGATGAATTGAATCATAGATTTGAGTCATAGTATGGAATCATTGACTTGAGTCATGAAATGAAATTACATAATTGACTCATATACCTGATTCATACACTTGACTTAAAATTGAATCATAGAATGGATTCATAGAATGGAATCATAGACTTGTATGATGGAATTGAATCATGGAATTGAATCTTGAAGTGTATCATGGAATTGAATAATGAATCATGGAATTGAATCATATAATTGTATCATATAATTGTATCATGGAATTGATTCATGGAATTGATTCTTGGAATTGAATCATAGACTTGGATTGAAGATTTGAATCATAGATTTGAGTCATGGAATGGAATCATTGACTTGAGTCATGAAAATGAATCATATAATTGACTCATAGACCTGACTCATAGACTTAACTCAACATTGAATCATAGAATAGAATCATAGGATTGAATCATAGACTTGTATGATGGAATTGAATCATGGATTTGAATCTTGATTTTAAATAATGAATCATAAATTTGAATCATATAATTGAATCATGGAATTGAATCATGGATTTGAATGGTGGATTTGAATCGTGAATCAAAAAATTCAATCATAGAATTGAACCATAGACTTGGATTGAAGAATTGAATCATAGATTTGAGTCATGGAATGGAATCATTGACTTGAGTCATGAAAATGAATCATATAATTGACTCATAGACCTGACTCATAGACTTAACTCAACATTGAATCATAGAATAGAATCATAGGATTGAATCATAGACTTGTATGATGGAATTGAATCATGGATTTGAATCTTGATTTTAAATAATGAATCATGAATTTGAATCATGGAATTGAATCATGGATTTGAATGGTGGATTTGAATCGTGAATCAAAAAATTCAATCATAGAATTAAACCATAGACTTGGATTGAAGAATTGAATCATAGATTTGAGTCATGGAATGGAATCATTGACTTGAGTCATGAAAATGAATCATATAATTGACTCATAGACCTGACTCATAGACTTAACTCAACACTGAATCATAGAATAGAATCATAGGATTGAATCATAGACTTGTATGATGGAATTGAATCATGGATTTGAATCTTGATTTTAAATAATGAATCATGAATTTGAATCATGGAATTGAATCATAGAATTGAATCGTAGACTTGGATTGATGAATTGAATCATAGATTTGAGTCATAGTATGGAATCATTGACTTGAGTCATGAAATGAAATTATATAATTGACTCATAGACCTGATTCATACAATTGACTCAAAATTGAATCATAGAATGGATTCATAGAATGGATTCATAGAATGGAATCATAGACTTGGATGATGGAATTGGATGATGGAATTGAATCATGGAATTGATTCATGGATTTGAATCATGGAATCGAATCATGATTCATGGAATTGAATCATAGACTTGGATTGAAGAATTGAACGATAGATTTGAGTCATGAAATGGAATCGTTGACTTGAGTCATGAAAATGAATCACATAATTGACTCATAGACATGACTCATAGACTTGATTGAAAAATGAATAATAGACTTGAGTAATAGAATGAAATCATAGACTTGGATGATGGAATTGAATCAAAGAATTGAATCATGGATTTGAATCATGAATCATGGAGTTGAATCATGGATTTCAATCATAGACTTGGATTGAAGAATTGAATCATAGATGTGATTCATGGAATGGAATTGTTAAATTGAGTCATGAAAATGAATCATGTAATTGACTCATAGACCTGACTCATAGACTTGATTGAAAATTGAATAATAGAATTGAATCATAGAATTATGATGGAATTGAATCATGGTTTAAAAACATGAATCATGGAATTGAATCATGGAATTGAATCGTAGACTGAGGTTGTTTAGTAAACATGCGATCTCAGGAGGTAGGGAATTTTGAAAATAAGGTAATTGAATCATAGAATTGAATCATAGACTTGTATCATGGAATTGAGTCAAAGAATTGAATCATGGAATTGAATCATGGAATTGAATCCTAGAATTGAAACACAGACTTGAATCATGGAATTGAAGCATAGACTTAAAGTACTGCATTGAAGCATAGAGTTTAATCTTAGACTTGAGTCATAGTCTTAAATCATAGAATTAAATCATACTAGAATCATTGATTTGAATCATTGATTTGAGTCATAGAATGGAATCATAGAATGGAACCATAGGATTGAATTGTAGAATTGAATCATTGTATCGAATCACAGACTAGATTAGTAGAATTGAATCATAGAATTGAATCGTAGAATTGAATCATAGAATGAATTCATAGTATTGAATCATAGAATTGAATGTTAGAGTTAAATCATAGAATTGAATCACAGAATTCAATCTCTGGCTTGTTGTTGAACCATAGAACTGTGCATTAATTTTGAATCACAAACTAGAATCATTTATTCAATTCATAGTTTTGAATCATAGGATAGAATAAATAGAATGGAATCATAGGATTGAATTATACGAATGAATCATAGACTAGAATTTTATAATTGGATCGCAGATCATAGAATTAAATCATGGACTTGAATCATAGAATTGAATCATAGATAAGAATCTTAGACTTGAATTTTAGACTTGAATCATAGATTATAATCATTCATTTGAATTCCAGAATTGAATTATAGAATTGAATCATTGAGTTGAATCATCCACTAGTAGAATCATTGATTTGATTCATAGATTTCAAACGTGGAATTGAATCATTGAATGGAATCATAGAATGCGATCATAGAATGGAATCATAGAATGGAATCATAGAATGGAATCATAGAATACTACAAAAATGTAAGGAAACTACGTACACAACAACTCCACAGGGCCCCTGCAAAGCACTAATGACGATTGGTAACTCTTCCACAATCAATCAACTCTCTCCGCAGACGGTCTCAAACTCCAATCTAATCAGCACTACGATTAATTTCAATCTCTCCTCTTTGATTGCATCATCCTTTGAGCCTTCCACTCCGCTCCATAATCTATCAATCGTCTTCGATGTTGCTCACTCAACTTCTACGATTCAATCCCTTCATCAGAGTTTGATATTTGTTTATGGAATTGATCGATCTTATTCCTTCCAAGTCAGATATGAATCCCCTCCGACTCCATTCATTTCCAAGATCCTCCAATCATATTGATTCCTACTGTCCCTTACGAGTTGATGATTCGTCACCCATCCCATCGATTCCAAGGCCATATGACCAACTCCGATTAACCTTCTCATCAGTCTCGCGCGACCATCGCATACTCAAGCACCTCTCCTTCAATGCTACTCCGATTCTATGATTACAATCTTCCGATTCGATATCCAAGCATACTTAAGTTTTTAGAGCTCTACAAGATGGAGAACAGACTTACAATTCAACACTCCTTCACTAAGTGTTGAATCAAGGGGTGTGTTGTCGGTCAAAAATACACCTACGGTACTTACATACGTTCTACAGAGGTTATATCCATTCTACATTTGAAAAAGTTACTTATACTCCTCCAGAGATAAAATGAATTCAAGTATCAAGATATCTACGTCACATCATGTGTTCTCTGTCTTATGATAAATTGCACATGATCTATGACCGGTTTAGACATCCCTACATACAACACGAATAACACAGGGATACCGGTCGAATACAGTAAAATACACAGTAAAAATAAGAGCCTCACCTCGAGCTCACATCTCTTTAAATTAGTGCTTTGCAGGGGCCCTGTGGAGTTGTTGAGTACATAGTGTTTGTATGTATTTTAAGTATGTGTCAGTAAAGCTATGGTAAGAAATTCTACGATTAAAATATAACTCAGTCACGAACCCAAAAATCCACTAGGTTTGAGCACTGTGCAAATCCTGCAAGTCCACGACCAAAATAAAACTTAGTCATCAATACAAAAACCCACCCTATTTTCGCACAGTGCAAATCTGTCCAGTCCCTAACCAAAATATAACTCAGTCATCAACCAAAAATCACCATAATTAAGCACAGTCCAAATCCTGCCAATCCCCGACCAAAATATAACTAAGTAATAAACCCAAAAACCAACATGATTAAATCGTCAAGCCTAAAAACCCACAAGATTTAGACACAGTGCAAATCTTTCCAGTCCCTAACTAAAATATAACTCAGTCATCAATTCAAAAACCAACCAGATTTTAGCACAGCGCAAATCCTGCCAATTCCCGACTAAAATATAACTCAGTCATCAACCCAAAAACCTACCAGATTTTAGCACTGTGCAAATCCTGCCAGTCCCCGACTAAAATATAACACAGTCATCAACCCAAAAACCCACCATATTTTAGCACATTCCAAATCCTGCCAATCCCCGACTAAAATATAACTCAGTCATCAACCCGAAAACCAACCAGATTTGAACACAGTGCAAATCTTTTCAGTCCCGAACCAAAATATAATTAAATCGTCAACCCTAAAACCCACCAGATTTAGACACAGTGCAAATCTTTCCAGTCCCTAACCAAAATTTAACTCAGTCATCAATTCAACAAAAACCAACCAGATTTTAGCACAGTGCAAATCCTGCCAATCGTCGACTAAAATATAACTCAGTCATCAACCCAAAAACCAACCAGATTTTAGCACAGTGCAAATCCTGCCAATTCCCCACTAAAATACAACTCAGTCATCAACCCAAAAACCCACCAGATTTTAGCACAGTGCAAATCATGCCAATTCCCGACTAAAATATAACTCAGTCATCAACCCAAAAACCAACCTAATTTGAACACAGTGCAAATCTTTCCAGTCCCTAACTAAAATATAACTCAGTCATCAATTCAAAAACCAACCAGATTTTAGCACAGTGCAAATCCTGCCAATTCCCGACTAAAATATAACTCAGTCATCAACCCAAAAACCTACCAGATTTTAGCACTGTGCAAATCCTGCCAGTCCCCGACTAAAATATAACGCAGTCATCAACCCAAAAACCCACCATATTATAGCACATTCCAAATCCTGTCAATCCCCGACTAAAATATAACTCAGTCATCAACCCAAAAACCAACCAGATTTGAACACAGTGCAAATCTTTCCACTCCTTAACCAAAATATAATTAAATCGTCAACCCTAAAACCAACCAGATTTAGACACAGTGCAAATCTTTCCAGTCCCTAACCAAAATTTAACTCAGTCATCAATTCAACAAAAACCAACCAGATTTTAGCACAGTGCAAATCCTGCCAGTTCACGACTAAAATATAACTCAGTCATCAACCCAAAAACCAACCTAATTTGAACACAGTGCAAATCCTGCCAATTCCCGACTAAAATATAACACAGTCATCAACCCAAAAACCAACCAGATGTTAGCATTGTGCAAATCTTTCCAATCCCCGACTAAAATATAACACAGTCATCAACCCATAAACCAACCAGATTTGAACACAGTGCAAATCCTGCCAATTCCCGACTAAAATATAACTCAGTCATCAACCCAAAAACCCACCAGATTTTAGCACAGTGCAAATCCTGACAATCCCCGACTAAAATATAACTCAGTCATCAACCCAAAAACCAACCCGATTTGAACACAGTGCAAATCTTTTCAGTCCCTAACCAAAATATTATTAAATCGTCAACCCTAAAACCTACTTGATTTAGACACAATGCAAATCCTTCCAGTCCCTAACCAAAATATAACTCAGTCAATAATACAAAAACCCACCAGATTTTAGCATTGTTCAAATCCTGCCAATCCCCGACTAAAATATAACGCAGTCATCAACCCAAAAACAAACCAGATTTTAGCACAGTGCAAATCCTGCCAATTCCCCACTAAAATACAACTCAGTCATCAACCCTAAAACCAACCCGATTTGAACACAGTGCAAATCTTTTCAGTCCCTAACCAAAATATTATTAAATCGTCAACCCTAAAACCTACTTGATTTAGACACAATGCAAATCTTTCCAGTCCCTAACCAAAATATAACTCAGTCAATAACTCAAAAACCCACCAGATTTTAGCACAGTGCAAATCCTGCCAATTCCCGACTAAAATATAACTCAGTCATCAACCCAAAAACCAACCTGATTTGAACACAGTGCAAATCTTTCAGTCCCTAACCAAAATATAATTCAGTCATCAATTCAAAAACCAACCAGATTTTAGCACAGTGCAAATCCTGCCAATCCCCGAATAAAATATAACTCAGTCATCAACCCAAAAACCAACCAGATTTGAACACAATGCAAATCTTTTCAGTCCCTAACCAAAATATAATTCAGACATCAATTCAAAAACCAACCAGATTTTAGCACAGTGCAAATCCTGCCAATTCCCGACTAAAATATAACTCAGTCAATAACTCAAAAACCCACCAGATTTTAGCACAGTGCAAATCCTGCCAATCCCCGACTAAAATATAACGCAGTCAACAACCCAAAAACCAACCATATTTTAGCACAGTGCAAATCCTGCCAATCCCCGACTAAAATATAACTCAGTCATCAACCCAAGAACCAACCCGATTTGAACACAGTGCAAATCTTTTCAGTCCCGATCCAAAATATAATTAAAAAACACACAAGATTTTAACACAGTGCAAATCCGGCCAATTCCCGACTAAAATATAACTCAGACATCAACCCAAAAACCAACCAGATTTTAGCACAGTGCAAATCCTGCCAATTCCCGACTAAAAGTCATCAATTTAAAAACCCACCAGATTTTAGCACAGTGCAAATCCTGCCAATTCCCGACTAAAATATAACTCAGTCATCAACCCAAAAACCAACCAGATGTTAGCATTGTGCAAATCTTTCCAATCCCCGACTAAAATATAACACAGTCATCAACCCAAAAACCAACCAGATTTGAACACAGTGCAAATCCTGCCAATTCCTGACTAAAATATAACTCAGTCATCAACCCAAAAACCCACCAGATTTTAGCACAGTGCAAATCCTGACAATCCCCGACTAAAATATAACTCAGTCATCAACCCAAAAACCAACCCGATTTGAACACAGTGCAAATCTTTTCAGTCCCTAACCAAAATATTATTAAATCGTCAACCCTAAAACCTACTTGATTTAGACACAATGCAAATCTTTCCAGTCCCTAACCAAAATATAACTCAGTCAATAACTCAAAAACCCACCAGATTTTAGCATTGTGTAAATCCTGCCAATCCCCGACTCAAAAATAACGCAGTCATCAACCCAAAAACCAACCAGATTTTAGCACATTCCAAATCCTGCCAATCCCCGACTAAAATATAACTCAGTCATCAATTCAACAAAAACCAACCAGATTTTAGCACAGTGCAAATCCTGCCAATTCCCGACTAAAATATAACTCAGTCATCAACCCAAAAACCAACCAGATTTTAGCACAATGCAAATCCTGCCATTTCCCCAATAAAATACAACTCAGTCATCAACCCAAAAACCCACCAGATTTTAGCACAGTGCAAATCCTGCCAATCGTCGACTAAAATATAACTCAGTCATCAAGCCAAAAACCAACCAGATGTTAGCATTGTGCAAATCTTTCCAATCCCCGACTAAAATTTAACTCAGTCAATAACCCAAAAACCCACCAGATTTTAGCATTGTTCAAATCCTGCCAATCCCCGACTAAAATATAACGCAGTCATCAACCCAAAAACCAACCAGATTTTAGTACAGTGCAAATCCTGCCAATTCCCGACTAAAATATAACTCAGTCATCAACCCAAAAACCCACCAGATTTTAGCACAGTGCAAATCCTGCCAATCCCCGACTAAAATATAACTCAGTCATCAACCCAAGAACCAACCCGATTTGAACACAGTGCAAATCTTTTCAGTCCCTAACCAAAATATAATTAAATCTTCAACCATAAAACCCACCAGATTTAGACACAGTGCAAATCTTTCCAGTCCCTATCCAAAATATAACTCAGTCATCAATTCAAAAACCAACCAGATTTTAGCACAGTGCAAATCCTGCCAATTCCCGACTAAAATATAACTCAGTCATCAACCCAAAAACCAACCTGATTTTAGCACAGTGCAAATCCTGCCAATTCCCCACTAAAATATAACTCAGTCATCAACCCAAAAACCCACCAGATTTTAGCACAGTGCAAATCCTGCCAATCCCCGACTAAAATATAACTCAGTCATCAACCCAAAAACCAACCAGATGTTAGCATTGTGCAAATCTTTCCAATCCCCGACTAAAATATAACACAGTCATCAACCCATAAACCAACCAGATTTGAACACAGTGCAAATCCTGCCAATTCCCGACTAAAATATAACTCAGTCATCAACCCAAAAACCCACCAGATTTTAGCACAGTGCAAATCCTGCCAATTCCCGACTAAAATATAACTCAGTCATCAACCCAAAAACCAACCAGATGTTAGCACAGTGCAAATCCTGCGGATCCCCGGTCAAAATATAACGCAATCATCAACCCAAAAACACACAAGATTTTAGCGCAGTGCAAATCCTGCCAGTCCCCGACTAAAATATAACGCAGTGATGGACCCAAAAACCAACCAGATTTGAACACAGTGAAAATCTTTTCAGTCCCGAACCAAAATATAATTAAATCGTCAACCCTAAAACCCACCAGATTTAGACACAGTGCAAATCTTTCCAGTCCCCGACTAAAATATAACGCAGTCATGAACCCAAAAACCCACAAGATTTTAGCACAGTGCAAATCCTGCCAATCGTCGACTAAAATATAACTCAGCCATCAACCCAAAAACCAACCAGATTTGAACACAGTGCAAATGTTTTCAGTCCCGAACCAAAATATAATTAAATCGTCAACCCTAAAACTCACCAGATTTGAACACAGTGCAAATCTCTCCAGTCCCTAACCAAAATACAACTCAGTCATCAATTCAAAAACCAACAAGATTTTAGCACAGTGCAAATCCCGCCAATTAACACTGTGCAAATCTTTCCAGTCTCTTACCAAAATATAATTCAATCGTGAACCAAAAAACCAACCATATTTGAACACAGTGCAAATCCTGCCGATCCCCGACCAAAATAGAACTCAGTAATAAAAAAAAAACCCACCTGATTTGAAGACAGTGCAAATTCTTCCGACCCCCGACCAAAATATAATTCAATCGTGAACCAAAAAACCAACCATATTTGAACACAGTGCAAATCCTGCCGATCCCCGACCAAAATAGAACTCAGTTATCAACCAAAAAACCCACCTGATTTGAAGACAGTGCAAATTCTTCCGACCCCCGACCAAAATATAATTCAATCGTGAACCAAAAAACCAACCATATTTGAACACAGTGCAAATCCTGCCGATCCCCGACCAAAATATAACTCAGTAATCAACCAAAAAACCCACCTGATTTGAAGACAGTGCAAATTCTTCCGACCCCCGACCAAAATATAATTCAATCGTCAACGCAAAAACCCACCAATTTTTGCACAGTGGAAATCTTTCCAGTCCTTAATCAAAATATAACTCGTTCGTCAAAGACCGAACTTACAAATCCTGCCCATCCCCAACCTTAAATCAACTTGATTATCTATTCATATTATGTATCCAGTTCAGACAGCGATAGTTCTGACAGCAGTTCCAATTGAGTAGCAATGGTGAATGTAACGACTTACTTAAAATTATTGTTTAATA
The DNA here is from genome assembly GCA_037355745.1 of Pseudo-nitzschia multiseries. Classification (NCBI taxonomy): domain Eukaryota; phylum Bacillariophyta; class Bacillariophyceae; order Bacillariales; family Bacillariaceae; genus Pseudo-nitzschia; species Pseudo-nitzschia multiseries. The sequence continues at coordinate 27,888,727 of CM074781.1, forward strand.
TTACTAAAGAGGGTTAGCTCTAAGTACAGTTTTGCGAGATACATATGCGCTCATAATATAACAGCCTTCGTATTTTGGATTCGAACAGCAATGTAATACTAATGGATTGAACAATAGAGTATCGCCTGACCTCAATGGCACTTTCACTCCATACGTGGGGAAGACAAAGTAATAAATCACCTCTTCATCACTTACATGTTTTGGAGCAATAACTGTCAGCCTTGTGTAGAACATATCGGCATCGGTATGGCATTTTGAGTGATAATCCTTTCCAATAGCAAAGGCCGTTGCGTGATGGCCGATTGCATTCAACGTTGTACGATTAACAACCTCATTCATCACAGTCGTTTCAAGGTTGACAAATTTGGACATTGGAGTTAAACTGAGCTGCATTTCCTTCACAATGTGTAGGGCTTTCTGTTCAAGGTTGTATTTTGTTGTCGAGTCCACATTGTTTTTGAAAACGTACACACCATTTCCTGATTTCAATCGATTTGGTCTCATCCCAACAATAGCATATCCACTGTTTACACTGTCACATTTGGTTCCTCGACCTATTTTGGGTTTAGATTCAACAATCTGCCCAGCAAATGTTCTTGTGATTTCTATATTTTTGGGAGTACCCAAGCGTCGTTTTGCGATTTGTGTGGAAGCTTTTGCAAAGATTCTCAATGATGGTTCTGATTCTGCTAACGCTAGAACAAACTTCTCGTTGGTACTATCCAATGTCGTGAAACTGTCTATAGAGACTGCTTGTGCCAAAGAATATTTCTTCTCTCCAACTGTCGTCCGGCCCCAATTCGTATCCAGGAATTTTCCTTTAAACCCATTTTTGTTAACTGTTTTCAATGCTATTTCCTCGACATGTTTGAAAATTGCTTTTGTATCTCGATTCCTGTCGCCTTCTGCAGTCTTGTTAGGTTTGATCTCCGACAAGTGTTTGTAAGTCTGGTGGATTGTTGATGAGGATGGTGCTGCGTTTTGGAGAAAATTTGAAGTCGTTTTCTTTCTCTCAATCTTCCCGCGTTTCCTCTTTGATTTTTGCTTCATTGCTTTTGCTGGCAATTGCTTTGTTGTTGATTTGAATCCCATTGTTGTTGGATCGATTGGTGTTCCAAATCGATTGGTGTTGCTGTTGTCGATCGGTTGGTGGTGGATGGATACGTGTTGCTGATCGATTGGTGTTGGATCGATTCGTGTTGCCGATTTATTGTTGTTGGATCGATTCGTTCTCCCGGTTGCTTCGATTGTTCCAAATTGCTTCGATTGTTCCGAATTGCTTCGATTGTTCCCGGTTGGTTTGATTGTTCTGTTGCCTTGGAGCGATTTGTGTAGATTCGTGTTTGATTGAGCACCGGTGGAGGAGGAGCGTTTCCATTATTCGTTGGAGGAGCGTTTCCGTGATGCCGACGATTCGTTGCCGCTTGCCGGTGAAGGAGGAGCGTTTTCGCTGATTCGTTGCCGCTTGCCGGTGGAGGAGGAGCGTTTCCGCTGATTCGTTGCCGCTTCCCGGTGGAGGAGGAGGAGCGTTTTCGCTGATTCGTTGCCGCTTGCCGGTGGAGGAGCGTTTCCGCTGAGATTCGTTGCCGCTTGCCGGTGGAGGAGGAGGAGCGTTTTCGCTGATTCGTTGCCGCTTGCCGGTGGAGGAGGAGCGTTTTCGCTGATTCGTTGCCGCTTGCCGGTGGAGGAGGAGCGTTTTCGCTGATTCGGGAGGAGCGTTTTCGCTGATTCGGGAGGAGCGTTTTCGCTGATTCGTTGCCGCTTGCCGGTGGAGGAGGAGGAGCGTTTCCGCTGATTCGTTGCCGCTTCCCGGTGGAGGAGGAGGAGCGTTTTCGCTGATTCGTTGCCGGTGGAGGAGCGTTTCCGCTGAGATTCGTTGCCGCTTGCCGGTGGAGGAGGAGTAGCGTTTCCGCTGATTCGTTGCCGCTTGCCGGTGGAGGAGCGTTTTCGCTGATTCGTTGCCGCTTGCCGGTGGAGGAGGAGCGTTTTCGCTGATTCGGGAGGAGCGTTTTCGCTGATTCGTTGCCGCTTGCCGGTGGAGGAGGAGCGTTTTCGCTGATTCGTTGTCGCAAATATATGATATGATAATTGAACAAAATGGGTGAGTATCTATTTATGTACTACATAGAGTAAATAATAACAACAGAATAATATAATCTACATGCCAATCGATTCGATGCCACAAACCAAGACTGCACGCGGCGCCACCGACGCCGACGCCTACTTTTGTTGTTTGCTTCAATTTGCCCATTTGATTGGATGCTTACAATTTCAAGGGAAGATTTGCCCCGATGGTTCCCGGTTGCTTCGATCGTTCCGGCTTGCTTGCGCTTCGATGGTTCCCGGTTGATTCAATGGCTCCTGGTTGCGCTTTGATCGTTCCCGGTTGCTTCGATGGTTCCCGGTTGACTCCATGGTTCCCGGTTGACTCGATTCGGCGCTCCTATTCGAATATATGATATGATGATAATTGAACAAGAAAATGGGTGAGTATTGTCGATTCGAGGGTTGCTTCCGATTCGATGGTTGGTTGCTTACGATCCGTTGCTTACGATTCGATGCTTCCGATTCGATGGTTGCTTCTGATTCCGATTCGATGGTTGCTTCCGATGTTGTCGACGCTCCTATTCGAATATATGATATGATAATTGAACAAGAAAATGTGTGAGTATCGTCGATTCGAGGGTTGCTTCCGATTCGATGGTTGGTTGCTTACGATCTGTTGCTTATGATTCGATGGTTGGACGATACTATGAGGAGGACCGATTCAGGTGCCGTTGATTTGCAGCCTTCTTACTCCTCTGTCACGAAAAACAGTACCTCGTGCCTGTTGATATAGAAGCAATGGATAGAGATTTATTGCTTTCAAGACATATATGTTTGGGGGCCAATTCAAACAATATCTATCAGCAAACCACCTCTTGTCCAATGCGAGCTAATTCTTTTTCCAGTACAGGGCTGTTATTTCAGACTAAAATATAAGAGCACGGATAACCTGCCGAATACTGATAATTAAGTATAAGGTGGAATCCCACGTTCACCGACGGAGTGCCAAATAGCAACTCTACTCAAATAAGTTGGATGTCAGAAGGCTGATTATAAAGTGAATTTTTTTTGTTGCGAGATAGAAAAAGTGATTTTTTTGTCCGGGGGTAGAAAATAAAATTACTGTGTGTTTGTGTGAGAGAGAATTTTTTTTTTTTCGCGTCCGATTTCGTTGAAGTATCTAGTACATTATGTAGAATTGTACATGATTTTGTAGTACTACGTAGATAATTCGTACCGTACGTACGGAAAAAAAAATCTTCGTACGAATCTTTTTCAAACGTCGTACGTACGAGATTCTTTTTCGAACGTACATACCGTACATACCGTCAGTTTTTTTGGTTGATGACTGAATTATATTTTGGTTAGGGACTGGAAAGATTTGCACTGTGTTCAAATCTGGTGGGTTTTTTGGGTTGATGACTGAATTATATTTTGGTTAGGGACTGGAAAGATTTGCACTGTGTTCAAATCATGTGGGTTTTTGGGTTGATGACTGAATTATATTTTTGTTAGGGACTGGAAAGATTTGCACTGTGTTCAAATCTAGTGGGTTTTAGGGTTGATGACTGAATTATATTTTGGTTAGGGACTGGAAAGATTTGCACTGTGTTCAAATCAGGTGGGTTTTTGGTTTGATAACTGAGTTCGATTTTGTTCGGGTACTGCCAGGATTTGCACTGTGTTCAAATCTGGTGGGTTTTTGGGTTGATGACTGATTTATATTTTGGTTAGGGACTGGAAAGATTTGCACTATGTTCAAATCTGGTGGGTTTTTGGGTTCATGACTGAGTTATATTTTGGTCGGGGACTGGCAGGATTTGCACTATGTTCAAATCTTGTGGGTTTTAGGGTTGATGACTGAGTTTTATTTTAGTTAGGGACTGGAAAGATCTGCACTGTGTTCAAATCTGGTGGGTTTTTGGATTGATGACTGAGTTTTATTTTAGTCGGGGATTGACAGGATTTGCACTGTGTTCAAATCTGTTATGTTTTAGGGTTGAGGATTGAGTTATATTTTGGTCGGGGATTGGAAAGATTTGCACTGGCTTCAAATCTGTTCAATTTTTGAACTGATGACTGAGTTACTTTTTAGTCAGGGATTGAAATAATTTGCACTGTGCTCAAATCTCGTGGGTTTTTCAGCTGTTGGGAGACACAAAAGATAAGAATACTGATCTACAAAGAGGAAAAGACGAAAACAAGCACATAAGTTCACAGTACCCGACAGGAACAAACCATCATGAAAAGCAATATACCTCACATGGATTTGGATGATCAGGAAATCAATGACAATGCCAATACAACTGTGGGTACAGAGAAGACACTAGAAGGAAAAACAGAGTCAAAAACAATTTCTGTCATGCTAGAAGCAGCAATCGATACAGCACCCGACAGGAACAACCCTATCATGAACAGCAATTTATCACCCGACAACGCAGCAACCGATACAGCACCCGACAGGAAAAATCCCATCATGAACAGCAATTTATCGAACACCAACAATCCTGCTTTGACGACACTAACTCCCATGGATTTAGAGTGTAAAGAAAGTAATGACAATGCCAATATAACTGTGGGTACGGAGAAGACACTTGAAGGAAAAATGGAGTCAAAAACAATTTCTGTCATGGTAGAAACAGCAATCAATGACAATGGTAATGCCAATGTGAATGTCGGCATTGTTAAGGAAACAAATTTAGAAAATATTGGACAGGACACGGTGATTTACAAAACGGTTGCAGGGACAGAGACGACAACAATTTCTGGTAATGACGCAACAGCAACAACAACAGAAATAGATGTGACGACAAATGAGACAACCCCACCGGATGATCACCAGATTGTTAAAAGGATGTCAGATAATCAAGAGACAAAGAATAAAGGGAAGCCAATCGGTTCAAAGAAAAAAAATGATCCTCTATCAAAATACAACAAACCCAATCTAGTGGAAATTGGAAAACTATCTAAAGAAAAAGCAATCGACATGATGTCTGGATTATGCAGTTATATCTTTCATGACAATGACAAGGAAATACCATATGCGATGCCAACTTCGGTGATGGGTTTCATATGTAAATGTGGGCAAGTTATGGGCCATGCAAAAAAAGCAAGTAAACACTTACAAAACTGCCAATCCATGGAAGACACTGTCCCAAAATGCATACCAGATGAAATGAATTATGGAGCTGAATCTCGATATGCATGGTATCAGAACAAGCTTCAGTTGAAATTGAGTCTTAATCAATGTTGTCGGTCAAAAATACACGTACCCTACTTACGTACATTCTACAGCAATCATATCCATTCTACACTTGAAAGGTTACTTATACTCCTACAGAGATAAAATGACTTCAAGTATCCAGACATTTAGGTCATATCATGTGTTCTCTGTCTTATGACGAATTACACATGATCGACGACCGGTTTAGACATCCCTACACTAACACAGGGATACCGGTCAAATACAGTAAAATACCAGTAACAGAGCAATCTCACGATATGCTCACATCTCTTTAAATTTAAAATATTCGTTATACCTATCCGGTCGATTTTTAGAGCAACAACAGGTTATAGAGCCCTTATAACTTGCACTAGTGGCCCGCAAGAGCACTAGTGTTTACCTTAAGCTACCTATCTCCGCCCGTTCAGCACCTCAACTGTCGGTTACAGCCAGAGTATACTTGGTACGGGACTCGCATCGCCGGGCTGTATCAATAGACCTCCCCGCTTCTTTCTTTCTCCTCCTCCTTACTTGCGTATCAAGGGGTGTATACAGATCCTTCTACCAAGCATCTTCTTCTGTAATACACAACCAAGCGCACGTATCAAGGGGTGTATCTACAGAACATTCTACCAAGAATCTCCTTCTGTAATACACATCTAAGGACGACGATCGATCGAACGATTACGATTACATTAATACCAACTAAAGACCACCGCCGTCTTTAATGAAAGCCCATTGCACCGGACACGCCGATTGCAATCACTCAACCATATTTTCTTCCGCGTCCATCATCCCCATAACGGACCATCGACGCCCATTTGATTGTGCTAAGCACTTCCTTATACAACAATACAACAGACTGCAACTCATCCTTCGATAGTTGCTTTTCTCCTTCTTCCTTCGAAAAATTCCTTCGGTTATTTCCGCACCTTCACGGATAATTCCGACGGTACTGCGCCTTTCTTCGGTCTTCCCTTTTTCGATTAGTTCCGCACCTTCGTTCGGTCATTTCAATATTTCGACCCCCGACCTACTGTATCTACAGATCCTTCTACCAAGAATCTCCTTCTGTAACTACACCGCAACACCGACGGTTGATATTTCTTTGGCTATTTCCACACCTTTGCGGATCCTTCCTTCCGTCATCCCCATCGACACGGCCGCACCTTTGTTTGGTCATTCCGTTCACCACGCCGTTTCTCCCTCTGCCATTTCTTTTGACTAAGACGACGGTCTTATTGGTTAACACCGGTTCTTTCTCTTTGGTTTCTCCGGCCAATACGATTATTTCCCCGGGAAACATTCCGACGGTCTTTTCGATTAGTTCCGCACCTTCGCTCGGTCCCTCCTTCTTCTTCCTTCATCGGAACATTCCTTCGGTTATTTCTGCACCTCTGAGGATCATTCCGCCGGCCCTCTTGAGTCCCTTGATTCGATTATCCCTTGTCGTTGCTTCATTACATCATGCTTGAACCCGCCGTCAGCTGGAATGCAGTCCGTGGCATCCATTTCTCATTTGGCCACCATTTCGGATGCGACAATAAACAATGGCAACTCAATACCGCTTTTGCGCAGATATTGCCAAATATTGCCAGCCTGTTCATTGTTGACGACGATGGTGTCGAGACTCTCCGACCAGATCCAATCCCTGTCCTCAAATCCCTCATTGTCGCAGCCATCGTGGATGAACTCCCTGCGTCTGAAGTATTTAAAGCCCACAAACAACGTATTGCCTTGTTAATCTCCAATTCCGCCATCTTTTGCCATGTGAAAGACCACGCGAAATCCCGAGTTCGAGACAAACGGGGACTAGATAAGGCAGCGAGACGCACAAATAATGGAGATCCAATCGTCAGATTGGTCCTGACCATCTTCAGTTGGGAATTCCACAAAGATTGGTACCCATATGACTTTCACAAAGTCTACGACCCTGGGTATGGTGTCCCATCATATGAAGCAATGTTACAACGCAAGACTCCCTCCCACATACAAAGAACCAACAGGCAAAAATTCACTAATAAACTCTTTGAACAATTCAAACGAGAACGGAATGGTGAAACGGTCCAGCAAGCCTTACCTCCCAAAAGAAAGCACCCTAAAACTACTCGTCCTGCGGCCGCCATCTCAACTTTCCCTGTCGAATCCAAGTCCCATACAGCTATCAAAGTACCTACATACTGTGTGACCTCTTCTTCGGCTACCACTGCCTTGCCTCCCGTCAAGCCGATTGATTCAGATGCCGTGACCACTCTTTCCAATCCCATCACAACCACTTCTGATTTGCTTCCTGAACAAGCACCGGACTCCATTCTTGATCCGCCCGCTCCCAGTTACACATGGACATGGAAATACTCCCCCAACAGTGACTCTGTCTCCTTCCACCGAGTCCGATCCACCTCCTTCCGACACTCCACTTCCTCTTCAAGTCGTCGTGTACAATGTCAGCAGGACAAGTCCCGTATAACTCCAATCCAATGCCAGGACAAGTCCCATGTGCCTGCGTCATACGAAACCCCATCTATCCCACCTTTGGCTCCTACTAACTTCGGATGGACCTTCAATCCTCAAAATGAAATTGCAACATTCCGACGTGTACCAAAATCTGTTCCCTCACCACTATCTGAGACACTTGCCGCGGACACTAACCCTCCACACGCCGCTCCTGCCTACATCCGATCATTGCAACCTCCATGCCCTAATCAAAGTCCATCCAAACCGCATCATCCGCCCGTCCTTCGGCTTGCCAAACGACACCGGGATGCCCTCAAGGTCAAGCAGTATCATCTATATGCCAACCTCTTGTCGATGAATTGGTTCTACGACACCTTTGACTGAACATTGCAACAGACTGCAACTTATCCTACGATAATTGCTTTATTCACTACATTCTTCCATCTCCTGACGCTCACTCGATCCTTCAATATTTCGATCGTTTCTTCTTCCTTCGGATCATGTCCACGGTTTTGTATCATTTACAACCATGGAATTCTATTGAACCCTGGAATTTTCTTCTTTAAGTGTGAATCAAGGGGTGTGTACCTGAATCGAGGGGTGTGCATCCGAATCCATGGTAAATTGGATGACTGCATGACCAAATCAACGAACCATGGATTTCTCTATTTTTTTATCCTTCATCGCCATGGAATTCTATTGAACGATGGTATTCCATTCCATAAGTGTTGAATCAAGGGGTGTGCATCTGAGATCAAGGGGTGTGCACTGGATCACCACATGCCGCTTACTTTGTACACATCTGCATTACAGAGTTTTCCTCATAGGCCTCGGCAAATTTACTTATCATCGCGCGCACGCGATAAAGATCCCACTGAAAACAAATCAACGAACCGACTGATAATTCGCCACTCCTCCACCACGTGTCGAATCAAGGGGTGTGTTGCCGGTTCTGACGGTATCAAGACAACGATATGATTCAAAGCGTGACTAACATACGAGCTAGATGAGATCTAATACAGAAGGAATCTACTAGTCGGCTTTGGACCCCGTTCTTCAATCCTTGACTAATGAATCCCCTCCGATTCCACTCGTTTCTTCGACACGTATCTTTGAGATTCTACGACAAGTCAATCGATTCCCTTACCCATCAATTCTCAACCAACCTCTACAATTTGGTCCAACCCTTTGATAAAATCAATCTACCATCAATCAATCGTCTTCGCATCTCGATTCCCTTCTCAATGAAGTCGATTCAGATTTTCCAATCTCCTCTTGAAAGATACAAGTCCATCGATCTCTACGATTCTTCTTGTCCATCCCCAGTAGATACTCCAATCCATCGATTACGATTGGTAACTCTTCCACGATGAATCAACTCTCTCCGTCGATTCGAATTCTCCAATCTACCATTTGATCCATTGATTGAACAATACGTTTTACAATTCGCCAATCGCCCACTTATGCTTGATTCCTTCCCTCGGTCTCTTTGCGTTTCTACGAGTCAATTCTGTTTTCCCAATCCATCGATTATCGATGTTCCATTTGAACAACAAGCCAATTCCTCCTCTTGGACGATTCTTTGTTTTCCCTCCGTTGAGATCATCAATCAATACGTCTCATCGCTAATCAACTCGTTTGATTCTATTCGATGATTGAATTGAACCTAAGCCTACATTTTGGATTCCACCATGATCGATTCTGTCTTCCTCTCCTCCACGGACACATCTTTTATACTACGCTTGGCACTGATGGATCTCAGCATTTGTCCCCTTTGTCGACGCTTTACTCTGCGATCTCTTCTTCTCCTATGATCAAACGATTGATCCAATCTCCACGATCGTCTGCAACGATCAATTACGCATCAATATTCCGCCTTGCCTTCAATTTGATTTGACAAGTTTCACTCGATTTATACTATAGTCGATCCCTCCGTCGACTGCCAATCCCTGCTTCTGCTCTACGTTTGATTCTAAATCTATGGCTTGAAGCAGTCAATTCAATCCAATACAAGATCACTCATGGCTCTCCCCTCCGTTGAGATCCTCAATTAAATCTTCCGCTCCAGCTCAATTGATTCGCCTCATTCGTTTTGTCTATGACCCCTCTCCACGGGATTCTCCAATCATATCGATTCCTACTCCCTCCTACGAATTGATGATTCGCTAGCCATCCAATCGATTGCTCCTCTCAAACATTCGATTTCTCTTCTCCCCACGATTTACGATTGATCGAAACTCAATGTATTTCAAACCTGGTTCTAAGACCAATCTCCGCTTCCGTCGAGTCCGCTCTGGATCCATCTCTTTTAAACGTGCCACTTCTTCAAGTCCTCCTGTTCAACGTCAGGACAAGCCTTCCAATGTGATCGCACCATCTGTATCGCCATCTGCAGTGACTAGATTTGGTCATCATTCTGTTCTACCCTCTGTACCAACTAACTTTGGATGGACATTCAACCCTCAGAATGAAATAGCAACGTTCCGGCGCTTGCCAAAATCTGCTCTCTCACCCCAGCCTCCGATGTGCAATCGACTAACCCTTCCATCGATTTCACGATTCCTATTTGATTCTGGAATCGATAGATCTGCACCTACGGCTTGCCGTTGGTCCGTCTTCCTCTTCTCCAAAGACACGTCTCTCGACATTCCTTTTGTTTCTACGACACGTCTCTTTGAGATCCTACTGTCTCATACGAGTTGATGACTCGTTACCCATACAATCGATTCCAAGGCAATATGACTTTCGCGCGACCACTACATACTCAAGCACCTCTCCTCTCTCATTGATTTATGATTGGTCCGATTCTACGATTACAATCATCCGATTCGATATCCAAGCCCATACTTAAGTTTTTCAAGTTCTACAAGATGGAGAACCGACTTGTAATTCAACACTTTTTCACTACTAGGTGTTGAATCAAGGGGTGTGTTGCCGGTCAAAAATACACGTACCCTACTTACGTACATTCTACAGCAATCATATCCATTCTACACTTGAAAGGTTACTTATACTCCTACAGAGATAAAATGACTTCAAGTATCCAGACATTTAGGTCATATCATGTGTTCTCTGTCTTATGACGAATTACACATGATCGACGACCGGTTTAGACATCCCTACACTAACACAGGGATACCGGTCAAATACAGTAAAATACCAGTAACAGAGCAATCTCACGATATGCTCACATCTCTTTAAATTTAAAATATTCGTTATACCTATCCAGTCGATTTTTAGAGCAACAACAATCAAAAAACATTTGCTTGTATCTGTGGTGAGATGCATGGAATAACAGCTTTTTCCACTCATGCTAATGCCTGTCAATTTGCTGCAGAGTGTGTCAAGGAATTTGAATTGAGGAATGCTACTCCTCAACCATTGAAATCTATGACAAATGGATCTTTTTCTAATGATGTTTTGTTTGAAATTTCTCAACCCAATCATTCAATATCTTACAAACGCATGAAATGTGAAGAAATGATAGATCACCCATTTGTTACTATGACGTTTGAAAGAGCTGCGTTTTATGTGCCAAAACTTGAAGATCCATTGTTTGCTACACAGTTGCAAATTGTTGATAGCATCCAAGCCAAAATTATGAAACATTGGGATTTTTTCAAGTCAGTTGTTTCTAAGGCAAGGAAAGCAGATCATTCCGCACAACCAATACAAGCATTCAGATATGAAATGCATCTGTCTTTCAGTCCAACGCACCTAGCACTTAAACCGGCATGGAAAAAGTTTTGTGATAAAACTGGTTTTGAAATGCGTCATATGGTTTCTTTGTTAAAATTTATTGAAGAAACCACTATGAATATGTGTTTACCCCGAACAATTCCAAAAGAAGAAATTCAATATTGGAAGGTTGCTACACCAAGCCTAATAATCACTGAAGTACGTGGTGATCAGGCCATGCACTTAGATTTGATGGGACATCGTTTTGAAAAACAATTTGGAATGCTGCTTACAGGAGGGCAGAGTACAACAAAAGTGGTTGAACCAAGTCAAAAAGAAAAGGTTGGTTATAGAACGGCGATTGATCTCATTTAGAAAGGTTTATCATCTGTTCGGGCTTTGAATTGGATAAATATTCCAGAATCATTTTTTCAGAAAATCAAAAATATGGGAGAAACGGAAGAAGCCTTGGATGAATATTTTCAAACAGCATTTGGTGATTTATTCAGGATTATTCATGGTGAACGTCATGTCCAATGCGACAAAAATGAATCGATTACACCCAATCTGCTCGAAAATTTTGAATTCAAAGCAGCCAGACTCGTACGGTGTCCTTTGCTGTCTTTTTCTGAAATTCCAGGAGGAGTAATCCATGCTGGTAGTGGTTCATCCATAAACACGATCCGTATTTTGCTATTTTGGACTGCATATAACAAGACAAAAACAAAACAGTATGATGCTGGTTTACAGGTTACACTTCTGCAGAATATGGTTATGATTGCAGAGTCTGTTTGGAAACATATTGATGATTTGGACAAAGAATATATGATTCATCTACTCTACTATGCATATTACGTTTCAGCAGAAGCTTACAAGCCTACAGCCTCTGGAATGTTTGCAAGTCAAGGCAATTTTTCTGAAGTGCACACACTTGTTTCAAAATTTCACATTATATGTGAATGTGAATCAGATGCAGAGAAGAATCAAAAAATGACTGAATTACTTTCCACCTATACTAAACGTTTGTTCAAGGTTCAATATCACCGTGAAGCAAAAAAACATAAAAGAAACTATAAAGAAAATTAAGTTCTTTTCCCCACGACCCCATTTTTGGGGGGTCTAATACGTGCAAAAGACAGATTACATTAAAAAAATTAAAATTTGTTTGTTAGATGTTAATTTCTCATTCCCTCTATGCTTTGAATTTATTTTGTGCGCGAGACATGCTCACACATACATCACATGCACATACATGACACGTGCCCCACGCATGGTATAATTGGAAGACACATGTTGAATATTTTTTAGAGTACTTTTCACATCATAGTATCTTCAATTCGATCATCTTAATCAATTCCATTACTATGAAGTCCCAGGTTTGTGAAAAAATCTTTATTTTATTATCTATGATTAATCCAATTGACCTATTGCAAATTCCAAGGCAATCTTGTTTCATTGTTTTTAATCTATCACAACAGTGTCAAGTCCCAGGTTCTCAAAATCGTTTGACAGGATAACGTACAATTAGCAGGCAAACAATTAATTTGGAATTACTTCACACACTACTGTGTGGATTTTGAAGGTATTTTGGTCCGTGCATTACCACTGCAATTTTTGCACACTTTTTTCACGATGAAAAACCCATCCTAATCACGATAAAATAAACACTTCAAATACAGCAGCATCTAATCAATCATTCTTTTCAATATGGCGCCAACGAGAAAGGCTGTAAACTCCATTGATGACTCTAAGAAAAAGACTACCACTGTCACCAGAAAACCTCCATCTCCAGTTAAAAAATAGAAAATCATTAAACCTAGAAAGTTGAGCAGCCCACGAAAGTATCAGCAGAATGTGGTAGAAGTTTTCAAATTTTGCACGGATGATAGAATGATGGGTGCACAGCTTCTTAATGTTATGGGTGAAGCTGGTTTTGCGTTTCCTGTGTTGAAAGCAATCAGAGAAGGTAATTTGAACAAGTATCCTGAGCTAGGTCCTGATCATTTTGATGTGAGATGCACGGAAACTCTTATTCTGAGGGAATCACATGACACTAACAAAGCTCTAAAAGACACACCCACCAGCAAATATGGACATGTTGCTTTTGTTGCCTTCCCTAATCCTGACAGATACCCTACCATTGAAACACAGACTATGGAAGAATTCAGAGATTTGATCGTCAAGATTTTTTGTAGTGAAGAACAGAAAAATGCCGAAAAAACATTTCTTCCATTTTCTCCAACTCATATCAAAATCCCAAACAATGCTCCTCCTAATAGTTCCATTGACAAAATATTCAAGGATGATAGTACACACGCAATCTTTGAAACCTATCATTGTCCAGAAGAGGTGAAGACTCCAGAAGAGAAATATTCATACATCCGTGAGAATGATTTGTGGGACATCTTCACACGCAAAAACAATGGTGAATACAGCTACTATGCAACACGCTTTGTTGGCTTTCCTGTAGGACAGAACTATCAGGATTGAAGTATCATCTCCAGATTAACAGAAATCATGGTAATTACAAAGGGTCAATGCCACCTTTTCAGAAGATTATCAGATTTAACCAAAAAGAATTATCGCATCAAAAACAATTGACATAATCGCATACCATCCCAAAAGCAATTACATAACAAATACAAAAAAAACATATTATTCATCATCTTTTTCTCAACTGTCATAAATTGAAAAATCTAAATCAGCAAAGAATAACATTTGTGTACAAAAACAAAACATAATAAGTCTATTCCCGTACCAAAATTATAGAGATTTGAAGACAGTGCAAATCCTGTCAATCCCGGACCAAAATATAACTCAGTCATCAATAAAAAACTCAACAGATTTCAAGACAGTGCAAATCCTGCCCATCCCCGACCAAAATATAAGTCAGTCATCAATAAAAAAACTCACCAGATTTGAAGACAGTGCAAATCTTTCCAATCCACGACCAAAATATAACTCAATCATCAACCCAAAACTCACTAGATTTGAAGATAGTGCAAATTCTGCCCATCCCCGACCAAAATATAACTCAGTCATCAACCCAAAAACCCACCTGATTTGAAGACAGTGCAAATCCTGCTGATTCCCGACCAAAATAGAATTCAATCGTCAACCCAGAAATTCACCAGATTTGAAGACAGTTCAAATCCTACCCACCCCTGACCAATATATAACTTAGTCGTCAATAAAAAAACTCACCAGATTTGAAGACCGTGCAAATCTTTTCAGTCCCTAACCAAAATATAATTAAATCATCAACCAAAAAACCACACCAGATTTGAACACTGTGCAAATCTTGTCAATCCCCGACCAAAATTTAACTAAATCATCAACCCAAAAACACACCAGATTTGAAGACAGTGCAAATCCTGCCCATCCCCGACCAAAATATAACTCAGTCATCAATTCAAAAATTCACCTGATTTGAAGTCAGTGCAAATCCTGCCCATCCACGACCAAAATATAACTCAGTCGTCAATCCAAAAACTCACCAGATTTGAACACAGTGCAAATATTTCCATCCCCGACCAAAATATAACTCAGTCATCAACCCAAAAACTCAACAGATTTGAAGACAGTGCAAATCTTTCCAGTCCCTAACCAAAATATAATTCAATCATCAACCGAAAAACCCACCTGATTTGAACGCAGTGCAAATCTTGCCCATCTCCGACCAAAATATAACTCAATCATCAATTCAAAAACTCCCCAGATTGGAAGACAGTGCAAATCTTGCCAATCTCCGACCATAATATAACTCAGTCATCAACCCAAAAACCCACCAGATTTGAACACTGTGCAAATCCTGCCAATCATCAACCCAAGTGCAGATTTTGCCAATCCTCCACCTAACATTAACTAAGTCGACTATTAAAGTATTCACCAGATTTGGCCCAAATTTATATCACAGGTACGTTAGGCAAGCAAATTGGAAATGTTTTCAACAATTTCAAATCTACATGGCTCTGAATATCCATTTTTTTACCTAATATTATTGATCATTTTCACTACAATATTTTGAAACAGGTTGATAATGCTTGTGACAACTCATGCCATTCAAAAAGCCTATGAAGAGGCATTTAAAGCAAAAAATAAATTGATTACTTTTTCTCAGGGAAAGTTCAAAGCAAAAGTTTGCTGTATCTGTGACAGATTCATAAGAACAGGTGATGAAAAAAACTTGACTTTAGTTCTCTAGCACATCCATATGTTAGAGATTATTTTCACAAGAAGAAAATCAAGTGGGACAATATGCCGTTTAAATTTGCTTCTGTGACAGCTAGAAACCAAGTTCTGAAACAATACACACAAAAATGTATCAATGGGACTAGAAGAATCAACAATGAAAGAATTGCCTTCAATGATTTCATTTTGTCACCAAAGACATATGCGATCAAGCCTTCTAGTGATAGAGAAGTTATCTCCCAATTTGGGTGCTGCAGCCAATGCTATAATGGTATTGAGAGCATGAAAAAGAACAATAATAAACAAGCCAAGCTTCCAAAATATGCTATAGCAAATGGACTCTTGCATGGATATCCTCCTAACGAACTATTAGATTTGACAGCAACAGAACTTGCCATTATCTCAGATGTGAGAATCAGCCAACATATATTTCATTTCCATGCTGGACAGCATCAAATGATTAAAGGGTATCACTTTTTGAGAAGAAACAATTTGGAATATACAAGTGGCGTTATCAACTATCTGGAATCAATTGGGAAGAATCAAATCCAAGTGATCCTAACAGGATCATTCACTAACCAACAAAAACTGGCAGTAAAAAAGAAAATGGAGTTCAGAATACAAAAAGTGAAAAAAGCCTTGCATTGGATGAAACAAAATATGGGTTACCTTGAGGATGAAAACATAAATGATACTCATATCATTTTACCTCTTTTTGTTGACAAGACCAATCAAATACCATCTTCGAACTCAAACATTGAACAACAATTTGAAATGCATGTCATCTTTCCTGATGAGAATCTACACAGCACAACCAATGGAGGATTTGACACAGATAAACATTTCAAGGACCACTGTATAGAAGATCTCATTGACAAGAATGCCACCATGATCTGTAGAACATCCAACAACATACTGAAAGATTATGAAGGAAACAATTTCTTGCGTTCTTTTCCACTTCAATTTCCATATGGCATTGGATCTGTTGATGTGGATGGAGTAGAGAGAATGAGTCCTGATTATCTGAAATATTTATCAGAGTTATCATCACCATGCTTTCATCAGGGTGAATTTGTAGCAGTTATGTACAATTTTGTACAAAGAGTCAAAATGGTGAAACATTCCTATTTAAAAACAACAAAAAACCTGAGGTGCAACTTTTCACAGCTTGACCCAGTTCAACTCAAACAAGCATCAATCAATTTTCTAGATGGAAATGTTCTGCCAGAAACAAATGAAGACTTTTTTCTTTCTAAAATAAGGGGAGTAACAAGTTCAATGGGAAATACAAATGCAGCTTCTGATCTTGCTAGAAAGAAAATGTTTCAACTGATGGCACATTATGGATTGCCTTGCATTCTATTCACCATCACTCCAAATGATTCAATCAATTTTAGGATTAGAGTGATGTCAAAATCCAAGGATGAAGAAGTTACTTCTGAGGATTTCCCAGATCTTTTTAAGCGAGAACAACCACCCATTGATGATTGTGATCTTTTTCAGTTTGTGACAGAGTGCTCATCGATAAGAACAACATATCCAGGTATTTGTGCTATTGAATTTGAAAATATTTTGGAAATAACCATCAAGTTCATATTGGGATGGGATAACAAGGAAGGTAACATCAAAGATATGGGTTTATTTGGAGATTTAGAAGCATATAGTGTTGCAGTTGAAGAACAAGGACGTGGCACTCTGCATGCACATTTTGTTTTGTGGATAAATAAATGGAATGACCTGCTACAAGATTTGCATACGGAGGACAAGCAAGATGGGGCAATAGAGACCATGAAACAGTATGCACAAAACATACTGACAACAAAATTGTTTCAGAACTTTGATTCTATTCAGTGCAGGAATCCTGAGTGTTTAAGTTTGGTTTCAGAATCTTTTGAAAAATGCACAGAACAGGATTTAAGGAGATTGAGACTTAAACATGGTCACACATCACTGGGTGACAAAGCAATTTTTAAATGCAGAGCCTGCTCTAAACTTTACACAAGTGAAGATTTGGCGCGTGAAAGTTTAGATTTCCTCAAAAGTATACCAACATCAAATGAAACTGGAGAACAATATTTCATGTATCACAAGTTTTGGAATGGTGTGACTAAGCAATCAAAATGTCAGGTGACAATGGAAATGGCATTGCATAAAGAAACTGCTGCCCAAATTAAAAGTGGTCTTTTCCCGCGCCTTGGATCAATGAAATACCAAAAAAACCTTCACATTGTTAATTTGTTACGCAATTTGCATGCCTCAACGCATGCAAGCTCATGTCACAAAAAGGACAAAAATGGTGAATGTAGGTTCAAACTCCCGCTTCCTGCTTGTGATGAAACAAAGATACATTTTGAAGATGAAGAATTAACATCATTTGATTGGACAGGCAAATGCAACAAGAAACAATTGTTTGTCTGGGAACATGAGAGAACACATCAGGATTGTTTTGCCAATTCAAACAATAGTATTGTAAGTTCTATTTTTTAATGCAACAACAATGTTATTTGGGGGGTGGATGGTGCAGGGATTTATTACCTGACATGTTATGCCTCAAAAAGTACACAAAAGGATGATAAAGAAAAGATCAGTGCAGTTGCAGAAAAAGTAATCAAACAACTTGGTGAACAACAGAGACAAGAAAATGAAAATGTCACAATGAATGATGAAGAACATGATGAACCAAACACAGTAAACCACAGAAATGACTCTACAGCACAACTAAATGAAACAAATGAAGAAGATGATCTGATGAGGGAAAAGGTTGGAATAAGAGCTATTCTAAATGCATTGTTCAAAGTGACACAAGATAACATCACTTCAGCACCAATGGCTGCCTACCTGACAAGAAACCATACAAGATTTAGGTTCTCAGAAGAGTTTTCAACATTGGTGTTGAGCAATTATATTGAGAATGATCATGTTGTTGATGGTGTTCTAAAACTGAAAGAAGCCAATGAAAGTGACAATGAGGAAGACTTGCCAGTTTATTTATCAAAAGTTGCAAATTATATTTGCAGACCAACAAAACTAGAGGGTGTGTGTCTTTATGATTTTGCATCAAAGTATTATACAAAAATGAAAAGAAGTAGGACAACGCTGAACTTTTACGGATAACCATCTGTCAAGAAACCATTCATTTTGTGATGAATACAAAAAACCTAAACTTCCAGGTATCTGTCACTATGATTTGAAATCAACATCAAACTTTAGGAACAAACAAATTAGGGATTTTGTCCCACAGCATGAAAATGAAGAAGACCAGGAAATTGCTTTAGCAATGGAAGATTATGCTAAAAGAGCAAGTGTGTTATTTTCTCCATTCAGAAAGCTTTCTGACCTGCAATTGAATTCCAAATATCTTCCCTATTTTCAATCTTTCTTAGCGAATGGTTTGCTAAAACAAGATCATCAGAATATTTTGAATAATATTCAAAGGACACATAACAGCTTGATGGGTGGACGTGCAAATGATGCACTAGAGAGAGTGACCTTACCACCAGATACTAGGTGGACACATGATGAATCAAATGCAGAAGACAACAACAGAAATAATATCAACATCTTGGATGAATTGGATCTTTTTGGGAACACAGTTTTAGGATTGGATGATGACAACTGTTTTAGAACGAGTCATAATCTATTTTCCTTCAACACATCAACCATTACTAAGGCAGGAAGCAATCATTGTGGACACAATTTGATTAAGGCACCAAATATTGACCAAACAAAAACAATATTTTGTTCAGCTTCTAGGGTATCATTAATGGAAGATGGTGAAGATACAGATATGGGCAGGGATTGGCATGAGCTTGACATCACAAACATGATTAAAGTGATGGTAACACACCATACTGTTGTTACAAATGAAGAGATCACAAACTTATCTGCCACGGGTACTTGTGAAAACATGATTGCATATGGTAAAGAGATATTCAATGGTGACAAACATCAAATGATAGCATTTGTATACATTGTCTCTGGATTTGTACTGAGAGTTTATGAAAAACAAAAGAAAAATGGAATGCAAAAAACAAGAAACACAAGGAGAAGATTATCTGGTGAATTGGGAAGACTTGCACCATTCAATGAATTTGGTGAGGAGGAAGAGAACGATGATTTTGACTCATCTATTTCAAGGCGTGACAAGATCAACTTCAGTAGAACAGTTCAGATGTTGCAAGAAATGCATGAACATAGACAACAATCCATAGCATTTCTATCGGGTGCAGGTGGTACAGGGAAAAGTCGCGTGATCAGAGCAATTCTGTCTTATTGCAAGGAATTCTGTGAAAATTTGAACATCAAGTTTACAAGGCAAACAATTGTTGTTACAGCTTTAACTGGATGTGCAGCAGTGTCAATTCATGGTAGCACTCTCCATAGTGCTTGCCACATTCCAGTGAAAGAGAACGATTCATACCTTGAAAAATTAAGTGAATTCAAAGAAGATTGGGTTGACACAGAAATGATCATTATTGATGAAATATCCTTTGCAAATTATTCATTGTTAAACAGGCTGCATAAAACATTGAATGAATTGAAAGATGCTCCAAGAACAAATACATTGTACGGTGGTATCAATGTACTCTTTGCTGGAGATTTCAATCAGCTACCACCCATAAATGGAACCAAAATATATGATGAGCAATATACAACAATGTTCAGGGATGCTGTCAATGTGATGCTGGAATTAAAAACAAACCACAGGTTTCAGGAAGATGCATCGTATGGAAAATTGTTAGAAAGAATTTTTAAAATTGGGCTTAGTGAAGAAGATGCTAAGCTTATCAACTCAAGGAAAGTGATTGAGAGTGATTCTTTACCAATGGCAATTTCTTATGCTGTACCAACAAACAAAGACAGGTGTGCAATCAATGATGCAATTTTTGCCCTTCATTTACAACAAACCCATTCCAAGAACATTGAAGACCCTATTCCCTTGCACACCATATGCATACGAGCATCCAATGTTGAATACAAATATGCCAAAAGCAGAAAAGATTACAAGGCCTTTCCAGATAAAGGAGATATATTTTACAGTTGTTGCTCTGATGCAGATGTTACAGAAAGAAGAGGAAGTACACATGTTGATCCATTTCTAAAGTTATATATTGGTTGTCCCATCATGATAACAAGCAATATATCTGTTGAAGAGGCTATAGCTAATGGTTCAATGTGTGAATTTAAAGGTTTGATTTTGAAACAAGAGATGAACAGGTTTGAAGCCCTTGAGAGTGTTGTGATCAATGGCTATTATGTCAATTGCATTGATGCTGATAAAATTGAATCTATACAAGTTATTCTAACAGATACCAATACTCCCGAAGAACAACCCATATACAACCTCAAATTGCCCGAAAAAGATATTTATGCCTTGTGCAAGTATCCTTCTCTGTTTAGTGAGCACATCAGTCACAAATCATCAAGACAAAATTTGAGCGTCAAACTCAAACAATTCCCTCTCAACATTTCCCATGCTAGAACTGTGCATAAATTACAAGGGCGTTCCATAGACAATATTTTGGTTTTGAGTTGGAACTATAGGATGCAACATTGGATATATGTTGTTTTGTCAAGGTGTAAAACATTGAACGGATTGTACTTGAGGGATGAGATAGATCATACCAAAGTCAAGGGAATGTGTAAAGAAATTAAAAATTTCTATGATGAATTCCAGAAAGAAAAACAACCACCATCAGTGTTGATTGAAAAAGTTACCAATAGTTTCTAACAATAGTAAATCCTGCCCGTTCACAACCACAATATCACTCAGTCATCAACCCATAAATACACCAGATTTAAAGAATATAACTCAATACTCAACCCCAAAACTAGCCAGAAATGAACACAGTGCAATTCTTGCCCATCCTCTACCAAAATATAAGTCAGTCATCGTCAACCCAAAAACTCACCAGATTTGAACACAGTGCAAATCTTTCCAGTCATTAACCAAAATATATTTCAATCGTGAACCCAAAAACCAACCGAATTTGAACACAGTGCAAATCCCACCAATTCCCGACTAAAAAATAACTCAGTCATCAACCCAAAAACCCACCAGATTTGAACACAGTGCAAATCTTTCCAGTCATTAACCAAAATATATTTCAATCGTGAACCCAAAAACCAACCGAATTTGAACACAGTGCAAATATTTCCAGTCACCAACCGAAATATAATTCAATCGTGAACCCAAAAACCCACCAGATTTGAACACAATGCAAATCTTTCCAGTCCCTAACCAAAATATGATTCAATCGTCAACCCACAAACTCACAAGATTTGAACACAGTGCAAATCTTTCCAGTCCCTACTCACCGTACGTACCGTACAATATCCCGACCAAAATATAACTTAGTTTCCAGTCCCTAACTAAAATATAACTCAGTCATCAACCCAAAAACCCACCAGATTTGAACACAGTGCAAATCTTTCCAGTCATTAACCAAAATATATTTCAATCGTGAACCCAAAAACCAACCGAATTTGAACACAGTGCAAATCCCACCAATTCCCGACTAAAATATAACTCAGTCATCAATCCAAAAACCCACCAGATTTGAACACAGTGCAAATCTTTCCAGTCATTAACCAAAATATATTTCAATCGTGAACCCAAAAACCAACCGAATTTGAACACAGTGCAAATATTTCCAGTCACCAACCGAAATATAATTCGTTCGTATCTTTCGTTCGCGTCTTTTTCGATTGTATCGATTGAATAAATTCGATTCGTACCCGTCTTTTTCGATTGAATTTGCTGCCGACAACGACCGTATATTTTGCACCTCTACCAAACTCTCTCATCTGGTAAAGTTAACGTTCGTATCTTTCGTTCGCATCTTTTTCGATTGTATCGATTGAATAAATTCGATTCGTACCCGTCTTTTTCGATTGAATTTGCTGCCGACAACGACCGTATATTTTGCACCTCTACCAAACTCTCTCATCTGGTAAAGTTAACTTGATCTAAGACAGATTTTAATCGTATGATTTTTTCTTTATTCAGGTTAAATCTTATGGTTACTTGCAACCAAAAAAATGAGAGTTTGCTACCATAAAAATGAGCGCGCGCCACTAGATATTACTATTGCTTTTAGAAGAAGCATCTCATTTCCGTAAATAAATGTTTGGCTAAGCTTTTTAGCGATTTTTAGTCGTAGCGTTTGTACCAAGTCTACTTGTTAAAAACAGATTTTTTTAATATTTCTACGTATTTTCCCCCCCCCAAACCCCCCCCACATAAACTCCGTCTACAAGGTTACGTTGTCAACTCCTAGGGTTAGTGTTAAACGTTCAACTAACAACTCCACCAATTTCAATTATCCAATACCTTACGGTCGATTTTTAGAGTAACAACACTATGAAGACAATGCATCAGCAATTGAAATCATAAATGCCCAAAAGCCAACTGAAAGAACCAGGCATATTGAGATCAGGTTCTTTGCCATCCAGGCAGGGAAAGAAAATGGTGAAATCAAGATGATTCACATTCCTGGAGTTATCAACCGGGCTGATGATATAACCAAACCATTGGGATGGATCATGGGACACTACCCAGGTTAAATCATTCAATCATTCACAATTCGGTGATCCTATTCGGCGGATCAAATGTTGTCATCCAATGATTCAACAATACGATACGATTTGATCCGAACGTTCGATCTATCAATCGATAAAACTCAAGATGATATACTTTGACAGTAATCCAATACCACACGAGTAGAGTATTGGATCAAGGGGTGTGTTGTCGGCGAACAAATACGGACTTTGTCGGCATCAAATTCAATTTAAAAAGCGATTGAAAAAGCCGACAAACGAAACGACGACCGAGGTACGTAAGATTAACACAGAGATATGAATACTCCGATGATCAAGCATTAGAATCAAACGAACCTCCACTACTTGGAAATCGTTAAGTGGTAAAAACAATATCACCTAAGGCTACAAACAAAAGAGGATAATCGGTTAGAAACAAGAAATATCCAAAGACCTGAACGATAAGTAAACACTTGGAACGCTTAAGTAAATTCAGAAGAATCTACTTGATATCTCGTGAGGAAATTACTTATTGCAATCAAGTAAATCAATACCGATTCCGAATGGGCCTCCTCATCTATCTCAAATACCACGAACAAGCATACGCCCCATCGGATAAAACACTTAACCTCCCAAAAGAACAATATCATTGAATGACCAATATGGTACGACCGATACAGTAAGACCAATACACGACACTAATACAGCAACAGCAACAGCAGTATCGGTACGATGAAACCCATAGTGAAAAGACCGGGGAAGATCTCTACCATGTAAAATACAGGGAGCCCGATACAGTGAAAATACACAGTAAAAATAAGAGCGTCTCTCTGAGCTCACTTCTCTTTAAATTTTAACATCATATACCTTTGGTCGATTTTTAGAGTTACAACAGTCTCTGGCCGGTTGCCACGAGTGATTCATTTAAGTCTGCCAGTCGTACGTCACAGTCTGTCCGTACTTGTAACCGCGTGATTTCTAGACCAATTTTTTAAACATGCTAGTTCGTACTCGTACGGTACGGTACGGTACACTCACAGTACGAACCAGCATTGCATTAACATGCAATGTGTTGCAGTAAATTGCCATCACAGATTAACAGTGTTGCAGTCCGAATGAATCGTAAAGCGAACCATGCGTTCCCCGATCAGAAACACTGCCCCAAACCATATGCCTTCTAATGATACGAAGATCGGAACAAGAGCGAGCAACACCGACGAAGATGAGGAGTCCTCGTCGACGTCCGATGAGAACGATCAAGCACCATCGCGCACACAACCGTGCACGAAACAGCGTGTGCATGTAACAATTGCAACAACAGCTTCCAGTACTAACAGTTCCGCTGCAAAACCAGTAGTTAAAAAGATGACGAACACGAACGATGTCATGATCATGGCCCTCGTCGTCATAGCGGCGATGTACGTTTTGAAAGCACTTTTTTTCGTTGTTGTTCGGCAGCAAGACTGCAGGAAGCGCAGTTTGGCAGAGAAGCAATCCTCACAACTGACTGGTGCAACACACTCTATCATGACTAAGCCAGCAGTGGCAGAAAAAACGTTCACTGCTATCACCGATCCCCTTCCCACAGCCTTTGAAGTGGATGTTCACTCAGAGCATTCTTCATCTACACTTGGGTCCGACACGCAAATAAGCAGAAGTTGTTGCGGTGTAGAACTCGTTGAGGTGGGTGCGATCGGTGCTCTAGAAGCGGAGGTAAGTGTTGTGAATGTTACCAACCACAAAGATTCAACCGTCGCATTCGCAAACCATCCAGCAACCGTCGGATTGCATCACGATAACATTCTGTTGGGTTGTGCGACTCGTGAAAATCGTCCGGTACCTGACGAACACGAGTTGAAGACGACTAATGTCGAAAGTTCCGTCGCTAGCGATATCTATTATGGTAGTCAGGGCGAGCCCGATGATCATGAGAGTGATCCTCATCTTCCTTCTAGAATCACAACTCGTAATAAGACTTCTGGTACTAGTAGAGAATCGCTCGACACTGCTTGGCGTGAGAAGCGCCAAACAATGGCCGCATCCGAAACCAACGAAGCGACGAATGTTTGTGTGGTTGTGTCTAACACGAACCACAATGCTTCGACATCGTCCATGGCTACTGATCAGGGCGATGGCCAAAATGTGAACAATGCCACTCTTTCCGTTGGTAGAGCTGGACATCACTTTCAGCAGCAACAACTATTACTAGAATCAGGACAAGACTCACAAACCGAAACCGAGTCAGAAATAGAACCGAATGAGACGGGCACAAAACGCTTCTCTCTCAAAAACAAAAAAATTATTAGGAAGGAAAATGAGAGTAACAATATCACTCTTGGTTGTGCAGAAGCAACTTCTGCTGCTCAAAGCGACTTATCTGTTCGAACGAAGGCAATGTACGAGGAAGATTCCAACTCTACCACAACATTTAGCAGAGAGGTAAATAATGGCAGGCAGCAAGTTTTGATGCCTCCATCATTGCGAGACGTAATTCCCAAGATCATGGACGAGCACAAACACAATAACAATAACAATAACACATATGCCGAGAGCAATATAGCAGATGCTGGTGCTAACACTATGGATACGAGCGATGGAGCGTCGAGCAAGAACCACAGCACCCACGAATTTGAAGATCAACGCGAAACAGTCTTTGCCGGAAGTGGCAAGATCCAGCAACCACCAACACGACCACCACCAATGAGTGGACCCAAGCTACACCAGCCTACGTTGACCGCAATCCAAAGCTACCTGAATAATGGATCTGTTCTTGAAGACGCCTTGGACGAAGAAAGTTTAGTGTCCTTTGCTGCAAGAATGCATAAGAATACAGTCATAAGGATGCGCAACAAAGTGAGAGGGACCATGGTTGTTGATTACGAACAAGAAGCTCTGAAAGGCACCAATGCCGAATATGATTACATCTATAACCGAATTTATTCCCAAGAGGAGTTTCTGGGAGTCGCATCGGAGTTTTACCGCACTGTCATGTACCATACGCGCAATGGCACTGATGTACAGGCGAACTCGTCGTCCTCTAGAATCGCACTCAGCTGGGTGAAGAATGCTTCTGGTATGCACCGCCAAGCGAAGATTCACGCCGAGGATCCTGAGGACGACTTTAACGAGGAGATCGACATGGACTCGTCGATGGCGGCAGTTATCACATCCAAGGGAGAGGTATTGGCAACCTCTCGGAGATCGAATCGTGTGCGAGTCATGACCACCAAAAAGAAAATGGAAAAGAAGGAATTGAAAAACTTTCGAATATTGGCTGAAGTTGCAAAGGAATTTGAAGGGGAACAACAGCAACAACAACGTGATGAACAGCAGCAAAGAGAAGTCAAGGAATTGAAGAACAATGTTGGAGAAGAATCGAAAGTGATCCCCACTAAACTGTCTCCAGAGAGCGATGCGTCCAAAACGTATACTTTGAAGGCTAGAAAAAACCTTTGTGTATTTGAAGGCTGCGAAAAGTGGGCAAGAAGGAAGAGTTTCTGTATGCGCCACGGGGGAGGGCCGAAGATATCTGAGTTTGAGGGATGCCAAACTCTGATACGGGGAGGAAATGACACTTGTCAACTCCACTTTTCACGGGGCAAATCGAGATCAATGTCACTTGAATATATAACTCTTGACGCACCCAATACGTCAAAGGAGAGGATTGGCGAATTATCTACTACTTTGAAACGAAAAGACAACGAAGTCGATAATTCGTGCTCAACTACTCAAGAGAACCGAAACCAATCTTCCTCTAAATCGGTAGGCAAGGAGTCAGAGGTTTCCGACAACAACAACGCCATACATTCATCTGCTTTAAATTCGCTTGAAAAGCAGAAATCGATGGTCGTGGCATCAGGAGTGGATACTGTTACTAATGGTCCTGGTTTGCCGTTGGCGGTAGTAGAATCAGAAAATAGTAGTAGCGAGATCAACAGAAAGGCCGAGAGCAAGGCTGAAAGCAATTGCAACAAGAATGTTCAATGTCGAGGAATCCATTCACGAACGAAAATACTCCCGCGTCCATTGAAGAAAACGTCATCGACAACACTTTTGACGCAACGTCAAGAACAACCCAAAACGATGCATTCATTTTCGAAAACGGCAACTGGCAAAGACTCGCCAATACCTTTCAAACAAAAAGAAGATGTCGTCAACATAATTGAACACAAAGGAACAATGAAAGTTTCATCCACTCAACTGACCGAGACGATGGCGCAGAATGCCAGAAAGCCTTATGCATCATCAACGGTATTGACTACATTGCTATTGCCTTCCGCTCCAAAACAAAATCACTCCATTGAAACTATCCCAGCTACTGGGTTGGTTTTGAAGGCGAATGCCGACAAAACGACTAGCCAAGCAGAACAGAACTCTCCTTCGCCCTCCAAACAAAAAGAGAATGGCAGCCATAAGCCACTCGACCAACGCATCAATTATGAAACGAACAAATCTATTGATATTGATCAATCGATGTTCGCTTCAAATTCGAACGATTTGCCAAAGTCGCAGACAGCTCCGCTGCCTTCGAAACGAAAACTATTTGTCCGAGAAAACGAAGCTGTTTTGGCAGAAGCGGAATCAAACAGAACCGATAAAATAGACGCAAGCAGCGAGACCAAGCGACAAAAAACTGACGTCGGCATGTTTACTTATAGCTTTGAATCGTCGTCGTTGTTACTGCCGCTTTCAAGAAAGAACGCAGCCGTATCACAGCCCCCCCAAAGAACGGCAACGGCAACACTCACCAGGGATCCAAAAGTTGTAGTATTTCACACGAAGCGTCTCGGGTTGAAAATCAATGCCGATGGTACGCACGTTCAGGTTTTGACATTGCTCAATAGAGAACACGCTGACAAAATTGCTGTTGGAGATTATATAATTTCGGTGGGGGGACGCAATGTTGAGAGAATGAAGAAGGAAGAGATTGCCATGGTCATTGCGAGTACAGCACGACCTACAACTATCCAATTCTTATCCTCTGCCAAGTAGAGAGATGACAATAATGATTCATACAGCAATCTGGAGCTGCCACAAACTAAATTGTTTCTACCCTCTGGATTTTTTGGTAAATCTTCAACCCACACCACTGAGCAAGTGACCTGTAATTAAAACAACAATGGCGAGAAAGAGAGAAGGACAAACTTGCGCTTAGGTATTGAGTCTATTCATATATCTATTATATGCCATGATGAAGAATCTTTGAAAAGAATTCACCGTGTAACGCGTATTCATACGTACTAAGCGGGCGTATCGTACGAAGAGTCATAAAGAAGGCAATAACCTTATTCGTAAGGTTATTAACCTGATGAGTGAATAATCGTCGGCGTTTTTATGTGGATTGTCTCTTTACCGGATTTCCCCATCAGCTCACTCTTTGAAGAATTAACAACTCTAAAACACTATCATGCCCTAAATTTACGTACACTCTAGTACTCATCCTACGTGATAACATATGATGGTTTTACATGTGATATCCCGTGATGAGGATATCACGGCAAATTATACGGTAAAAGACCGACCGACCAGGTACCGGGTCAATCTCACACTTTTTTTGGTACATGCATACACTTTTGCCATAAACTTTTGCCATACACTTTTCAACTACAACAATACCAACGAAAGGTATGATCATATGTACAATTCGATCCTTTGACCTCATTTGCTCAGCCACCCAGTATATAAACGAGCCAACTTGGTTGGGGTCGCATTGCTCTGGTGAACACTGTACTGGGGCAGGGGTTGGGGGTTGGGGGCTTATAAAATTAGGGCAGTATTAGGGTGTTGAGGCTTATGTAAATAGGGCACTAGTAGGGCACTGCGCTCCGCGCTGGGGATGCCATTGATATTTTTGTGTTCATACTCTCTATATATATTGATCGTACCATAATACCTAATTTTCAAAAGTGTAAAGTTGACCCCTGTCCGACCGACCATGGCGGTTTACACGTGTTTCGCGTCCTAGCGGTTTTGGGGCAAGTAACACGGTGGTAACGCGAGCAAACATTACTGTGGCAAATTACACAGTAATATGCCTGCAAACGGGGAGTAATTAACCTCTCGTTCGATCAGTCGTTCGCGTACCGGTACTTCGATTATTCTGATTCTTACGATTCTTTTTGTTTTATTACTGTAACAACGTGTTACCGCGTTCGTTACGACGAGGTTTCTTTAGTTTATCAGACCCAGCATCCTACAATGCGGCTGAGGACGGCGTTTCCCGAGAGAAACGCAGTTGAGCCCGAAGACAATCCGGATTAGCCTGATCAGCAACCGGCATCAACCCTCAAGGATGTAAAAGGGGAAATTGCTTGTGGAGCCCTGGAACAGACCAACACCAGGGCGGTCTTCCTGAAAGAAGGGACCAAAGACCCGAACCAAGATGGTAGGCTCCATCGGGTTTCGAGATCCAGCAAAACAAGCAAGGGAAAAGGGGCTGGACGATTGAAAATCGCCCAGGTTGGCATCAGTTGAAAGGAATCAATCCGAGTAACTATAAAAAGTGTGTCGTAACAAACAAACGCAAAACGCAATCAGTCTTACGATCGATTGATTTAGTGAGTAAGATCATTGTTACAGTTCAATCGGTCGAACAATCGAACGATAGGTTAATTACTTTCGTCGTCGTATCGATTATTGGCATATTACCGTGTAATTTGCCACGATAATTGTCCGTAAACTTAAGACACAAAACACACAAAAACCAGCCATCTTCGATCGGTCTTTTACCGTATAATTCACCGCGATATTCTCATTGAATATCACATGTGATTGTACCTTATTATGTAGAATTAGTACAAAGTTGTACGTAGATTTTAGGGCATGATAGTGTTTTAGAGTTGTTAATTCTTCGAAGAGTGAGCTGATGGGGAAACTCTCGCTAAGAGCCAATCCAAATGTAAAGTCGTTTCCGGTCATTCACTCAGGAATAACCTTACGGATAAGGTTATTGTTGAAACTCTAAAAATCGACCAAAGGTATATGATGTTAAAATTTAAAGAGAAGTGAGCTCAGAGAGACGCTCTTATTTTTACTACGTATTTTCACTGTGTATCGGGGCTCTCTGCTGTATTTCATGTGGTAGAGATCTTCCCCGGTTATTTATTACTGTCTGCTTTACTGTCGTACCGATTCTTCTGCTGCTGTTGCTGTGTTAGCGCCGTGTCGGTTTTACTGTATCGGTCATTCGATGGTATCGGTCATTATGGGGTTAAGTATTCTGTTCGATGGGGCGTATGCTTATTCGTGGTATATATGCTGGGTATGAGGCCCATCTGGAATCGGTACTGATTTTCTTGATTGCAATAAGTAATTTCCTCACGGGATATCAAGTATATTCTTTTGAATGTACTTATGGGTTAATAACTGGTAATTTGAATTATGATCTAATTAGGTTAATCTAAGAATCCGGACCTCTATTGGAGTGTTCCGCGTATTCTCGTGTTAGCCCTTTTGTTAACACATGCAATCCCTTGTTGTTCGCTTATTAAGCGATTGATCGCTTAATTAAGCGATTCGGATATTCTCTGGATCAAGAGTGAAGCGTGTGTAACCAACCAGGTATATCAAGTCTCATTCGTTTGTGATGGATTAATCATGATAGTGCCTTGGCACTTAGTCATGGTAATCCCGTGTCACTTAGTAGATCGGTACAGTATTTAGCCTTAGCCGGCTGTCCTCGATTACATTATTTATTGATACTTGTCGCTGATTGTTCGATCTGTTTCTTATCATACTCAATTTGCCACATCAAACGAGTTAGCTACATAACCAATTAAGGTTAAGTACCTAGATCTTGATACGCGTGTCGTAACTCGTGTATCTTGTTTAGTCGTGGTTGTATACGTATTACGTATTCATAATACGTATTACGTATACGTGAAACGTAACGTAATACGTATTACGTAATTTACGTTTCTTGTTACGTCTTACGTCGTATTCTCTCATTTATTCTGTTCTTCACTTAACAACTCTAATTCCGGTTGTTCTCCCCGAAATCCATGCCATTCTTTTGTATCGCCTTGGCAGATTTTATGTCTAGTATAACATTTTGAATTGTTTACAAACAAAGATATTTTTAGGCATGGATTTGTGTTTGAGGAATTAAGTGGATAGTTATTATTGTTTTTACTCGTTTTTATTTTGTACTTAACTTTACATCGTCATAAACTCATTAAGCAGGCTTCTTAGTGCGGTACTGTTGAGAGGTTTTGTAAGTATATCAGCATAGTTCTCATGGGACTTGATATGGCTGATGGAGATAACTTTGCCTGCTTGGTGTTGTCTGACAAAGTGATATGCTAGTGCAATTGATTTCTTGTTGAGTGTACTTGCTGGATTGGTTGAGTTGATTACCACACTTTTGTTATCCACATGGATTTCAGTTGGCTTGGTAACTTGGATTCCCATGGATCGAAGATGGTACCTCAACATGATGGCTAATGCCACTGCATCTTTGAGCGCTGTGAATTCTGCTCCAAATGTGCTCGTATGAACTGATGTTTGTCGTTTTGATTTCCAGTATACTGGCATTGATCCAACAAATGCAATCAGACCGGTAATGCTCCTTCCTGTTACCAGATCATGTGCATGGTCACTGTCACAGAAAATATTTAAATCTAATTCTGCAATTAGTGGTGTTGGGAACATCGGATCTAATTCTTCTTTGTAGTACTTGTATTGGTGAGTAAATTCTTCATAGTTCACTGTCGCTTCCCCGATTGACTGAATTTTGGGCGATTGTGGGTCCACTAAGATTCCTTTCTTTTTGTATTTTTTCAAATATCCTAGCACATGTCTTGCCATTTGTAGATGCCCTTCTCTTGGTCCGGATGCAAATCTGGATAGTGATGAAATAGCATATGCAATGTCTATTCTTCCAGACAACACTATCCATTGTCCTAGACCGATAATATGTTGGAATTCCTTGTGGCCTGATTCGTTGAGTAGTTCTGAGTCATCTAATTCTGGGTGACAGTCTGTTTTCATTGGTAGGTTCTCATTTCGCAGGGTGATATTGTATTTGTCTTGATATTTCCTTAGGACTTCTGAGATGTATTTTGTAGAATTCAATAATAATCTCCCATCCTTTATCCTTGTCAAGCTTGTACCCAAATAATATCCGGGTTCAGTTTCGATATTTCTGAGTGCAAATTCCTGTTCGATCAATGCAATCCAATCCTGAGGCTTCCTTGACACTACCATAAGATCATCAACATGTGTTCCAATGTAGTCGTAGCTTTTGTTGTCTTCACTCAGTTTCATCCAAAGGTCTGGGTCAGCCCTGGAGGGTCTGAATCCTAGATTCATCAGAGTGTCTGCAAAGAAATCCGCGTACGCGCGTCCTGAACCTGCTAGTCCATAAAGAGCTCGTTGTATTTCCACCTTGCAGCCTTTCTTGTCTCCAAATTCATCTGTGGCCCAGCACCATACTTTTTCTTGGACCGGTGCTGTGGGAAAGGCGTTTCCCACATCTGCAGTCATTAGGTCGAGATTTTGGTGTTGTGCGATGAGAAATAGTAGGTAAACTGATAGGCTGTTGACTTGGCTGGAATATGTATTATATTCAGTAGAATCCACCAAATGCCCCCCTGCAACTAGCCGGCTCTTGTATCGTTTGTCTTCACTTTTGATATCCCAAATCATATTGAGCCTTGCTTGTTGCCATCCTTCGGACTTGGGGAATTCTTTCTCAGCTGGATGATATTTGAAGCACTTGAGTCGATTTAAATTGTCCATTTCTTTTTGAATTGAGTCTTGCCATTTAGTATCCCCAGCAGCTTGATCGATCCGAACACAGTCATAGTAGGTATTAGGAATTTGTAGGCCAAATTTTTCTTTGTTTTTCTTCTTGGCTTGTCTTTGGTTTCTAGACATTTTCTTCGGGTTGGTATTTCGACGTGGTTTTCTGGCTTGTAGTAATCGAATGCGGCGTGTAATTGCTGTATCTTGCTTGAGGACCGATCTTGACCAATCCAGTAAGGGGTGGCTACCCCTTCGGCCGCCAGCTTCGATGATGTATCTTGTGATGTATTTTGCACAAGCAACAGGCTCGTCTTTTCGTAGTTGGGGAAATGGAGTATTCAATACAGTGTTTCCTTCCAGGTCATCCAAATATTGTGATTTAAGGATCAGTATGCCGTCTTTCCAAAAATGGCCCAGTATTTTCCGAAAGGTAAGGTCCAGGTTGGTATCATTACTTTCAAGTATATTATTGTATGTTTCTGCGTCATTGGTTCCATCGACTGTACTGGGAAGGGCCTCCTGATCCGAATTTTCAATTTCATTCTGGGTTTCTGCATTTTCTTCTTCTTGCTCCCCTGAATCTGTTTGTTCAGATTCTGGTTGATCAAGTGGATTGTTGCTGGTTGAATATTCCATTCCCGTGCTAGTTGCATCAAACTTTTCGCCTGGCACCAATAATGGGACTTCATCCGTACTTTGAATATCGTTGAGATTCTGCTGGTGCTCTGAGGTTGATAGTCGGAATTCCGCTGCTTCTGGGTCATCATTCACATATTCATCTTTTGTTCCAATATTTTTTCTTCTTGTTCTCACAACTGATCTCATCAATACCTGTCGTTTTTCCTTAGATGATTCTGGTTCAGTCAATATGTAATAAGTCATTGCGTCTCCTGTAGAATCAGCAAACGCTAGGAATCTTCCTTTTCGCATGTTGCTTTTAGGTGACTTGAAACTTGGGTTGTACCACCATATTGGCTCGTAGAAATGGAATCGTAAATGTGATACATCTGGTGTCCAGCCTTGTGATATTTCTTGTGGCACTTTCCATCCCAACGATTTTCTTGCAGCTAGGTTGTTGATTTGAACGCACCACAGAGAACACCAATTTGCCAATCCTATAGGGGCTTTAAACATTCTCAGGCAGTTTTGAATCATTTTCGACAATCGAGCCCATTCTGATTCTGCTGGATTCTGATGATGGTAGTGTGGCTCGGAAGTTCTTGTTTTGATCATATTTTGTCGCATGATTTCGGTCCATTTTACTCCTTTTTCTGATTTGGCATTGTCGCTGATAATTGTATTGGGAGCTCCCCTTTCTCGGAGATAGTCCAGTAGGGCATTGGTGCATTGTGACTCTGTTTTTAATGGATGGAAAGACCACATCTTGGATTTTGTGCCTGCGAAGAATTGACCACCATTATGTCCTTGTGAGGTCTTTTGGCTGAAAAAGGTGTAATCGGTACTAACATCCTCATTTTGTCGTTTGTAGTGGAAAGCTTTGAATCGTTTCCTATAGTGTTTTCTTGGGATGGCCCGATTCTCTTCTTCGATTTCCTCGTAAAATTGAGTGGTATTTTCTAGTGTTTTTCTCACTGTTTCTTCCGGTAACATTCCAAATCTCTTCCTCAATTCCAATATTGGTAGATTACCAAAAGCAAATTTTTCCCTCGATCTTTTCTATTAAATTCCTTTCGTGACCAGAAGTACCAAAGCTACCAAAGGGTAGATTTCCTATACGCATGAATCAATGAGTCCCGTATCCATCTAAGTAATCGATTCCCACGGGATATCGATTCCCACGGCGCAATGATTCCCATCGCGCATAAACGGTGAGCAATCCCTGTCTTACGATATTGCCATTGTTCTTCGGTGAGCAAACTCTGATTCCATAAAATATCACACGAGCTACAGGAGCAATTCCTGACCTTAATGATAAACATTTCATGGAGTCTTCCTAACGGAACAAGAGAAGAAAACCGTTGGCATGTGATTCTCACACAATACATATACATGCATACAAATATATATGGTCAACGACTAATACATGTACGGAAATAATCAGCGAGTAATCTCAGCACTACGCAACAGCAGTTGCAACGTATTCATCTCAATAAAAGAGATATCTTGCATTTCGGCAAGATTTCACTTTATCTCATACTTTTAACATTCAACTGATTTATATCCCAAAATTCACACTAGTTGCTACCAACTACTTGTAATCTACATACTAAGGTCTGTCTCGCTGCAATCTGAATAAGTCACAGCAAGAGGAGATCTGGCGTTTCCCTAGTCTCGCCTGTAGTCCGATTATCCGTTGCCGAAAGTATCCAAACACAATTGTCACGCGTAGAGTACAATCGTTCGTCTACTAACACACTAACACAGCGTTGCTGTTCATTAAAAGTCCTTGAATCAGACTCTCAACGAATCGGATTCAGAAGGAATATAATAGATTAACAGTCGCAAGCTCTAAGAAGGCTTGCACACAAGAAGGAACAGGAACGGAATTGAACATAATCCCTACGCTGGCATATGCACGTCGCACATCGCACAAGAAGCAGTTCCCATTCTCAGTTACCACGCAATTCTTTCCAAGGCTCCGAACCACCACAGATGCCGAACATACCATTAATGCCCGGCGATGCACTCGGAGGCGAAGAGAAGAATGACGCCGAAGTCACCACTATCGGACGCTTTCCCAGCTTCGATGCTGATATGAGAAAGATACTCGTATCATTACTCAACGTAACAAGTGAGATTACTAGCAAGTTGTGCCTAGCTCTCAAAGAAGGCGGATTATGCGAGTGGAAGTCTTTCCTCGACGCACTTATCGAACCGGATTTTGCACGCGAACTTACCTATATGGAGCGAGGATTGGCAACGCATATCCCTCGATCCATCCAAAGGAGCATAGAAGCGCTTGCAGACTTCGCTATCGACCTACAAGAAGAAGGTGTCGACCTAGGAGAAGACGAGAAGGACTGGAAAGATGTAAAGTCATATACATACATGGAATTCCAGACATTCCGCGGAGAGCGTGCCCAACGCTTACGTAACGAATCTGTTCTGAATCCACCACCTCCTCCAGCGGGAAGTAACAAAAAGTCCCCTCAGCAGGTAAAGTACGAATCATGGTGCCGAAAAGCACGAGATGAAAAGTCCTTTACACCCCTCACGAATGACTCGAGATTCGAACACTGGCTCGTAGGTTTCAAAGCTAAACTCGAAGCATACGACATCGATACAGAGACATTCCTCGATGAAACTTGGCCTCCAGCCACGCTTGTGGGTTACACCCGTGATCTCTACATCAAACAATGTGCCTTCTTCTGGGTACTAATGTTGGAAGTCTTCAAGAGTGACCTTTCTGCATCATGTGTACACAGTCATTCTACCACTCGTGATGGACGCCAGGCCTACTTCGACTTCGTAAACCTTCATGGCCAATCAAAAGCAAAGGTATACGACAACTCGATCCAGCTACAAGCGTTGCTCAAGTTGAACCTCAACAATTGGAAAGAATCCAAAGTGAAATTCATCACACATTGGTTTGACGAATTGAATCACCTCAACAAGCTCCGTCCTCCCAACAAGCCCCTCGAGTATCACACTGTAAAATCAGCATTGTGTCAGGCATGTTATTCCAGCTTCCAGCTAAGCGAACAGTTTGCCAAAGTCAAGGATCCAGGTGGGACGAATAGCACCGTAACGGATGCAGTTGCCGAAGCCGCTGCTATCCACGATCTTAAAATCACGCTTTTACTCGAAGCAACTCGACTTGATTCCCAGTCTGCGATGTCTGCTCCTCGGTCGACCGTACGTGCACACGTTCATGATTTCTCTTCTGACTCGATCCAACACCATGATGACTATGCTCTTCCCATCGAATTTGAAGGAGACTATCAAGATTATGCTGTGTTTAAGGCTGGACGTACCCCTGACCCTACCACAAGGTTGCCTACAAACATATGGAAGGCCTTGTCACGCCAGGACATGAAGAGTTGGCTCAGCTTTTCTCCGGAAGGCAAGAAAATCGTGGTTGCCTCATTGCGACACGACTTACTTAACACTAACCAACCTGACCCCAATAGTG
This sequence comes from Pseudo-nitzschia multiseries, assembly GCA_037355745.1. NCBI lineage: Eukaryota > Bacillariophyta > Bacillariophyceae > Bacillariales > Bacillariaceae > Pseudo-nitzschia > Pseudo-nitzschia multiseries. Next base: position 27,925,695 of record CM074781.1, read on the forward strand.
TCAAACCCATTACCCGAAAGGCTTACCAACATGAACACTCGGTATCTTTTCAAGAAGACGATACTTCGACCAAGGATGAGCATGCCAATTCCACAGCAGACCTACATCCTGCTGTAGAGAATGACCGTAGAGGCGTTTTCCATGCATCTCTAGGTGTATACAAATCTACGACCTCCTCGTCTAAGGACCAACGACCTCTCAAGTCTTCCGTGTCACCCGCGCATCCAGCTCGATTCCTTTCAAACAACCCTGACATTCAGTACAAAAAGGACGGTGACACTCAAATACCTGTCGGAACACCATCGTATTCCGCCAACTTTCACCAGTGGTATACTCCCGAGGATGATCTCACCTTTCCTAATGATGGGCCCGTAACGTCATACACATACCGCATACACAAAACTACGGTTACTAGCCCTGGTTTTGCCATGGTCGATCGCGGCGCAAACGGCTGCATCATCGGTAATGATGCATGTCTCATCTCCAAGGATATTCCACCACGATATGTTAACGTCACCGGCATTAACAATCATCAGGTACAAAACATTCCCATTGCTACATGCGGAGCATATTCCATGTCGAACAGAGGCCCCGTCATTCTTATTTTCAATGAATGTGCCTATACAGGACGACATCCTTCTATATTGTCATCCGGCCAGATGGAAGCATATTTTTCCACTGTAGACGACACGTCCATCAAAGCAGGCGGAGGACAGGTCATCACCACCTCAGATGGCTATGCACTGCCTCTTAGCATACGACACGGCTTACCATACCTTGCGATGCGGAAGTATACGACTGTCGAATTTGACACGTTACCACACGTTATCATGACGTCCGATAAACATTGGGACCCATCTGTTCTCGATACCACGATCAGTGCAAAGGATGAACAATTTCTCCAGAAATATCCTCCCCAACCACAGCAACTCCCTTATGCCGATTACGACGAATATGGGAACCCACGCTGCCTTGAAGGATTCGACATATCTGTTTCTCCCGGGTCCTCCACGGTCACATCCCTCAGCTCGTATTCCAGCCATTCCACCCGATCTCCCTTTCTTCCAATTGATGATCATAAGAACAACGATCGCTCCTTTTGGCTTACTTCCACTGACTACGCCCATCACGAACGTCTCGCATGCTGCGCGCCAACCGCAGTCTCTGGAACAGTCACTGCGTTTCCGACAGATTGTACAGCCAGTGACACTACACGCATTGCAGCTACGCCCCGTGAAAGATACCCAAATGAACATGACTACTTATCCCTGAAACCTTTCTTTTGTTGGGTTTCCACCGATCGCATCAAAGCTACTTTTGAAAACTCGACCCAATACGGTTCGTTAGCGGTTAGCCCTGATGGTAACATTTTCAAACGGTTTCATTCCCCTCAACCGGCCATGAACGTTCGCCCCTTCAATGACGATGTTATGTCTGATGCAGTCTATTCCGATGTCCCAGCAATTGATGGTGGATCCAAGATTGCTCAGATCTTCTTTGGCCGAAAATCGCATATTATTCACGTTGAAGAAATGCGTACCACCGGCGATTTTCTACCCTGCTTTCAGAACTTTGTTCGAAAATGGGGCAGACCCATCCGCCTCCTTTGCGACCACGGTAACTATCAATCAAGCAAGAAAGTCATGGATTACCTCAAGATGTTATGGATTGGACTCTGGCAAAGTGAACCGTACCATCAACATCAGAATCAATTCGAACGACGATACCAAACGTTCAAACGCATTGTCAATCGCGTCATGGATCGTACCGGCACACCACCACACATGTGGTTACTGTGCATGACATACGTCGCGGGTCTCCTTAATGTTGTCTCTGACCCTACGCTGTCCGATAAACAACCGATCTTCATTGCCACGGGTACAATTGGCGACATCAGCGCATACACCAGTTTCTTCTGGTTTGAACCTGTGTATTTCAAGACCAATGACTCTCCTTTCGGTACCAAATCTACCGAACGCCTAGGTCATTTCGTCGGCATCGCCGAACATGTTGGCAATGGACTCTGCTTTCGAATCTGGGATCCAGTTACCAACAAGTTACTAGACCGGTCCGGTGTTCGATCTGCCCTTACACCTGAGTCACGTAACAAGCGCGCGGGCTTATTTACTGATGATGGTTTCATCAAATGGCGTAATGCAAAGGATTCCTTACCCCGTATATACGCCACTGGAGAAGCTCCAGCTTTCAAACATGGGGAGCATATCAATCAGAATAAACTCATTGACGAGTCTACTAAACCAAACAGCTCAGTTTCCCCTAACGGTTCACCTGCTGATTCTGACACCGCCGATAACACCGTTCCATCTGCACCAACAGATACCACGCCACACGCACCTGGCACTCAACCAATTCTTCAACCACCCACCCACCCCTCGTTACCGAGCTTTCTTTATAAGAAGGTCGATGACAGCCCAAGCTGGTCACCTTCTCCACTCCCTAACAACTATGGGGAGAGTCTTGATGGTCCTCCTACGACACACATCTTCAGCAAGACATCCGATGGCGTTCTCCTTACTGAAGATGATTTTGATCCACCGGAATTAGCATACTTTGATGTTAGTGACGTCACAACTCCACACACCAACCTCGCTACTCCTTCAGTAGACCCATCACAGGTAGTTGTTACCGACGAAGAAGGCAACGCACAATTTGACGATGATGGTAAACCTATTACCATTCCTACGATCCCGATTGCCAATCTACAAGGACGTTCCTTCCTTGTAACCAATCTCGATGGCACCCGGAAACGTCTCACCATTGTCGATGTTGAAGACAGTCTTGAACGCAATAAAGACTTCATCAAGTTCAAGTGCAAACACTCCGATGACGAACTCGATGATATCATTGCATACAATGACGTCATGAATTACATCCATCGTGATTCAACACAAGAAGACGGCAAACTCTGGTCGTTTCGCCGCATCCTAGGACACCAAGGTCCACTGGATAACAAGCACCCTCAATACAAAGGTTCCAAGTATAACCTTTGGATTGAATGGGAGAATATGGAACGCACATATGAACCTCTGGCCAATATTGCGGCTGATGACCCAGTCACCGTTGCAAAATATGGGAAAGACAACAACTTGCTTGACCTCCCAGGTTGGAAACGTCTCAGGAGAATCACCAACCTAGCCCGACGAACCAAGAAACTTGATCGACTCGTGCATCAAGCCAAACTACGTTCTTTCCGTACCACTCCGCAGTATCAATATGGATTCAAAGTGCCTCGTAACCACGAAGAAGCCCTCCGATTTGATCAAGCCAACGGAAACACCAAATGGGAAGATGCCACCACTCTGGAAATGGCACAACTCAATGAATACAATACATTCATTGATAAAGGCGTATACAAGACAAGCTCCATTCCCACGGGATTCCAACAGATCAAGGTACACATGATATACGCTGTCAAACACGACGGAAGACACAAGGCTCGCCTCGTTGCTAACGGTAACCTCACTGAGGCCCCTATCCACAGTGTTTACGCAGGCGTCGTATCTCTTCGCGGTCTACGTATGTGCCTATTCCTAGCTGAACTCAACGATCTAGAAGCATGGGGTACCGACATAGGTAACGCCTACTTAGAGGCAGTCACCTGCGAGAAAGTATGCATCAAGGCAGGTCCCGAATTCGGATCGTTGGAGGGTCACCTGCTGGTCATTTACAAAGCCCTATATGGTCTCAGGTCTTCAGGCAAGTGTTTTGGAGACTTACTCGCGGCTTGTCTCATCGAACTCGGCTTCGAAAGATCCCGCGCAGAACCGGAAATATTCCTCAAACCCGGAACAAACAAGCATGGTGAACGTGTATATGAGCTCATATGCACATATGTCGATGACCTATGTCTCTGCATGGCAGATCCCGATTCCTTCTTGAAGATATTGCAATCGTCACCATATAACTTCAAATTGAAGGGATCCGGACCTATGAACTTTCATTTAGGATGTGGATTTGAGCGCGACGAACATGGTGTTTTGTGCATGAATCCCATAAAGTTCATCGAAAAGATGGAAGCATCTTACGAACAAATGTTCGGATGCAAACCTAGCACTAGGTTCCAATCGCCCATCGCGGAGAACGATCATCCTGAATTGGACTCCTCAGCCTTCCTTGAAGAAACCGGTATACAGAAATACCAAAGTATGATCGGTTCACTGCAATGGATAATTGCTATTGGGCGTTTCGATGTACAAACAGCCGTGATGACACTCTCAAGTTTCAGAGCTCAGCCACGAGATGGGCATCTCGAACGCGCTAAACGTATCTATGGATATATCTCCAAGTTTAGACATTTTAAAATCAGATTCCGTGTGGAACCGCCCGATTTTATATTGACTAAACCCGACACCATCGACTGGTCCAATACCGTCTATGGGGAGCATTCTGAGGAGCTACCCGACGACGCTCCTGCACCGCTTGGAAAGACAGTAGTGTTATCACACTTCTATGATGCCAACCTCATGCATGATATTCTCAGTGGCAAGGCAGTTACCGGCATACTTCATTTCGCGAACAAGACTCCCATGATGTGGTTCTCGAAGAAGCAGTCCACTACGGAAACAGCCACCTTTGGAGCTGAATTTGTTGCAGGAAGAACTTGCATCGAACAGATTGTCGATCTACGCCACTCATTCCGATACCTCGGAACACGAGTCCATGATATCTCATACTCTTGGGGTGACAACGAAAAGATGATCCAGACGTCGACCTTTCCTTATGCAAGGTTGCATAAGCGTCATAACATTTTATCGTTTCACTACGTACGGAGCATGATATCGAGAGGTTTCATTTTAATGATGCACATCCCAGGTAAGGATAACTGTGCAGACATTCTCACCAAGCATTGGAGTCACTCAGTTGTGTATCCACTGCTCAGGCCCATCTTCCACTTCTGTGGTAATACTGGCGACCTTCTCCAGGATGATGGAAGCATCATGTAGAGCGTGTTGACCCTTCACAAGGAGACATGGGGAGTATTAAATTCCTTTCGTGACCAGAAGTACCAAAGCTACCAAAGGGTAGATTTCCTATACGCATGAATCAATGAGTCCCGTATCCATCTAAGTAATCGATTCCCACGGGATATCGATTCCCACGGCGCAATGATTCCCATCGCGCATAAACGGTGAGCAATCCCTGTCTTACGATATTGCCATTGTTCTTCGGTGAGCAAACTCTGATTCCATAAAATATCACACGAGCTACAGGAGCAATTCCTGACCTTAATGATAAACATTTCATGGAGTCTTCCTAACGGAACAAGAGAAGAAAACCGTTGGCATGTGATTCTCACACAATACATATACATGCATACAAATATATATGGTCAACGACTAATACATGTACGGAAATAATCAGCGAGTAATCTCAGCACTACGCAACAGCAGTTGCAACGTATTCATCTCAATAAAAGAGATATCTTGCATTTCGGCAAGATTTCACTTTATCTCATACTTTTAACATTCAACTGATTTATATCCCAAAATTCACACTAGTTGCTACCAACTACTTGTAATCTACATACTAAGGTCTGTCTCGCTGCAATCTGAATAAGTCACAGCAAGAGGAGATCTGGCGTTTCCCTAGTCTCGCCTGTAGTCCGATTATCCGTTGCCGAAAGTATCCAAACACAATTGTCACGCGTAGAGTACAATCGTTCGTCTACTAACACACTAACACAGCGTTGCTGTTCATTAAAAGTCCTTGAATCAGACTCTCAACGAATCGGATTCAGAAGGAATATAATATTTTCCTCCTCAACATTGGGTACTGTCTCATATTTGGTGGTGCCGGCGAGTTTAATTCAAAGACTTCCAATTCATTCATTTCTGCCTCTGTTGGTTTTGTAATGTGGTAATAGACTTTTTCGTCATCGTAGCTGAATGGTAAGAATGTATTTTCCACTGTGATTCCACATTTGTCACTTATCTGGGGTTGCACTCCGTTTACCAATACATTGTGGGAACCCATATCCATGGTTGTGAGGAGTGATTCTCCATCTGTAAAATCCTTGTCTCGAGAGATGAAGGTCGCATAGTGTACTAGTAGTATCACTGGTTCCTGGCGTCCTGGGATGAATGCTTTTGTTGCTGCGCTGCACACCGGATATTCCACTAGATCGTCATCGTCTTGTGACATGTATGGTTTCATTACTGATGTCATTCCTGTATCTCCTCCTGTTTTCGTCCATGCCCTGGCTGTAATGGTTGGGCGTTTTCCCCCTCCACTATCAATTACTGCAATATTATCGTCCGGTTTTACTTCACGGTATCGTCTAAGTGTTTTCAGTTGTTGTTGTCTCCTTGGTGTACCCTGAATAGTCTTTTTCTTTCTCGCAATCGGTGGATTGGATTCACTCTGCCATTTTTTCTTGCCAAAATTGTTGCTATCATCGTCACTGTCGCTGTAGACCGCGGTTCGTTCCACCAGATCAGGTATTCCTTCCTCCCCACTATCATCATCGCTGCTCTCACTGTCACTTGTTTCATATGTGATTGGTCGCGTCATTTTCAAGCGTCTGGCCGTGGAAAAGAAGGATGCGGCTCTTGCCCTTCTGGTTGGATTTCTTCTGGGTCTGAGGCCTGTATTCTGTTGGTTTGCTGTTTGTGGCGTGCCATCGTCCTCCGCATCGTCTCCCCCCTCAGAATGCAGGTGAAATCGGACTGTACGAAGTTCGGTGCTCCCTGGGGGAAAAAGAGCGGATTCATCGATGGATCCGATACTATCTTCTGTATCCTCGGGGGGAGGTGGCAACGGTGCTAATGGACTTGTATGTGTAGAGGGTGCCGGTTTGGAGATTCTCCTGACACGTCTAGGCCTGGTGTTGGTAGCGCGGTAGATGTCGGTATTGTTGAGGCCGTCATCCTGTGGAACGCCAAGGGTGATATCAGCTGGTGTCGGCGGAGGTGATTCTTGGTGACGCGCAGATCGATTGTAAAGGAGAACCCATTCCCTGTGTGGTTTGCACAGGGTGGCCCATGTTGCAGGCGGGATTCGTAAGATACCTTTAAGATTGGGATGGACCGTAGTTAGGACACCGTCGCTGGCTGATGGAGGTGCATATTGTTGGCGTTTTGTTGGTGGTTCTTGGGCTTCTGTAACTCTGCGAATGGAACGCTTATTGTCGTTTTTATCTGCCAGCAGATTCAATCGGAGTTCCTCATCTCTGATTCTAAGCTTCTGCACCATTTCCACCAGGTTCATCTTGGCTCGGCTTTCTTGGAGCTCCATTTTAAGTTGAGCCAGGTCGGGGTCCAATAGGTTGCGCGCGAAAGTATTCTTGGCATCGCATTCTCTTATGTTGAACCGTGGGATTTTACTCCCTTTTTGGTAGATGCTCTCAAAATTGTTGATGTAGTCAGAAATGTTGCCGCCAGGGTGTAGTCTGACCCCTTCCAATTTCAATTTCATTGTTGCGGCATAGGCCTCTTGTTGGGACTCTGAATCGTACCATTCCAACAATTCTTTCCATGCTGCATGACCATCGCTGGCATCCTCGTGTCTAGTAACTTTGGAGGATGCGCTACCTCCACTGCACGCGTTCAGTAGTGTACCCCATAATGCACTGTTCAATGGATGGTCATTGTCGGCTGCTTCGCGACTTTCCATGATGTCTCGGTGTCCAGTGGCATGGAGTGTTGCCTTGGTATCGCATCTCCATTTGATCCAGTTATCTTGGCTACCGTCGAAATCCTGAATTTGTCTTGGCTTGAGGCGCTGGCGGGCATCCTTTTTGTACTCCTTCTCTTTTTCTTTGAGTTTCAATAGTTCATGAGTCAATCTCTCGATGGCCCTGTCTCGTTCCTCACACTTGACTTGGTTAGCCTTCTCTCGGTCATTGCTCATTGTTTGGTTTTTGATGGCCTGGACCGTTTGGTTGTTCATGATATACATGGTTGCTGGTGCTATGATACAACTGCAGGTGACTATGAGGATTTCCGATAAAGATAACATTTCCGATGAAGAGAACATGATGGTTGTTACGAGGTTGTTTTTGTTTTCGGGGTGTTTTTATTTCGTGTCGATATTTTCGAAGTATTTTCTATTGGCTCTGCAGATTTCAATGGTGTTATTCTCAGTGGTGTCTGTGTGATGGTGTACGAGATAAGCTAAAGTTTCAGTAGATTCGGGCTGTGGTGTTAGATTTTGTTTCAGTGGGATGGTCTCTCAGTTTGGGTTATTTTCGATGGTCGGTCGATTGCGAATGATTTTCGCGTTCGGATAATTATTACCAGTAGGATATTTTGTGTAGATTTTCTGTAGACTTTGTCGGATTCGGTTCTTGATTCGAATTCGTATGTATGTATGATATATATCTTTCGTATGAAGCTGCGACTGTTAATCAATAACTGGTAATTTGAATTATGATCTAATTAGGTTAATCTAAGAATCCGGACCTCTATTGGAGTGTTCCGCGTATTCTCGTGTTAGCCCTTTTGTTAACACATGCAATCCCTTGTTGTTCGCTTATTAAGCGATTGATCGCTTAATTAAGCGATTCGGATATTCTCTGGATCAAGAGTGAAGCGTGTGTAACCAACCAGGTATATCAAGTCTCATTCGTTTGTGATGGATTAATCATGATAGTGCCTTGGCACTTAGTCATGGTAATCCCGTGTCACTTAGTAGATCGGTACAGTATTTAGCCTTAGCCGGCTGTCCTCGATTACATTATTTATTGATACTTGTCGCTGATTGTTCGATCTGTTTCTTATCATACTCAATTTGCCACATCAAACGAGTTAGCTACATAACCAATTAAGGTTAAGTACCTAGATCTTGATACGCGTGTCGTAACTCGTGTATCTCGTTTAGTCGTGGTTGTATACGTATTACGTATTCATAATACGTATTACGTATACGTGAAACGTAACGTAATACGTATTACGTAATTTACGTTTCTTGTTACGTCTTACGTCGTATTCTCTCATTTATTCTGTTCTTCACTTAACAACTCTAATTCCGGTTGTTATGGGTTCCAAGTGTTTACTTACTGTTCAGGTCTTTGGATATTTCTTGTTTCTAACCGATTACCCCTTTTTGTTTGTAGTCCTAAGTGATATTGTTTTACCACTTAGGGATTTTCATGTAGTGGAGGTGCGTTTGATTCTAAGCTTTGAAATATTCGCATCTCGTATTGTTTTGTTTTCCCGCACCTCGGTTGTTTCATTTCGTTGGCTTTTCCAATCGAATTTGATGCCGACAAAGTCCGAATTTTTTGGCCGACAACACACCCCTTGATCCAACATGTGTTTTCATTCAATGTTGGATTACTGTCGGAGTATATCAGAGTCGGTTATGTAGCCTGGAATTGTATCGACGTTTTATCGATTGATAGATCGAACATTCGGATCGAATCGGTTGGGTGACTGATCGATTGGACGTTTGAATCAAATCGATTCGAACAAAATTTGTTTGAGGTGGTACCTCTGCATCCGAACGTGCCTAACAACTGTAATTCCGGATTATGAGTTAATTAATCTATTTTCTGTTTTTCCAATGCTTAACCGGACCACACGTATTGTCCCGTGTTACACAATCCTAATGAGACTACACGTGCATTCTCGTGTTGTAGATTAACTAATATTTCCTCAGTGAATTTGTAGGAGAAACGTGTCTCATTCTGTCCGTTTCTAACATAATTGGGCTTCGCGTATCCATGTTGTGTGTCATTGATATTTTCCATATTTCATTGATACACACATGTATATCATTGACATCCTTAGTATCGGATCCTATGCCTCTGTATTTTCGCGTACCACTTTCTGGTGATACTTTACTGTGTCCGATTCTTCTATCAATGATCGATTCATTTGGTCGTGAGTCATTCTTTTGTTTTCTGTGATAGACTACCTTCGATACTTATGTTGCCTTGTTGGTCTTCATATGCCCGAGTGTCTATCCATCAGTAATCTAATCTCACTCCTCATCGTATTCATTGTATTTCTCGTAGCTTCGTAATTAGTTGGTATTTCGCCGCGCATCTCATTCGTGTATGTGCGCGCGTCGATCTGTTTTCTTATTGGTTCATATTTAACCGCACATAACGGTTATATCTTGTTTTCACTTAACAACACGATTTGCCAGCTGTTCTCCCCTAAATCCATGTTCTTGGTTTAGATTCCTATCGGATTTTTAGAGGGAAGCATACAACATAATTTTTTTTTTAGGCATGGATTTTTAGTGTGGTTGTTTTATTACTGAATTGTGGTACTTAACTTTGTTTTTACATTGTCATGAATTCATTTAGAAGGTTCCTGAATGCATTACTGTTTAGCGGCTTGGTCAGAATGTCGGCATAGTTGTCCTGTGAGTTAATATGACTGATAGATACGACTTTTCCAGCTTGGTGTTGTCTGACAAAATGGTAGGCCAGTGCGATTGATTTCTTGTTGAGTGAACTTGCAGGGTTAGTGGAATTGATTACTACACTTTTGTTATCCACATAGATCTCTGCTGGTTTGGTGATTACAACTCCCATCGATCTGAGGTGGTATCTGAGCATGATGGCCAATGCAACCGCGTCTTTCAGGGCAGTAAATTCAGCTCCAAATGTACTCGTGTGAACTGATGTCTGTCTCTTAGACTTCCAGTAGACTGGCATACACCCAACGAATGCAATTAATCCAGTGATACTCCTTCCAGTAACCAAGTCATGTGCATGGTCACTATCACAGAATATGTTCAAATCCATTTCAGGAATTAGAGGCACGGGGAACATTGGATCCTAACAACTGTAATTCCGGATTATGAGTTAATTAATCTATTTTCTGTTTTTTCGAATACTCAATCGGATTTCACATGCAATCCCGTGTTAAGCAATCCTCCATCATGAGACTGCACGTGCATTCCCGTGTTGTAGATTAACTAATATTTCATCGGTAAATTCGTCGGAGAAACATGTCTCATTTGCTTGTTTCTAACATAATTGGGCTTCGCGTATCCATTTTGTATGTCATTGATATTTCCCATATTTCATTGATATTCACATGTATATCATTGACATACTTAGTATTGGATCCTATGCCTCTAGATTTTCGTGTACCACTTTCTGGTGATACTTTGCTGTGTCCGATTCTTTTATCAATGATCAATTTCTTTGGTCGTGAGTCATTCTTTTGTTTTCTGTGATCGACTTCCTATATTGGCTATATTGCCTTGTTGGTCTTCATATGCCCGAGTATCGATCCATCAGTAATTTCGCCTCACTCTTCATTGCATTCATTGTATTTCTCGTACCTTCGTAATTAGTTGGTATTTCGTCGCGCATCTCATTTGTGTATGTGCGCACGTCGATCTGTTTTCTTATTGGTCCATATTTAACCACACATAACGGTAATTTCTTGTTTTCACTTAACAATACGATTTGCCGGTTGTTCTCCCCTAAATCCATGATCTCGCTTGGTTTAGATTACTATCGGATTTTTAGAGGGAAGCATACAACATAATTTTTAGACATGGATTTTTAGTGTGGTTGTTTTATTACTGAATTGTGGTACTTAACTTTGTTTTTACATTGTCATGAATTCATTTAGGAGATTCCTGAATGCATTACTGTTTAGCGGCTTGGTCAATATATCGGCATAGTTGTCCTGTGAGTTAATATGACTGATAGATACGACTTTTCCAGCTTGGTGTTGTCTGACAAAATGGTAGGCCAGTGCGATTGATTTCTTGTTGAGTGAACTTGCAGGGTTGGTGGAATTGATTACTACACTTTTGTTATCCACATAGATCTCTGCTGGTTTGGTGATTACAACTCCCATCGATCTAAGGTGGTATCTGAGCATGATGACCAATGCAACCGCGTCTTTCAGGGCAGTAAATTCAGCTCCAAATGTACTCGTGTGAACTGATGTCTGTCTCTTAGACTTCCAGTAGACTGGCATACACCCAACGAATGCAATCAATCCAGTGATACTCCTTCCAGTAACCAAGTCATGTGCATGGTCACTATCACAGAATATGTTCAAATCCATTTCAGGAATTAGAGGCACAGGGAACATTGGATCCAATTCTTCCTTGTAATATTTGTAGTGATGTGTAAATTCTTCGTATTTGAGCTTGACATCACCATTTGAACTGATCCTTGGAGATCTTGAATCCACTAGAATTCTTTTCTTTTTGTACTTCTTCAAATATCCCAGGATGTGCCTAGCCATCTGCAAATGACCTTCTCGCGGTCCGGCTGCAAATCTTGAGAGAGATGATACTGCAAATGCAATATCAATTCTTCCAGACAACACCAACCACTGTCCTAGACCAATAATATGTTGGAATTCCTTATGTTCAGATACTGACAGTAATGGCGAATCATCCAGTTCAGGGTGGCAATCGGTTTTCATTGGCAGATTTTCTTTCTTGAGGGTCACTGAATATTTCTCTTGATATTTCCGAATCACCTCACTGATATATTTTGTAGAGTTCATCAACAATCGTCCATCTTTGATTCTTGTAAGACTTGTACCAAGGTAATACTGAGGTTCTGATTCAACATTTCTCAGCGCAAATTCTTGTTCAATTCTGGCGATCCAATCTTGTGGTTTCTTTCCTATTACCATAAGGTCATCAACATGCGTACCAATATATGTGTAGCTTTCTCCTTCTTTCTGTAACCATAAATCTGTATCTGCTCTTGACGGTCGAAAACCCAAATTCATGAGTGTATCAGCCAGAAAGTCCATGAAAGCTCTACCGCTACCCGCCAGTCCATACAGCGCTCTTTGTATTTCTACTTTGCATCCTTTCTTTTCACCAAACTCGTCTCCAGCCCACACCCATACCTTTTCCTGAACCGGTGCAGTTGGGAACGCATTGCCCACATCTGCTGTCATCAAATCCAGTTGTTGGTGTTGGGCGATTAGAAATAGTAAGTACACAGATAAACTGTTGATCTGACTGGAGTATGTGTTGTATTCACTCGAGTCAATCCTGTGACCACCTGCTACTAATCGGCTCTTGTACCTGCCGTCCTCGCTCTTGATGTCCCAAATCATCTGCAATCTTGCTTGTTGCCAACCTTCTTCTTTTGGAAATTCTTTTTCTGCTGAGTGATATTTGAAACATTTTAGTCGTTCCAAATTATCCATCTCTTTCTGAATTGAATCTTTCCATTTTGTATTGCCAGCTTCCGCATCGAATTGCATACATTCTTCATAGGTATTTGGAATCTTCTGTCCAAACTTTTCACGATTCTTCTTCTTTGCCATTCTTTGATTCCTGGATGGTTTCTTCTTGTTGACTACGCGTTGAACACTCTTGTGTATCAAGGACTTCATAAATCGTATTCTTCTGACAATACCAGATTGTTGTTTTATGACTTGCTCTGCCCATACATTCAATGGTCTGTTATTTCCTCTCCTGCTTTCAACAATGTACTCCTTGATATACTTTGCGCATGCCAGTGGTTGATCTTTCTTCAATTGTGGGAATGGAGTATTCAATACTGTATTGCCTTGCAGCTCATCGATGTATTGCGCCTTAAATACCAAAATCCCATTTTCCCAGAAATGGTCCAAAATCTTCCGGAAATCCATATCCAAATTTACTTCTGTGCTTTCCAAGATATCCTGATGTGTTTCAGCATTGTTGCATCCATCTATATCACTTGGTAACATCTCTTCTTCCATGTCCAACGTGTTTTCCTCTTCATCAGCATCAAGCTCCCCTGAAGTTGTATTGTCATTTTCATCACGGGCTTCCATTGGATTGGTGCTAGTAGAATTTTCCATTCCTTCAGAGCTCGCGACAAATTTCTCCCCTGAAGATAACAATGGGACTTCGTCAGTACTCTTGATATCTTCCATGTTCTGCTGGTGTTCTGACAAGGAAAGAATAAACTTCTCTGCCTCCGGGTTGTCATTCACATATTCATCTTTGGTGCCAATTTCCTTGCGTCTTGTTCTAACTACCGATCTCATCAACACTTGTCTTTTCTGTTTTGGTGTATCTGGTTCAGTCAGAATATAATAGGTCATTGCATCACCCGTTGATTCCGCAAAACCCAGGAATCTCCCTTTCAACATGTTGTTTTTGGGGCTCTTGAATCTTGGCTCAAAATACCACACTGGTTCATAAAAGTGAAATCTCAGGTGGGAGATATCAGGTGTCCAGCCTTGGTGCAATTCGAGGGGTACTTTCCAATTTAGCGATTTTCTCGCTGCCAAATTGTTAACTGACACACACCATTTTGCACACCAATGCGCTAAACTGATTGGTGCCTGAAACATACGTAGACTGTTTTGTACCATCTTGGACAATCTTCCCCATTCTGCTTCACACAGATTCTGATGGCTGTGGTGTGGTTCACTTGTTCTTGTTTTGATCATATTCTCTCGAAGAATTTGAGTCCACTTTACCCCTGTTTCAGATCTTGCATTATCACTGAGAATAGTATCCGGTGCTCCATGTTCGCGAAGATAATCTTGTAGGGCATTTGTACATTGTGATTCTGTTTTCAGAGGATGAAAAGACCAAAGCTTTGTCTTGGTGCCACTAAAAATTGTCCCCCGTTGTGTCCTTGAGATGTCTTCTTCGAAAAATATGTGTAATCAGTGCTCATTGTTTCATTTTGTCTTCTGTAATGGAATGCCTTGAATCTTTTCCTGTAATGTTTCCTGGGGACTTCTCGATTTTCTTCTTCTATTTCTTCGTAGTGTTGTGTAGTATTCTCCAAGGTTTTCAAAACCGTCAATTCTGGTAGCATAGCAAACCGTTTTCGTAGTTCCAGCATTGGAAGTTTTGCAAATTTGAATGTTTCTCTTGCTCTCTTCCTTCTCAACATTGGATATTTGCGCATGTCTGGAGGTGCAGGACTGTTCAGTTCAAATTTATCCAATGTATCAACTTCTCCTTCTGTTGGTTTGGTAATATGAAAATAAACTTTTTCATCGTCATATGAAAATGGTAGGAATGTCGTTCCAATTGTAATGCCACATTTGCTCAACTGTGGTTGCACTCCATTCACCAGCACTCCATGATCACCCATATCAATTCTTGTCAATAGTGATTCACCATCAGTTTGGTCTTTATCCTTGGTCACAAAAGTTGCATAGTGGACCATTAGAAGTACTGGATCTTCTCTTCCTGGAATAAAAGCCTTCGTTACAGCACTGCAAACCGGATGCTCCACATAGGCATTTGTATCATTACTCATGTACGGCCTCATTGCAGATGTCATTCCAGTTTCTCCTCCAATTCGGAGCCATGCTTGTTCTGTAACCGTTGGTCTTCTTCCTCCACCACTATCAATAACTGCAATATTGTCATTTTGTTGAACTTCTCTGTATCGATGTATGTTGGCGGTGCTTGCTGAATTAGTTCGTGTTGTTCTTCTAGGTCTTCTTTCTTGTCGTCGAGCTGGTACAGGTCCCTGGTCAGTTTTCCTTGATTTTCGTTGGCCCCGCTTGTTATCATTATTGTTGTTCTCATTTTCATCGTCCAAATCAGGATCCATTCTTGCAACAAGATCTGGTACGTCCTCTCCATCGTCCTCTCCATCACTATCGTCGTTCTCATTTTCATCAGATTTTATTTCTACCTTATTTCTTCTTGTTATGTAAAAATACGATGATGCGTTTCGTCGTGGTGTTGAATTCACTGCATTCTGCGTTGCCTGATCCTCATCCCCCCCAGAATGTAGATGAAATCGAACTGTTTTGAGAGCTGTGGAACCTGGAGGGAATAATTCAGTTTCATCGATTGTTCCAATGCTATCCTGATCACTATCGACATCCGGAGGTTGTGGCGCAGGTGTGTCTGCTGATGTGTGTGACCCGGCGGGCGGCGATTCCGGTAGCGACAGTGGTTGTGAGACCGGTAAGGTCGTTCCGGTGGGTACCATTACACGTCGAACCCGACGTTGGCGACCGGATTTGGGAATAAAGTGATTTAGTCCATCATCTTGTGGAGACCCAACAATAACCCCCTCTGGAGTAGGAGGTGGAGTTTCACTGTGGCGGATAGCTTGGTTGTATTTGAGGACCCAATCACGATACAGTTGAGAAAGGTCTTGCCATGTGTCTGGAGGGATTCTGATGATACCTTTGAGGTTGGGATGAATAGTCCCGGTAAGAGTGCCAGTGCCGTAGGAGCCCATACGTTGTCTCTTGTTAGGACCATCAGGGGTACGGCGGACTCGTTTGTGGCCTCCTCTGTTGCTATCGTATGCGGTGCGGGCAAGTTCTTCATCATGGATGCGAAGCTTAATAATCATCTCTTCGAGGGTCCTGTCAGTTTTGTGTTCCAGTAATTCTTCTTTGAATCTCTCCAGATTTGGGTCTCGAATATTGCGAGCAAAAATACTTTTTGCATCCCATTCAGTCATATGGTATGGTGGAATTTTCCGGAGTTTATGGTAGGTCAATTCAAATGTGTTAATATACTCGGAAATATTGCCATTTGGGTGCAACAGGTTGTATTGTAGACGAAGCTTTAGTGTCTCAGCATAAGATTCTCGCCGGTTGTCAGAATCATACCAGCCCAATAGTTCTTGCCATGCCGCATGACCATCAAATGTATCTTCATGCTTGATGATTTTTGAATGAGCACTACCGCCACTGCACGCCGACAACAATGTTCCCCAAAGTGCCTTGTTTTTGCTCGGTGAATTCCGGGCCGCCTCTGCATCATTCATAATCTCCTCATGTCCTGTGGCCGCAAAGGTAGCTATCGCATCGGATTTCCACTTGGTCCAGTTTTCCTGTTGGCCGTCAAAATCATGGATTGGTTTTGCCTTGAGTAACTGCTGGCCCGTTGCCTTATCTTTGGCCGACCTCACTTCTTGTCTAAGCGCTTCCATCTCGTCATCCCTGTTGTGTGATTCTTGAATTGTTTGTCTCAGAGTGTTCATTTCTGCTTCATATCTTCTTTCTTTTTCTCGTCCTCGTGCTCTTGCAGCTCTCATTTCTTCCTTTAGTGCATTGATTTCTTCCATTTGGCGTTTGGCTTCTGCTGCTTGTCTTCTGAGGTTAACCAGCTCTGCATCTCTGCGTCTGCCCTCATATTGTCCGCCAGGTCTTGAACCGCTATTATCGTCATCACTTTCTGATGACGAAGAAGATGATGAAGAAGATGGTGAAGACAAAGACGAAGACGACGATGGTGCGTAGTTGGCCCGTCTTGAATGGCGTTTGCGTCGAGTCGTCGGTGGAGTCTGGGTATCATCATCCTCGCTTGTATTCTGTGGTCCATCCGGTACTTCATTCTGTTTCCACCAATCATTGTTTCTCATCATGTAGAAGGCCGGATAGGTGACGGCTCCCAGAGTTTGAAAGAATCTGTTAGTAAAGGTTGGCATGTTGTCGGGTATTTTCTTTTCGGTTGTTACGTATTTTTATTTTTGTTTCTCGTTATGTATTTTTTTTTATTTTTATTTTTGATATTCTTCTTTGTTGTTCTAGCCAATTCTCAGTAGTATCTGATATATTTTGTTCAAGATAATGGCTTATTCCAGTATTTTTGTACAGGGGTATTAGATTTCAATGGTACAAATACGTCTAGAATTTTCTTCAAGTTCGCGATCGATAAATTCTAAGATCAATTTTCGTTAGTAGGAAATTTCTCGTAAGAAAATACTCCGTACTTCCTGACTCGTAGGTCTGTTTGGTACTCCGGAATGGATTGTAACTCGTAGGTATGTTTGTTAGATAGACTTCGTATGAATCTGCGACTGTTAATCAACAACTGTAATTCCGGATTATGAGTTAATTAATCTATTTTCTGTTTTTTCGAATACTCAATCGGATTTCACATGCAATCCCGTGTTAAGCAATCCTCCATCATGAGACTGCACGTGCATTCCCGTGTTGTAGATTAACTAATATTTCATCGGTAAATTCGTCGGAGAAACATGTCTCATTTGCTTGTTTCTAACATAATTGGGCTTCGCGTATCCATTTTGTATGTCATTGATATTTCCCATATTTCATTGATATTCACATGTATATCATTGACATACTTAGTATTGGATCCTATGCCTCTAGATTTTCGCGTACCACTTTCTGGTGATACTTTGCTGTGTCCGATTCTTTTATCAATGATCAATTTCTTTGGTCGTGAGTCATTCTTTTGTTTTCTGTGATCGACTTCCTATATTGGCTATATTGCCTTGTTGGTCTTCATATGCCCGAGTATCGATCCATCAGTAATTTTGCCTCACTCCTCATTGCATTCATTGTATTTCTCGTAGCTTCGTAATTAGTTGGTATTTCGTCGCGCATCTCATTTGTGTATGTGCGCACGTCGATCTGTTTTCTTATTCGTCCATATTTAACCACACATAACGGTAATTTCTTGTTTTCACTTAACAACACGATTTGCCGGTTGTTAGATCCAATTCTTCCTTGTAATATTTGTAGTGCTGTGTAAATTCTTTGTATTTGAGCTTGACATCGCCATTTGAACTGATCCTTGGAGATCTTGAATCCACTAGAATTCCTTTCTTCTTGTATTTCTTCAAATATCCCAGGATGTGTCTAGCCATCTGCAAATGACGTTCTCGCGGTCCGGCTGCAAATCTTGAGAGAGATGATACTGCAAATGCAATATCAATTCTTCCAGACAACACCAACCACTGTCCTAGACCAATAATATGTTGGAATTCCTTATGTTCAGATACTGACAGTAATGGCGAATCATCCAGTTCAGGGTGGCAATCGGTTTTCATTGGCAGATTTTCTTTCTTGAGGGTCACTGAATATTTCTCTTGATATTTCCGAATCACCTCACTGATATATTTTGTAGAGTTCATCAACAATCGTCCATCTTTGATTCTTGTAAGACTTGTACCAAGGTAATACTGAGGTTCTGATTCAACATTTCTCAGCGCAAATTCTTGTTCAATTCTGGCGATCCAATCTTGTGGTTTCTTTCCTATTACCATAAGGTCATCAACATGCGTACCAATATATGCGTAGCTTTCTCCTTCTTTCTGTAACCATAAATCTGTATCTGCTCTTGACGGTCGAAAACCCAAATTCATGAGTGTATCAGCCAGAAAGTCCATGAAAGCTCTACCGCTACCCGCCAGTCCATACAGCGCTCTTTGTATTTCTACTTTGCATCCTTTCTTTTCACCAAACTCGTCTCCAGCCCACACCCATACCTTTTCCTGAACCGGTGCAGTTGGGAACGCATTGCCCACATCTGCTGTCATCAAATCCAGTTGTTGGTGTTGGGCGATTAGAAATAGTAAGTACACAGATAAACTGTTGATCTGACTGGAGTATGTGTTGTATTCACTCGAGTCAATCCTGTGACCACCTGCTACTAATCGGCTCTTGTACCTGCCGTCCTCGCTCTTGATGTCCCAAATCATCTGCAATCTTGCTTGTTGCCAACCTTCTTCTTTTGGAAATTCTTTTTCTGCTGAGTGATATTTGAAACATTTTAGTCGTTCCAAATTATCCATCTCTTTCTGAATTGAATCTTTCCATTTTGTATTGCCAGCTTCCGCATCGAATTGCATACATTCTTCATAGGTATTTGGAATCTTCTGTCCAAACTTTTCACGATTCTTCTTCTTTGCCATTCTTTGATTCCTGGATGGTTTCTTCTTGTTGACTACGCGTTGAACACTCTTGTGTATCAAGGACTTCATAAATCGTATTCTTCTGACAATGCCAGATTGTTGTTTTATGACTTGCTCTGCCCATACATTCAATGGTCTGTTATTTCCTCTCCTGCTTTCAACAATGTACTCCTTGATATACTTTGCACATGCCAGTGGTTGATCTTTCTTCAATTGTGGGAATGGAGTATTCAAGACTGTATTTCCTTGCAGCTCATCGATGTATTGCGCCTTGAATACCAAAATCCCATTTTCCCAGAAATGATCCAAAATCTTCCGGAAATCCATATCCAAATTTACTTCTGTGCTTTCCAAGATATCCTGATGTGTTTCAGCATTGTTGCATCCATCTATATCACTTGGTAACATCTCTTCTTCCATGTCCAACGTGTTTTCCTCTTCATCAGCATCAAGCTCCCCTGAAGTTGTATTGTCATTTTCATCACGGGCTTCCATTGGATTGGTGCTAGTAGAATTTTCCATTCCTTCAGAGCTCGCGACAAATTTCTCCCCTGAAGATAACAATGGGACTTCGTCAGTACTCTTGATATCTTCCATGTTCTGCTGGTGTTCTGACAAGGAAAGAATAAACTTCTCTGCCTCCGGGTTGTCATTCACATATTCATCTTTGGTGCCAATTTCCTTGCGTCTTGTTCTAACTACCGATCTCATCAACACTTGTCTTTTCTGTTTTGGTGTATCTGGTTCAGTCAGAATATAATAGGTCATTGCATCACCCGTTGATTCCGCAAAACCCAGGAATCTCCCTTTCAACATGTTGTTTTTGGGGCTCTTGAATCTTGGCTCAAAATACCACACTGGTTCATAAAAGTGAAATCTCAGGTGGGAGATATCAGGTGTCCAGCCTTGGTGCAATTCGAGGGGTACTTTCCAATTTAGCGATTTTCTCGCTGCCAAATTGTTAACTGACACACACCATTTTGCACACCAATGCGCTAAACTGATTGGTGCCTGAAACATACGTAGACTGTTTTGTACCATCTTGGACAATCTTCCCCATTCCGCTTCACACAGGTTCTGATGGCTGTGGTGTGGTTCACTTGTTCTTGTTTTGATCATATTCTCTCGAAGAATTTGAGTCCACTTTACCCCTGTTTCAGATCTTGCATTATCACTGAGAATAGTATCCGGTGCTCCATGTTCGCGAAGATAATCCTGTAGGGCATTTGTACATTGTGATTCTGTTTTCAGAGGATGAAAAGACCAAAGCTTTGTCTTGGTGCCACTAAAAAATTGTCCCCCGTTGTGTCCTTGAGATGTCTTCTTCGAAAAATATGTGTAATCAGTGCTCACTGTTTCATTTTGTCTTCTGTAATGGAATGCCTTGAATCTTTTCCTGTAATGTTTCCTGGGGACTTCTCGATTTTCTTCTTCTATTTCTTCGTAGTGTTGTGTAGTATTCTCCAATGTTTTCAAAACGGTCAATTCTGGTAGCATAGCAAACCGTTTTCGTAGTTCCAGCATTGGAAGTTTTGCAAATTTGAATGTTTCTCTTGCTCTCTTCCTTCTCAACATTGGATATTTGCGCATATCTGGAGGTGCAGGACTGTTCAGTTCAAATTTATCCAATGTATCAACTTCTCCTTCTGTTGGTTTGGTAATATGAAAATAAACTTTTTCATCGTCATATGAAAATGGTAGGAATGTCGTTCCAATTGTAATGCCACATTTGCTCAACTGTGGTTGCACTCCATTCACCAGCACTCCATGATCACCCATATCAATTCTTGTCAATAGTGATTCACCATCAGTTTGGTCTTTATCCTTGGTGACAAAAGTTGCATAGTGGACCATTAGAAGTACTGGATCTTCTCTTCCTGGAATAAAAGCCTTCGTTACAGCACTGCAAACCAGATGCTCCACATAGGCATTTGTATCATTACTCATGTACGGCCTCATTGCAGATGTCATTCCAGTTTCTCCTCCAATTCGGAGCCATGCTTGTTCTGTAACCGTTGGTCTTCTTCCTCCACCACTGTCGATCACTGCAATGTTGTCATTTTGTTGAACCTCTCTATATCGATGTATATTGGTAATTGTTGGATTTCTTGATGCTCTTCGCGGTCTTCTTTCTTGATATATTTTCCTGTTTTCTGTTCTTCGATCCCGTCGTTCCTCATTCGATTCACTTTCATCGTCCGAGTCGCGCGCCATTCTTGCAACAAGATCCGGTACGTCTTCTCCATTACAATCCTCATTTTCCTCATTTTCACTTTCATCGGGTTTTATTTCCATCTTGTTTCTTCGTGTTGTGTAAAAATAAGAGGATGCATTTCTTCTTGGTGTAGAATTCGCTGCATTCTGCATTACCTGATCCGCACTATCGTTCGCTGCATTCTGCATTGCCTGATGCGCACTATCGTCCCCCCCAGAATGGAGATGAAATCGTACTGTTTTGAGAGCAGTGGAGCCTGGAGGGAATAATTCAGTTTCATCAATTGTTCCAATGCTATCCTGGTCACTATCAACATCCGGAGTTGAGGACTTAGTGTTTTCGGCTGATGTGGGCGGCGATGCCGGTGCGTTCGTTCCGGTGGTGGGTGCCATTACACGACGGACTCGACGTTGACGACTTGATTTGGGAATAAAATGATTCAGTCCATCATCTTGTGGAGGCCCAACAATAACCCCTTCTGGTGTGGTAGGTGGAGTGTCACTGTGTCGGATGACTTGGTTGTATTTGAGTACCCAATCGCGATACGGTTGAGAAAGCTCTTGCCATGTTTCAGGAGGGATTCGGATGATACCCTTGAGGTTAGGGTGAATAGTCCCTGTAAGAGTGCCTGTGCCGTAAGAACCCGTACGTTGTCGTTTGTTAGGACCATCAGGGGTGCGGCGAACGCGTTTGTGGCCTCCTCTGTTGCTATCGTATGCGGTGCGGGCAAGTTCTTCATCATGGATGCGAAGCTTAATAATCATCTCTTCGAGGGTCCTGTCAGTTTTGTGTTCCAGTAATTCTTCTTTGAATCTCTCCAGATTTGGGTCTCGAATATTGCGAGCAAAGGTACTTTTTGCATCCCATTCAGTCATATGGTATGGTGGAATTTTCCGGAGTTTATGGTAGGTCAATTCAAATGTGTTAATATACTCAGAAATATTGCCATTGGGGTGCAACAGGTTGTATCGTAGACAAAGCTTCAGTGTCTTGGCATAAGATTCTCGCCGGTTGTCAGAATCATACCAGCCCAATAGTTCTTGCCATGCCGCATGACCATCAAATGTATCTTCATGCTTGATGATTTTTGAATGAGCACTACCGCCACTGCACGCCGACAACAATGTTCCCCAAAGTGCCTTGTTTTTGCTCGGTGAATTCCGGGCCGCCTCTGCATCATTCATAATCTCCTCATGTCCTGTGGCCGCAAAGGTAGCTATCGCATCGGATTTCCACTTGGTCCAGTTTTCCTGTTGGCCATCAAAGTCATGGATTGGTTTTGCCTTGAGTAGCTGCTGGCCCGTTGCCTTATCTTTGGCCGACCTCACTTCTTGTCTAAGCGCTTCCATCTCGTCATCCCTGTTGCGTGATTCTTGAATTGTTTGTCTCAGAGCATTCATTTCCGCTTCATATCTTCTTTCTTTTTCTCGTCCTCGTGCTCTTGCAGCTCTCATCTCTTCCCTGAGGGCATTGATTTCTTCCATTTGACATTTAGCTTCTGCTGCTTGTCTTCGGAGGTTAACCAGTTCTGCATTTCTGCGTCTGCCAGGTCTTGAGCCACTATCATCCTCATCACTTTCTGATGATGAAGAAGATGATGAAGATGAAGACGGCGATGATGATGATAATTCCTGATTGTAGTTGGCCCGTCTTGAACGTCGTTGTCGTTGGCGTCGGGTCGAGGAGCTGTTTGTTGTCGATGGAATCTGGTTATCCTCGTCCTCGGATGTATCCTGTGATACATCTTCATTTTGTCTCCACCAATCGTTGTTTCTCATAATATAGAAGGCCGGGTAAGTGACTGCACCCAGGGTTTGAAAAAATCTGTTTGTAAAGGTTTGCATTTTGTCGTGTATTTTTGTCGTGTATTTTTCTTTTCGGTTGTTACGTATTTTTATTTTTGTTTCTTGTTATGTATTTATTTATTTATTTGTATTTTGGTGTTCTTCTTCTTTGTTGTTCTAGCCAAATATCAGTAGTATTCAATAGCTCCCGTCCGAGATAATTGCTTATTTCGGTGGTTTCGTACCAGTGTGTTAGGTTTGAGTCAGTGGTACCAATCGTATAGAATTTTCTGAAGTTCGCGATCGATAAATTCTAAGATTGATTTTGTTAGTAGGGAATTTCTAGTAGAAACTTCGAGAAAATTTTCTCGTATAAGGCTCGTAGGAGTACTCCGGAATGGATTGTAACTCGTAGGTATGTTTGTTATATAGACTTCGTATGAATCTTGCGACTGTTAATCAACAACTGTAATTCCGGATTATGAGTTAATTAATCTATTTTCTGTTTTTCCAATGCTTAACCGGACCACACGTATTGTCCCGTGTTACACAATCCTAATGAGACTACACGTGCATTCTCGTGTTGTAGATTAACTAATATTTCCTTAGTGAATTTGTCGGAGAAACGTGTCTCATTCTGTCCGTTTCTAACATAATTGGGCTTCGCGTATCCATGTTGTGTGACATTGATATTTTCCATATTTCATTGATACACACATGTATATCATTGACATCCTTAGTATCGGATCCTATGCCTCTGTATTTTCGCGTACCACTTTCTGGTGATACTTTACTGTGTCCGATTCTTCTATCAATGATCGATTCATTTGGTCGTGACTCATTCTTTTGTTTTCTGTGATAGACTACCTTCGATACTTATGTTGCCTTGTTGGTCTTCATATGCCCGAGTGTCTATCCATCAGTAATCTAATCTCACTCCTCATCGTATTCATTGTATTTCTCGTAGCTTCGTAATTAGTTGGTATTTCGCCGCGCATCTCATTCGTGTATGTGTACGCGTCGATCTGTTTTCTTATTGGTTCATATTTAACCGCACATAACGGTTATATCTTGTTTTTACTTAACAACACGATTTGCCGGTTGTTAGTGCCTGATTTAACCTGCGTAGTGTCCCATGATATGTCTTGCATGCCGAGTGTGCAAGATCCATCCCAATGGTTTGGTTAGATCATCAGCAGGGTTGATGACTCCCGGAATATGGATCATCTTGATTTCACCGTTTTCTTTCCATGCTTGAATGGCAAAGAACCTGATTTCAATATGCCTGGTTCTTTCAGTTGGTTTCTGGGCATTTATGATTTCAATTGCCGATGCATTGTCTTCATAGATAGGGGTTGGACCAGCCTGAGCAAATCCTAATTCTTTGAGTACGGATCTGAGGTATCTGGCTGTTTTGGCCGCTGTGACTGCAGCAATGAATTCGGCTTCCGTAGAACTCTGAGCAGTGAGTGATTGGGCTTTGGATCGATAGACAACTGCGCCACCAGCATAAGTGAAGACATATCCTGTGGTGGATCTGCGGTGCTTTGGATCATTTCCATATGCTGCATCAACAAAACACATCAACTTGTTGTGCTTGATATCTGCAGGGTATTTTGGGAGTGATGCATCTTGGACTACGTCGGTGTATGGTTCTCCTGATGGAAGAGATGGCTCTGCATTCGGTCTATAGAATCTAATACCCCAAGATCTGGTTGTTCTGAGGTATCGAGCTATGTTCTTCAGACTGGAATAGTGGAATGCAGTGGGATTGGAACTGTATTTTGACATTAGGGTCACTGCATAGCCAATGTCTGGCCGGCAGCTCACATATGCAAACATCATTTCGCCTAAGAGTGTTCTGTAGGAGAACCCAGACGTGGATTGTAATGCAGCGTGTTCCTTGGTGCCTTCTAATGGTCCATCCGTATGTGATTGCAGTTGGCTCAGTACTTCAGTTGATAACAGCGCTGATGGCTTGGAGTGGGGTTTCATCTTAGAATCAGTCTCCCAACCATGGGATGTCATGATCCGGTCGATGTAATTGGCGCAGGACAGTTCAATGTAGTCAGCTGTTTGTTTGACGTCAATTCCATTGAAGTCCTCAAGCAATCCCAATTTTGTAAAGGGGATCACGTCTTCCTTTGGTAGCTTGAGCCTTGCACCTATAATGTCATAGATCTTGTCGGATATGGATTCTGATGTACAAGCTAGTGCAAAATCATCAACTTGTCTCAACATGTATACCGTTTCACCTTCAAAAACTGTTGTATAGATTGTTCTGTCATGTGTGGTGGTCTTGAAATTGAGATCGGGACCCTTCAATATTTTGTTGATGTGAGTTTCCCAAAGTCTGCCAGATTCTGGATGGCCTTGAAGTGCTCGAAGGACTGGGAGCACCATCCTTCTGTCTATGTCTTTGCCATGTTTGTGTCTGTACCAGTCTGCATACGCATCATCTATAGTCATGAAGGTTGGGATTTCAGGTCCAGGACTATGGCCGAACGCGTCTTGGGCATCTGCACCATACACTTTGAGATTGAGACTTGCTGCAATGGCAAAGAACAATCTTTGGATGGGGTGTTCAACACATGATGAGTATGACATGGCAATGGCATGCAGAGTTGGAGCTGCATATTTGCTTCCCTTGCAACATTGCCTGGCTCTTCTGACACCATTTCTCTTGACACTGTACTGCCAGTGAGGCCTGAGAATAATCGCGTTTGGGTCCTTAGGGTATTGAATTGGCGAGCCAAACATTTCCAAATCTTCAAACTGATCAAGCTGCTTTCGCTCCCCAGCTTCCCATTCTGCCCATGTAGATAAAGGCTTGAGATTCCTTCGAGTGAAGTGCCCTAGTGCTTGTTCTTCAGGTGTAGTTGCCTTGGAATTGATGGCCTTGATGAAAAGTTCAATTTCTTCAGTGGATAGTGAATCTGCATCTAGCGGTAATGCATGATTTCCTGGTTTATGAAGCTTGGTGATAGCTCTGAGGGATGCAATATCAATAGTAGGAATGACAACCTCCATGTCGTCTTCAATTGGTGCCAAGTGTTTTTGGATGGAGGCATGGAGTGTTTCAGTGCTATCAACCTGGTTGATTCTTGATTGTATCAGCTGCTTGTATTTGGTACCAATGCGCTGGATAGCCTTGATGGATGAAATCTGGTCCAAGAATGGTGGATCTTCTTCATCAGTGGATTCCTTCCAGGAGGTATTGGGAGCAAATAAACCATATTCATTGGAGTGTTTCCTGACCTCCTTCATAGATAATTTTGCTTCAAGGACAAAGGTAATTGGTGTATCTATTGAAGAATCCCGCACCCCTCGATCGTGGGAGGTCTGCAAGGCTGTGGTAACATCAGCAGCAGTAAACACACGATTGTGATTGATAGATACAATATAAGCGCCTCGGAGCTTTGAGAGAGTCTTCTTATGGGAGGAGAAAAGCTTGGAGGCAGGACTTTTGGGAAGGATGTCAGTGATGTAAGCTCTGCCAATCAGTGAGTCATTGTCATAGCGAAGGCCAAACTTGGGATCAGCACAAGATGGAGAGACAGTGAGTCGAAGATTGGTGAGGTCTGCAAAGGGGGAAATTGAGAATTGGAAATCACTGGATGAGACCTCACGGGGTTCTGCAGGAAGTGGAGTGTTGTCATCAGTCCGGAGCAGGTGCTTGACATTGGTTGGAAGATCTGCAAGAGGTAAGTCATTCATTCCTTCATCAAACCGGACATGTGTGGCTATTTTGACACGGTGTGTCTCAGTATCATACCAAAGGATGTTTCTGGTAGTGTATGGGACAAAACCCAGGAAGATGCCTTTGCGAGCATTAGATTTGAGCTTGATTGAGCGCTTGCCTGGGGGTCGTACCCAAACTCTGCACCCAAAAGTGCGAAAGTCAGCAAGATTTTCCTTGTGGCCAGTTGCCAATTCTAAGGGTGAGTGTTGTTGATTGCCTTCTGGAAAAGCATTGGACAATCGAAGGGCATGATAAAATGCAAAGGGCCAGAATTTTATGGGCAAATTCGCACCACTGAGCATGGTCCTTATTGAGTTGGCGAGGGTCCGGTGGGCTCTTTCAACTGTACCATTCTGGTGAGAAGCGTCAGCACCGGTTGGAAAGATTGAATATCCCAACGCAGAGAAGAGGTTTCTGATGTCAGGATTGTGATAGAGTTCTCCACCTTGATCAACGGAAACATACTTGTTGGCACAAGTTGGGTTGTGCTGGGCGAAGAAATGTTCCAACCAGTGTAGTGGCGCTGCTTTAGAGATTCGCGTATCTCCATATTTCATACCAGTGTAGTGATCTGTGATGAGAATCCAAGCTGTTTCTCCATGAATGCCTTCATAATCGCGCTTGCGTTTGCTGTTGGAGGATTTGGTACCTGAGAATGCAAAATCAATGGATAAACCTTGAAACGGTTGTGTGGCCTTTCGTGTGGAGTGTGAGCCAGCAGGTGTTTTGGTTTGCTTACATTGTATGCAAGTTGGGCATTGGTCAAGAATACTGGTTTGACGCTTGAACTTTGGTACTCCAACGATGTGCTTATGAGCATGATACAGAAAGTCATCGCATGGGTGTCCCAATCGTTGATGCCACAGAAGTTTCGATGTCTTGGTTTTGATGGCGTGGATGGGGATATTTTTGTCCACAATCTTGGTGAAGAACAATTTGGCATCAAACTTTGGCACGTCGCTGGTATCAGACTGAGCATGAGCTGCTTCGGTGCACTTTTGCAGTGTGACAAGGTTGGTGTATACATCGTACCTGTAGGTGTTAAGGGCTTCTTTGGAGGCCAGTTCACAAGCTTCCTTGAACTGCATGTCATTCGCCAAAGCATAGGCGGACGATGTTGCACAATTGGCATATGGAGATGCAATATCGATGTCTGGGAGCAGTACTGGGTGTGTATAGCATTGACCATCAATGATGCTTCCATGGAGGACAATGCTGCTGGCAGTGTTCCACTTGTGATGACAGATAATTGTGAGGTTGCCGTTTTGTGGAGCAGCTGAGTCATAGTCGTCAATGAATGATTTATGGATTGACTGTCCACTGAACTGACGTCGCATGCGAGATGTCATTCCACAGAGATCGTTCTCACTCAGTAATGTTGTTGACAGGGAGGGAGAATAGTAGAAGAAGACTTTGAGATATAACAACCGGCAAATCGTGTTGTTAAGTAAAAACAAGATATAACCGTTATGTGCGGTTAAATATGAACCAATAAGAAAACAGATCGACGCGCGCACATACACGAATGAGATGCGCGGCGAAATACCAACTAATTACGAAGCTACGAGAAATACAATGAATACGATGAGGAGTGAGATTAGATTACTGATGGATAGACACTCGGGCATATGAAGACCAACAAGGCAACATAAGTATCGAAGGTAGTTTATCACAGAAAACAAAAGAATGAGTCACGACCAAATGAATCGATCATTGATAGAAGAATCGGACACAGCAAAGTATCACCAGAAAGTGGTACGCGAAAATACAGAGGCATAGGATCCGATACTAAGGATGTCAATGATATACATGTGTGTATCAATGAAATATGGAAAATATCAATGTCACACAACATGGATACGCGAAGCCCAATTATGTTAGAAACGGACAGAATGAGACACGTTTCTCCTACAAATTCACTGAGGAAATATTAGTTAATCTACAACACGAGAATGCACGTGTAGTCTCATTAGGATTGTGTAACACGGGACAATACGTGTGGTCCGGTTAAGCATTGGAAAAACAGAAAATAGATTAATTAACTCATAATCCGGAATTACAGTTGTTGATTAACAGTCGCAAGATTCATACGAAGTCTATATAACAAACATACCTACGAGTTACAATCCATTCCGGAGTACTTCTAGGAGCTTTATACGAGAAAATTCTCTCGAAGTTTCTACTAGAAATTTCCTACTAACAAAAATCAATCTTAGAACTTATCGATCGCGAACTTCAGAAAATTCTATACGATTGGTACCACTGAATCAAACCTAACACACTGGTACGAAACCACCAAAATAAGCAATTATCTCGGACGTGAGCTATTGAATACTACTGATATTTGGCTAGAACAACAAAGAAGAAGAACATCAAAATACAAATAAAAAATACATAACAAGAAACAAAAATAAAAAATACGTAACAACCGAAAAGAAAATACACGACAACATGCCAACCTTTACTAACAGATTCTTTCAAACTCTGGGAGCAGTCACCTATCCGGCCTTCTACATGATGAGAAACAATGATTGGTGGAAACAGAATGAAGTACCGGATGTACCACAAAATACAAGCGAGGATGAGGATACCCAGATTCCATCGACGATTCGACGCAAACGCCGTTCAAGACGAGCCAACTACGCATCATCGTCGTCTTCGTCTTCATCTTCATCTTCACCATCTTCTTCATCATCTTCTTCGTCATCAGAAAGTGACGACAATAATAGCGGTTCAAGACCAGGCGGACGATATGAGGGCAGACGCAGAGATGCAGAACTGGTTAACCTCCGAAGACAAGCAGCAGAAGCTAAACGTCAAATGGAAGAAATCAATGCACTAAAGGAAGAAATGCGAGCTGCAAGAGCACGAGGACGAGAAAAAGAAAGAAGATATGAAGCAGAAATGAACACTCTCAGACAAACAATTCAAGAATCACGCAACAAGGATGACGAGATGGAAGCGCTTAGACAAGAAGTGAGGTCGGCCAAAGATAAGGCAACGGGCCAGCAGTTACTCAAGGCAAAACCAATCCATGATTTTGACGGCCAACAGGAAAACTGGACCAAGTGGAAATCCGATGCAACAGCTACCTTTGCGGCCACAGGACATGAGGAGATTATGAATGATGCAGATGTTGCTCGAAATGCACCAACCAAGAACAAGGCACTTTGGGGAACACTGCTGTCGGCATGTAGTGGTGGCAGCGCCCATTCCAAAATAATCAAGCATGAAGACACCTTTGATGGTCACGCGGCATGGCAAGAACTATTGGGCTGGTATGATTCTGATAACCGAAGAGAATCCTACGCTGAGACGTTGAAGCTTTGTCTACGATACAACCTGTTACATCCCAATGGCAATATTTCCGAGTACATTAACACATTTGAATTGACCTACCATAAACTCCGAAAAATCCCACCATACCACATGACTGAATGGGATGCAAAAAGTATCTTTGCTCGAAATATTCGTGATCCCAACCTGGAGAGATTCAAAGAAGAATTGCTGGAACACAAAACAGACAGGACCCTAGAAGAGATGATTATTAAGCTTCGCATCCATGATGAAGAACTTGCCCGCACTGCATTTGACAGCAACAGAGGAGGCCACAAACGCGTCCGCCGCACTCCTGATGGTCCTAACAAAAGACAACGTACGGGTTCCTACGGCACAGGCACTCTTACAGGGACTATACACCCTAACCTCAAAGGTATCATCAGAATCCCTCCAGACACATGGCAGGAGCTATCTCAACTCCATCGTGACTGGGTGCTCAAATACAATCAAGCCGTCCGACACAGTGATACTTTACCATCTACTCCCGAGGGTGTCATTGTTGGTTCTCCACAAGATGATGGACTGAATCATTTCATTCCTAAATCCAATCGTCAACGTCGGGTTCGACGTGTAATGGCACCTACCGGGACGAATTCACCGGCATTGCAACAGCCGCCTCCCGCCGGGTCACACACATCAGCAGACACCACTGCGTCACAAACTCCGGATGTCGATAGTGATCAGGATAGCATTGGAACCATTGATGAAACCGAATTATTCCCTCCAGGTTCCACGGCTCTCAAAACAGTTCGATTTCATCTACATTCTGGGGGGGATGACGATGGTGAGGATCAGGCAACACAGAATGCAGTGAATTCAACACCACGACGAAACGCATCATCGTATTTTTACACAACAAGAAGAAATAAGATAGAAATAAAACCTGATGAAACTGAGAACGAGGATAGTGATGGAGAGGACATACCAGATCTTTTTGCAAGAATGGATCCTGATTCGGACGATGAAAATGAGAACAACAATGATGATAACAAGCGGGACCAACAAAAAACAAGGAAAATTTACCATGCACCTTTACCAGCTCGACGACAAGAAAGAAGACCTAGAAGAACAACACGAACTAATTCAGCAAGCACCGCCAACATACATCGATACAGAGAGGTTCAACAAAATGACAATATTGCAGTTATTGACAGTGGTGGAGGAAGAAGACCAACGGTTACAGAACAAGCATGGCTCCGAATTGGAGGAGAAACTGGAATGACGTCTGCAATGAGGCCATACATGAGTAATGATACCAATGCCTATGTGGAGCATCCGGTTTGCAGTGCTGTAACGAAGGCTTTTATTCCAGGAAGAGAAGATCCAGTACTTTTAGTGGTCCACTATGCAACTTTTGTCACCAAGGATAAAGATCAAACTGATGGTGAATCGCTATTGACAAGAATTGATATGGGTGATCATGGAGTGCTGGTGAATGGAGTGCAACCACAGTTGAGCAAATGTGGCATTACAATTGGAACGACATTCCTACCATTTTCATATGACGATGAAAAAGTTTATTTTCATATTACCAAACCAACAGAAGGAGAAGTCGATACATTGGATAAATTTGAGTTGAATAGCCCAGCACCACCAGACATGCGCAAATATCCAATGTTGAGAAGGAAGAGAGCAAGAGAAACGTTCAAATTTGCAAAACTTCCAATGCTGGAACTACAAAAACGATTTGCTATGTTACCAGAATTAACTGTTTTGAAAACCTTGGAAAATACTACCCAACACTATGAAGAAATAGAAGAAGAAAATCGAGAAGTCCCCAGGAAACATTACAGGAAAAGATTCAAGGCATTTCATTACAGAAGACAAAATGAAACAGTGAGCACTGATTACACATATTTTTTGAAGAAGACATCTCAAGGACACAACGGGGGACAATTTTTTAGTGGCACCAAGACAAAGCTTTGGTCTTTTCATCCTCTGAAAACAGAATCTCAATGTACAAATGCACTACAGGATTACCTCCGAGAACATGGTGCACCAGATACTATACTCAGTGATAATGCAAGATCTGAAACAGGTGTAAAGTGGACTCAAATTCTTTGAGAAAATATGATCAAAACAAGAACCAGTGAACCACACCACAGCCATCAGAACCTGTGTGAAGCGGAATGGGGAAGATTGTCCAAGATGGTACAAAACAGTCTACGGATGTTTCAGGCGCCAGTCAGTCTAGCACATTGGTGTGCAAAATGGTGCGTGTCAGTTAACAATTTGGCAGCGCGAAAATCGCTGAATTGGAAAGTACCCCTTGAATTACACCAAGGCTGGACACCTGATATCTCCCACCTGAGATTTCACTTTTATGAACCAGTGTGGTATTTTGAGCCAAGATTCAAGAGCCCCAAAAACAACATGTTGAAAGGGAGATTTCTGGGTTTTGCGGAATCAACGGGGGATGCAATGACCTATTCCATTCTGACTGAACCAGATACGCCAAAACAGAAAAGGCAAGTGTTGATGAGATCAGTAGTCAGAACAAGACGCAAGGAAATTGGCACCAAAGATGAATATGTGAATGACAACCCGGAGGCAGAGAAGTTTACTCTTTCTCTGTCAGAGCATCAACAAAACATGGAAGATATCAAGAGCACTGATGAAGTCCCATTGTTATCTTCAGGGGAGAAATTTGTCGCGAGCTCTGAAGGAATGGAAAATTCTACTAGCACCAATCCAATGGAAGCCCGTGATGAAAATGACAATACAACTTCAGGGGAGCTTGATGCTGATGAAGAGGAAAACATGTTGGACATGGAAGAAGAGATGTTACCAAGTGATATAGATGGATGCAACAATGCTGAAACACATCAGGATATCTTGGAAAGCGCAGAAGTAAATTTGGATATGGATTTCCGGAAGATTTTGGATCATTTCTGGGAAAATGGGATTTTGGTATTCAAGGCGCAATACATCGATGAGCTACAAGGCAATACAGTTTTGAATACTCCATTCCCACAATTGAAGAAAGATCAACCACTGGCATGTGCAAAGTATATCAAGGAGTACATTGTTGAAAGCAGGAGAGGAAATAACAGGCCGTTGAATGTATGGGCAGAGCAAGTAATAAAACAACAATCTGGTATTGTCAGAAGAATACGACGTATGAAGTCCCTGATATACAATAGTGTTCAACACGCAGTCAAGAAGAAACCATCCAGGAATCAAAGAATGGCAAAGAAGAAGAATCGTGAAAAGTTTGGACAGAAGATTCCAAATTCCGATGAAGAATGTATGCAATTCGATGCGGAAGCTGGCAATACAAAATGGAAAGATTCAATTCAGAAAGAGATGGATAATTTGGAACGACTAAAATGTTTCAAATATCACTCAGCAGAAAAAGAATTTCCAAAAGAAGAAGGTTGGCAACAAGCAAGATTGCAGATGATTTGGGACATCAAGAGCGAGGATGGCAGGTACAAGAGCCGATTAGTAGCAGGTGGTCACAGGGTCGACTCGAGTGAATACAACACATACTCCAGTCAGATCAACAGTTTATCTGTGTACTTACTATTTCTAATCGCCCAACACCAACAACTGGATTTGATGACAGCAGATGTGGGCAATGCGTTTCCAACTGCGCCGGTTCAGGAAAAGGTATGGGTGTGGGCTGGAGACGAGTTTGGTGAAAAGAAAGGATGCAAAGTAGAAATACAAAGAGCGCTGTATTGACTGGCAGGTAGCGGTAGAGCTTTCATGGACTTTCTGGCTGATACACTCATGAATTTGGGTTTTCGACCGTCAAGAGCAGATACAGATTTATGGTTACAGAAAGAAGGAGAAAGCTACACATATATTGGTACTCATGTCGATGACCTTATGGTAATAGGAAAGAAACCACAAGATTGGATCGCCAGAATTGAACAAGAATTTGCGCTGAGAAATGTTGAATCAGAACCTCAGTATTACCTTGGTACAAGTCTTACAAGAATCAAAGATGGACGATTGTTGATGAACTCTACAAAATATATCAGTGAGGTGATTCGGAAATATCAAGAGAAATATTCAGTGACCCTCAAGAAAGAAAATCTGCCAATGAAAACTGATTGTAACCCTGAACTGGATGATTCGCCATTACTGTCAGTATCTGAACACAAGGAATTCCAACATATTATTGGTCTAGGACAGTGGTTGGTGTTGTCTGGAAGAATTGATATTGCATTTGCAGTATCATCTCTCTCAAGATTTGCAGCCGGACCGCAAGAAGGCCATTTGCAGATGGCTAGACTTATCCTGGTGTATTTGAAGAAGTACAAAAAGAAAAGAATTCTAGTGGATTCAAGATCTCCAAGGATCAGTTCAAACGGTGATGTCAAGCTCAAATACGAAGAATTTACACATCACTACAAATATTACAAGGAAGAATTGGATCCAATGTTCCCTGTGCCTCTAATTCCTGAAATGGATTTGAACATATTCTGTGATAGTGACCATGCACACGACTTGGTTACTGGAAGGAGTATCACTGGATTGATTGCATTCGTTGGGTGTATGCCAGTCTACTGGAAGTCTAAGAGACAGACATCAGTTCACACGAGTACATTTGGAGCTGAATTTACTGCCCTGAAAGACGCGTTTGCATTGGCCATCATGCTCAGATACCACCTTAGATCGATGGGAGTTGTAATCACCAAACCAGCAGAGATCTATGTGGATAACAAAAGTGTAGTAATCAATTCCACCAACCCTGCAAGTTCACTCAACAAGAAATCAATCGCACTGGCCTACCATTTTGTCAGACAACACCAAGCTGGAAAAGTCGTATCTATCAGTCATATTAACTCACAGGACAACTATGCCGACATTCTGACCAAGCCGCTAAACAGTAATGCATTCAGGAATCTCCTAAATGAATTCATGACAATGTAAAAACAAAGTTAAGTACCACAATTCAGTAATAAAACAACCACACTAAAAATCCATGCCTAAAAACATATGTTGTATGCTTCCCTCTACAAATCCGATAGGAATCTAAACCAAGAACATGGATTTAGGGGAGAACAACCGGCAAATCGTGTTGTTAAGTAAAAACAAGATATAACCGTTATGTGCAGTTAAATATGAATCAATAAGAAAACAGATCGACGCGCGCACATATATGAATGAGATGCGCGGCGAAATACCAACTAATTACGAAGCTACGAGAAATACAATGAATACGATGAGGAGTGAGATTAGATTACTGATGGATAGACACTCGGGCATATGAAGACCAACAAGGCAACATAAGTATCGAAGGTAGTCTATCACAGAAAACAAAAGAATGAGTCACGACCAAATGAATCGATCATTGATAGAAGAATCGGACACAGCAAAGTATCACCAGAAAGTGGTACGCGAAAATACAGAGGCATAGGATCCGATACTAAGGATGTCAATGATATACATGTGTGTATCAATGAAATATGGAAAATATCAATGTCACACAACATGGATACGCGAAGCCCAATTATGTTAGAAACGGACAGAATGAGACACGTTTCTCCGACAAATTCACTGAGGAAATATTAGTTAATCTACAACACGAGAATGCACGTGCAGTCTCATTAGGATTGTGTAACACGGGACAATACGTGTGGTCCGGTTAAGCATTGGAAAAACAGAAAATAGATTAATTAACTCATAATCCGGAATTACAGTTGTTAAGATACCCTATGTGGTTTGGTGCTGGGATGTGCAAATATCCTGAGCCTTCAGGGATGCAGGTAGCTGCTTTTCCTCCTATTGCTGCTGTAAGCCTGACAGGACATTTCCTTATCCTGGTGTAAGGTTTGTAACCGTGCAGGATGTGTTTGAGATTTGTGCAGGAAACTTTTGCACCGGTGTCAATCTGAGCCCTGACACCCTGTTGGAAGTAGGCTGTAGCTGCAATAGGGTCTGGTGGGACTAGGGATTGCACATTGTATGTATCAACTGGCGTAGGGTTGTCCCTATCAAAATTGGGATCCTCATTGGTCGTCAGGTGTGATTCCAATGTAGGGGTCGTAGCCCCGAGTGATTCCATATCACAGTAGACATCAATTGGGATTGATGACTGGAGGCTGTCCTTGGGAAGGAGGTTGATGGCACCAATTATGACAGATTCGTAGGAGCTGACACTGCTGGAGTCCAAGGAGGGGCATAAGCTGTTCACTTGGGGTGCTGTGACGTTGTCAAATCCTTGAGGATCATCTTGAGGTGATGTCATAGTATGGCTCCAAGAAAGACTTTCTATTCTTGGCCATTGCAAAAAATTTGGTTTTCTACTGTAGCATCAGGTGAAACCTCATCTTGATCTTCATTGCCAATGTTGATCTGAGAGATTTGTTGGGTGGAATCTAAGAGTTGTTGGGTCTGTTTATTGGATTTGTTCAGAAACACAGCCGCAGCAATCCTATGTTTCTTCAGGGACTCAATATCTTGCAATGCAGGACAATTATCAAAATTGTGACCGGACATGTGGCAAACAATACATTTTCTGGATGTGTCAAAAAGACTAGGTTGCTTATCGAATGCCGTGATAGCATTGCAGTATGCTTGGTGGAGGAAGGGATCGTCAGATTCTTCGTCCATCTCCGGGTAGCCAAGTGATTCAATCAGGCTGATTGAGTGAGAGGTCAAAGTAGAAGGTGTTCTAACAGTGCTGTTGCTAGCGCGCTTTTGAAACCTATCATTGCGCCGGTGACCTGGTCTGGTACCTGAGACAGGCAATTGCTTGGGCTGGATTGATTTGGAGGTGTTCCTCTTGTACTTTTGTTCAGCCTTGATCTCTTGTTCATAGGTTTGAAGGGTTTGTAGGAGCCTGCCTGCTTTGTATTTGTCTCGTTTGAATTGGTCATCTGAGTCGCGTTCATCTTCTGTCTTTTTGAAGAGCTCTTCTGAGAGGGTGGTTCCTGCAATAAGGTTGCTGACTTCTTCTGTTGAACTGATAGTGCTGGGTTGATTTTGGAGGAACACTCTAAGTCTCAGATAATCCTTGTACCAGAAGTAGTATTCTTCAAGGGATTCATTTGCATCTTGGTTGGGAGGGTTTCTGACCATTCTGCTGGCATTGGATGGCCTTTTTGAGTTGGGATGTGTTTGAGCAATAACTGTGTATAGCGCTTCATATCCCTGTCCGCCTTCCAAGCTCTGAATAGTGGCCTTCATACTTGCACATGAATCAGGGATGATTTTATCAGTTCTTAGTGCTGTGTAAATGAGATTTCCCCATTCATTGATAGCCAATTCATATCTTGAAGGTAGGTCGTGTGGAAGGTCATCGCCAATTGTGAATCCTCTGAGGTGGTCAGCTTCACGTCTGAATAGATAGTATGGGTGTACATAAATATGATGTTGCTGGGAATGAGCTGTGATTTCTTGGTACCATTTTCTAACCTGGGGGTCCGTTGCGTCCTTAGTTGTGGGAATCCTGAGAGGAACAGTTTGTCTCTAGCAGCTTCCTTGGACTTGTCGGAGGCTCTGGTCAGATCAAAACAGTCACCACTTCTAGTGATCAGACGTTGGTCGTTTCTCCCGCTGCCTAGGTTGTGTAGGTAATAGTTTTGCCTGATGACCGTTTCATTTCCGGATGAGTCGGTGTAGGTGATTGGGAAGTCCTTCATATCATCTCTGGTGAGGAATTCATCTCTCTTGTAGTATCGGTCCTTGACAGGTGGTGGTAAGGTTGCTGGATTCCATGGTAAGTCGAGTGACGCTTGGTGGTTGGCGCCGGCACTGTTATTGTTGTTGTTATTGGTGTTGCTGTTGTCGACCAGTTGCTGGAGTAGAGTGGTCAATTGCTGCATGTCAGTGCCTGTTGTCGCTGGTGCTGGTGCTGGGAGTGTAGGCGTTTCATCATTCAGTTCAGGGAAATTGTAGATATTGGCGTCATAAACCTCATCAAAGTGTAATGGATCCCAATCTGGTTTAAAGCCCCAGTGAGTTACTCTGATTTCTATGAGGAACGTGTCCTGTCCATTTGAGATAGCTTGTTCTCCTGCCCTATCCATTGCATTCTTGTTCCTGAGTCGTCTTGCTGATTGAGTCGTATCTACATGCCAGAAGGTGGCATCAGCAAAGAGAGTGGATATGTGTCCCTTGTTAATTTCTGTTTGTTCTCGAGCGGGGATGATATCCATGATTGCATTGACAATGGTTTCCTTCAACATGGTTGCCGGGTCGGGAGCCAATGTCTTGGGTCCTTCGGCATCCTCGTCTGTGATGAATAGGCCATCGGTATCCTCTAGATAGTGGGAGAATGATTTGTTGAGTTCGACGTGTTTGTCTGCATTCCCCTTGGTATGGAAGGATCCAAATTGGATTTTATGTCCCGGATCTGATTCCAGTCAAATGGAGGTGCTGGCGGCATGATAAATTATCGTATCGGTGTTTCGTCGTTGTCGTCGTCGTTGACCGTAGGTGGCGATTAAACGTCGAAGTGTGATGTATTCGATGTGTATTACAGAAGAAGATTCTTGGTAGATCGTTCGATCGTACTTGTCGATGATGCGATGCGATGTAATTAACCGTGGGTAGGAAAGAATTAACCGTGGAACTGGTTGCGGCGGTTAATCGTAATCGTAATCGATCGATCGTTGTCCTTAGATGTGTATTACAGAAGGAGATTCTTGGTAGAATGTTCTGTAGATACGCCCCTTGATACGTACGCTTCTTGGTCGTGTATTACAGAAGAAGATTCTTGGTAGAAGGATCTGTATACACCCCTTGATACGCGAGTAAGGAGGAGGAAGAAAGAAAGAAAAGAAGAGAGGCGGGGGGGGAGGTCGATTGATACAGCCCGTCGCCGAGTCCCGTACCAAGTATACTCTGGCTGTAACCGACAGTGGAGGTGCTGTACGGGGCGGAGATAGGTAGCTTAAGGTATCCACTTGTTAGTGGAAGGTATAAGGG
The DNA here is from genome assembly GCA_037355745.1 of Pseudo-nitzschia multiseries. Classification (NCBI taxonomy): domain Eukaryota; phylum Bacillariophyta; class Bacillariophyceae; order Bacillariales; family Bacillariaceae; genus Pseudo-nitzschia; species Pseudo-nitzschia multiseries. The sequence goes on from CM074781.1 coordinate 27,965,213, forward strand.
CTCTATAACCTGTTGAAACTCTAAAAATTGACCAAAGGTATATGATGTTAAAATTTAAAGAGAAGTGAGCTCAGAGAGACGCTCTTATTTTTACTACGTATTTTCACTGTGTATCGGGGCTCTCTGCTGTATTTCATGTGGTAGAGATCTTCCCCGGTTATTTATTACTGTCTGCTTTACTGTCGTACCGATTCTTCTGCTGCTGTTGCTGTGTTAGCGCCGTGTCGGTTTTACTGTATCGGTCATTCGATGGTATCGGTCATTATGGGGTTAAGTATTCTGTTCGATGGGGCGTATGCTTATTCGTGGTATATATGCTGGGTATGAGGCCCATCTGGAATCGGTACTGATTTTCTTGATTGCAATAAGTAATTTCCTCACGGGATATCAAGTATATTCTTTTGAATGTACTTATGGGTTCCAAGTGTTTACTTACTGTTCAGGTCTTTGGATATTTCTTGTTTCTAACCGATTACCCCTTTTTGTTTGTAGTCCTAAGTGATTAGTGCTTTGCAGGGGCCCTGTGGAGTTGTTGAGTACATAGTGTTTGTATGTATTTTAAGTATGTGTCAGTAAAGCTATGGTAAGAAATTCTACGATTAAAATATAACTCAGTCACGAACCCAAAAATCCACTAGGTTTGAGCACTGTGCAAATCCTGCAAGTCCACGACCAAAATAAAACTTAGTCATCAATACAAAAACCCACCCTATTTTCGCACAGTGCAAATCTGTCCAGTCCCTAACCAAAATATAACTCAGTCATCAACCAAAAATCACCATAATTAAGCACAGTCCAAATCCTGCCAATCCCCGACCAAAATATAACTAAGTAATAAACCCAAAAACCAACATGATTAAATCGTCAAGCCTAAAAACCCACAAGATTTAGACACAGTGCAAATCTTTCCAGTCCCTAACTAAAATATAAATCAGTCATCAATTCAAAAACCAACCAGATTTTAGCACAGCGCGAATCCTGCCAATTCCCGACTAAAATATAACTCAGTCATCAACCCAAAAACCTACCAGATTTTCGCACTGTGCAAATCCTGCCAGTCCCCGACTAAAATATAACACAGTCATCAACCCAAAAACCCACCATATTTTAGCACATTCCAAATCCTGCCAATCCCCGACTAAAATATAACTCAGTCATCAACCCGAAAACCAACCAGATTTGAACACAGTGCAAATCTTTTCAGTCCCGAACCAAAATATAATTAAATCGTCAACCCTAAAACCCACCAGATTTAGACACAGTGCAAATCTTTCCAGTCCCTAACCAAAATTTAACTCAGTCATCAATTCAACAAAAACCAACCAGATTTTAGCACAGTGCAAATCCTGCCAATTCCCGACTAAAATATAACTCAGTCATCAACCCAAAAACCAACCAGATTTTAGCACAGTGCAAATCCTGCCAATTCTCCACTAAAATACAACTCAGTCATCAACACAAAAACCCACCAGATTTTAGCACAATGCAAATCCTGCCAATTCCCGACTAAAATATAACTCAGTCATCAACCCAAAAACCAACCTGATTTGAACACAGTGCAAATCTTTCCAGTCCCTAACTAAAATATAGATCAGTCATCAATTCAAAAACCAACCAGATTTTAGCACAGTGCAAATCCTGCCAATTCCCGACTAAAATATAACTCAGTCATCAACCCAAAAACCTACCAGATTTTAGCACTGTGCAAATCTTTCCAGTCCTTAACCAAAATATAATTAAATCGTCAACCCTAAAACCAACCAGATTTAGACACAGTGCAAATATATTCAGTCCCTAACCAAAATTTAACTCAGTCATCAATTCAACAAAAACCAACCAGATTTGAACACAGTGCAAATCCTGCCAATTCCCGACTAAAATATAACTCAGTCATCAACCCAAAAACCAACCTGATTTGAACACAGTGCAAATCTTTTCAGTCCCTAACCAAAATATAATTCAGTCATCAATTCAAAAACCAACCAGATTTTAGCACAGTGCAAATCCTGCCAATTCCCGACTAAAATATAACTCAGACATCAACCCAAAAAACAACCAGATTTTAGCACAGTGCAAATCCTGCCAATTCCCGACTAAAAGTCATCAATTCAAAACTCACCAGATTCTAGCACAGTGCAAATCCTGCCAATTCCCGACTAAAATTTAACTCAGTCATCAACCCAAAAACCCACCAGATTTTAGCATTGTGCAAATCATTCCAATCCCCGACTAAAATATAACACAGTCATCAACCCAAAAACCAACCAGATTTGAACACAATGCAAATCTTTTCAGTCCCTAACGAAAATATAATTCAGTCATCAATTCAAAAACCAACCAGATTTTAGCACAGTGCAAATCCTGCCAATCCCGGACTAAAATATAACTCAGTCAATAACTCAAAAACCCACCAGATTTTAGCATTGTACTAAAATATAACGCAGTCATCAACCCAAAAACCAACCCGATTTGAACACAATGCAAATCTTTTCAGTCCCTAACGAAAATATAATTCAGTCATCAATTCAAAAACCAACCAGATTTTAGCATTGTGCAAATCCTGCCAATCCCCGACTAAAATATAACGCAGTCATCAACCCAAAAACCAACCAGATTTGAACACAGTGCAAATCCTGCCAATTCCCGACTAAAATATAACTCAGTCATCAACCCTAAAACCCACCAGATTTTAGCACAGTGAAAATCCTGCCAATCCCCGACTAAAATATAACGCAGTCATCAACCCAAAAACAAACCAGATTTTAGCACAGTGCAAATCCTGCCAATTCCCCACTAAAATACAACTCAGTCATCAACCCTAAAACCCACCAGATTTTAGCACACTGCAAATCCTGCCAATCCCCGACTAAAATATAACTCAGACATCAACCCAAAAACCAACCAGATTTTAGCACAGTGCAAATCCTGCCAATTCCCGACTAAAAGTCATCAATTCAAAAACCAACCAGATTTTAGCACAGTGCAAATCCTGCCAATTCCCGACTAAAATATAACTCAGTCATCAACCCAAAAACCAACCTGATTTGAACACAGTGCAAATCTTTCAGTCCCTAACCAAAATATAATTCAGTCATCAATTCAAAAACCAACCAGATTTTAGCACAGTGCAAATCCTGCCAATTCCCGACTAAAATATAACTCAGTCATCAACTCAAAAACCAACCAGATGTTAGCATTGTGCAAATCTTTCCAGTCCCCGACTAAAATATAACACAGTCATCAACCCAAAAACCAACCAGATTTGAACACAGTGCAAATCTTTTCAGTCCCTAACCAAAATATAATTCAGTCATCAATTCAAAAACCAACACGATTTTAGCACAGTGCAAATCCTGCCAATTCCCGACTAAAATATAACTCAGTCATCAACCCAAAAACCAACCTGATTTGAACAAAGTGCAAATCTTTCAGTCCCTAACACAAATATAATTCAGTCATCAATTCAAAAACCAACCAGATTTTAGCACAGTGCAAATCCTGCCAATCCCCGACTAAAATATAACTCAGTCATCAACCTAAAAACCAACCTGATTTGAACACAGTGCAAATCTTTCAGTCCCTAACCAAAATATAATTCAGTCATCAATTCAAAAACCAACCAGATTTTAGCACAGTGCAAATCCTGCCAATCCCCGACTAAAATATAACTCAGTCATCAATCAAAAACCAACCAGATTTGAACACAGTGCAAATCTTTTCAGTCCCTAACCAAAATACAATTCAGTCATCAATTCAAAAACCAACCAGATTTTAGCACAGTGCAAATCCTGCCAATCCCGGACTAAAATATAACTCAGTCAATAACTCAAAAACCCACCAGATTTTAGCATTGTACTAAAATATAACGCAGTCATCAACCCAAAAACCAACCCGATTTGAACACAATGCAATTCTTTTCAGTCCCTAACGAAAATATAATTCAGTCATCAATTCAAAAACAAACCAGATTTTAACACAGTGCAAATCCTGCCAATCCCCGACTAAAATATAACGCAGTCATCAACCCAAAAACCAACCAGATTTGAACACAGTGCAAATCCTGCCAATTCCCGACTAAAATATAACTCAGTCATCAACCCAAAAATCAACCAGATTTTAGCACAGTGAAAATCCTGCCAATCCCCGACTAAAATATAACGCAGTCATCAACCCAAAAACAAACCAGATTTTAGCACAGTGCAAATCCTGCCAATTCCCGACTAAAATACAACTCAGTCATCAACCCTAAAACCCACCAGATTTTAGCACACTGCAAATCCTGCCAATCCCCGACTAAAATATAACTCAGACATCAACCCAAAAACCAACCAGATTTTAGCACAGTGCAAATCCTGCCAATTCCCGACTAAAAGTAATCAATTCAAAAACCAACCAGATTTTAGCACAGTGCAAATCCTGCCAATTCCCGACTAAAATATAACTCAGTCATCAACCCAAAAACCAACCTGATTTGAACACAGTGCAAATCTTTCAGTCCCTAACCAAAATATAATTCAGTCATCAATTCAAAAACCAACCAGATTTTAGCACAGTGCAAATCCTGCCAATCCCCGATCAAAATATAACTCAGTCATCAATCAAAAACCAACCAGATTTGAACACAATGCAAATCTTTTCAGTCCCTAACTAAAATATAATTCAGTCATCAATTCAAAAACCAACCAGATTTTAGCACAGTGCAAATCCTGCCAATTCCCGACTAAAATATAACTCATTCAAAAACTCAAAAACCCACCAGATTTTAGCATTGTGTAAATCCTGCCAATTCCCGACTAAAATATAACGCAGTCATCAACCCAAAAACCAACCAGATTTTAGCACATTCCAAATCCTGCCAATCCCCGACTAAAATATAACTCAGTAATCAACCCGAATACAAACCAGATTTGAACACAGTGTAAATCTTTTCAGTCCCTAACCAAAATATAATTAAAAAACACACAAGATTTTAGCACAGTGCAAATCCTGCCAATTCCCGACTAAAATATAACTCAGACATCAACCCAAAAATCAACCAGATTTTAGCACAGTGCAAATCCTGCCAATTCTCGACTAAAAGTCATCAATTCAAAAACCAACCAGATTTTAGCACAGTGCAAATCCTGCCAATTCCCGACTAAAATATAACTCAGTCATCAACTCAAAAACCAACCAGATGTTAGCATTGTGCAAATCTTTCCAATCCCCGACTAAAATATAACTCAGTCATCAACCCAAAAACCAACCTGATTTGAACACAGTGCAAATCTTTTCAGTCCCTAACCAAAATATAATTCAGTCATCAATTCAAAAACCAACCAGATTTTAGCACAGTGCAAATCCTGCCAATTCCCGACTAAAATATAACTCAGTCATCAACCCAAAAACCAACCCGATTTGAACACAATGCAAATCTTTTCAGTCCCTAACCAAAATATAATTCAGTCATCAATTCAAAAACCAACCAGATTTTAGCACAGTGCAAATCCTGCCAATTCCCGACTAAAATATAACTCAGTCAATAACTCAAAAACCCACCAGATTTTAGCATTTTGTAAATCCTGCCAATTCCCGACTAAAATATAACACAGTCATCAACCCAAAAACCCACCATATTTTAGCACATTCCAAATCCTGCCAATCCCCGACTAAAATATAACTCAGTAATCAACCCGAAAACCAACCAGATTTGAACACAGTGCAAATCTTTTCAGTCCCGAACCAAAATATAATTAAATCGTCAACCCTAAAACCCACTAGATTTAGACACAGTGCAAATCTTTCCAGCCCCTAACCAAAATATAACTCAGTCATCAATTCAAAAACCAACCAGATTTCAGCACAGTGCAAATTCTGCCAATTCCCGACCAAAATATAACTCAGTCAATAACCCAAAAACCCACCAGATTTTAGCATTGTGCAAATCTTTCCAATCCCCGACTAAAATATAACACAGTCATCAACCCAAAAACCAACCAGATTTGAACACAGTGCAAATCCTGCCAATCCCCGACTAAAATATAACTCAGTCATCATCCCAAAAACCCACCAGATTTTAGCACAGTGCAAATCCTGCCAATTCCCAACTAAAATATAACTCAGTCATCAACCCAAAAACCAACCCGATTTGAACACAGTGCAAATCTTTTCAGTCCCTAACACAAATATAATTCAGTCATCAATTCAAAAACCAACCAGATTTTAGCACAGTGCAAATCCTGCCAATCCCCGACTAAAATATAACGCAGTCATCAACCCAAAAACCAACCTGATTTGAACACAGTGCAAATCTTTTTAGTCCCTAACCAAAATATAATTCAGTCATCAATTCAAAAACCAACCAGATTTTAGCACAGTGCAAATCCTGCCAATCCCCGACTAAAATATAACGCAGTCATCAACCCAAAAACCTACCAGATTTTAGCACAGTGCAAATCCTGCCAATTCCCCACTAAAATACAACTCAGTCATCAACCCAAAAACCCACCAGATTTTAGCACAGTGCAAATCCTGCCAATACCCGATTAAAATATAACTCAGTCATCAACCCAAGAACCAACCCGATTTGAACACAGTGCAAATCTTTTCAGTCCCTAACCAAAATATAATTAAATCTTCAACCATAAAACCCACCAGATTTAGACACAGTGCAAATCTTTCCAGTCCCTATCCAAAATATAACTCAGTCATCAATTCAAAAACACACAAGATTTTAGCACAGTGCAAATCCTGCCAATTCCCGACTAAAATATAACTCAGACATCAACCCAAAAACCAACCAGATTTTAGCACAGTGCAAATCCTGCCAATTCCCGACTAAAAGTCATCAATTCAAAAACCCACCAGATTTTAGCACAGTGCAAATCCTGCCAATTCCCGACTAAAATATAACTCAGTCATCAACCCAAAAACCAACCAGATGTTAGCATTGTGCAATTCTTTCCAATCCCCGACTAAAATATAACACAGTCATCAACCCATAAACCAACCAGATTTGAACACAGTGCAAATCCTGCCAATTCCCGACTAAAATATAACTGAGTCATCAACCCAAAAACCCACCAGATTTTAGCACAGTGCAAATCCTGCCAATTCCCGACTAAAATATAACTCAGTCATCAACCCAAAAACCAACCAGATGTGAGCACAGTGCAAATCCTGCGGATCCCCGATCAAAATATAACGCAGTCATCAACCCAAAAACACACAAGATTTTAGCGCAGTGCAAATCCTGCCAGTCCCCGACTAAAATATAACGCAGTGATGGACCCAAAAACCAACCAGATTTGAACACAGTGAAAATCTTTTCAGTCCCGAACCAAAATATAATTAAATCGTCAACCCTAAAACCCACCAGATTTAGACACAGTGCAAATCTTTCCAGTCCCTGACTAAAATATAACGCAGTCATGAACCCAACACAAAAACCCACAAGATTTTAGCACAGTGCAAATCCTGCCAATCGTCGACTAAAATATAACTCAGCCATCAACCCAAAAACCAACCAGATTTGAACACAGTGCAAATGTTTTCAGTCCCGAACCAAAATATAATTAAATCGTCAACCCTAAAACTCACCAGATTTGAACACAGTGCAAATCTCTCCAGTCCCTAACCAAAATACAATTCAGTCATCAATTCAAAAACCAACAAGATTTTAGCACAGTGCAAATCCCGCCAATTAACACTGTGCAAATCTTTCCAGTCTCTTACCAAAATATAATTCAATCGTGAACCAAAAAACCAACCATATTTGAACACAGTGCAAATCCTGCCGATCCCCGACCAAAATAGAACTCAGTAATAAAAAAAAAACCCACCTGATTTGAAGACAGTGCAAATTCTTCCGACCCCCGACCAAAATATAATTCAATCGTGAACCAAAAAACCAACCATATTTGAACACAGTGCAAATCCTGCCGATCCCCGAGCAATATATAACTCAGTTATCAACCAAAAAACCCACCTGATTTGAAGACAGTGCAAATTCTTCTGACCCCCGACCAAAATATAATTCAATCGTGAACCAAAAAACCAACCATATTTGAACACAGTGCAAATCCTGCCGATCCCCGACCAAAATATAACTCAGTAATCAACCAAAAAACCCACCTGATTTGAAGACAGTGCAAATTCTTCCGACCCCCGACCAAAATATAATTCAATCGTCAACGCAAAAATCCACCAATTTTTGCACAGTGGAAATCTTTCCAGTCCCTAATCAAAATATAACTCGTTCGTCAAAGACCGAACTTACAAATCCTGCCCATCCCCAACCTTAAATCAACTTGATTATCTATTCATATTATGTATCCAGTTCAGACAAAGATAGTTCTGATAGCAGTTCCAATTGAGTTGATAGGGGACTCATTGATTCGTACGAATAGAACAACTGCCGTCATGTAGCTTTGGTACTGGTGGACACGAAAGGAATTTAATATACCGGTACGAGCTGCCAATAATTACAAAATACTGGTATGTACCGTATCACAACAACGATTAAAGTAGATGTATGATGACTGCATTTGTTCTTAGATCCAGTACATACTCATACTACATACCTTGCTTGAGTCATAGTTCATTTTTGAAGGGGTGAAAGAAACCATTTTTTTCACTTTTTAGTTTTTCAAAAGATTTGTTCTTAGATCCAGTACATACTCATACTACATACCATGCTTGAGTCATACTTCATTTTTGAGGGGGTGAAAGAAACTATTTTTTCAATTTTGGTTCAAGAGAAACTATTTTTTTTTAATTTTATTAGGGGTTGAAAGAAACTATTTTTCTAATTTCAATTTATTGGTGATTCAATTCTTTGACTCAATTCCATGATACAAGTCTATGATTCAATTCTCTGATTCAATTTTCAATCAAGTCTACATCTGAGAACTGTTTCTCTACCCCCTGCGGGATATGGCGCGGTACGTTCAGAACTCCCTACCTCATTTTCAAAATTCCCTGCTTCCTGATTTCACGTGTTTACTAAAAAACCTGAGTCTATGAATCCAATCCACAATTTAATTCCATGATTCAATTCCATCATACAAGTCTATGATACAATACAATATACGTAATTGAATTATATTATTCAATTCTACTACTCAATTTTGATTCAAGTCTATGAGTCAGGTCTATGAGTCAAATATATGATTCATTTTCATGACTCAAGTAAATGATTCCATTCCATGCCTCAGATCTATGAATCAATTCATCAATCCAAGTCTATGATTCTAATCCATAATTCAAATCCATAATTCCAATCCATGCTTCCAATCCATGATTCCAATCCATGATTCAATTCCATGATACAAGTCTATGGTTCAATTCTGTGATTCAATTTTGATTCAATTATATGATTCATTTTCATGACTCAAGTCAATGATTCCATAGTGTGGGTGGGTTAGTGGCTGAGCAAATGAGGTCACAGGATCGAATTGGATGTATGATCCTACCTTTCGTTGGTATTGTTGTAGATGAAAAGTGTATGGCAAAAGTGTACATTTGTAGCATGGACCTAGTAGTGTTCTTGGAGTATGCAAATTTGCAAACAAATTAAAAGCCATAGTTAGATGGCATTTCCATCCTTCACCTTCTAGGGGGGGATAGAATTGTCGCTTTACGGAGACAAAGCCCACTTGTACATTGTGCGTGCGAAAATCTGCTTTGCAGATCGTTTCACAGTGGTGTACTTTAAGGTGCTGAGGCTTTCTCCATAAGTATAATCTGAAATGGTACTGTTGGCTTACAATGATGAATTCAATCTTGAACTTGAAGCTTCATGCATTACAAGTGGCATTAATTACAATTTGGTGAAAAATACATGGTGTGCACACTCGACTATAGTCTTGTGGGTAAGACACATCCTCTGTCAGCAATTATGTATTCTTGATGTAATTGGAATAATATGAGCTACACTCAAGCATTGTTTTCCTCAAACAGACTCTTTGGAATCTGAATGGTGAAAAACAACAATGAAGTATTTTCAGTGTCTCTAATTTTTGTTTGTCTGTTTAAATCCAACCCACCAGATTTGAACACAGTGCAAATCCCAAAAACCCACCAGATTTGAACACACTGCAAATCTTTCCAGTCCCTAACCAAAATATAATTCAATCGTCAACCCACAAACTCACCAGATTTGAACACAGTGCAAATCTTTCCAGTCCCTACTCACCGTACGTACCGTACAATATTTCGCTTTTTCGATCGAATTCAGAGTACGAACCGGTATATGACTGTAAATACATCAAGTCCGACTCATTCATGTACAAATTGTACCAATTCTAACAAGTCCGATATTATTTCTCACCAACTCTCATCTGGGAAGGTTGATGACGACGTGACGACCAACTTGATCTAAGACAGATTTTAATCGTTTGATTTTTTCTTTATTCAGGTTAAATTTTATGGTTAGTTGCAACCAAAAAAATGAGAGTTTGCTACCATAAAAATGAGCGCGCACCACTAGATATTACTATTGCTTTTAGAAGAAGCATCTCATTTCCGTAAATAAATGTTTGGCTAAGCTTTTTAGCGATTTTTAGTCGTAGCGTTTGTACCAAGTCTACTTGTTAAAAACAGATTTTTTTAATATTTCTACGTATTTTCCCCCCCCCAAACCCCCCCCACATAAACTCCGTCTAGAAGGTTACGTTGTCAACTCCTAGGGTTAGTGTTAAACGTTCAACTAACAACTCCACCAATATTGTTTTACCACTTAGGGATTTTCATGTAGTGGAGGTGCGTTTGATTCTAAGCTTTGAAATATTCGCATCTCGTATTGTTTTGTTTTCCCGCACCTCGGTTGTTTCATTTCGTTGGCTTTTCCAATCGAATTTGATGCCGACAAAGTCCGTATTTTTTTGGCCGACAACAGTTATTGCCCTTATGACTTTTCGTACGAATACGCGTTACACGGTGAATTCTTTTCAGTCCCCTTCAGTCATAAATCCTCCAACCGTTAAGCGGCTGGATTCTATGGCTTACCCTATTCATCGTGAGTCATTTGTTAGATACCAAACTGTATTCAGTCTACCATCAGAGGCCCTACCAAAAGAAATGGGGAGGCATTTTGCCATTCATTCTGGCTTGTACCAAGGCATTTTGCCCTGATCCTTGCCCGATTGATATATTGTTATCCATGGATCGAGATATCCATTTTTCTTTCATTCCCTGAATGCTTCAATCGAACGAAAACTTTACCACATGCATCGAGAACAGTGTTCCCGGAAAACAGCGCCAATCATTAGCTTAGTAAACAAATCAGCAATATTTGTCGAACCTGGTTCCTTTGCAACTCGGATAATCCCTGCTGCAATAGATTCTCTGGCCTTGTGGTATGCAATGCTGTTATGCTTTTTCTTACATGGGCTTTCAGGTCGTGTAACATTTGTGACAACAGAATCATTATCACAATACACATTGGCGCTCCCATCAATTGGAACCCCCATCATTCTCAACTTGTACCGTAGACCTTCAACCAATTCGATTGCAATTTTCAAAGCAATGATTTCAGATCCAAAAGTTGACGTTTCAACTGTTGTTTGCCTTTTGGAAAACCAAATGATCGGTGCATTATTAATGAAGATAATAACACCGGTATGAGACCTCCTTGTTGCCTTGCATCCGGCATGATCGGCATCAACAAAACAACTCATTTTCACATGTTTTCCCAAAGCTTCAGGCATATATGCTGGTATGACCTCAGCAGCACCAGGATAAAATTCAGACCAGTCACATTTTTGAAATTTACTCTCATCGATGCTTGGTACTGTATCATCAAAAACCAATTTCGACCTGTTGTACTTTTTCAAATATGCAAATATATGAAACAACTGATTCAAGTGCCCAATCCTTGCTTGTGCCAGATACCTTGACATCAGCGAGACTGGCATTACAATGTCTAGCCTTCCTAATTCACAAATCCACCTGAGGACTCCAATCAAACCTTGGTAGTAGTTTTGCAATTCAGGATTCAATTCTTCTGATATATCAATTTCCGGTCGATAATCATGTGACAGTGGACTGGACGCTGATTTTGGTAGATACTTGTACCCATATTTTCCAGTTCCTAACTCTTGTTCGACCGCTGCAACAGCTTTTGCCGTATACTTGGTGCTTGATAGTGACCATCTTGGTTTCGAGTCACCTTCAAAGTAGAACTTTCCAATGTCTGCTCCCAAATACAGAGTTGGCTCTTCAATAGTATCATCCTTCAATTTGAACTTTCGCTCAATGTTTTCAAGCTGGAACTAATAACTGGTAATTTGAATTATGATCTAATGAGGTTAATCTAAGAATCCGGACCTCTATTGGAGTGTTCCGCGTATTCTCGTGTTAGCCCTTTTGTTAACACATGCAATCCCTTGTTGTTTGCTTATTAAGCGATTGATCGCTTAATTAAGCGATTCGGATATTCTCTGAATCAATAGTGAAGCATGTGTAACCCACCAGGCATATCAACTCTCATTCGTTCGTGATGGATTAATCATGATAGTGCCTTGACACTTAGTCATGGTAATCCCGTGTCACTTAGTGGATCGGTACAGTATTTAGCCTTAGCCAACTATCCGCGATTACTTTACTTAATGATACTCGTCGCCGATGATTGATCTGTTTCTTATCATACTCAGTTTGCACCCATTTCGTATTACGTATTCGTAATACGTATTACGTATTCGTAATACGTATTATGTATTACGTATTCGTAATACGTATTATGTATTACGTATTCGTAATACGTATTACGTATTTGGTACGATACGTATTACGTATTTGTAATACGTACGTATATGTAAAACGTAATACGTAATGTGTAATATGTATTGCGTAATTTACGTTTCTTCACTTAACAACTCTAATTCCGGTTGTTCTCCCCGAAATCCATGCCATTCTTTTGTATTGCCTTCTTTTGTATTGCCTTGGCAGATTTCATATCTAGTATAACATTTTGAATTGTTTACAAACAAAGATGTTTTTAGGCATGGATTTGTGTTCGAGGAATTAAGTGGGGAGTTATTATTGTTTTTACTCGATTTTATTTTGTACTTAACTTTACATCGTCATGAACTCGTTAAGCAGGCTTCTTAGTGCGGTACTGTTGAGAGGTTTTGTTAGTATATCCGCGTAGTTCTCATGAGACTTGATATGGCTGATAGAGATTACTTTTCCTGCTTGGTGTTGTCTGACAAAGTGATATGCTAGTGCGATTGATTTCTTGTTGAGTGTACTTGCCGGATTGGTTGAGTTGATTACCACGCTTTTGTTATCCGTATGTATTTCAGTTGGCTTGGTAACTCGGATTCCCATGGATCGAAGATGGTACCTCAACATGATTGCTAGTGCCACTGCATCTTTGAGTGCTGTGAATTCTGCTCCAAATGTGCTGGTATGAACTGATGTTTGTCGTTTTGATTTCCAGTATACTGGCATTGATCCAACGAACACGATCAGACCGGTAATGCTCCTTCCTGTTACCAGATCATGTGCATGGTCGCTGTCACAGAAGATATTTAAATCTAACTCTGCAATTAGTGGTGTTTGAAAGATCGGATCTAGTTCTTCTTTGTAGTATTTGTATTGGTGAGTAAATTCTTCGTAGTTCACTGTCGCTTCCCCGATTGACTGGATTTTGGGTGATTGTGGGTCCACTAAGATTCCTTTCTTTTTGTATTTTTTCAAATATCCTAGCACATGTCTTGCCATTTGTAGATGCCCTTCTCTTGGTCCGGATGCGAATCTGGATAGTGATGAAATGGCATATGCAATGTCTATTCTTCCGGACAATACTATCCATTGTCCTAGACCGATGATATGTTGGAATTCCTTGTGGCCCGATTCGTTGAGTAGTTCTGAGTCATCTAATTCTGGGTGGCAATCTGTTTTCATTGGTAGGTTCTCATTTCGTAGAGTAACATTGTATTTGTCTTGATATTTCCTTAGGACTTCTGAAATGTATTTCGTAGAGTTCAATAGTAATCTCCCATCCTTTATCCTTGTCAAGCTTGTACCCAAGTAATATCCGGGTTCAGATTCGATATTTCTGAGTGCAAATTCTTGTTCGATCAGTGCAATCCAATCCTGAGGCTTCCTTGACACTACCATCAGATCATCAACATGTGTTCCAATGTAGTCGTAACTTTTGTTGTCTTCACTCAGTTTCATCCAAAGATCTGGATCAGCCCTGGAGGGTCTGAATCCTAGATTCATCAGAGTGTCTGCAAAGAAATCCGCGTATGCACGTCCTGAACCTGCTAGTCCATAAAGAGCTCGTTGTATTTCCACCTTGCAGCCTTTCTTATCTCCAAATTCATCTGTGGCCCAGCACCATACTTTTTCTTGGACCGGTGCTGTTGGGAAAGCGTTTCCCACGTCTGCAGTCATTAGGTCGAGATTTTGGTGTTGTGCAATTAGAAATAATAGGTAAACGGATAGGCTGTTGACTTGGCTGGAATATGTATTATATTCAGTAGAATCCACCAAATGCCCCCCTGCAACCAGCCGGCTCTTGTATCTTTTGTCTTCACTTTTGATATCCCAGATCATATTGAGCCTTGCTTGTTGCCATCCTTCGGACTTGGGGAATTCTTTCTCAGCTGGATGATATTTGAAACACTTGAGCCAATCCAAATTGTCCATCTCTTTTTGAATCGAGTCTTGCCATTTAGTATCTCCAGCAGCTTGATCGATCCGAACACAGTCATTGTAGGTATTAGGTATTTGTAGGCCGAATTTTTCTTTGTTTTTCTTATTTGCTTGTCTTTGGTTTCTAGACATGTTCTTCGGATTGGTATTGCGACGTGGTTTTCGAGCTTGTCGTAATCGAATACGGCGTGTAATTGCTGTATCTTGTTTGAGAACTGAGCTTGACCAATCCAGTAGGGGGTGACTACCCCTTCGGCCCCCTGCTTCGATGATATATCTTGTGATGTATTTTGCACAGGCAACAGGCTCGTCTTTTCTTAGTTGGGGGAATGGAGTATTCAATACAGTGTTTCCTTCCAGGTCATCCAAGTATTGTGATTTAAGGATCAGTATGCCGTCTTTCCAAAAATGACCCAGTATTTTTCGAAATGTAAGGTCCAGGTTGGTATCAGTACTTTCGAGCATATTATTGTGTGTTTCTGCGTCATTGGTCCCATCAACTGTACTGGGAAGGGCTTCCTGATCCGAATTTTCGATTTCTTGTTCAGTTTCTTCGTTGTCCTCTTCTTGCTCCCCTGGATCTGTTTGTTCAGATGCTGATTTGTCAAGTAAATTGTTGCTGGTTGAATATTCCATTCCAGTAGTAGTTGCATCGAATTTCTCGCCTGGCACCAATAATGGGACTTCATCTGTGCTTTGAATATCAGTGAGGTTCTGCTGGTGCTCTGAAGTTGATAGTCGGAATTCCGCTGCTTCTGGATCGTCATTCACATATTCATCTTTTGTTCCAATATTTTTTCTTCTTGTTCTCACAACTGATCGCATTAGTACTTGCCGTTTCTCCTTAGATGATTCAGGTTCAGTCAATATATAATACGTCATTGCGCCGTCTGTTGAATCAGCAAATGCTAAGAATCTTCCTTTTCTCATGTTGCTTTTAGGTGATTTGAAGCTTGGGTTGTACCACCATATAGGCTCGTAGAAGTGGAATCGTAAGTGTGATACATCTGGTGTCCAGCCTTGTGATATTTCTTGTGGCACTTTCCATCCCAACAATTTTCTTGCGGCTAGGTTGTTGATTTGAACGCACCACAGGGAACACCAATTTGCCAATCCTATAGGGGCTTTGAACATTCTCAAACAGTTTTGAATCATTTTTGACAATCGAGCCCATTCTGACTCTGCTGGGTTCTGGTGATGATAATGTGGCTCGGAAGTTCTTGTTTTGATCATATTTTGTCGCATGATTTCAGTCCATTTTACTCCCTTTTCTGATTTGGCATTGTCACTGATAATTGTATTGGGGGCTCCTCTTTCTCGAAGGTAGTCCAGTAGGGCATTGGTGCATTGTGATTCTGTTTTTAATGGATGGAACGACCACATCTTGGATTTTGTTCCTGCAAAGAATTGACCACCATTATGTCCTTGTTAGGTCTTTTGGCTGAAGAATGTGTAATCAGTACTGACGTCCTCGTTTTGTCGCTTGTAGTGGAAGGCTTTGAATCGTTTCCTGTAGTGCTTTCTTGGTATTGCTCGGTTTTCTTCTTCGATTTCCTCGTAGAATTGGGTGGTATTTTCTAGTGTTTTTCTCACTGTTTCTTCTGGTAGCATTCCAAATCTCTTCCTCAATTCCGATATTGGTAGATTTCCAAATGCAAATTTTTCCCTCGATCTTTCCCTTCTCAACATTGGGTACTGTCTCATATTCAGTGGTGCCGGGGAGTTTAATTCAAATACTTCCAATTCATTCATTTCTTCCTCTGTTGGTTTTGTGATGTGGTAATAGACTTTTTCATCATCGTAACTGAATGGTAAGAATGTATTTTCAATTGTAATACCGCATTTGTCGCTTATTTGTGGTTGCAATCCATTCACCAATACATTGTGAGAACCCATGTCCATCATTGTAAGTAGTGATTCCCCATCTGTAAAATCCTTGTCTCGTGAGATAAAGGTTGCGTAATGTACTAGTAGTATCACTGGTTCCTGGCGTCCTGGAATAAATGCTTTTGTTGCTGCGCTGCATACAGGATATTCCACAAGATCATCACCGTCTTGCGACATATATGGTTTCATTACTGATGTCATTCCTGTGTCCCCTCCTGTTTTAGTCCATGCCCTGGCTGTAACAGTTGGTCGTTTTCCCCCTCCACTATCGATTACTGCAATGTTATCATCGGGTTTTACTTCCCGGTATCGTCTGAGTGTTTGCAATTGTTGTTGTCTCCTGGGTGTACCCTGAATAGTCTTTTTCTTTCTCGCTATTGGTGGATTGGATTTACTCTGCCGTTTCTTCTTGCCGGTGTTGTTGCTATCGTCATCGCTGTCACTGTAGGCTGCAGTGCGTTCCACTAGATCGGGTATTCCCTCCTCCTCGCTGTCATCGTCCGTACTCTCACTGTCACTTGTTTCATATGTGATCGGTTGCACCATTTTCAATCGTCTGGCCGTGGAAAAGAAGGACGCGGCTCTTGCCCTTCTGGTTGGATTTCTTCTAGGTCTGTAGCCTGTATTCTGTTGGTTTGCTGTTTGTGGCGTGCCATCGTCATCTCTCCCCTCAGAATGCAGGTGGAATCGGACGGTACGAAGTTCGGTGCTCCCTGGAGGGAAAAGGGCGGATTCATCGATGGATCCAATGCTTTCTTCTGTATCCTCGGCAGGAGGTGGCAAAGGTGCTGATGGACTTGTATGTACAAGGGGTGCCGGTTTAGAGATTCGCCTGACGCGTCTAGGCTTGTTGTTGTTGTTTGCGCGGTAGATATCTGTATTGTTGAGGCCATCATCCTGTGGAGCGCCAAGAGTGATATCAGCTGGCGTCGGCGGGGGTGATTCTTGGTGGCGCGCAGATTGATTGTAAAGGAGAACCCATTCCCTGTGTGGTTTGCATAAGGTGGCCCATGTTACAGGCGGGATTCGTAGAATACCTTTAAGATTGGGATATACCGTAGTGAGTACTCCGTCACCGGCCGGTGGAGGTGCATATTGTTGGCGTTTTGTAGGTGGTTCTTGAGCTTCTGATAGATTGTTTATTGTCATTTTTATCTGCCAGTAAATTCAATCGGAGTTCCTCATCTCGGATTCTAAGCTTCTGCACCATTTCCACCAGGTTCATCTTGGCTCGGCTTTCTTGGAGCTCCATTTTAAGTTGAGCCAGGTCGGGGTCCAATAGATTGCGCGCAAAAGTATTCTTGGCATCGCATTCTCTTATGTTGAACCGTGGGATTTTACTCCCTTTTTGGTAGATGCTCTCAAAATTGTTGATGTAGTCAGAAATGTTGCCGCCAGGGTGTAGTCTAACCCCTTCCAATTTCAATTTCATTGTTGCTGCATAGGCTTCTTGTTGAGACTCTGAATCGTACCATTCCAACAATTCTTTCCATGCTGCATGACCATCACTGGCATCCTCGTGTCTAGTGACTTTGGAAGATGCGCTACCTCCACTGCATGCGTTCAGTAATGTACCCCATAATGCACTGTTCAATGGGTGGTCATTGTCAGCTGCTTCGCGACTTTCCATGATGTCTCGGTGTCCAGTTGCGTGGAGTGTTGCTTTGGTATCACATCTCCATTTGATCCAGTTATCTTGGCTACCATCGAAATCCTGGATTTGTCTTGGCTTGAGGCGCTGACGGGCATCCTTTTTGTACTCCTTTTCTTTTTCTTTGAGTTTCGACAGTTCATGGGTCAATTTCTCAATGGCCCTGTCTCGTTCCTCACATTTTGCTTGGTTAGCCTTGTCCCGGTCATTGCTCTTTGTTTGGTTTTTGATTGCCTGGACCGTTTGGTTGTTCATAATGTACATGGTTGCTGGCGCTATGATGCAGCTGCAGGTGACTATGAGGATTTCCAATAAAGAAAGCATTTCTGATGAAGAGAACATGATGGTTGTTACGGGGTTGTTTTTTTGTTTTGTTTTCGGGATATTTTTATTTCGTGTGGGATTTTCTTTCGATGTATTTTCTTTTCGAAGTATTTTCTATTCTTGGGTTAGCAGATCGATGGTGCTATTTTCGGTGATATCTGTCTTATGGTGTACGAGATAAGCCAAAATTTCAGTAGATTCGGGCTGTGGTGTTAGATTTTGTTTCAGTGGGATGATCTTTCAGTGGAATGGTCTTTCCGATTGAGTTATTTCTGATAGTCGGTCGATCGCGAATAATTTTCGCGTTCGGATAATTACTTATTACCAGTAGGATATTTTGTGTAGATTTTCTGTAGACTTTGTCGGATTCAGTTAGTTTGAATTCGTATGTATGTATTATATAGAGCTTTTGTATGAGGCTGCGACTGTTAATCAATAACTGGTAATTTGAATTATGATCTAATTAGGTTAATCTAAGAATCCGGACCTCTATTGGAGTGTTCCGCGTATTCTCGTGTTAGCCCTTTTGTTAACACATGCAATCCCTTGTTGTTTGCTTATTAAGCGATTGATCGCTTAATTAAGCAATTTGGATATTCTCTGAATCAATAGTGAAGCATGTGTAACCAACCAGGCATATCAACTCTCATTCGTTCGTGATGGATTAATCATGATAGTGCCTTGACACTTAGTCATGGTAATCCCGTGTCACTTAGTGGATCGGTACAGTATTTAGCCTTAGCCGACTATCCGCGATTACTTTACTTAATGATACTCGTCGCCGATGATTGATCTGTTTCTTATCATACTCAGTTTGCACCCATTTCGTATTACGTATTCGTAATACGTATTACGTATTCGTAATACGTATTATGTATTACGTATTCGTAATACGTATTACGTATTTGGTACGATACGTATTACGTATTTGTAATACGTACGTATACGTAAAACGTAATACGTAATACGTAATGTGTAATACGTATTGCGTAATTTACGTTTCTTCACTTAACAACTCTAATTCCGGTTGTTAGGAACTTTGGATCTTCACCCGAACATAAGATGTCGTCGACATAGGCAATCATCATTGCCCAGTATCTGGATCCATCTTTTCTGGTTTCGATTCGTAAGTGCACATCCGGATCTGCTTTGCATGGTGAATATCCAAGATCTCTCAAATGCTGTGTGACATATGATCTGAATGATGCACCTGCCACTGGCAGTCCATACAATGCGCGTACTATCTTGCAAGGCCTTCCTGCAAGATGTGGTGGAAAACCATCTTCAGCTCTCGCTTTTAGAAAGTATTTCTCTTTAATCGGGGCTGTCAAATATGCATTTTGAATATCTGCTGAGAGAACCTTCAAATCATTCAGCGCTGCCAGCAGGAAGAATATTCTCACTGAGTCTCGACTGGGGACAGATGAATAAGTATTCTCTTTTGCCACTGCTGGAACTTTATGACCATCCCCTACCAATCTAGCCTTCCTTGTTAGGGATCCAAGCTTGATGTCAAAAATCATGTGGGTTGTTATTTGCTTATGGCCAACTGGGATAACATCATCATCAGAAAATTCGAAAGCTGCCATGTTATTTGTCATCTCCTTATGAATTGCTTGTTCCCAGTGGTCAGTCCCCGTTTTCTTATCAATAGCCAGCGCTTGTTTGATTGAATGTGGCAATTCAACACCATATTTGTGAGTCTTCAACCAATACTTTGCTGTTTTGGCTGCTTTAAGGATCCGATCCTTTCTTCTCAAAATTTTGTGCACCCACCATCTGAATGCTGGTGACTTTTCAAGATTATTGTTGACAGCGTATTCAGCTAGTTGCACTGGAAATGATTCTTCCACATCGCTTAGCTTACACCATGATTCGGTGCCATCTTTCCAACTGGCGAGAATCCTCCAACCCCTAGTTGTTGGCTTATGGGTTTTCCTGCCATTTTTGGCTATAGTCGTGGCTTCCTCAATGGTGCCATCAGGTAGTTGCAATTTGTACAGCCTCGTGTCTAGTATGGGATTCTCATTTCTGAGTCCAATTGGTCTGTTTTGCAAGTCTCACACTCTATCCTTGACAACACACCTGAGTCTTTCATCATTTCTTTCAATGATTACTTCATTCCCCAGATATTCATCTGGTTCATCGATATCTTCCACTGACGCTTCTGGTTCAGCCATTTCAAGTTTCAGATCAGGTGATTCCACTGGTTGATCCTCAAATAGCTCCATTTGAGGCTCCGGGTAGTTTTCCTGGAAGAAGGACGCGCTATCTTTCACTTCATCACCAATCTTGGATTCAATTGATTTGTCGATTGCTTCCATTCTTCTGAGGATATCTCTATCCCTCCATTCGAATTCTTTGACAGGCCTTATTGAATTTGTAGATATTGGTATTGCTGATTCAGTCAGGAGCCAAAAACAATCACCCCCACCTACCTTATTGCCACAGGGACCCAACCATTGTCCCAACCTTTCAACGCCTCGAGTAGAAGAATCACCTTTATCATAGTAAAACACAAAACCATACCATTCTGATGAAGTGTATAGCGCAATATCGGGCCTATAGTTATGGACCAATTCAAATGGAGTTCTCCCCATTGAAGACGGGTTGCTTGATGCTGTTCGCTGCCTGATGTTTGCGCATAATTCACCACAGAATGACCATAATCTCCTCGGTGATTTCTTCTTTGCTGACTTGGTTGTGATTGCACTCCCAAGATGTCCAATTGCTTGTTCTGCTCGATTTTGAAATGGGCAATGAGGTTGTATGAATGTCTGATGAATATGGTATCGCTTCACAATTGAATTCCAGTGGGTCTTGTAGGTTTGTGGAGATCCTTGTTCGGGAGCACCGTCAGAAATCAAATGCTCTGGGATTCCAATTTCATGAATGAATGTTTTCAATCCTTGATGCGCTTGGGATTTGTCCTGTATTGGTATAAATACTTCAAACCCGTTTCCATTTGTGAAGATCTGTGCACATTTTTCCTGTCTCATAATACTGGTCGTTCTAGCATTGTGAAGATCTGTGCACATTTTTCCTGTCTCATAATACTGGTCGTTCTAGCATGCCACGTATCAGTGTACCAGGTTCCTTGTGCAATTCTCTTGTTCCTGAAGCGCTGTGTAGGCAGCCTCTTCATCAATGGTAATTGCAAATTCCTGAGTGACTTCTGGGTTGTGACCTTCAATGTCTGCTCAGCTTTCTTGAAACTAATATTCCAAGTTTTGGCTAGGCGTTCACAGTCAACTTTGTTTGGACCCTCAATAGTTATCACTGACGGCCCCCATTGATTTCTTCTATCAAGAGATCTCCTTTCAAGTGGGTTGTCAATTTCTTGCAAGCTAGGGGCTTGTTTTGATTCTGCTTCAGGAGCTTCCATAAAGTCAAATTCTGTATCATCAAATAAGAATTGGTCTACCCTTCGCGCGCTTGAAATATTGGTTACTGAAGAAATTCGGTGAGCAATATTTCCATCTGTTGCAATTTGGCATTCAGTTAGCATTCTCCTTGTTGATACCTGGTGCACCCTTATCAATTTGCATTGCTGCATGACACTTGGATGCCTGTTCTCTAAGCTGGTCTTGGAGAGCATATCCGTAACATTACTTGTAGGTTCTGTTACAATCGAACTTGTATCCATGGCTTGATCCTCTTCGGTCGACATGGCTTGAAGGCTAAACTGGTCCCCTGAAATTGGATCTCCATTGTCAATGGCTAACTCGGCCATCCTGAACTTCAGTGAATGTGGATCCCAAGGGGTATCATTTGTTGCAATCAAATGTTGACATTCATCAAGCTCCATTCTTGTTGGCTTTCTTGTGGGAAAATATGAAATCACATTTCTCATACTCAGTTTGATGAAAACTTTCCTTGGGTCATCATCTTCCATTGGCGTTTGAATTGTAATTCCATGCTTGGGATCTTGAATCAAACTGACGAGGTGTCTCTTCAACAGAGTTGAAATTACAGTCCCTCACTTGATTTGGGCATATCAAGCTGTTCTTCAATTTGTTCCCAAAGTACAGCGCTGGATGGAACACTATGATATATACTTGGCCTGATTTTGGATTTGTCCAAGCGGTAGCACAACTTCCAATCGGGATCTTCTTGATTGGCTTGTATTCTTCAGAAAAAGGTGCAACATCAACGTGCGTTCTGATCTGATCAGGATTCAGCAATACCATATTGCTTCCTGCCGCGGTAGTGTCTGCATGTGAGTCTAACTCACAATATCCTTCTTCATTTTCTCCATCATCAAAATCTAGCAGGATATTCATCTTGTATAATGGCCGGCTCACCATTGTTAACAATTTGTTCTCTAGTGTCCGGTTATTATGTCATTTTTTAGATTTTGAGCCAAAACTGTCACCTGCGCCTTCATTTTCAGCTTCTTTCTTTTTAGTCTCAGCAGACTTGAGATTTCTTTTCTTCTTTGCCTGTCTCATTTGGTAAAGCTCCTGACGCTGTTCTTTTGACATTGTTTTATAAACACTTGTTGGATAGGGCTTGCACTCAACTTTTCCTGTAAACGTTCCAGTTGTTTTTTGCTTTTTGTTGCTGGTTGTGCCCACAGAATACACACTTCTGGAACCTTGTTTATGCTTCCCATTTGCAAGCTTCTTCAACCCAAGTCGATTGGTGATTAGGATCAAACATTCATTGAAGTTGTCACGATAGTCTTTGCTCTCATCAATTGCATCTGCTTTTGCAGCATCAAGCCGCTCATCACTGATTGAATTGATAAAATCCCAAACAAATCTCCTTTCATTGTGATTCTTTTCAAATCTCAGAATTGTTACATGGAAGGCAGTCCAGTTTCGCTTGTGCTTGTTCCAGTCATAATTCTTAGCATCACCAGTGTAATGTGAATCTTTCATTTCCTGATAGGTCTTGTTCAGAACCATAGTGATATTGGTATCAGTGTAAGCATGTTGCATCAATGAAATGAAAGCATTTCTAGCATTACCTGAGTTCAGAGCTGTGTTTTGGAAATGTGCCACATATTCCCAACCAGGACCTTTCCTTGTTGCGTCACATAACAGCCTCCAGACGACGTTGTTATCTTCATCATACTGGTGACCTGACAAGACGCCACACCTTTCATTGTAGTCACTCCAAGTTGGATAAGTATCTGATGGACTTTGCCCGACTGTTCCAGACCTGGCTTCGTCAGTAACTTCTTCCTTTTCTTGCGGTCTTATGACATACAAGATTGGGATTCCCTCAGAGTTGAATCTGTACCTCAGGTTTTGTCGAAAGCCTTCCTCCCATTCTCTAAATTTTGTAAGATCCTTCAATTCAGGTGGGGTTGTTTTTTCCTGTGATTTTACACTTGCCTCCATCATCTTGATTCTGATTTGCTGCAATTCCAGATTGTTTGGGTTTG
Organism: Pseudo-nitzschia multiseries; assembly: GCA_037355745.1. Taxonomy (NCBI): domain Eukaryota; phylum Bacillariophyta; class Bacillariophyceae; order Bacillariales; family Bacillariaceae; genus Pseudo-nitzschia; species Pseudo-nitzschia multiseries. Next base: position 27,989,110 of record CM074781.1, read on the forward strand.
CTTTCCAGTCGATGGCCCTTGGCTTGACTCCAATCAATGGTTGATATCGAGCCCAACTTGCCCATGTGAGAAGCCTCGATGATAGCCTGTTACCATAGTGGATACTTTTTGGGTTAGGACAGTCTGGACTGATAGATTTCAATCCATGCATGAACGATTTGATGCTTTCCTTGTTGAGGTCTGTAATTTCACGAATATTAGACATCCCTCCCCTCATAATTTCTTCAGCTGATTCGTAGTTGATACCAAAATCCATTAGGCTGCTCCTGAAAGCAAGCTGTTCTGGGTTCAGAAATCTACCATTGTTGAATCCCCTGATTTTTATCCTGGGTTGGGACAACCTTCTTCCCAGTCGTTCGGCTCTTGCATCCTCGGCATTTTGGTTTTCGTCATTGTCACTATTCTCACCATCCGGGTCCTCGCCTCTACTTTCTGCATCTCTTATTGCTCTGATCCTTTTCTTTACTTCTTGGTCGATGATTCTCTTCATGGTTGAGTTTGTTTCTGGGTCACCAAGGGCCCTTTCCATTACTTGCATGATTTTATCTTCAAACTCATCATCATCTTCCCTACCTCCTCCTCTGTTCTCATCAGAATCTTGTGGATTGTCCACTTCCATTTTTTCTTCTTCTTCATCACTGTTGTCGTTTGCTCTGGTTCGGACCATGGTGAAGAATTGTGTATCTAGTGGTCGGATGGTCGCTTTGAAGAGAGTTTTGGAGTATTCGGAGGATGGATATTCGGAGGATGGAACGATCGAATATTTAATCGAAAGGTGGTATGTGTGGGAAGAGAGTGTAATATAATCGAAGGATTGGATGTGAGATAGATGGATATTATTTGTTGGCGACTGTTGAGTGTGATTTGTTTATCTGTTTGTATTTCTATATCCGGATCGAATATTCGTTCCGGTTTTGTTTATACTTTCTGACTATTCGGATCGAGTTTTCGTTCCGGTTAGTTTTGTGTGAGCTTTTGCTTTTGTTGCAAATCAAGATTGTGAGCTTTCCTATCCTTTCTTGGGATTTGCTCATTTTGTATTTCTGTGGTGAAAGATTGCTTCCTGAGAATTTAGTGTTCTCTTTTTGTTCCGGATCTTTTCGATCTTTCGTTCTTCGAGATTTGGTGTTCTCGATTCTTTGGATTTTCGTTTTTCGTGCCAGATGCTCTTTGCAATCTGTTCCTTCTGGCGGGCAGATGCTCTTTGCAATCTGTTCCTTCCAATCTGTTTCGCCACAGAATACTTCAGGCTCAATCTTCTGGCTCATGTCATTCTTGTTTTCAGTGAAAGATCAGTGTTCTCGAATTGGATATTGATTCCTTTCAACTGATGCCAACCTGGGCGATTCGTTCAGCTGAATCGTCCAGTCTCTTTTCCCTTGCTTGTTTTGCTGGATCTCGTATCCCGGTGGAGCCACCACCTTGGTTCGAGTCTTTGGCCTCTTCTTTCAAGGGAGGCCGCCCTGGTGTTGGTCTATTCCAGGGCTCCGCAAGCAATTGCCCCTTTTACATCCTTGAGGGTTGATGCCGGTTGCTGATCAGGCTAATCCGGATTCGTTGTCTTCGAGCTCAACTGCGTTTTCTCTGTGGGAACGCCATTCGTCCTCCACAGCTCGTAGAGTGCTGTGGGTCTGATAAACTATAAAAAGTGTGTCGTAACAAACAAATGCAAAACGCAATTGGTCTTACAATCGATTGATTTAGTGAGTAAGATCATTGTTACAGTTCAATCGGTCGAACAATCAAACGATAGGTTAATTACTTTCGTCGTCGTCGTATCGATTATTGGCATATTACCGTGTAATTTGCCACGATAATTGTCCGTAAACTTAAGACACAAAACACACAAAAACCAGCCATCTTCGATTGGTCTTTTACCGTATAATTCACCGCGATATTCTCATTGAATATCACATGTGATTGTACCTTATTATGTAGAATTAGTACTAAGTTGTACGTAGATTTTAGGGCATGATAGTGTTTTAGAGTTGTTAATTCTTCGAAGAGTGAGCTGATGGGGAAACTCTCGCTAAGAGCCAATCCACATGTAAAGTCGTTTCCGGTCATTCACTCAGGAATAACCTTACGGATAAGGTTATTGCCCTTATGACTTTTTGTACGAATACGCGTTAAACGGTGAATTATTTTCATAACAACTGTAATTCCGGATTTTGAGTTAATTAATCTATTTTCTGTTTTTCCAGCGCTTAACCTGAATCCACGTATAATCCCGTGTTAAGCAATCCTCCATATGAGACTGCACGTGCATTCTCATGTTGTAGATTAACTAATATTTCCTCATTGAATTCGTCGGAGAAACGTATCTCATTTTGTTCATTTCTAACATAATTGGGCTCCGCGTATCCGTTTCATGTGTCATTGATCTTTTCCGTGTTTCATTGACATATACATGTATATCATTGACATACTTAATATCGGATCCTATGCCTCTGTATTTTCGCGTGATACTTTCCTTTGATATTTCACTGTGTTCGATTCTTCTATCAATGATCTATTCATTCGATCGTGACTATCAGTTTGTTTTCTGTGGCAGACTTCCTTTGATTCCTATATCGCCTTGTCGGTCTTCATATGCCCGAGTGTCTATCCATCAGTATCAGTAATCTAATCTTGCTCATCATATTTCACGTAGCTTCATAGCTTAGCGTTTGCTTATTTCGTAAGGTCGTACGTCGTTCATTTCACCGCGCATCTCATTCATGTATGTGTGCGTGCGCGTCGATCTGTTTTCTTATTCGTTCGTATTTAACTGCACGTAATGGTTATATCTTGTTTTTACTTAACAACACGATTTGCCGGTTTTTCTCCCCTAAATCCATGGTCTTGGTTTAGATTCCTATCAAATTTTTAGAGGGAAGCATGCAACATAGTTTTTAGACATGGATTTTTTAGTGTGGTTGTTTTATTACTGAATTGTGGTACTTAACTTTGTTTTTACATCGTCATGAATTCATTTAGAAGATTCCTGAATGCATTACTGTTTAGCGGCTTGGTCAGAATGTCTGCATAGTTGTCCTGTGAGTTAATATGGCTGATAGATACGACTTTTCCAGCTTGGTGTTGTCTGACAAAATGGTAGGCCAGTGCGATTGATTTCTTGTTGAGTGAACTTGCAGGATTGGTGGAGTTGATTACTACACTTTTGTTATCCACATAGATCTCTGCTGGTTTGGTGATTACAACTCCCATCGATCTAAGATGATATCTGAGCATGATAGCCAATGCAACTGCGTCTTTCAGGGCAGTAAATTCAGCTCCAAATGTACTGGTATGAACCGATGTTTGTCTCTTAGACTTCCAGTAGACTGGCATACACCCAACAAATGCAATCAATCCAGTGATACTCCTTCCAGTGACTAAGTCATGTGCATGATCGCTGTCACAAAATATGTTCAAGTCCATTTCAGGGATTAATGGCACTGGGAACATTGGATCCAGTTCTTCCTTGTAATATTTGTAATGATGTGTAAATTCTTCGTATTTGAGTTTAACATCACCATTTGAACTGATCCTTGGGGGTCTTGGATCCACTAGAATTCCTTTCTTCTTGTACTTCTTCAAATATCCCAGGATATGTCTAGCCATCTGCAAATGAACTTCTCGCGGTCCAGCTGCAAATCTTGAGAGAGATGATACTGCGAATGCAATGTTGATTCTTCCAGATAACACCAACCACTGTCCTAGACCAATGATATGTTGAAATTCCTTGTGTTCAGATACTGACAGTAATGGCAAATCATCCAGTTCTGGGTGGCAATCAGTTTTCATTGGCAGATTTTCTTTCTTGAGAGTTACTGAATATTTCTCTTGATACTTCCGAATTACTTCACTGATGTATTTGGTAGAGTTCATCAGTAATCTTCCATCTTTGATTCTTGTGAGGCTTGTACCAAGGTAATACTGAGGCTCCGATTCAACATTTCTCAATGCAAATTCTTGTTCAATTCTGGCTATCCAATCTTGAGGTCTCTTTCCTATTACCATGAGATCGTCGACATGAGTGCCAATATATGTGTATCCTTCTCCTTCTTTCTGTAGCCATAAATCTGGATCTGCTCTTGACGGTCGAAAACCCAAGTTCATAAGTGTATCAGCCAGGAAATCCATAAAAGCTCTACCGCTACGTCCGAGAACTGTTTCGCGGGGTTCGAATTTACTTCTCGCGCACAAATTTTGTGCGTGATTTTAACACGGCAATATTTCTGGACACCCTGAAATTCCCACCCCCAGTTATTGCCTTAAAATAATACAAAAAACAATTCTGTGCGCGTGATGCACATTACTCTACTCTCGAATAAAAAAAATTGATTTCAGTCTTATTATTCTGTACGAACAACACTTACTTGTATTCATGAATAAAAAAGAAATCTTGAGTCAGTATTAATTCCAAAACATTAATCTACCAAACAACAATTCAATTCTGCTCTCCTAATTGTGAATTCTATTTCTCGACTACAATATTCCCTTTTTAAAATGTAGATTCTATTATGCTTTATTTATTCCTATTGCAACGTATTACGAATCCTCCATTATTTCTAAGATTCTCAAAATTAAGCTCAAGATTATTAGTAGGTTTGTATTATGTATGTACTGTTATTTTCTACATTAGTTCACCAATAGATAAACTTTCATTCATCGATGCTGTTATTGCCGGATCAATATAGATGTTTCTTTTCTTTTTCTTTTTTGGTCCACTACAATTAGTGGAGCTGCTACTAGTAATATTTGCATCGCCATGCTTATTGTTGGTGTAATCTGTTGAACTTTCGTTCCTAAATCTGTCCCTCATCATTTCTTCCAATTTCCTTCCTGTTTCTGGGTGTTTTCGCATCTCGCCAATTTTGTCGCACAAGTCACTGAACAACTCACGTCCTTCATCCATCCATCCATTTCTGCTTCCACTGTCAGAATCGCAGAATTTTTTTTTTTGTCGCGGAATTGTGGCATCACCCTTTCGCCGCTGCTGGTTCACCCATACATGATGCTCATTGTAGATCAGTACCAATGCAAATGCTTCATCTGCTATAGTAAATATATCACTCAGCAAGTGCCTCTCCTTCCGTTGTTTGAAATTGGAATTTGTCGGATTGATTGCCGACATGATTCTTGTAACAAAATAATAAAAATCTTCATCTTCCGCGTCTTTGTATGTTCTGTATTTAGGGTTTAAAATACCTGTGTCCTCATATTCTGTGCCTTCAATAACTGCCACAGTACCAGGGAATGTGATAGGGACTCGACCTTTTCTGTAATCGTCTGTACGGAAGTATCATCAGTATCAACGGGCAGCATGTTAGTGTTGTCGGACCAAAAATAGATTCCAAAATTCCTAATTTCAACAACCAATTCTCCCACCTGTATTTACCTATCCAGTTTTTTCTCGCTAATGTTTGTGAGTTGTGCCTCAATGCGGTCAGTACTGTCCCTACTCGTTTCCTGTAAAAGGAACAGAATGACGCAAGTGGAATATTTGGTGGCTTCATGATCGCACTTGCTTCAACAGCTTTTTGTATTACATGCGCCGTTACCTTTTCATTGATAGGGAACTTCATGTTGTGGTACCAATGTTTTTTGACGTAATCCCTTAGCTGCTTGTCCACTGTTTCAGTCATATCACTCAAAGCCTTAAGCATATCGTTGTCTATTATAAGCCCATATTCGTCTGTAATTGTACTTACTGCTCGTTCTCTTGTGTTGCTGGCATTATCAGTCCCCTCTCCCTGCATGGTTGCCTCCGTTTGTTTAGGTACCATTACTACCTTTCCCATCCCTATAGGTGGTTCCCTCTCTTGTTGCCGTAAGTGTTTTGCCAGTTCCTCTGCCAATTTGTCATATTGGATTTTTTTCATGACAAGTTCCGCAACATCCTCTAAATTGTAGCTTTCTCCTTTAGATGTTTTCTCTACCACATTGGTTTTTGTTCCTTCTTTCTGTTGGTTCGTTACTGTAGTGGTGGTTGTGTTGGTAATGCTCAGCGCTGGTTCGTTACTCTGGTTGATGGTGTTTTGTTCTTCCGTGTTTGTAGTAGTAGAAATTGTGTTGTCGGTACCATTTTTTTTACTGTTGCCCTTTGATGCGTTCATAGTTGTGGTATTACTGTTACTCACTTTGTTAGTAATTGCGGTGTTTGTTTTCACTCTTTTTTTCTTACCGTTGTTGTCCCCTGTATTTTGATGATCACCGGGCCGGATGGTTTTGTTGTTTCGAAGGGTCTTCCCCTCGGATTTTTTGCTTCGTCGTGTCTTTCCGATAGCATTCATATTTTTTGTATTTTATTTACTGAATACGGTGCCGATCAAGAATCATGTGTTTCTTTTTGTGTGGTTTTGTGTGTGTACTAATAATTTGTCGGGTTGTGTACGGTGTTTTGTGTTGTGTGTGTTGTGTGTGTCGTGTGTGTGTGTGTGTGTGTACGGTGTTTTGTGTAGTATGTGTACGATGTTTTGTGTGTAGAGTTTTTCCGTGGGTTCTGTACTATGTTGTTTTCCCTAACTTCTTCTGTGTGTTGTCTGGTTTTGGGCGCGCTGTTATATTTGTAGAAGTAGATCACGTACCTGTGCCAGCCAGCCCTCCCGCGCCATAATTTTTTCAGAAGGGAAACTTTTGATCACACTAAGGTTATGTATTTCAATCCTCTAGTCACATGTAGAATCTCGTAGACTGCACCTAACATACCGTACTGTCTTGTGTGCCATTTGTATCTACAAACCACAACATTGTCTGTACTGTGTGTGGCAAAGTTGTTCCCAATATGCATTTAAAAGTTGTTCCCAACATGCATTTCGTAAGTCATGTGTTATGCATTCATGGCCTGGTACAATAACTTTGGTAGTCATTACCAAATGTGACTGCTTGTGCCCTGGAATTGCACCAAAAATACCCTCATGTTTGCCATATGGATAGTCAAACCACAACATTTCTGGCATTCTGAGTGACAAAGTTGTTCCCAATATGCATTTGATTAGTCCTGATAAATGTATTCATAGTTTGGACCGGATACTTTTGGAAACAGGCATTACCCAATAACTCAGTTTGTGCCCTAGATTTGCACCAAAAATACCCTCATCGTGTTTGCCATTTCGAGAGTCAAACCACAACATTTCCAGCATTCTGTGTGACATAGTTGTTCCCAATATGCATTTGATGAGTCACGAAGGAATGTATTCTTTGCTTGGACCGGATACTTTTTTAGTCATTACCCAATAAGGTAGTTTGTGCCCTGGAATTGCACCCAAAATACCCTCATGTTTGCCAGTTGGAGAGTCAAACCACAACATTTTGGGCATTCTGTGTGACAAAGTTGTTCCCAATATGCATTTGATGAGTCATGATGAATGTATTCATGGCTTAGACCAGATACTTTTTGAGTCCTTCCCCAATAAGTTACTTTGTGCCCTGGAATTGCACCAAAAATACCCCCATGTTTGCCATTTGTAGAGTCAAACCTTAAGATTTTGGGCATTCTATGTGACAAAGTTGTTTCCAATATGCATTGGATGTGTCATGATGAATGTATTCTTTGCTTGGACCGGATACTTTTTGTGTCATTACCCAATAAGTTAGTTTGTGCCCTAGATTTGCACCAAAATACCCCCATGATTGCCATTTGTAGAGTCAAACCACAACATTTCCAGCATTCTGTGTGACAAAGTTTTTCCCAATATGCATTGGATGAGTCACGAGGAATGTATTCTTTGCTTGGACCGGATACTTTTAGAGTCATTACCCAATAAGGTAGTTTGTGCCCTGGAATTGCACCCAAAATACCCTCATGTTTGCCAGTTGGAGAGTCAAACCACAACATTTTGGGCATTCTGTGTGACAAAGTTGTTCCCAATATGCATTTGATGAGTCATGATGAATGTATTCATGGCTTAGACCAGATACTTTTTGAGTCCTTCCCCAATAAGTTACTTTGTGCCCTGGAATTGCCCCAAAAATACCCCCATGTTTGCCATTTGTAGAGTCAAACCTTAAGATTTTGGGCATTCTATGTGACAAAGTTGTTTCCAATATGCATTGGATGAGTCATGATGAATGTATTCATGGCTTGGACCCGATACTTTTTGAGTCATTATCCAATAAGTTAGTTTGTGCCCTAGAATTGCACCTGAAAATACCCTCATGATTGCCATTTGTAGAGTCAAACCTTAAGATTTTGGGCATTCTATGTGACAAAGTTGTTCCCAATATGCATTTAATGAGTCCTCATGAATGTATTCCTTGCTTGGACCGGATACTTTTTGTGTCATTACCCAATAAGTTAGTTTGTGCCCTGGATTTGCACCAAAAATACCCCCATGTTTGCCATTTAGAGAGTCAAACCTTACGATTTTGGGCATTCGATGTGACAAAGTTGTTCCCAATATGTATTGGATGAGTCCTCATGAAGGTATTCCTTGCTTGGACCAGATACTTTTTGAGTCCTTACCCAATTACTCAGTTTGTGCCCTAGAATTGCACCAAAAATACCCCCATGATTGCCATTTGTAGAGTCAAACCTTACGGTTTTGGGCATTCTATGTGACGAAGTTGTTCCCCATATTGAATTGGATGAGTCATGATGAATGCAGTCGTGACTAGGACCCGATATTGTTGTAGTCATTACCCAAGAACTCAGTTTGTGCGCTAGAATTGCCCCCAAAATACACCCATGATTGCCATTTCGAGAGTCAAACATTAAGATTTTGGGCATTCGATGTGACAAAGTTGTTCCCAATATGCATTTAATGAGTCATGATGAATGTTTTCATTGCTTTGACCGGATACTTTTGGAGTCATTACCCACTAAGTTAGTTTGTGCCCTGGAATTGCACCAAAAATACCCCCATGATTGCAATTTGGAGAGTCAAACCTTAAGATTTTGGTCATTCGATGTGACAAAGTTGTTCCCAATATGTATTGGAAGAGTCATGATGAATGCATTCATGGCTTGGACCAGATACTTTTTGAGTCCTTACCCAATAAGTAACTTTGTGCCCTGGAATTGCACCAAAAATACCCCCATGATTGCCATTTGTAGAGTCAAACCTTAATATTTTGGGCATTCTATGTGACAAAGTTGTTCCAAATATGCATTGGAATAGTCATGATGAATGTATTCCTGGCTTGGACCAGATATTGTTGTAGTCATTACCCAATTACTCAGTTTTTGCCCTACAATTGCACCAAAAATACCCCCATGATTGCCATTTGTAGAGTCAAACCTAAAGATTTTGGTCATTCTATGTGACAAAGTTGTTCCCAATATGCATTTAATGAGTCATGATGAATGTATTCATTGCTTGGACCGGATACTTTTGGAGTCATTACCAAATAAGTTTTTTTGTGCCCTGGAATTGCACCCAAAATACCCCCATGTTTGCCATTTGTAGAGTCAAACCTTAAGATTTTGGCATTCTGTGTGGAAAAGTTGTTTCGAATATGGTTAGGGTTACATAATGTTCGAAAATTCAGTAATTATTGGGTCTTTTATGTGGACTTCTCGCAAGTTCTTTACCCCTGCCGAAAATTATCTGTCTGTTCGAAAATTAAGTAATTATTTATTCTTATATGTGGACTTCTCGCAAGTTCTTTACCCCCATGTACCATGTACCAGCATTTACATCCAAATGAGGGTGGGAGTATGTACCGGACAATGAGTTTTTCACATGACAATCCTGAACATTATCTAGTACAAAAATGTGTACGAATCTACAGGGGTAGAAACCTACACGGATTCACTACCGAAAAATTATCTAGTACTAAAAAGGTATAGAAATCTACTGGTGTAGAAACGTACACGGATTCAATACCGAAAATTTTCTAGTAAGGTGTAAAGATCTTCCCGTGTAGAAACCTACGAGGATTCAGTACTTAAAATTATTCAGTACTAAAAATGTGTAGAAATCTTCACTACTACAAAATCCTGTAGAATTGTACAGGATGTATGATTTTTTTTACCTCGCGACAAAAAAAAATCTTTCCCACACAAACACTAATAAACTTTTCTTACCTCCCGACAAACAAAAAAGATCACTTTTTCTACCTTGCGACAAAAAAAATCACTTTTTCTACCTCGCAACAAAAAAAAAATCTACCTCGCAACAAAAAAAAATCACTTCATAATCTGCCTTCTTACATCCGACTTATTTGACTAGGGTGTTGGTTCTTGTAATCAACACTCCGTCCGAGAACGTTTGATCCAAAACCTCCTTTGAGCCGGAGGATCTGTTGTCAGATATTTTAGTCCGAAATAACAGCCTTGTACTGCAAAAGAAGTAGTTAGCATTTGACGAGAAGGGGATTTGCTGGATAGATATTGTTTGGACTGCAGCCTTACATATACGTCTTGAAATCAATGAACTGGCTTTGTCCCTTGCAATTATATCAACAGGAACAAGGTACTGTTTTTCGTGACATGGAGTAAGAAGTATTCTACGGCAGCAACTACAATTTCATCGGGTCGATTGTCGGAACGACAGTAAGTGAACAACGTGAGATAAATCAACAATGCTCATGCTGTACCAACCAAATTACAGATGATGTATTTTCTAACTTTGGCTTTTCTTCTTACTATTTCAGGGACGACAACGAGGCAATCAATTGTCGACAACGGTGAGCAAAATATTACGAGTCAAAGGCAAGCGGACGGCAGCAACAGCAACAGCAACGAGTTGGAGGCAAGCGGACGGCAGCAACAGCAACAGCAACAAGTTGGAGGCAAGCGGACAGCAGCAACAGCAACAGCGTCAACGTTTTCCCTGGAGCATCAGAAGTGGCATGTAGATTATACTATTCTGTTGTTATTATGTACTCTACTACATCAATAGATACTCACACCATTTTGTTCAATTTCACCGGCGCAACCCCTAGTAGGAGTGAGCAATGGCAACGCATCGTTGGCATCAAATCGCTCCTCCACCGGCGTTACACCAACGTAGCTCCTCCTCCACCGGCGCTACACCAACGTAGCTCCTCCTCCACCGGCGCTACACCAACGTCGCTCCTCCTGCTCCTCCACCAGCCATCCACCAACAGTGGAGTGCATCGAATCGCTCCTCCTCCTCCACCGGGCGCTCCACCAACGCCGGCAACGACAACACCTACGCCGTCGCGGCAACGGCAACACCAATCGAGCAACAACAGCAACCGGGCCGGGGCTTGGAAGCTCATTTTTTAGCCAAATTTTGCCAATGATCTTTCCCATCCATGTTGAGTCGTTTTTTTCTGATCCGCCAGATCAATCAATTCGAAACTTGGTCGGCGTGTTCTTATGTATGTAATGAAGAGGACCCTGCAATATCATTGCTGTTGGTGCCGTTGGTGCAGAGATATCTGCTGTGACTGTTGTTTGGGTTGCTTCCTTGAAATGTAGCCAAATTTTGCCCCTCTGCTTCACCGGTTCGATTCTTCTGATCCGCTGGATCAATCAATTCGAAACTTGGTCGGCGTGTTCTTATATATGTAATGAAGAGGACCCTGCAATATCGTTGCTGTTGGTGCCGTTGGTGCAGAGATATCTGCTGTGACTGTTGTTTGGGTTGCTTCCTTGAAATGTAGCCAAATTTTGCCCCTCTGCTTCACCGGTTCGATTCTTCTGATCCGCTGGATCAATCAATTCGAAACTTGGTCGGCGTGTTCTTATATATGTAATGAAGAGGACCCTGCAATATCGTTGCTGTTGGTGCCGTTGGTGCAGAGATATCTGCTGTGACTGTTGTTTGGGTTGCTTCCTTGAAATGTAGCCAAATTTTGCCCCTCTGCTTCACCGGTTCGATTCTTCTGATCCGCTGGATCAATCAATTCGAAACTTGGTCGGCGTGTTCTTATATATGTAATGAAGAGGACCCTGCAATATCGTTGCTGTTGGTGCCGTTGGTGCAGAGATATCTGCTGTGACTGTTGTTTGGGTTGCTTCCTTGAAATGTAGCCAAATTTTGCCCCTCTGCTTCACCGGTTCGATTCTTCTGATCCGCTGGATCAATCAATTCGAAACTTGGTCGGCGTGTTCTTATATATGTAATGAAGAGGACCCTGCAATATCGTTGCTGTTGGTGCCGTTGGTGCAGAGATATCTGCTGTGACTGTTGTTTGGGTTGCTTCCTTGAAATGTAGCCAAATTTTGCCCCTCTGCTTCACCGGTTCGATTCTTCTGATCCGCTGGATCAATCAATTCGAAACTTGGTCGGCGTGTTCTTATATATGTAATGAAGAGGACCCTGCAATATCGTTGCTGTTGGTGCCGTTGGTGCAGAGATATCTGCTGTGACTGTTGTTTGGGTTGCTTCCTTGAAATGTAGCCAAATTTTGCCCCTCTGCTTCACCGGTTCGATTCTTCTAATCCACTGGATCAATCAATTCGAAACTTGGTCGGCGTGTTCTTATATATGTAATAAAGCGGACCCTGCAATATCGTTGCTGTCGGTGTCGTTGATATGGAGATATCTGCTGTGACTGTTATTTGGGGTGTTTCTTTGAAATACAACCAAATTTTGCCCCTCTGCTTCACCGGTTCGATTCTTCTATTCCTCTCAATCAATCGATCCGAAACTTGGAGGACGTCTCCTTCTAGATGTAATGAAGAGGTCTGTGCAATATCGTTGGCAGCGGCGACCTCAGTATGGAGATATCTGCTGTCACCGTTATTTGGGTTGCTTCCTTGAAATACAACCAAATTTTCCCAATCTGCTTCACCGGTTTGATTCTTCTAATGTGCTCGATCAATCGATTCGAAACTTGCAGGCCTTGTCCTTCTCGATATAATGAAGGGATCCCTGCAATATCGTTGCCCGCGGTGACTTCAGTATGGAGATATTAATTTTCACCGTTTTTTTCCTTTGCTTACCTTCAAAATGGACCTTGTGTGTCCAATGCTTTGCTGGTTAGATACTTCCAATCCACTCAATCAATCGATTCGAAACTTGCAGGCCTTGTCCTTCTCGATATAATGAAGAGATCCCTGCAATATCGTTGCCCGCGGTGACTTCAGTATGGAGATATTAATATTCACCGTTTTTTTCCATTGTTTACCTTCAAAATGGACCTTGTGTGTCCAATGCTTTGCCGGGTAGATACTTCCAATCCACTCAATCAATCGATTCGAAACTTGCAGGCCTTGTCCTTCTCGATATAATGAAGGGATCCCTGCAATATCGTTGCCCGCGGTGACTTCAGTATGGAGATATTAATATTCACCATTTTTTTTCCTTGTTTACCTTCAAAATGGACCTTGCGTGTCCAATGCTTTGCCGGTTAGATACTTCCAATCCACTCTATCAATCGATTCGAAACTTGCAGGCCTTATCCTTCTCGATATAATGAAGGGATCCCTGCAATATCGTTGCCCGCGGCGCCTTCAGTATGGAGATATCTGCTGTCCCTTGGGTTTGGAGGGGGTGTTTTCTGTGGAGGTGAAAATTCGGATTTGGAGTCCTCTGCTAGGCCCTCCTATTGCTTCTAATCTAACGCATACGGCAGATCCCTTTGAGACTTGCAGGCCTTGTTAGTATTGTTGTCCAGAATCGTTTGCCTATCCTACCAACTTTTTGGAGTTCTTGGTTTATGAGATACAAGGGGGGGGGGGGGGACAGGTCCCTATCCATTGAAATGAAAATGGGATTTTTGGAGTTGGATTTGAGTTGGAGTTGGCGTCGGGACGCCCATTATATGGTGGCAACATGTTGAGAAGATAAAAATAGTCATGATTCGTGCATAAGTTGTACACAAAATAGTGCTTGACACGAAAAGAATATGATATCCTTAACCCTAAAATAGCTATTTTGTTTGAGGAGTGACGAGATATTGTCTCGAAAGTAAAGGTGTGCGACGCGCGAGGTTTTTTAGTAGACACGCGACCTAAAAAGATAGGAAATTTAAAAAATAGGGTCGAGAATTGTAAAAATACCGCGCGATAGCCCGCGGGGGGTAGAGAAACAGTTCTCGGACGTACCTGCCAGTCCCTACAGTGCTCTTTGTATTTCTACCTTGCATCCTTTCTTTTTGCCAAACTCATCTCCAGCCCACACCCATACTTTTTCTTGAACCGGTGCAGTTGGAAATACATTTCCCACATCTGCTGTCATCAAATCCAGTTGTTGTAAGTACACAGATAAACTGTTAATTTGACTGGAGTACGTGTTGTATTCACTCGAGTCGACTCTGTGACCACCTGCTACCAATCGACTCTTGTATCTACCATCTTCACTTTTGATATCCCAGATCATCTGTAACCTTGCTTGTTGCCATCCTTCTTCTTTTGGAAATTCTTTTTCTGCTGAGTGATATTTGAAACATTTTAGACGTTCCAAATTATCCATCTCCTTCTGAATTGAGTCTTTCCATTTTGTATTGCCAGCTTCAGCATCAAATTGCATACATTCTTCATAGGTATTTGGAATCTTCTGTCCAAACTTTTCACGATTCTTCTTCTTTGCCATTCTTTGATTCCTGGATGGTTTCTTCTTAACTGCTCGTTGAACACTCTTGTGTATTAATGATAACAACTGTAATTCCGGATTATGAGTTAATTAATCTATTTTCTGTTTTTCGAATACTTAATCGGATTTCACATGCAATCCCGTGTTAAGCAATCCTTCATCATGAGACTGCACGTACAGTCTCATGTTGTAGATTAACTAATATTTCATCGGTAAATTCGTCGGAGAAACCTGTCTCATTTGTTTGTTTCTAACATAATTGGGCTTCGTGTATCCATTTCGTATATCATTGATATTTTCCATATTTCATTGATATACTTAATATCGGATCCTATGCCTCTGGATTTTCGCGTACCACTTTCTGGTGATACTTTGCTGTGTCCGATTCTTCTATCAATGATTAATTCCTTTGGTCGTAAGTCATTCTTTTGTTTTCTGTGATCGTCTTCCTACGGTGTCTATATTGCCTTGTTGGTCTTCATACGCCCGAGTATCGATCCATCAGTAATTTCACCTCACTCCTCATTGCATTCATTGTATTCGTAAGAATGTATTCATTGTATTTCTCGTAGCTTCGTAATTAGTTGGTATTTCGCCGCGCATCTCATTCATATATGTGCGCACGTTGATCTGTTTTCTTATTGGTCCATATTTAACCGCACGTAACGGTAATTTCTTGTTTTCACTTAACAACACGATTTGCCGGTTGTTCTCCCCTAAATCCATGATCTTGCTTGGTTTAGATTCCTATTGAATTTTAGAGGGAAGCATACAACATGGTTTTTTAGACATGGATTTTTAGTGTGGTTGTTTTATTACTGAATTGTGGTACTTAACTTTGTTTTTACATTGTCATGAATTCATTTAGGAGATTCCTGAATGCATTACTGTTTAGCGGCTTAGTCAGAATGTCAGCATAGTTGTCTTGGGAATTAATATGACTGATAGATACGACTTTTCCAGCTTGGTGTTGTCTGACAAAATGGTAGGCCAGTGCGATTGATTTCTTGTTGAGTGAACTTGCAGGGTTGGTGGAATTGATTACGACACTTTTGTTATCCACATAGATTTCTGCTGGTTTGGTGATTACAACTCCCATCAATCTAAGGTGGTATCTGAGCATGATGGCCAATGCAACCGCGTCTTTCAGGGCAGTAAATTCAGCTCCAAAAGTAGTTGTGTGAACTGATGTTTGTCTCTTGGACTTCCAGTAGACTGGCATACACCCAACAAATGCGATCAATCCAGTGATGCTCCTTCCAGTAACTAAATCATGTGCATGGTCGCTGTCGCAAAATATATTCAAGTCCATTTCAGGGATTAATGGCACCGGGAACATTGGATCCAGTTCTTCCTTGTAATATTTGTAGTGATGTGTAAATTCTTCATATTTGAGTTTAACATCACCATTTGTACTGATCCTTGGGGGTCTTGGATCCACTAGAATTCCTTTCTTCTTGTACTTCTTCAGATATCCCAGGATATGTCTAGTCATCTGCAAATGAACTTCTCGCGGTCCAGCTGCAAATCTTGAGAGAGATGACACTGCAAATGCAATATCGATTCTTCCAGATAGCACCAACCACTGTCCTAGACCAATGATATGTTGAAATTCCTTGTGTTCAGATACTGACAGTAATGGCAAATCATCCAGTTCTGGGTGGCAATCAGTTTTCATTGGTAGATTTTCTTTCGTGAGTGTCACTGAATATTTCTCTTGATATTTCCGAATCACTTCACTGATATATTTGGTATAGTTCATCAGCAACCGTCCGTCTTTGATTCTTGTCAGACTTGTACCAAGGTAATACTGAGGTTCTGATTCAACATTTCTCAATGCAAATTCTTGTTCAATTCTGGCTATCCAATCTTGGGGCTTCTTTCCTATTCCCATAAGATCATCAACATGAGTACCAATGTATGTGTAACCTTCTCCTTCCTTTTGCAGCCATAAATCTGGGTCTGCTCTTGACGGTCGAAAACCCAAGTTCATGAGTGTATCAGCGAGGAAATCCATAAAAGCTCTACCACTACCTGCCAGTCTGTACAGTGCTCTTTGTATTTCTACCTTGCATCCTTTCTTTTCACCAAACTCGTCTCCAGCCCACACCCATACTTTTTCTTGAACCGGTGCAGTTGGAAATGCATTTCCCACATCTGCTGTCATCAAATCCAGTTGTTGGTGTTGTGCAATTAGGAATAGTAGGTACACAGATAAACTGTTGATTTGACTGGAGTATGTGTTGTATTCACTCGAGTCGACTCTGTGACCACCTGCTACTAATCGGCTCTTGTACCTGCCGTCCTCGCTCTTGATGTCCCAAATCATCTGCAATCTTGCTTGTTGCCAACCTTCTTCTTTTGGAAATTCTTTTTCTGCTGAGTGATATTTGAAACATTTTAGTCGTTCCAAATTATCCATCTCTTTCTGAATTGAATCTTTCCATTTTGTATTGCCAGCTTCAGCGTCGAATTGCATACATTCTTCATAGGTATTTGGAATCTTCTGTCCAAACTTTTCTCGATTCTTCTTCTTTGCCATTCTTTGATTCCTGGATGGTTTCTTCTTGACTGCGCGTTGAATACTCTTGTGTATTAAAGACTTCATAAATCGTATTCTTCTGACGATACCGGATTGTTGTTTTATTACTTGTTCTGCCCATACATTCAACGGCCTGTTGTTTCCTCTCCTGCTTTCAACAATGTACTCCTTAATATACTTTGCGCATGCCAGTGGTTGATCTTTCTTCAATTGTGGGAATGGAGTATTTAAAACTGTATTTCCTTGCAGCTCATCGGCGTATTGTGCTTTGAATACCAAAATTCCATTTTCCCAGAAATGATCCAAAATCTTCCTGAAGTCCATATCCAAATTCATTTCAGTGCTTTCCAAAATATCCTGGTGGGTTTCCGCGTTGTTGCATCCATCTATTTCACTTGGTAACGCTTCTTCTTCCATATCCAAAGTGTTTTCTGGATCCTCATCATCTTCATCTGCATCAAGCTCCCCTGAAGCCGCATTGTCATTTTCATCTCTTCCTTCCATCGGATTGGTGCTAGTTGAATTTTCCATTCCTTCAGAGCTCGCGACAAATTTCTCCCCTGAAGATAACAATGGGACTTCATCAGTGCTCTTGATATCTTCCATGTTCTGTTGGTGCTCTGACAAGGAAAGAGTAAACTTCTCTGCCTCCGGGTTGTCATTCACATATTCATCTTTGGTGCCAATTTCCTTGCGTCTTGTTCTAACTACCGATCTCATCAACACTTGTCTTTTCTGTTTTGGTGTATCTGGTTCAGTCAGAAGATAATAGGTCATTGCATCACCCGTTGATTCCGCAAAACCCAGAAATCTCCCTTTCAACATGTTGTTTTTGGGACTCTTGAATCTTGGCTCAAAATACCACACTGGTTCATAGAAATGAAATCTCAGATGGGAGATATCAGGTGTCCAGCCTTGGTGCAATTCCAGGGGTACTTTCCAATTCAGCGATTTTCGCGCTGCCAAATTGTTAACTGACACACACCATTTTGCACACCAATGCGCTAAACTGATTGGCGCCTGAAACATCCGTAGACTGTTTTGTACCATCTTGGACAATCTTCCCCATTCTGCTTCACACAGGTTCTGATGGCTGTGATGTGGTTCACTTGTTCTTGTTTTGATCATATTTTCTCGAAGGATTTGAGTCCACTTTACACCTGTTTCAGATCTTGCATTATCACTGAGTATAGTATCCGGTGCACCATGTTCTCGGAGATAGTCCTTTAGCGCATTTGTACATTGAGATTCTGTTTTCAGAGGATGAAAAGACCAAAGCTTTGTCTTGGTGCCACTGAAAAATTGTCCCCCGTTGTGTCCTTGAGATGTCTTTTTCGAGAAGTATGTGTAATCAGTGCTTACTGTTTCATTTTGTCTTCTGTAATGAAATGCCTTGAATCTTTTCCTGTAATGTTTCCTGGGAACTTCTCGATTTTCTTCTTCTATTTCTTCATAGTGTTGGGTAGTATTTTCCAAGGTTTTCAAAACAGTCAATTCTGGTAACATAGCAAAACGCTTTCGTAGTTCAAGCATTGGATGTTTTGCAAATTTGAACGTTTCTCTTGCTCTCTTCCTTCTCAACATTGGATATTTGCGCATGTCAGGTGGTGCTGGGCTGTTCAACTCGAATCTTTCCAATGTATCGACTTCTCCTTCTGTTGGTTTGGTAATTTGAAAATATACTTTTTTGTCATCATACGAAAATGGTAGAAATGTTGTTCCGATTGTAATCCCACATTTGCTCAACTGTGGTTGCACTCCATTTACCAGGACTCCATGATCACCCATGTCGATTCTTGTCAATAGCGATTCACCATCCGTTTGATCTTTATCTTTGGTGACAAAGGTTGCATAATGGACCATTAAAAGTACTGGATCTTCTCTTCCTGGAATAAAAGCCTTCGTTACAGCACTGCAAACCGGATGCTCCACATAGGCATTGGTATCATTACTCATGTACGGCCTCATTGCAGATGTCATTCCAGTTTCTCCTCCAATTCGGAGCCATGCTTGTTCTGTAACCGTTGGTCTTCTTCCTCCACCACTGTCGATCACTGCAATATTGTCATTTTGTTGAACCTCTCTGTATCGATGTATGTTTGTGATTGCTGAATTACCTGTTGTTCGTCTAGGTCTTCTTGCTTGGTATATTTTCCTAATTGCTTTTCGTCGATCACATCGTTCTTTCTTGGTATCATTGTTGTTGCTTTCCTTTTCATCGTCTGAATCGGGTTCTGTTCTTGCCACAAGATCTGGTAGATCTTCTCCCTCAGAATCTTCATCCTCATTTTCGCTATCCTCGTCATCAGTTTCATCAGATTTCATTTCCATCTTATTTCGTCGTGTTGTATAAAAGTACGATGATGCGGTTCTTCTTGGAGTTGAATTCGAATTCGCCGCATTCTGTGTTTCGGCTTCACCGTTACCATCGTCCGCACCAGCACCAGTTTCCCCCCCGGAATGTAGGTGAAATCGAACCGTTTTGAGTGTAGTCGAACCTGGAGGAAATAATTCAGTTTCATCAATCGTGCCAAGACTTTGATCACTATCATCGGCCGGAGTGGTCAGCTCCTGAGGCGGAAGCGACGACAAACCATGTGCAGGCATCTCAGGTGTGGCCATGACACGACGCACGCGTCGTTGACGACTAGATTTGGGAATAAAGTGATTCAAACCATCGTCTTGTGGAGAACCAACAATAACCCCCTCTGGAGTGGTAGATGGAGTATCACTGTGGCGGATGGCTTGGTTGTATTTGAGTACCCAATCGCGATACGGTTGAGAAAGCTCTTGCCATGTATCTGGAGGGATTCTGATGATACCTTTGAGGTTAGGGTGAATAGTCCCTGTAAGAGTGCCTGTGCCGTAGGAACCCGTACGTTGTCGTTTGTTAGGACCATCAGGGGTGCGGCGGACGCGTTTGTGGCCTCCTCTGTTGCTATCGTATGCAGTGCGGGCAAGTTCCTCATCATGGATGCGGAGCTTAATAATCATTTCTTCTAGGGTCCTGTCAGTTTTGTGTTCCAGTAATTCTTCTTTGAATCTCTCCAGATTGGGGTCACGGATATTTCGAGCAAATATACTTTTTGCATCCCATTCAGTCATATGGTATGGTGGAATTTTTCGGAGTTTATGATAGGTCAATTCAAACGTGTTAATGTACTCGGAAAAATTGCCATTGGGGTGCAACAGGTTGTATCGTAGACGAAGCTTCAGTGTCTCAGCGTAGGATTCTCTCCGGTTATCAGAATCATACCAGCCCAATAGTTCTTGCCATGCCGCGTGCCCATCAAAGGTATCTTCATGCTTGATTATCTTAGAATGAGCACTGCCACCACTACATGCCGACAGCAATGTTCCCCAAAGTGCCTTGTTCTTGGTTGGTACATTTCGAGCAGCATCTGCATCATTCATAATCTCCTCATGTCCTGTGGCCGCAAATGTAGCTGTTGCATCGGATTTCCACTTGGTCCAGTTTTCCTGTTGGCCGTCAAAATCATGGATTGGTCTTGCCTTGAGTAGCTGCTGGCCCGTTGCCTTTTCTTTGGCCGACCTCACTTCTTGTCTAAGCGCTTCCATCTCATCGTCCTTGTTGCGTGATTCTTGAATTGTTTGTCTCAGAGTGTTCATTTCTGCTTCATATCTTCTTTCTTTTTCTCGTCCTCGTGCTCTTGCAGCTCTCATCTCTTCCTTTAGTGCATTGATTTCTTCCATTTGACGTTTAGCTTCTGCTGCTTGTCTTCGGAGATTAACCAGTTCTGCATCTCTGCGTCTGCCAGGTCTTGAGCCACTATCATCCTCATCACTTTCTGATGATGAAGAAGATAATGAAGATGAAGACGACGATGATGATAATTCCTGATTGTAGTTGGCCCGTCTCGAACGTCGTTGTCGTTGGCGTCGGGTCGGGGAGCTGTTTGTTGTCGATGGAATCTGGTTATCCTCATCCTCGGTTGTATCCTGTGATACATCAGTTACTTCATTTTGTCTCCACCAATCATTGTTTCTCATAATATAGAAGGCCGGGTAAGTGACTGCACCCAGAGTTTGAAAGAATCTGTTTGTAAAGGTTTGCATCTTGTCGTGTATTTTTCTTTTCGGTTGTTACGTATTTTTTATTTTTGTTTCTTGTTATGTATTTTTTATTTGTATTTTGATGTTCTTCTTCTTTGTTGTTCTAGCCAATTCTCAGTAGTATCTGATATATTTTGTTCAAGATAATGGCTTATTCCAGTATTTTCGTACAGGGGTATTAGATTTCAATGGTACAAATACGTATAGAATTTTCTTCAAGTTCGCGATCGATAAATTCTAAGATCAATTTTCGTTAGTAGGAAATTTCTCGTAGGAAAATACTTCCTGACTCGTAGGTATGTTTGACACTCCGGAATGGATTGTAACTCGTAGGTATGTTTGTTAGATAGACTTCGTATGAATCTGCGACTGTTAATCAACAACTGTAATTCCGGATTATGAGTTAATCAATCTATTTTCTGTTTTTTCTGTTCTTCTTCTTTGTTGTTCTAGCCAAATATCAGTAGTATTCGATAGCTCCCGTCCGAGATAATTGCTTATTTCGGTGGTTTCGTACCAGTGTGTTAGGTTTGATTCAGTGGTACCAATCGTATAGAATTTTCTGAAGTTCGCGATCGAAAAGTTCTAAGATTGATTTTGTTAGTAGGGAATTTCTAGTAGAAACTTCGAGAGAATTTTCTCGTATAAAGCTCGTAGAAGTACTCCGGAATGGATTGTAACTCGTAGGTATGTTTGTTATATAGACTTCGTATGAATCTGCGACTGTTAATCAACAACTGTAATTCCGGATTATGAGTTAATTAATCTATTTTCTGTTTTTCGAATACTTAATCGGATTTCACATGCAATCCCGTGTTAAGCAATCCTCCATCATGAGACTGCACGTACAGTCTCGTGTTGTAGATTAACTAATATTTCATTGGTAAATTCGTCGGAGAAACCTGTCTCATTTGTTTGTTTCTAACATAATTGGGCTTCGTGTATCCATTTCGTATATCATTGATATTTTCCATATTTCATTGATATACTTAATATCGGATCCTATGCCTCTGGATTTTCGCGTACCACTTTCTGGTGATACTTTGCTGTGTCCGATTCTTCTATCAATGATTAATTCCTTTGGTCGTGAGTCATTCTTTTGTTTTCTGTGATCGTCTTCCTACGGTGTCTATATTGCCTTGTTGGTCTTCATACGCCCGAGTATCGATCCATCAGTAATTTCACCTCACTCCTCATTGCATTCATTGTATTTGTAAGAATGTATTCATTGTATTTCTCGTAGCTTCGTAATTAGTTGGTATTTCGCCGCGCATCTCATTCATATATGTGCGCACGTCGATCTGTTTTCTTATTGGTCCATATATAACCGCACGTAACGGTAATTTCTTGTTTTCACTTAACAACACGATTTGCCGGTTGTTACAAATCATACTCACCGGCCGACGTGACCCCCATAGGAATCTATATATGGTTCCACTCCACCAGCCCGCCGAGCCGGAGACGCTTAAATCTCCAAGGGTGAAAGTCCCCCCCCCCGCAAAACGAAAACGAAAATGAAAACGAAAGCGACGCAACCAGCGCCATCCCGAAATACGAAAACAAAAACGAAAGCAGCGCAACCAGCGCCAACCAAAATAACAACCCAAACGAATATCCAATACATACGGGGGCAGGGGCATACCAGATTCAAGCCATCCCGAAGTTAATAAGATTCTACCACGCAGCAGCAGGGTATCCCACGAAAGAAACATGGGTCCGCGCCATCAAACGTGGGTCATTCGCCACGTGGCCGGGTCTCACTGTACAACGTGTCAACCAACACCTCCCACTCACAGAAGAAACTACAATGGGACACCTACAAATGGTCCGACAAGGTATACAAAGCACACAAAAGCCAAAGAGAGCGAAGCACCTACCGGCCGCCGACGAAGGGCCACCCCACGGCGGCCGAGAGAACAGACCGACCGGAGATATTGAGCCACCCCGCGTTGAGCGAAAGAAGATACATAACGTCTGCGTGGACATAGTATCCACGAATGAGATGCAACCAACCCATCACGCAGAGCCACGGGCCGGAGACGAACCACGGGAACTCATCGCGTGGGACCTACCGGGGAGATACCCAGTCACGTCGCGCCGTGGACACCAGTATGTATTCCTCATGTATGACTACGATTCCAACTATATTGACGTGGAGCCCATCCAGTCACGTAAGAGCGAAGACCTCATACGTGGGTTCACAGCGTGCTACGCAAGGATGAAAGAGGACAACGTGAAGGCAAAAATAGTCCAAATGGACAATGAAACCTCCAAGAGACTAATAGCGTACATCACGAAGAACAACCTCGATTACCAACTAGCTTCACCCGGGGACCATCGACTCAACCATGCAGAGAGGGCAATACAGACTTTCAAGAACCACTTTATAGCTGGGTTGAATGGGGTGGATGACGAATTCCCAGTGGACGATTGGGACCTACTGATCCCTCAAGCCATCATTACACTCAACTTGTTACGTGCTGCGCGCACCCAGCCTAAACTCTCAGCGTATGAAATCAGACACGGGATCTATGACTATAACAAACACCCCCTCGCCCCGATGGGCTGCCGGGTGATCATTCATGACCGCGCACAGGAACGAGGCGCATGGCAGGACCATGGGACAAGGGGTTATTACATTGGCCCGGCCTTGAAACACTACAGGAATTACACCTGTGTCGGGGCTGACAGTCGCGCTAACAGAATTAGCAACACAGTGGCTTTTCCCCCCAAGACTGAGATGCCGCGAACCTCTTCAACTGACCGGCTCCTCATGATCCTCCAAGACCTAAAAGAAGCTACTAGCAAACCCCATCCACTGATCCCTTATATAGAACAGGGAACCCAAGTGAACGAGGCCCTTTGGAGCATACAGGAACTTTTGCATATAAGTACACGACAAAAATGCGATGGGCCCAATACCACACGTCATAATGCAACTAAAGAAGCGCGCGTACCTCCAAGGGTGGCACACGGGCCCAATGCAAAATCACTTAACGAAACAGGGAAAGCACGCGAACCTCCAAGGGTACAGCCCACACAACAACGCAGCGCGCGACGGGGACACCCCTGGGCCACGGGCACAATCATTAGAAAGAAGTTCAACTCAGGGTGGTATGAAGGCGAAATTGTAAGCTATGATCAGACCAACCAATACTACCGAGTAAGATTCACAGATGGGGACACCGCTGACTACACGCATGGTGAAGTGTCGCGATATTACAAATCCGACCAATACTACTCCAAACCCAAGATTAAGCCCAAAGGACTAATGGGGATTTACCCGCGCGACCCAATTCGTTTTCCCGTACCGAAACAGGCCCTATCGACCACCCAGTTAGCGCACCGGCCCCAATTGGCATGTGGGGGTTCCATATGGGATGATGAGTTGAACAAGTGGGCGGCATACCGCGATCTAATCAAACACCCCAAGACACAGGTACAGGAATTATGGCTCAGATCGGGTGAAGATGAGTTCGGTCGACTATTCCAAGGATTCCAACCCAACGGAGTGGAGGGGATGGATGTGTTGGAGTGGATAGATAGACACGCAGTACCCATACATAAGAAGGTCACATATCCACGATACACCGTAGCCATACGCCCCGAGAAAGCCGATCCATACAGGACACGCATCACGGCAGGGGGCGATCAGCTGGAGTACCTAGGTGACGTATCTACCAGAACCGCAAGCATGGAAACCATTAAGACCCATTGGAACAGCGTAGTGTCTACCCCAGGGGCCAGATACTGTACCGGCGACATTTCTAACATGTACTTATGCTCCACGCTAGACGAGCCCGAATACGTCAAATTTCGATGGGACATGATTCCCCCACGCATTGGAACAGCCTACAGCCTAGATGGCCTCAAGAGGGGCGAGTATGTTTATGCCAGAATCAAAAAGGCATGGTACGGGCTCAAACAAAGCGGGAAAATTGCGCATGATGACTTAGTGGCGCACCTACCTACACATGGATACAGAAAGGCACCCCACACCGAGGGACTCTTCCTACACGACGAGAGGGACATAAGCTTCACCCTAGTCGTGGATGACTTTGGGATCAAATACATCAACCAAGCCGACGTGGATCATCTAGTCAACGCAGTCGGGGCCAAATACACCTTCAAGGTTGACTGGTCAGGAAAGCAATACGTGGGGGTCCACTTACGTTGGGACTACAACAGACGTGAAGTCAAATTGTCCATGGAGGGTTACGTGGAACAAGCATTGAAGGAATTCGAACACGTACGGCCCTCACGCACATACGCAGGGCCATCGCGCGCTGACGTACCGGCGTACGGCGCGAAAATACAATACGCAAAAATGGAGGACACGACTAATTTATCAGACGAAGAGATAAAATTCATACAACAAGTTACCGGCAAATTCCTATTCTACGCACGGGCAATCGACAGCACAATGTTACATGCACTCAACGATATAGCATCAGCCAAGAACAACCAAACCGCATTAGCTGCCACGAAGTACTTCCTCAACTACGCAGCATGTAACCCCGACGCCACCGTCATTTACCGGGCCAGTGATATGATTCTCCGTGTCGACAGTGACGCGGCCTACTTAGTTTGTCCGGGGGCCAAGAGCCGGGCGGGCGGGTACCATTTCCTTGGAGACACCGAGGGAAACACCTTCAATGGACCGGTCCTAGTGTTAACCAAGATCATCAAAAACGTGATGGCATCAGCAGCCGAAGCCGAAGTGGCATCGTTGTTCCTGAATGCACGGGAAGCTTTGCCCATCCGCCAATGTCTGGTCGAATTAGGCCACCCGCAACCGGCCACTCCAATGAAAACCAACAATAATACGGCAGAAGGTATTCTCAACGGCACGATCAAACAGAAGCGGTCCAAGGCCATTGATATGCGATTCTATTGGTTAAAAGATAGGGCACAACAAGGCCAATTCGATATTTTCTGGGAACCGGGAAAGCATAATCTGACTGACTACCCCACTAAGCACCATCCAGGCAGCCACCATAAAAAAGTACGTCCAATATATCTCTATGAACCGGATAGCCCGAGGACCATCCAAGGGTGTGTTGAATTACTAAAAGATACGTGATATGTGAACGTACGATAAGTACGTAAACCGTAGAAGTATACGTGAGAATTTACGTATACGCGAAAGGGATTTACGTATACGTGATACGTATTTACGTATACGTAAATACGTATACGTGCGGAAATACGTGATACGTAAATACAACGCGAGACGTATGATTCCAAGAACTATCACTGGAGGAGCGCAATAAGTAAATTATACATAAGCGCGAGTGAGAGTCGAGGGATACTTAAAGTACTGAATAGAGGGAGGCGATATGAGGATCTTACAAACGCACGATATGAGTATCCACACGCCCCCCACACAAAGCAAAGACAAATTAGTAATTGAGAGAACAATATGGTCCAGAAACAATCCGATCATAATCTTAACGATAACTCTTTCCAACACCGTAAAATAAAACAGAAATAACTAACTAACTAACTAACCGAACGACGCTTACGACTTTGGTCTTATTAACTTTTTGCGTCCCATTCAGTCATGTGATATGGTGGGATTTTCCGAAGTTTATGGTAGGTCAGTTCAAAAGTGTTAATGTACTCAGAGATATTGCCATTGGGGTGCAACTGATTGTATCGTAGCCGAAGCTTCAGTGTCTCAGCGTAAGATTCTCTCCGGTTATCAGAATCATACCAGCCCAATAATTCTTGCCATGCCACATGACCGTCGAAGGTGTCCTCATGCTTGATAATTTTTGAATGGGCACTACCTCCACTACATGCCGACAGCAATGTTCCCCAAAGTGCCTTGTTCTTGGTTGGTGCATTTCGAGCAGCATCTGGGTCATTCATAATTTCCTCATGTCCTGTTGCAGCAAAAGTAGCTATCGCATCAGATTTCCACTTTGTCCAATTTTCTTGTTGGCCATCGAAATCATGGATTGGTTTTGCCTTGAGTAACTGCTGACCTGCTGCTTTTTCTTTTGCTTTCCGTACTTCTTGTCTAAGCACTTCCATTTCGTCATCTTTGTTAAGTGAGTCTTGAATTGTTTGCCGTAGCTTGTTCATTTCCTCTTCATATTTTCTTTCTTTTTCCCGTCCTCGTGCTCTTGCAGCTCTCATTTCTTCCTTTAGCGTATTGATTGCTTCAACTTGACGTTTGGCTTCTGCTGCTTGTCTTCTAAGATTAACCAGTTCTGCATCTCTGTGTCTGTCAGATCTTGAACCGCTATTATCGTCATCACTTTCTGATGACGAAGAAGATGATGAAGACGAAGACGACGATGATGATAATTCCTGATCGTAGTTAACCTGTTTTTCTCTGTTCCAATGTCTCGAGTGTTGTTGGCGTCGGGGCGGGGAACTGTTTGTTGTCGATGGAATCTGGTTATCCTCATCCTCAGTTGTATCATGTGATACATCGGTTACTTCATTCTGTCTCCACCAATCGTTGTTTCTCATAATGTAGAAGGCCGGGTAAGTGACTGCACCCAGGGTTTGGAAGAATCTGTTTGTAAAGGTTGGCATCGTGTTGTCGTGTATTTTTCTTTTCGGTTGTTACGTATTTTTATTTTTGTTTCTTGTTATGTATTTTTTTATTTGTATTTTGATGTTCTTCTTCTTTGTTGTTCTAGCCAAATCTCAGTAGTATTCGATGGCTTGCGTCCGAGATAATTGCTTATTTCGGTAGTTTCGTACCAGTGTGTTAGGTTTGATTCAGTGGTACACGTGAGTGTTGATACCAAAGTTCGCGATCGATAAATCTTAATCGTCGGTTTTTGTTAGTAGAAGATTTACGTAGTAATCTCGTAGGGGAATCCGGAGTGGATTGTAACTTGTAGGTATGTTTGATATCTAGTTTTCGTATGAAGCTGCGACTGTTAATCAACAACTGTAATTCCGGATTTTGAGTTAATTAATCTATTTTCTGTTTTTCCAGCGCTTAACCTGAATCCACGTATAATCCCGTGTTAAGCAATCCTCCATATGAGACTGCACGTGCATTCTCATGTTGTAGATTAACTAATATTTCCTCATTGAATTCGTCGGAGAAACGTATCTCATTTTGTTCGTTTCTAACATAATTGGGCTCCGCGTATCCGTTTCATGTGTCATTGATATTTTCCGTGTTTCATTGACATACACATGTATATCATTGACATACTTAATATCGGATCCTATGCCTCTGTATTTTCGCGTGATACTTTCCTTTGATATTTCACTGTGTTCGATTCTTCTATCAATGATCTATTCATTCGATCGTGACTATCAGTTTGTTTTCTGTGGCAGACTTCCTTTGATTCCTATATCGACTTGTCGGTCTTCATATGCCCGAGTGTCTATCCATCAGTATCAGTAATCTAATCTTGCTCATCGTATTTCACGTAGCTTCATAGCTTAGCGTTTCGCCTATTCGTAAGGTCGTACGCCGTTCATTTCACCGCGCATCTCATTCATGTATGTGTGCGTGCGCGTCGGTCTGTTTTCTTATTCGTTCGTATTTAACCGCACGTAACGGTTATATTTTGTTTTTACTTAACAACACGATTTGCCGGTTGTTACCGAGAACACTGATCTTTCACTGAAAACAAGAATGACGTGAGCCAGAAGATTGAGCCTCAAGTATTCTGATTGTGGTAAAACAGATTGGATGAAACAGATTATAAGCATCTGCGCGCAAGAAATCCAAAGATATGGAAACAAGAACACTAAATCTCAAACGCACTTGGAAAATCCAAAGATATGAGAACGCTAAATCTCAAACGGATTTGGAAAATCCAAAAGATCCAAAATAAAAGAGAACACTAAATTCTCAGAGAAAACAAGACGATGAAATATTCATCAGTTTTACACCACAGAAATACAGAATGAGCAAATCCTGAGACTGGATAGAAAAGCTCACAATCTTAAATTGCGACAAAAAGCAAAAGCTCGCACAAACCGGAACAAAAACTCGATCCGAATAACCAGAAATAAAACTCGATCCGATTAACCGGAACGAAAATTCGATCCGAATATACATATACAAATACACAAACAGATAAGCAAACCACACACAACAGTCACCAACAGTTAACCAACCATCTCACATCCAATCCTTCGATTCGATTACACCCTCTTTCTACATACCACCTTCGATTAAATATTCAATCATCGCATACTTCAA
Source organism: Pseudo-nitzschia multiseries (assembly GCA_037355745.1). NCBI lineage: Eukaryota > Bacillariophyta > Bacillariophyceae > Bacillariales > Bacillariaceae > Pseudo-nitzschia > Pseudo-nitzschia multiseries. Next base: position 28,018,352 of record CM074781.1, read on the forward strand.
ACGAATACTTCGAAACGAATACTCCGAAACAAACATCAGTCTCCATCATGGCTCCAGCAAAAAAGAAAAACAAGACCAAAAGCAAAGCCAAAAGATGATGATGACTATGACCCCAGCAATGATGAGGAATCGAAAATGGATATAGGACAGAATCCACCAGGTTCCGATAGCAACGACCAGAGTCAGAAGGACATAGATTTAGAGAATGAGGATGGCAAATTTGATGAGGAAAGAATCATGCGTCTAATGGAAAAGGCTATTGTTATGACTGATCCAGAAAAGAACTCAACTATGAAGAGAATCATCAACCAAGAAGTAATGAAAAGGATCAGAGCATTACAAAAAGCTGCAGAAAGGGGTAGGAATCCAGACGATTTTAGCAGTGATGAAAGTGAAAACCAACAAGACGACCACTCAAGGACTGAACGGTACGAGAGGAGGTCATCCCAACCCAAAATAACAATCAGGGGATTCAACAATGGAAGATTACTGGATCCAGAACAGCTTGCTTTCAGAAGCAGCCTAATAGATTTTGGTATCAACTATGAATCAGCTGAAGAAATTATGAGGGGAGGAATGTCCAATATTTGTGAAATCACAGACCTCAACAAGGAAAGCATCAAATCATTCATGCATGGACTGAAATCAATCAGTCCAGAATGCCCTAGGCCTAAAAGCATTCATTATGGCAACAGGCTATCGTCAAGGCTTCTCGCATGGGCAAATTGGGCCCGCTATCAACCATTGATTGGAGTCAAACCTCGAGCCATTGACTGGAACGCAAACCCAGACAACCTAGAACTGCAACAATTCAGAATCAAGATGATGGAATCGAGTGTGAAATCACAAGAAAAAGCAACCCCACCTGAGTTAAAGGACCTTACAAAATTCAGAGAATGGGAAGAAGGATTTCGACAAATCTTGAGATACAGATTCAACTCTGAAGGGTTCCCAATCTTGTATATCATAACAACCGGCAAATCGTGTTGTTAAGTGAAAACAAGAAATAACCGTTACGTGCGGTTAAATATGAACCAATAAGAAAATAGATCGACGTGCACACACAAATGAGATGCGCGGCGAAACACCAACTACAAAGCTACGCGAAATACAATGAATACAATGAGGAGTGAGACTAGATTACTGATGGATAGACATTCGGGCATATGAAGACCAACAAGGCAATATAGGAATCGAAGGTAGTCTATCACAGAAAACAAAAGAATGAGTCACGACCAAATGAATTGATCATTGATAGAAGAATCGGACACAGCAAAATATCACGAGAAAGTATCATAACAACTGTAATTCCGGATTATGAGTTAATTAATCTATTTTCTGTTTTTCCAGCGCTTAACCTGAATCCACGTATAATCCCGTGTTAAGCAATCCTCCATATGAGACTGCACGTGCATTCTCATGTTGTAGATTAACTAATATTTCCTCATTGAATTCGTCGGAGAATTGTGTCTCATTTTGTTCGTTTCTAACATAATTGGGCTTCGCGTATCCGTTTCATGTGTCATTGATATTTTCCGTGTTTCATTGACATACACATGTATATCGTTGACATACTTAATATCCGATCCTATGCCTCTAAATTTTCGCGTACCACTTTCTTGTGATACTTTGCTGTGTCCGATTCTTCTATCAATGATCAATTCCTTTGGTCGTGACTCATTCTTTTGTTTTCTGTGATCGACTTCCTACGGTGCTTACATTGCCTTGTTAGTCTTCATATGCCCGAGTGTCTATCCATCAGTAATCTAGTCTCACTCCTCATTGCATTCATTGTATTCATAAGAACATACGTTGTTCGTTTCACCGCGCGTCTCATTCATGTGTGCGCGTCGGCCTGTTTTCTAATTCGTTCATATTTAACCGCACGTAACGGTTATATCTTGTTTTTACTTAACAACACGATTTGCCGGTTGTTCTCCCCTAAATCCATGTTCTTGGTTTAGATTCCTATCGGATTTTTAGAGGGAAGCATACAACATAGTTTTTAGACATGGATTTTTAGTGTGGTTGCTTTATTACTGAATTGTGGTACTTAACTTTGTTTTTACATTGTCATGAATTCATTTAGGAGATTCCTGAATGCATTACTGTTTAGCGGCTTGGTCAGAATGTCAGCATAGTTGTCCTGTGAGTTAATATGGCTGATAGATACGACTTTTCCAGCTTGGTGTTGTCTGACAAAATGGTTGTTGAGTGAACTTGCAGGGTTGGTGGAATTGATTACTACACTTTTGTTATCCACATAGATCTCTGCTGGTTTGGTGATTACAACTCCCATCGATCTAAGATGGTATCTGAGCATGATGGCCAATGCAACCGCGTCTTTCAGGGCAGTAAATTCAGCTCCAAATGTGCTTGTGTGAACTGATGTTTGTCTCTTGGACTTCCAGTAGACTGGCATACATCCAACGAATGCAATCAATCCAGTGATACTCCTTCCAGTAACCAAGTCGTGTGCATGGTCGCTATCACAAAATATGTTCAAGTCCATTTCAGGAATTAAGGGCACCGGGAACATTGGATCCAATTCTTCCTTGTAATATTTGTAATGATGTGTAAATTCTTCGTATTTGAGCTTGACATCACCATTTGAACTGATCCTTGGAGGTCTTGAATCCACTAGAATTCCTTTCTTCTTGTACTTCTTCAGATATCCCAGGATGTGTCTAGCCATCTGCAAATGACCTTCTCGCGGTCCGGCTGCAAATCTTGAGAGAGATGATACTGCGAATGCGATATCTATTCTTCCAGATAACACCAACCACTGTCCTAGACCAATAATATGTTGAAATTCCTTGTGCTCCAGTATGGTCAATAAGGGTGAATCATCTAGTTCTGGGTGACAATCCGTTTTCATTGGTAAGTTTTCTTTCTTGAGGGTCACTGAATATTTCTCTTGATATTTCCGAATCACTTCACTGATATATTTAGTAGAGTTCATCAACAATCGTCCATCTTTGATTCTTGTAAGACTTGTACCAAGGTAATACTGAGGTTCTGATTCAACATTTCTCAGTGCAAATTCTTGTTCAATTCTGGCTATCCAATCTTGTGGTTTCTTTCCTATAACCATAAGGTCATCGACATGAGTACCAATATATGTGTAGCTTTCTCCTTCTTTCTGTAGCCATAAATCTGGATCTGCTCTTGACGGTCGAAAACCCAAATTCATGAGTGTATCAGCCAGAAAATCCATGAAAGCTCTACCGCTACCTGCCAGTCCGTATAGTGCTCTTTGTATTTCTACTTTGCACCCTTTCTTTTCACCAAAGTCGTCTCCAGCCCACACCCATACTTTTTCCTGAACCGGCGCAGTTGGAAATGCATTTCCCACATCTGCTGTCATCAAATCCAGTTGTTGGTGTTGGGCGATTAGAAATAGTAAGTACACAGATAAACTGTTGATTTGACTGGAGTATGTGTTGTATTCACTCGAGTCAACTCTGTGGCCTCCAGCTACTAAACGGCTCTTGTACCTGCCATCCTCGCTCTTGATATCCCATATCATCTGCAATCTTGCTTGTTGCCAACCTTCTTCTTTTGGAAATTCTTTTTCTGCTGAGTGATATTTGAAACATTTTAGACGCTCCAAATTATCCATCTCTTTCTGAATTGAGTCTTTCCATTTTGTATTGCCAGCTTCCGCATCGAATTGCATACATTCTTCATAGGTATTTGGAATCTTCTGTCCAAACTTTTCACGATTCTTCTTCTTTGCCATTCTTTGATTCCTGGATGGTTTCTTCTTGACTGCACGTTGAACACTCTTGTGTATCAGGGAGTTCATCAATCGTATTCTTCTGACGATACCAGATTGTTGTTTTATTACTTGTTCGGCCCATACATTCAACGGCCTGTTATTTCCTCTCCGGCTTTCAACAATGTACTCCTTGATGTACTTTGCACATGCCAGTGGTTGATCTTTCTTCAATTGTGGGAATGGAGTATTCAAGACTGTATTGCCTTGTAGCTCATCGATGTATTGCGCCTTGAATACCAAAATCCCATTTTCCCAGAAATGATCCAAAATCTTCCTGAAGTCCATATTCAAATTCATTTCTGTGCTTTCCAAGATGTCCTGATGGGTTTCAGCATTGTTGCATCCATCTATATCACTTGGTAACGTTTCTTCTTCCACATCCAAAGTGTTTTCCGGATCCGCATCCTCTTCATCTGCATTAAGCTCCCCTGAAACCGTATTGTCGTTTTCATCCCTTCCTTCCATTGGATTTGTACTAGTTGAATTTTCCATTCCTTCAGAGCTCGCGACAAATTTCTCCCCTGAAGATAACAATGGGACTTCATCAGTGCTCTTGATATCTTCCATGTTTTGTTGGTGCTCTGACAGAGAAAGAGTAAACTTCTCTGCTTCCAGGTTGTCATTCACATATTCGTCTTTGGTGCCAATTTCCTTGCGTCTTGTTCTGACTACCGATCTCATCAGCACTTGTCTTTTCTGTTTTGGTGTATCTGGTTCAGTCAGAATATAATAGGTCATTGCATCCCCCGTTGATTCAGCAAAACCCAGAAATCTCCCTTTTAACATGTTGTTTTTGGGACTCTTGAATCTTGGCTCAAAATACCACACTGGTTCATAGAAATGAAATCTCAGATGGGAGATATCAGGTGTCCAACCTTGGTGCAATTTGAGGGGGACTTTCCAATTCAGCGACTTCCGCGCTGCCAAATTGTTAACTGACACGCACCATTTTGCACACCAATGTGCTAAACTGATTGGTGCCTGAAACATACGTAGGCTGTTTTGTACCATCTTGGACAATCTTCCCCATTCAGCTTCACACAGATTCTGATGGCTGTGATGTGGTTCACTTGTTCTTGTTTTAATCATATTTTCTCGAAGAATTTGAGTCCACTTTACACCTGTTTCAGACCTTGCATTATCACTGAGAATAGTATCCTGTGCTCCATGTTCTCGAAGATAATCCTGTAGGGCATCTGTACATTGTGATTCTGTTTTCAGAGGGTGAAAAGACCAAAGCTTTGTCTTGGTGCCACTAAAAAATTGTCCGCCGTTGTGTCCTTGAGATGTCTTCTTCGAAAAGTATGTGTAATCAGTGCTCACTGTTTCATTTTGTCTTCTGTAATGGAATGCCTTGAATCTTTTCCTGTAATGTTTCCTGGGGACTTCACGATTTTCTTCTTCTATTTCTTCATAGTGTTGGGTAGTATTTTCCAGTGTTTTCAAAACAGTCAATTCTGGTAACATAGCAAACCGCTTTCGTAGTTCCAGCATTGGAAGTTTTGCAAATTTGAACGTTTCTCTTGCTCTCTTCCTTCTCAACATTGGGTATTTCCGCATGTCTGGGGGTGCAGGACTGTTCAGTTCAAATTTTTCCAATGTATCAACTTCCTCTTCCGTCGGTTTGGTAATATGAAAATAAACTTTTTCATCGTCATATGAAAATGGCAGGAATGTCGTTCCAATTGTAATTCCACATTTGCTCAACTGTGGTTGCACTCCATTCACCAGTACTCCATGATCACCCATATCGATTGTTGTCAATAGTGATTCACCATCAGTTTGATCTTTATCCTTGGTGACAAAAGTTGCATAGTGGACCATTAGAATTACTGGATCTTCTCTTCCTGGAATAAAAGCCTTCGTTACAGCACTGCAAACTGGATGCTCCACATAGGCGTTGGTATCATTACTCATGTACGGCCTCATTGCAGATGTCATTCCAGTTTCTCCTCCAATTCGAAGCCATGCTTGTTCTGTAACCGTTGGTCTTCTTCCTCCACCACTGTCAATAACTGCAATGTTGTCATTTCGTTGAACCTCTCTATATCAATGTATATTGGTAACTGTCGGATTTCTTGTTGCTCTTCTCGGTCTTCTTCCTTGGTAGATTTTTCTGGTTGCTTTTCGGCGATCCCGTTCTGTTGCAGTATCATTATTGTCGATTTCATCGTCGGAATCGGGTTCCATTCTTGCAACAAGATCTGGTACATCTTCTCCATTACAATTCGCATCCTCATCCTCGTTTTCACTATCCTCATCATCGCTTTTGCCGGATTTTATTTCCATCTTGTTTCTTCGTGTTGTATAAAAATAGGATGATGCGTTTCTTCTTGGTGTTGTTGAATTCACTGCATTCTGCGTTGCCTGGTCCTCACCTGTTGCCGAATTCACCGCATTCTGCGTCGCCTGGTCCTCACCATCCCCCCCAGAATGTAGACGAAATCGGACCGTTTTGAGGGCAGTAGAGCCTGGAGGGAATAATTCAGTTTCATCAATTGTTCCAATACTATCTTGATCACTATCAGCATCCGGAGTGGGTGATTCAGCTGGAGAAGACGAGGGCGGCGGCGGTGACCCGATCGGAGGTGGATTGGTAGTGGGAGTCATGACACGTCGTACTCTTCGTTGACGATTGGTAGATTTAGGGATGAAGTGATTCATTCCATCATCTTGTGGAGAACCAACAATGACACCCTCTGGAGTAGGTGGTAGAGTATCACTGTGTCGGATGGCTTGATTGTATTTTAGCACCCAGTCACGATAAAGTTGAGATAGCTCCTGCCATGTGTGTGGAGGAATTCGAATAATACCCTTGAGATTGGGGTGAATAGTCCCTGTGAGAATGCCAGTGCCGGAGGACCCAGTTTGGTGTCTTTTGTTAGGACCATCTGGGGTGCGCCGAACAGGTTTTGAGCCTCCTCTGTTGCTATCGAATACTGTGCGGGCAAGTTCTTCATCATGGATGCGAAGCTTAACAATCATTTCTTCGAGAGTCCGGTCTGTTTTGTGTTCCAGCAATTCTTCTTTGAATCTCTCCAGGTTGGGGTCACGAATATTTCGAGCAAATATGCTTTTTGCATCCCATTCAGTCATATGATATGGTGGAATTTTCCGAAGTTTATGATAGGTCAGTTCAAAAGTATTAATGTACTCAGAAATATTGCCGTTGGGGTGCAACTGGTTGTATCGTAGACGAAGCTTCAGTGTCTCAGCATAAGATTCTCTCCGGTTGTCAGAATCATACTACCCCTGTAGTTCCTGCCATGCTGCGTGTCCATCGAATGTATCTTCATGCTTGATGATTTTGGAATGAGCACTACCTCCACTACAAGCCAACAGTAATGTTCCCCACAGTGCCTTGTTTTTGCTTGGGGCATTGCGGGCGGCGTCTGGGTCATTCATAATTTCCTCATGTCCTGTTGCAGCAAAAGTAGCGATCGCATCAGATTTCCACTTTGTCCAATTTTCTTGTTGGCCATCAAAATCCTGGATTGGTTTTGCCTTGAGTAACTGCTGACCTGTTGCTTTTTCTTTTGCCAACCTCACTTCTTGTCTAAGCGCTTCCATCTCATCATCTTTGTTGCGTGATTCTTGAATGGTTTGTCTCAGAGCGTTCATCTCTGCTTCGTATCTTCTTTCTTTTTCTCGTCCTCGAGCTCTTGCCGCTCTCATTTCTTCCTTTAGTGCATTGATTTCTTCCATTTGACGTTTGACTTCTGCTGCTTGTCTCCTAATGTTAACCGATTTTTCATTTCTGCGTCTTTCGGAACTTGAGGTGCTGCTATCATCACTTTCTGATTCCGATGACGATGATTCCGATGATGATGAATCCAAATTTCTGTTAGCCCGTTTCTCCCTGCCTCTATGTCTCGAGCGTTGTTGTCATGTTGGCAATGGAGTCTGATCGTCCTCGCTTGTATTCTGTGATACATCCGGTACTTCATTCTGTTTCCACCAATCATTGTTTCTCATCATGTAAAAAGCCGGGTAGGTGACTGCACCCAGGGTTTGGAAGAATCTGTTTGTAAAGGTTGGCATGTTGTCGTGTATTTTTCTTTTCGGTTGTTACGTATTTTTATTTTGTTTTTGTTTCTTGTTATGTATTTTTTTATTTTTTATTTTTATTTTTTATTTTTTTTATTTTTTATGTTGATATTCTTCTTTGTTGTTCTAGCCAAGTCTCAGTAGTATTCAATGGCTTGCGTCCGAGATAATCGCTTATTTCAGTAGTTTTGTAGCAGTGTGTTAGATTTGGTTCAATGGTATAAGTGGGTATGGAAGTTACCAAAGTTCGCGATCGATAAATTCTATTCGTCGGTTTTTGTTAGTAGAAAACTTTATGTAGAAATCTTGTAGGTATTAACACTCCGGAATGGATTGTAACTCGTAGGTATGTTTGTTATATAGACTTCGTATGAAGCTGCGACTGTTAATCAACAACTGTAATTCCGGATTATGAGTTAATTAATCTATTTTCTGTTTTTCCAGCGCTTAACCTGAATCCACGTATAATCCCGTGTTAAGCAATCCTCCATATGAGACTCTACGTGCATTCTCATGTTGTAGATTAACTAATATTTCCTCATTGAATTCGTCGGAGAATTGTGTCTCATTTTGTTCGTTTCTAACATAATTGGGCTTCGCGTATCCGTTTCATGTGTCATTGATATTTTCCGTGTTTCATTGACATACACATGTATATCGTTGACATACTTAATATCCGATCCTATGCCTCTAAATTTTCGCGTACCACTTTCTTGTGATACTTTGCTGTGTCCGATTCTTCTATCAATGATCAATTCCTTTGGTCGTGACTCATTCTTTTGTTTTCTGTGATCGACTTCCTACGGTGCTTACATTGCCTTGTTAGTCTTCATATGCCCGAGTGTCTATCCATCAGTAATCTAGTCTCACTCCTCATTGCATTCATTGTATTCATAAGAACATACGTTGTTCGTTTCACCGCGCGTCTCATTCATGTGTGCGCGTCGGCCTGTTTTCTTATTCGTTCATATTTAACCGCACGTAACGGTTATATCTTGTTTTTACTTAACAACACGATTTGCCGGTTGTTGTATCATATGAAAATTCAGAGGCATAGGATCCGATACTAAGTATGTCAATGATATACATGTGTATATCAATGAAATATGGAAAATATCAATGACATACAAAACGGATACACGAAGCCCAATTATGTTATAAACAGACAAAATGAGACATGTTTCTCCGACAAATTCACTGAGGAAATATTAGTTAATCTACAACACGAGAATGCACGTGCAGTCTCGTTATAAAGGATTGCTTAACACGGGATTGCATGTGAAATCCGATTAAGTATTCGAAAAACAGAAAATAGATTAATTAACTCATAATCCGGAATTACAGTTGTTATGTCATAAGACCCCAAGAAAAGGGAGATGTTACTGATGAAGCCAGGTCTGGCACAGTCGGACAAAGTCCAACAGATACCTATCCAACTTGGAGTGACTACAATGAAAGGTGTGGTGTCTTATCGGGCCATCAGTATGATGAAGACAACAATGTTATGTGGAGGTTGTTGTGTGACGCAACAAGAAAAGGGCCGGGTTGGGAATATGTGGCACATTTCCAAAATACTGAATTGAACTCAGGGCATGCAAGAAATGCATTCATTTCATTGATGCAACATGCTTATACCGATACCAATATCACAATGGTTCTGAACAAAACCTATCAGGAAATGAAAGACTCGCATTACACTGGTGACGCTAAGAACTATGATTGGAACAAGCACAAAAGAAATTGGACTGCATTCCATGGAACAATTCTGAGATTTGAAAAGAATCAAAATGAAAGGAGATTTGTTTGGGACTTCATCAATTCAATCAGTGATGAGCGACTTGATGCTGCTAAAGCCGACACGATTGATGAGAACAAAGACTACCGAGACAACTTCAATGAATGCTTGATTTTATTCACCAATCGACTTGGATTGAAGAAGCTTGCAAATGGAAAGCGTAAAAGGGGTTCCAGAAGTGTATATTCAGTAGGAACATCAAGCAATAAAAAGCAGAAAACAACTGGAACATTCACGGGGAAACTTGAGAACAAGACCTATCCAACAAGCGTTTATAAAACAATGTCAAAAGAACAGCGTCAGGAACTTTACCAGATGAGACAGGCAAGTAAGAAAAAGAGGGCTCTTAAAGCTGCTCAGACCAAAAAGGCAAATGAAGCTGAAAAGGATGGTGCTATTAAATTCCTTTCGTGCCCAGAAGTACCAAAGCTACCAGATGGTAGGTATTCTATTTGTACGAGTCAATGAGTCCCGTATCAACCAAAGTAATCGATTCCCACGGCATATCGATGTTTGAAGTCGATCGAACGAGCGCGCGCGAATGCACGAATGAGACACGAGTGAATGAATGAGACAAGAATGAGACGCGAGTGAATGAATGAGACGCGAATGAGTCTCGGGACCGATCGTACGAGTCATATTGCTTCTGCAGGAATGGACTAACATGATTGGAGATGGGAATGGAAGTGGGAATGAGAATTTACCACTTACCGATTCCGGTTCTCCTTCTTACTAAAAATAGGGCCTTATGTACCGGACATACAGGGCGCAAGGTAATCTATACAGCCCATTGGTACAAAGGACACGTGCAGCATCGAAGTATTAGCGGGTCGATGCCGATTATCAGTGATTTAGTGTGTGCATTGGAGTATTAGCAGTCCGATGCACCAATATGGTGATCTTAGTAAAAGAGCAATTTTTCTGCTCACAATTTCAAGTAACAATTTCATGTAATAACCAAACAAGTTAAACTACCAAATACCGACTGTTCACCTCCATATTTTCAGAGCCCTCCAAACATTCTTCGAAGAATTACGGAGCGCTCCCGAGGATCGGAACTTGGTCGAAGAAGAAAGAGAATTTTCTTATTTTGCAGCAGGCTGGCCAACCATCGGGGCCAGCGACCTTTCTACGATTTACTTCTCATCCGCACGTCTTCAGCGGAACTTTCTACGGTTACTTTTCATCCGCACCTTCTTCAGCGGACGGCTGGCCACCATTGGAGTCAGCGCCTTACTACGTTTCTCTTTCTCCGCGCATTGTTACCGGAAGAATATTTCTTTGTCCACCGAGTTTGGACCACCGAGCAAGCGACATTTTCATTAAGCAGGATTGGTATCGACGCACCAGAATCGATTGGGCCAATTACATATTTTTTCTTTCTGTCGGAATAGGAGTACGACATTTTACAAGGAGCCGATTATTCGCCACACCAGAAGCGAGAGGACCGATTTTACAAGGAGCCGATTATTCGACACACCAGAATCGATTGGGCCAATTACATATTTTTTCTTTCTGTCGGAATAGGAGTACGACATTTTACAAGGAGCCGATTATTCGCCACACCAGAAGCGAGAGGACCGATTTTACAAGGAGCCGATTATTCGACACACCAGAATCGATAGGGCCGAACATTGTCAACAACAACAGCAGGATTGGTATCGCCACACCAGAAGCGATTGGGCCAATTACACACATATTTTTTTGTCGGAATAGGAGTACGACAATTTACGGGCACACATCGGACACCCAATTTGCAGACTACAGAAATTTACTTACGTTTGAATCTATTTGCGAAATACGTATCAGAAATACACATCGATTTGCGGAATCAGAAATACGACAATTTACTTACGTCAACCGGAATACGACAATTTACTTACGTCGGACGAAACACGACAATTTACTTTGAGCAGCTGAATGGAGGAGGATCAACCAACCCGGCACCAAGAAATAGAGATCGCCTTTTCTGAAGAATCACCATCAGAAGAGAGCAGTGTACTGTCAAGTTCAGAGAGTAGCGGCACAAGCATTGGAAGCGCAAGCAGCAGCGTCCACACCAAGGATCCAAACACGACAAAGTACAAATACAAGATGGTGGAGTATACGGATAGTCAAGTGCCCACATTGGCAAAAGGGGATGAGAAGAAATTCGAGCGTTGGTACATCCAGTTTGAAGCATTTGCAGATAACAAGAAGTACCGTGACATGTTATCTACCAAGCCACACAAGGACCTACCTCCCGAAGGAGAGCTTACGCCCCGGGAGGATATGAGTACTGCACAGAAGAAGGCCTACCGGTACCACAACAAAGCACTGAATGATCTGTACAGGGCCTTTGCCGACAACAGGACAGCCCTCGCCATCATGGAGAAGTCCAAGATCGATAGGGGGGGTACAGCCGAACAAAATGCAAAGCTCAGGAAACAGTGGCCCCGAGGGCGAGTACACCGCGTGATTGAGGAGCTCATGAGGGAATACAGAATAATGAACCAGTCCCGCGACCAACAACAATTGGACATTGACCTAAGGAGTCTAAAGTTGACCATTGGCGCCTCTCCACAGGATTTGGTTGACGACATCTACGACTTGCAAAGGCAATACCAATACAAATCCGTTCAACCCACTATGGCACAACTTATTGTGGCCTACAAAAATGCCCTACCGGCCTACCTACTGATGCAGCTTACACCCTTCATTGATTTGCTGCAAGCAAATGGAACCGCCGAATTGGAGTTTTGGGAATCACTCAATGTTCAAGCCAAAAGTTTATATGAATCAGCTCGGCGTATCCAAAGCCGGGGAGGTAAAGGCAAGGAAATGAGTTTGTTTGGTGCTGAAATGACCGATTTTGCTGATCCCAGAGACAAGTGGTCCACCAATGCAGTTTGTTATTGGTGCAAAGAACAAGGTCATAAAGCGTACAACTGTCCCAAATGTGCGGCAGGTCACACACGTGCCAATGATGATGGCAACAGCAACGGCCACAATGGCAATAACGGCAGCCGCAACAACAACCACAATCGGAACAGCAAAAACGGCAACAATGGCAACCGTGGCAACGGCAATGGCAACGGCAATGGCAACAGCAATGGCAACGGCAATCGAAACAACAGGAATGGCTCCAGGGGCCGACGTCGCAAGTGTGGACTTTGTGGTGGCAATCATGGAACATCTGTTTGTTTTGAAGACGAGAAGAATGCGTCCAAACGCCCAAACGGTTGGAAATCCAAGTTGAAGGATGTACAGGGAGCAACAATTGACTATGACTTCTGTCTCTCGGCAATGCAAACCTCTACCACTTCACTCCAACTACTCAATGCCCAGAAGCGAGCCACCAAAGGAGAGGTTGTGCCCGAAGGATTTGATCTACTGTATGATGACAATGTTTTTGTTTTTGATACAGGCGCCACCAGCCACAGTTCAAACAGTCTCCGGTGCGCCACCAATTTGCGAGCTAGTGGTGCCACCATTACTACCCAAAGCGGCGATAAGCTGAAAGGATGCCAAGTTGGGGATATTCCCTGTCAGAAGATTGATAAGGATGGAAACAAGGAGTTTCAGACATTGTTGCAGGGTGTGAATTTCAATCCAAACTTTGCATTCAACCTGTTCTCGGCCAACCTGGCTTTGCAGAATGGTTGGATAGCCACCGGCAGTGACAAGACTGGGTGGTCACTCAAGAAAGGGGATCTCCAAGTGAATTTTGATATTCAGATCCCCACCTACACGAGCTGTGTGTGGGTTGGCTATTTTGATCGGATTGCACACCCCACAGACAACATTGAAATCAATGCAGCAACTGCTACCACCACTACAGATGACGGGACCAAGATGAACATCAACAAAGCCCATCGGCTCCTGGGACACATGAATGAGATCAAGACACGCCGCACAGCTGAAACACTTGGCTGGACCATCACGCGTGGCCCGATGCTTCCATGTGAAGTTTGTGCCAAAGCAAAAGCAAAAAGGAAAGTGATTCCCACGGATAGCGAGCATGTTGCTGCTACCAAACCTGGAGAAAGACTCTTTGTGGATATGTCCTCAGTCAAGGCACCCAAAGCTGCCAAAACCAACAAGCTGACAGCCCCATTTATTACCAAGCCCCATTTTCGGATGATTGTTGACGAATATTCCACATGCCGGTTTGTCAATTTCTTTGCCACCAAGGATGGCATGGTTGAACCCACTTGCGAGTTGTTCAACCAATGGAGGTCCAAAGGACACCAGCTTAAGCAAATTCGCTGTGATAAGGCTGGTGAAAATACAGCACTTGAAGCTCGCCTGGCCTCAGCAGATTGGAAATTTTCTTGCAAGTTCGAGTATACCTCAGTGGATACCCCACAGCAGAATAGCTTGGTCGAAACGGCAATATACAGATCAGTCTGTCGCGCCATGGCTCTTTGCTCTCAAGCCAACGTCCCTAGGGAGTACCGTTTCAGATTTTTCCCCTTGGCAATGCGTTGTGGTGTACAGTTGGACTGGTTGGAGGCTGTCACTGTGAATGGCAATACTATGCCCAAGATCCAACATTTCTCTGGCAAAGTCCCCGCTTTCAGCGCCCACCTCAGAACCTTTGGTGAGGCTGGAGTCGTCCGTGTCAAGCGGTCCACAAGTCCAAAACTCAATTATCGCTGGAACCCAGCTTTCTTTGCTGGATATTGTACTGACCGGCCTGGCGATTGCTATGTGATGTACGATCCCTTGAAGAACACTTTTACAACTACTCGTGATACCTATTGGTTGAAGAGAATGTGTTTTCCACCCACTGCTCCCAAGGGTGAAGATCTTAATTTTCATGCTGATTTCCTTGACGACGGGCATATGGATCTCCCGATCAATGCCACGCCTCCTCCCCAACCTGTCTCCATTTTACGCACCACCACCAGACGAGTGCAGTTTCAGGACGCAAGTGGGGGAGCCACAGCAACTGCAATTCCCTTCCAACCTGAATCTGAATCTGAACCTGAACCCGCCACAGAGGACCCTGCCTTCGATAGTCACGATGAATATGACTACTACTCCGACGATATTGAAGAAACCAAGATTGAATATGAAAGCGAGGAGGACTACGACAGCAATGACGACACTGACGACACTGAAGCAGCGGATCCACATGTTGTAACAACCACAAGGTATGGCCATGTTGTGAGAAACTCTCATCTCCATCCTGATGTACGGTATGGAGATATGGCAAGTTATGCAGCTCAATTCACCAACGCTGAAATCCAGTTCCACAAGGCAATGACTTCACTGAAAGAATTCAATCTTCTATCATTCTCTATTCCATCACCGGAAGGCGCCATGAGTGAACTCAGTCTAGTTGGCGCGGCGGGGAGTGCTTTTGACAACACCAAGGAGCTAAAGACCATGAACTACAAGCAATCTATGGCCAGTCCAATGCGCGACAAATTTACAGAGGGCGTTGATGCTGAACACGAGAAGATGGTCAAGTATGGAGTTTTTGAAGAGATTGACGAAGCCAATATCCCACCAGGCACCAAAATCATGGATACCACTTGGGCCAACAAGATGAAACCCGATGGCACAGTAAGATGCAGGAATGCCGTCCGAGGATTCAAACAGCTAGATGGCGAGCACTATGATGGCCAAGACAAGTCTTCACCTGTTGTCAGTGATATCTCAATCCGAATTGCAATGATACTGATGGTCATGGCAAATTTTATGGCCTACATCGTGGATGTGGAAGGCGCTTTTCTGAATGGCAAATTTCAGAATGGAGAGAAGATTTTCACCAAGATTCCAGAAGGCTATCAGAAATTCTATCCATCATATGTACTCCTCCAATTGCAGAAAACACTTTATGGGACAATTCAAGCTGCCATACAATTCTGGAGAGAAGCGCGACGGGCAATGCATACCATGAAGATGGAAAGATGCAAGGCTGACCCCTGTTTATTTTTCAAGTGGATCAACAACAAACTCCTTCTGATGTTACTATGGGTCGACGATTTTTGCATCATGGGTGAAGCAGCAGAAGTTTTGAAGCACAAGGAGCAACTCAAGTCCCTATTTGAATGCAAGGATGTTGGAGAGATGGATGAGTACGTTGGATGCCACATTGAGCGGGACAAGAAGAACAGGACACTCCGAATGACCCAACCGGTCAAGATCAAGAGATTTGTTGACGAGTTCGAGCTTGATGAATGCAGAGGCAATCCCACCACTCCAGCAGAGCCAGGATCAGTGCTGAAGAAAGAAGGTGAAGGACCAAAAGATACTGTTCTCACCAAGGAAGCCCAAACCAAGTACAGGTCCGGAACAGCCATCCTCTTGCACATGATGAGATGGTCAAGAATTGAAACGCAGAATGCTGTCCGGGAGCTGTCTAGGTTCATGACTGAAGCAAGGAAGTCCCACATGAAGGCGCTGAAGCGAGTAATGAAGTATTGCGCTGGAACACCCAAGCGAGGTCTCACATTAGCCCCTAATGCAGTGTGGGATGGTACCAAGGACTTTGTTTTTGAGCTGATTGGATTCAGCGACTCGGAGTATGCAAAAGATGAATCTCGACACAGTGTCAACGGCTGGTCGACTTGGCTCAATGGCGCCAATGTCACAGCAAGGTCTAGAATGATGCCAATCATTGCCCTGTCAGTTATGGAAGCCGAACTGTATGCAGCTGTTCTATGTGTCCAGGACATGCTGTACATTTGGAGAGTCATGATGTGTCTCGGATTGCAAATCAAGCTACCCATGGTGATATATGTGGACAACAAGGGTGCGGTTGATTTCTGCAACAATTGGTCCATAGCAGGTCGCACCAGGCACATTGAAGTGAAACAGTATTTCCTACGAGAGCTAAAGGAAATGGGAATCATCAAGGTGATGTGGAAGACAGGGGATGAAATGACAAGTGACCTCTTTACCAAGAATCTTACTGGAATCCTATTTGAAAAGCATGGCTCCAAATTCTATGGAAAAGATGAGTACTCCACGAAGGTCAAGATCAACAAGGATACAAGCTTCTCGGCTGTAGACTCCAAGGCAGAAGAAGCACACGAAGCCTACAGCGAATTCTGGAGTAGTATCATCGATTGAGTCCATCTACTATCCTTTGAAGCAGGGGAGTGTGTTTGAAGTCGATCGAACGAGCGCGCGCGAATGCACGAATGAGACACGAGTGAATGAATGAGACAAGAATGAGACGCGAGTGAATGAATGAGACGCGAATGAGTCTCGGGACCGATCGTACGAGTCATATTGCTTCTGCAGGAATGGACTAACATGATTGGAGATGGGAATGGAAGTGGGAATGAGAATTTACCACTTACCGATTCCGGTTCTCCTTCTTACTAAAAATAGGGCCTTATGTACCGGACATACAGGGCGCAAGGTAATTTATACAGCCCATTGGTACAAAGGACACGTGCAGCATCGAAGTATTAGCGGGTCGATGCCGATTATCAGTGATTTAGTGTGTGCATTGGAGTCTTAGCAATCCGATGCACCAATATGGTGATCTTAGTAAAAGAGCAATTTTTCTGCTCTCAATTTCAAGTAACAATTTCATGTAATAACCAAACAAGTTAAACTACCAAATACCGACTGTTCACCTCCATATTTTAAGAGCCCTCCAAACAATCGATTCCCACGGTGCATCGATTCCCATCGCACATCGGTGGTGAGCAATCTCTGTTTTATATTGTTCTTCGATGAGCAAACTCTGATTTCATAAAGTATCACACGAGCTACGGGAGCAATTCCTGATCTTCATGATAAACATACCATGAAGTCTTCCTAACGGAACAAGAGAAGAAAACCGTTGGCGTGTGATTCTCACACAATATATATATACATACAGATATATACGGTCAACGACCAATACATGTACGGAAATAATCAGCGAGTAATCTCATCACTACGCAACAGCAGTTGCAACGTATTCATCTCAATAAAAGAGATATCTTGCACTTCGGCAAGATTTCACCTTATCTCATACTTTTAACATTCAACTGATTTATATCCCAAAATTCACACTAGTTGCTACCAACTATCTGTAATCTACATTACTAAGGTCTGTCTTGCTGTATCTGAATAAGTTCACAGTAAGAAGAGATCTGGCGTTTCCATAGTCTTGCCTGTAGTCCGATTATCCGTTGCTGAAAGTATCCATCCACAATTGTCACGCGTAGAGTACAATTGTTCGTCTACTAACACACTAATGCAGTGTTGCTGTTCTTCAGAAGCCTTTGAATCAGACCCTCAACGGACCGGATTCAGAAGGAAAATAATAGATTAACAGTTGCAAGCTCCAAGGTGGCTTGCACATAAAAGGAACAGGAACAGAATTGAATACAATCCCTACGCTGGCATATGCCAATCGCACATCGTCTACGGAGCAGTTCCCATTCACCACGCGATTCCTCCGACGGATCAGGATCATCACATTGGCTGAACATGCCCGCCAATCTATTCGGAGGCGGGAACAGCACGGGTGAAGTCGAAGCCGCTGCTGTCAACCATTTCCCTAGTTTTGATACTGATATGAAGCTGATACTTCTATCCCTATTTCGCCTAACAAGAGAAGCAGATAACACCCTTTGCTTAGCTCTCAAGGAAGGAGGATTATGCAAGTGGACGGCATTTCTTGACGCACTTATCAAACCTGATTTTGCCCGCAAGATTACCTACACTCAAGGAGGACTACCGACCCATCTCCATCGGTCCATCCAACGGATCATAGAGGCACTTGCAGAGTTCTCAATTGACCTGCGCAAGGACGGGAACAATTGGAAGGATGTAATGTCATATCCGTATGAAGACTTCAGAACCTTTTGCTTGGAACGCGCCATACGCCTTCAGACTGAATCTGCCCTGAACCCTCCAGCTCCTCCACCGGGAACTGATAAGAAGCCACCTCAGCAGGTGAAGTACGAATCTTGGTGTCGAAAAGCTAGGGATGAAAAGTCCTTTACACCCTCACGAATGACTCAAAATTCAAACATTGGCTCGGGGGTTTCAAGGCTAAACTGGAGGCATACGACATTGACACCAAAACATTCCTTGTAATAAGACCAAAGCTGTACGGCAATGTTGGTTAATTCGGTTACTTTTAGTTATTTTACTTTATTTTGCTCTTTTTACGGTGTTGGAAAGAGTTATCAATAAGAATATGATCAGATTGTTTCTGGACCATATTGATCTCTCATTTACTAATTTGTTTTTCTTTCGTGTGGAGATACGGGAATTCGGTCCTCCTATCACGTACCTCTGTTCATTGCTTTAAGTATCTTTTTGATACTCACCAGCGCTTATGTATTATTTACTTATTGCGCTCAGCTTGTGATAGAAGCTTGTGGGAGGAGCTTGCGACTTTTACGTATTCGTAAACGTCGCGTTTTTACGTTTTAACGTTTTACGTAAAAACGTTTTACGTTATACGTAAAACATAATACGTAAAACGTTTTACATTTTACGTAAAAACGTTTTACGTAATACGTAAACCGTAATACGTAAAATGTAATACGTAATACGTAAAGGTCGTGTAATTACGTATTGCTTATACGTAAAACGTAGAACGTAATCACGTTTGATTTAGTAATCCAATACCTTGATGAGACCTGGCCTCCAGCTGCACTACAAGGTTATACACGTGACCTCTTCGTCAAACAGTGTGCCTTCTTCTGGGTCCTAATGTTGGAAGTCTTCAAAAGTGACTTATCCTCATCGTGCGTACATAGCCATTCCACCACACGCAATGGACGTCAAGCATACTTTGATTTCGTAAATCTTCACAGCGAATCGAAAGCCAAGGTATATGACAACTTGACTCAATTACAGGCGTTGCTAAAGTTGAATCTCAGCAACTGGAAAGAATCCAAAGTGAAATTCATCACACATTGGTTTGAGGAATTGAATCACCTCAACAAGCTTCGTCCTCCCAACAAACCCCTTGAATACCATGCTGCAAAATCAGCATTATGTCAGGCATGCTATTCCAGCTTTCAGCTAAGTGAACAGTTTGCCAAAGTCAAGGATCCAGGTGGCACAAATAGCACCGTGACAGATGCAGTCGCTGAAGCAGCTGCTATTCACAAACTTAAAATCACGCTCCTACTCGAAGCAACTCGACTCGATTCCCAGTCCGCGATGTCGGCTCCTAGGTCAACTGTACGTGCACATGTTCACGACTTCTCATCTGGACAAGGCCAAAACCATGACGACTATGCTCTCCCTATCGAATTCGAAGGTGACTATCAAGACTATGCGGTATTCAAGGCTGGACGTGCACCTGACCCTACCACGCGCCTGCCCACAGGCATATGGAAGGCCCTATCATGTCAGGACATGAAGAGTTGGCTGAATTTTTCTCCGGAAGGCAAGAAAATAGTGGTCGCATCATTACGACGCGATTTGCTCCCAAATGATCAGCCAGACCCTAACACTGTAAAACCCATCACCCGGAAAGCATACCAACATGGACATTCTGTCTCATTCCTAGAAGATGATACCTCAAACAAAGATGAACATGTCAATTCCTCAGCAGACCTACATCCCGCTGTAGAGAATGACCGTAGAGGCGTTTTCCATGCATCACTGGGTGTATATAAGTCTCAAACTTCTTCCTCCAAGGACCAAAGACCCCTCAAGTCTTCCGTGTCACCTGCGCATCCCGCTCGATTCCTCTCCAAAAACCCTGACATTTGGTACAAAAAGGACGGTGATACCCAAATACCTGTGGGAACATCCTCTTATTCCGCCAATTTTCACCAATGGTATAACCCCGACGATGATCTGATTTTTTCACACGATAGTCAAGTAACATCATACACCTATCGTGCTCACAAAGCTACAACTCACCAATCCCGGCTTCGCATGGTCGATTGCGGTGCAAATGGCTGCATCATCGGCAATGATGCATGCCTCATCTCCAAAGATATCCCACCACGATATGTCAATGTCACAGGCATTAACAATCACCAGGTATAAAATATTCCCATTGCTACATGCGGCGCTTATTCTATCTCAAATAGAGGTCCCGTCATCCTCATTTTCAATGAATGTGCATATACGGGCCGACACCCTTCTATCTTGTCCTCTGGCCAGATGGAAGCATATTTCTCCACTGTCGATGACACATCCATCAAAGCAGGCGGTGGACAGGTAATCACCACCTCCGATGGATATGCATTGCCTCTTAGCATCCGGCATGTGTTTGAAGTCGATCGAACGAGCGCGCGCTGTGAATGAATGAGACACGAATGAGTGGAATGAGACGCGAATGAGACACGAGTGAATGAATGAGACGCGAATGAATGAATGAATCAGTCACGTGATCGATCGTATGAGTCATCTTGCTTCTACAGGAATGGACCAACATGATTGGAGATGGGAATGGAAGCGGGAATGAGAGTTTACCACTTACCGATTCCGGTTCTCCTTCTTACTAAAAATAGGTCCTTATGTACCGAATCTACTGGGCGCAAGGTAGATCCCTACAGCCCATTGGTACAAGGACACGTGCAGCGCATCGGAGTATTAGCGGGCCGATGTGATTATTAGTGATTTAGTGTGTGCATTGGAGTATTAGCGGGCCAATGCACCAACATGGTGATTTTAGTAAAAGAGCAATTTTCTGCTCATAATTTCAAGTAACTGTAACACACTAGGGTTAGAATTTGAGTAGGAGTTCTTTGTTTTCGTAGGTACGGGATATTCCGTATTTGGTTGTAGGGTTGTGCTTTTGGCTAGACGAGAAGTCCAGCTTGTTGTCAACGATCGTGTTGATGTTGCTGTCCCATTTATTTGGTCGTTTGTACCCGTAACCGCGTTGCGATTATTGTTGATCGCACCATTATTTCGGTCGTTCGTACCCGTGCCAATAGAATCGTCATTCATTTTGGCTGTATTTTTGGCTTCTGTACCCTTATTTTTCTTTTTACCGACGCGTTCATCCTGTTCAAACTGGACTCGTCGTGAGCTTTTGTCAACATCAGATATATGTTCTGTAGGTTTCTCCCCTTCTGTGGAGAGAGTTCCTCCTGCGAGCCCAATTGGCTGTGCCAAATTGGCATCCAGGTCCTGTGGAGCTGGAGGCAGGGTGACTGCTCTTGTTTGGCCTCAAGGAAGCCAAATTTGCTCACCGCTATGTACGCTGTGTTCTGCTTTGCCGCCATGTTGTTGGAGGAAAGCTTCCTTTGCGCGCTGCATGTGTGCTTGGAATGATTCATTGCTGGCTGTGGTAGTTTTTCCGGCTGAGTCATTATTGTTTTTCTTGTTGTCGGCCCGCTGCTTTTTCTTCTGTTTGGAGTACCTGTTCTTGGGGCATTCGGACCAATCATGGTGGTGTCCGGGAATGCGACAGGGGTTAGAAGATTTTTGTCCGTGGTTTTTGTTGTTGGTTTTGCGTTTGGATTGGTTGTTGGCATTGTTTCCAGGACGTCTCCCTTGTTTTTTGCCTCCTCCATTCCTTAGCTTGGACTCGCGTTCTCGACTGGACATATATTCCACAATTTTCTGGATGGATGTTTCTGCAGTGATGCCACCATGAATTTGGCCATATTGCTCAACCCACAGGTTGGGGAAGGTGTGGAGCAGTATCGTTGTTTTGTTGATTTTGTTGAGATTTTGGCCATGACCTTGCAGCTTTTCGGAGTATCGAATGAGCCGGTTGATGCGCAATGCATGATCCTTGGAGGTGGTATCATGTGGTTTCTTGCATGCCTCACTGCGGATGTAGGTTTGCATGATGTCTTTGGCATCCCCTGCATCGCAGTAGTGTTCTTGAATGTAGTCCTTAATTGCTTCTTCATATCCTTCAATGTTCGCTGGATAATTGATGTCGTTATTGTCGTCGCGGGTTGTCTCCTGCCATTTGCGCTGTGCTTCAGGGCATAGAATCTTGGTGAATGATTCATAGTATCGGTCTTTCGCGAGTGGCAGGGTGCTTGCCGCGATGAGAAAGGCTTCCTCACAGTACAATAATTCTTCCAGGCCCCCGTCTTCTGAAAAGATGGGCACCTTCCATTCCTGTGAATTCCCATCGGCATCATAGACTTTCAAAGTGGCAAGTTTGTTCTTAGTCCGGTCAAAGCTAGAATAATAGGTGATCGGTGGTTCTCGATGCAATCCGGTCGACATGTTGATACTTGCCTGATTTGATATTAAGATTGTTTTGATTGTTTCCAATGATTTCGATTGTTTCCGATTGTTGGAGCCAGGAATTTTTGTTTTGTTTTACTGATTAACAATGTCGACTGGGCGAGAGGAGACCACTTTTGTTTACTTATGTGTCAAAAGTTCGTTCGAAAGCAAAAGATTTGTCTTAATTAGCGAGTGGAAAAACCGTTGTCGCTCAAAAATTCGTTACCGTTTTCGGTAGGTTAGTTGATATCAAAGAAAGAGCCGTTGTTCGAAAATTCGTTCTTTGAAAACTGTTATTCTACAGTAGCTGTAAGAGTAATTACTGTGTAACACACTAGGGGTAGAATTTGAGTAGGAGTGATAATTATGAATGGATTAATACTTTACGAAAATTGATGGAAACTTAACAGATAAAATAATGAGCGATCGGGCCCTGCTGGCTTCGATCGTGCCCTGCTGGCTTCGATAGTGCCCTGCTAGCTTCGATCGCTCGTGGATATTCATATAGTGTTGTGATATGAATCGTGCGCCTGCCGGGTATCGGTATACCATTATATACAGATAATGGCTCGCTTCTTAATGATTCTTAGAGTGGTCCCAAGTCTCATTAGTTCGATCGCACGTATCCTTCGAATGGTATCTTAGATAGTACGACTTGTACGGTAGATTGCAGTATGTACTCGTAGTGGGTACTAAGGTACGCTACCTTGGTAGGTACGACCGCAGTACGTTACAGTAACAATTTCATGTAATAACCAACAAGTTAAACTACCAAATACCGACTGTTCACCTCCATTTTCAGAGCCCTCCAAACATTCTTCGAAGAATTACGGAGCGCTCCCGAGGTTGGAACTTGGTCGAAGAAGAGACATTCTTTTTTTGCAGCAGGCTGGCTAAACAATCGGAGCCAGGGATTCACCTTTTTCATCCGCGCGACTTCAGCGGAATATTTCTTTTGTCCACCAGGATTTGACTGCAGGCTGGCTAACCATTGGAGTCAGTGATTTACCTTTTCATCCGCGCGTTCTCAGCGGAATACTTTCTTTTTGTCCACCAAGATCGGACTGCGGGCTGGCTAATATTCGGAGCCAGCGATTTTCATTTTTTTGTCCAAAGATTGGACTGCAGGCGGGCTAACAATTGGAGCTCAGCGATTCTTATTTTTGTCCAAAGATTGGACCGCAGGCTGGCTAAACATCGGAGCCAGCGACATTTTCAACAGCAGGATTGGTATTGACGAATTGATAGGGCCAATTATCAACATTCGAGTGTGAGGACGACGCAAACCGTGTGGAGTATTTGGATATCCACCCACTAGCGACCCACCATATACTACAGCAGGATTGGTATCGACAGAACAGATCGATTGGGCCAATTACGAAAAAAAAAAAAAAAAAAACATTTGGACGATCCGACATTGACGTCCGACAGTCGGAATAGGAGTACGACAATTTACGGCATACACATCAGAATCCACAATTTGCGGAATACGTACCGTATCGGAATACACATCGAATACGACAATTTACTTTGGATCAAGGCATACGACAATTAGTGTTTTGCAGGGGCCCTGTGGAGTTGTTGAATACGTAGTTATTGTATGTATTGTAAGTATGTGTCAGTAAAGTTATGGTAAGAAGTACTCGTACGATAACGCGTACAATTTCTACTAGTAGTGTGCATCAAGTAAGATCAGAATTAACAAAGGTGTTCTGATCTGTACCAAGTCTTACCAGTACCAATTCTACAATTAGCCAACCAACCAAAATTTACGTGTAAGCTATAAGCAAGGTATCTCTGTTCATAGGAATGGGGTTAGATTCAAACAAGCAAGCTGTAGTAGCTACCGGTTATTACTAGCTACCAGATCTACAAGCAAGCTGTCTTGTCTATGTTCTTCCGAATCATACCAATTATTTGAAGACAGTGCAAATCCTGACCATCCCCAACCTTACATTAACTCAATCATCAACCCAAAAACTCACCAGATTTGAAGACAGTGCAAATCCTGCCAATCCCCAACCAAAATAAAACTCATTCATCAACCAAAAAACTAACCAGATTTGAAGACAGTGCAAATCCTGCCCATCCCCGACCAAAATATAAGTCAGTCATCAACCAAAAAAAAACACCAAACTTGAAGACAGTGCAAATCCTGCCCATCCCCAACCAAAAATTTACTCAATCATCAACCAAAAAACCCACCAGATTTGAAGACAGTTCAAATCCTGCAAATCCCTGACCAAAATATAACTCATTCATCAACCCAAAAACTCACCAGATTTGAAGACAGTGCAAACCCTGCCCATCCCCAACCTAAAATTGACTCAATCATCAACCCAAAAACCCACCAGACTTGATGACAGTGCAAATCCTGCCAATTCCTGACCAAACTATAACTCAGTCATCAACCCAAAAACTCACCAGATTTGAAGACAGTGCAAATCTTTCCAATCCGCGACCAAAATATAAGTCAGTCATCAATCCAAAAACTCACCAGATTTGAAGACAGTGCAAATCTTTCCAATCCCCGACCAAACTATAACTCGGTCATCAACCCAAAAACCCACCAGATTTGAAGACAGTGCAAATCCTGCCAATTCCCGACCAAACTATAACTTAGTCATCAACCAAGAAACTCACCAGATTTGAAGACAGTGCAAAACTTGCCAGTCCTCAACTAAAATATAAGTCAGTCATCAATCCAAAAACTCCCCAGATTTGAAGAAAGTGCACATCCTGCCAATCCCTGACCAAAATATAACTCATTCATCAACCCAAAAACTCACCAGATTTGAAGACAGTGCAAATCTTGCCCATCCTCAACTAAAATATAAGTCAGTCATCAATCCAAAAACTCACCAGATTTGAAGAAAGTGCACATCCTGCCAATCCCTGACCAAAATATAACTCATTCATCAACCCAAAAACTCACCAGATTTGAAGACAGTGCAAAACCTGCTCATCCCCAACCTAAAACTAACTCAATCATCAACCCAAAGACCCACCAAACTTGAAGACAGTGCAAATCCTGCCAATCCCCGACCAAACTATAACTCAGTCATCAACCCAAAAACCCACCAGATTTGAAGACAGTGCAAATTCTACCAATCCTCGACCAAACTATCTCAGTCATCAACCCAAAAACCCACCAGATTTGAAGACAGTGCAAATCCTCCCCCTTTCCAAACCTTAAATTAACTCAATCATCAACCCAAAAACCCACCAAATTCGAAGACAGTGCAAA
Source organism: Pseudo-nitzschia multiseries (assembly GCA_037355745.1). NCBI lineage: Eukaryota > Bacillariophyta > Bacillariophyceae > Bacillariales > Bacillariaceae > Pseudo-nitzschia > Pseudo-nitzschia multiseries. The sequence continues at coordinate 28,044,332 of CM074781.1, forward strand.
TCTTGCCAATCCGCGACCAAACTATAACTCAGTCATCAACCCAAAAACCCACCATATTTGAAGATAGTGCAAATCATGCCCATCTCCGATCAATTTATAACTCAGTCATCAAACCAAAAACTCAACAGATTTGAAGACAGTGCAAATCTTGAAAATCCCCAGCCAAAATATAATTCAATCATCAATAAAAAAAAACCACCAGATTTGTAGAGAGTGCAAGTCTTGCCAATCCCCAACCAAACTATAACTCAGTCATAACTCAGTCATCAACCCGAAAACTCACCAGATTTGAAGACAGTGCAAAACCTGCCCATCCCGAACCTAAAGTTAACTCGATCATCAACCCAAAAACTCAATAGAATTGAAGACAGTGCAAATCTTGCCAGTCCCCAACCAAACTATAACTCGGTCATCAACCCAATAACTCACAAAATTTGAAGACAGTACAAATCTTGCCATTCCCCCACCAAACTATGACTCAATCATCAACCCAAAAACTCACGAGATTTGAAGACAGTGCAAATCCTGCCAATCCCCGACCAAACTATAACTCAGTCATCAACCCAAAAACTCACAAGATTTGACGACAGTGCAAATCTTGCCATTCCCTGACGAAGTTATAACTCAATCATCAACACACTAATCCACCAGATTTGAAGACAGTGCAAAACCTGCCAATCCCCGACCAAACTATAACTTGATCATCAACCCATAGACCCATCAGATTTAAGACAGTGCAAATCCTACCAATCCTCAACCTAAAATGAACTCAATCATCAACCAAAAAAACCACCAGATTTGAAGACAGTGCAAATCTTGCCAATCCCTGACCAAACTATAACTCAATGATCAACCCAAAAACCCACCAGATTTGAAGACAGTGCAAATCCTGTCCATCCCCAATCTAAAATTAACTCCATCATCAACCCCAAAACCCACCAGATTTGAAGAAAGTGCAAATACTGCCAATCCCTACCCAAACTATAACTCGGTCATCAACCCATAAACCCACCAGATTTGAAGACAGTACAAATACTGCCAATCCCCAACCTAAAATGAACTCAATCATCAACCCAAAAAACCACTTAGATTTGAAGACAGTGCAAATCTTGCCAATCTCTGACCAAACTATAACTCAATGATCAACCCAAAAACCCACCAGATTTGAAGACAGTGCAAATTCTGCCAATTCTCGACCAAACTATCTCAGTCATCAACCCAAAAACCCACCAGATTTGAAGACAGTGCAAATCCTGCCAATCCCCAACCAAACTATAACTTAGTCATCAACCAAAAAACTAACCAGGTTTGAAGACAGTGCAAATCCTGCCCATCCCAACCTAAAATTTACTCAATCGTCAACCAAAAAAACCACCAGATTTGAAGACAGTGCAAATCCTGCCAATCCCTGACCAAACTATAACTCAGTCATCAACCCATAAACCCACCAGATTTGAAGACAGTGCAAATCCTGCCCATCCCCAATCTAAAACTAACTCCATCATCAACCCAGAAATCAACCAGATTTGAAGACAGTGCAAATCCTGCCCATCCCCAATCTAAAACTAACTCCATCATCAACCCAGAAATCAACCATATTTGAAGACAGTGCAAATCTTGCCAATCCCCGACCAAACTATCTCAGTCATCAACCCAAAAACTCACCAGATTTGAAGACAGTGCAAATCCTGCCCATCCCCAACCTAAAATTTACTCAATCATCAACCCAAAAACCCACCAAACTTGAAGACAGTGCAAATCCTGCCAATCCCCGACCAAAAAATAACTCAGTTTCAAAAGATTTGTTCTTAGATCCAGTACATACTCATACTACATACCATGCTTGAGTCATAGTTCACTTTTGAGGGGGTGAATGTTAAGGAAACTTTTTTTAAATATTAGCCCCCCCCCCCCCCCCCCGCCCCCCAATCCATACATAGTCATACTGTAGTTAGCTACCTTCATACTGATCTTACCAATCAATCTATACTACCAATCAAATGACGCCATTCGCGCGAGATTTTCCTTTAAAATGCGCAGTTGAAAACTAGTACAAGCAAGCAAGCTACATATGTTCATACCGATCTTACCAAGTGATCTAGTGACAGTAGAAATCAACGCTTCTCATCTACTTAAGAGCTCCCTATAAAAAGTAATCCAATCTGTAATCCTACTTAAGAGCTCCCTAAAAAAAGTAATCCAATTTTGTAATCCATTGAGCTCGGTACTAAAAACAGCAGAAAACGATTAGCACCTTCACAGGGAACCTTCTTCAAAAACGAAAACGAAAACAAAAAGAAGCAAGAAGCACACCAAACAAATCAACAACGAGACCAACAAGAATGGTGACAGTAAAAAATTGATATCTCCCTGAATATTGGGAGCTAGGGAACCAAACTGGTACCAAAATGTTCGCAATGACGAGGCGGTATCGATTATGTCAAACGGCTTTGAGTTCATAGCTTAGGGGAGCAACGAAAATTAACTCCGTTTGTTTTGAATTTGCGAGACAAGGACCATTGTCGCGTCTTTTTCGATCGAATTTGCTGCCGACAACGACCGTATATTGTGCACCTCTACCGAACTCTCTCATCTGGTAAAGTTAACTTGATCTAAGACAGATTTATTTTTTTCTTTATTCAGGTTAAATCGTATGGTTACGTGCAATCATAAAAATGAGAGTTCGCTACCATAAAAATGAACGCGCGCCACTAGATATTACTATTGCTTTTAGAAGAAGCATCTCATTTCCGTAAATAAATGTTTGGCTAAGCTTTTTAGCGATTTTTAGTCATAGCGTTTGTACCAAGGCTACTTGTTAAAAACAGATTTTTAAATATTTCTACGTATTCCCCCCCCCCAAACCCCCCCCCCACATAAACTCCGTCTACAAGGTTACGTTGTCAACTCTTAGGGTTAGTGATAAACGTTCAACTAACAACTCCACCAATTTACTTACGCAGCTGAATGGAGGAGGATCAACCAACCCGGCACCAAGAGATAGAGATCGCCTTTTCTGCAGAATCGCCGTCGGAAGAGAGCAGCGTACTGTCAAGTTCTGAGAGCAGTACAGCATCGAGTAGCAGCAAAAGTCGCGGAAGCGCAAGTACGAGCAGCGCAAGCAGCATCGAGGGATCCGCGAAGAAGAAATACAAATATAAGATGGTGGAGTATGTGGATAGCCAAGTGCCCACGTTGGCCAAGGGGGATGAGAGCAAGTTTGACCGTTGGTACACTCAGTTTGAAGCATTCGTGGATAACCGGAAGTACCGGGATATGTTGTCTACCAAGCCACATAAGGACCTACCTCCAGAAGGAGAGCTAACACCTCGAGAGGACATGAGTACCGCGCAGAAAAAGGCCTACCGGTACCACAACAAAGCACTGAACGATCTGTACAAGGCCTTCGCCGACAACAGGACAGGCCTAGCCATCATGGAGAAGTCCAAGATTGATAGGGGGGCTACAGCTGAAAAGAATGCAGAGCTCCGGTCACAGTGGCCCCGAGGTAGAGTACATCGCGTGATTGAAGAGCTCATGAAGGAATACAGGCAAATGAACCAATCCCGCGACCAAGAACAATTGGATATTGATCTGAGAAGTTTAAAGTTGACCATTGGCGCCCCTCCACAGGATTTGATTGAGGACATCTACGAGTTGCAAAGGAAATACCACTACAAATCAGTCCAGCCCACTTTGACACAACTCATTGTGGCATTCAAAGCTGCCCTACCGGCCTACCTACTGATGCAGCTTACACCCTTCATTGATTTGCTGCAAGCAAATGGAACCTCTGAATTGGATTTTTGGGAAGCTCTCAATGTCCAAGCCAAAAGTTTGTACGACTCAGCTCGGAGTATCCAAAGCCGAGGTGGTAAAGCCAAGGAAATGAGTTTGTTTGGTGCTGAAATGACCGATTTTGCTGATCCAAGGGACAAGTGGTCCACCAACGCGGTTTGTTATTGGTGCAAAGAGCAAGGTCACAAAGCTTTCAACTGTCCCAAACGCACTGCAGGACACCCACATGCCGAGGACAACGGCAACAGCACTGGCAACAACGGCAACGGCAACAATCGGAACCGCAACAACGGCAATGGCAACAATCGGAACCACAACAACGGCAACCACGGCAACCACGGCATCAACAACGGCAATAGCAACGGCAATGGCAACGGCAATCGAAACAACAGGAATGGCCACAGGGGCAGACGTCGCAAGTGTGGACTTTGTGGCGGCAATCATGGAACATCTGTCTGTTTTGAAGATGAGAAGAATGCCGCCAGACGCCCGAATGGTTGGAAATCCAAGTTGAAGGATGTCCAAGGAGCAACAATTGACTATGATTTCTGTCTATCAGCGATGCAAACCTCTACCACTTCACTCCAACTGCTCAATGCCCAGAAGCAAGCTACCAAAGGAGATGTTGTTCCCGAAGGATTTGATCTGTTGTATGATGACAATGTCTTTGTTTTTGATACAGGCGCAACCAGCCACAGTTCCAACAGTCTGCGATGTGCCACGAATTTGAGGGCTAGTGGTGCCACCATTACCACCCAAAGTGGAGACGAACTGAAATGATGTCAGGTTGGCGATATTCCCTGTCAGAAGATTGACAAGGATGGAAACAAGGAGTTTCAGACGTTGTTGCAGGGTGTGAATATCAACCCAAATTTTGCATTCAACCTGTTCTCAGCCAACTTGGCTTTACAGAATGGTTGGATAGCCACAGGAAGCGACAAGACTGGATGGTCGCTAAAGCAAGGGAATCTCCAAGTGAATCAGTGCTTTGCAGGGGCCCTGTAGAGTTGTTGAGTACGTAGTTATTGTATGAATTGTAAGTATGTGTCAGTAAAGTTATTGTAAGAAGTTCCCCGACCAAAATATAACTCAGTCATGAACCCCAAAACCCACTAGGTTTGAGCACTGTGCAAATCCTGCAAGTAACCGACCAAAATAAAACTCAGTCATCAACACAAAAAACCACCAGGTTTTAGCACAGTGCAAATCCTGCCAATTCCCGACCAAAATATAACTCAGTCATCAACCCAAAAATTCACCAGATTTGAGCACAGTGCAAATCCTGCCAATCCCTGACCAAAATATAACTAAGTCATCAACCCAAAAACCCACCAGATTTGAACACTGTGCAAATCCTGACACTCCCTGACCTAAATATAACTCAGTCATCAACCCAAAAACCCACCTGATTTGAACACTGTGCAATTCTTGCCAGTCCCTGACTAAAATATAACCCAGTCATCAACCCAAAAACCCACCAGATTTTAGCCTAGTGCAAATCCTGCCTATCCCTGACCAAAATATAACTCATTCATCAACCCAAAAACCCACCAGATTTTAGCACAGTGCAAATCCTGCCAGTACCCGCCCAAATTTAATTGAATCGTCAACCCAAAAACCCACCAGATTTGATCTCAGTGCAAATCCTGCGGATCCCCGACCAAAATATAACTCAGTCATCAACCCAAAATCCCAACTGATTTGAACACAGTGCAAATCCTGCCAGTCCCCGACCAAAATATAACTCATTCATCAACCAAAAATATTAAATTCCTTTCGTGTCTAAGTTGGTAGAGGTACGAGATCGGAAATAATGAGACCTCTAAAATTACCGGGCTCATTCTTACGATCGAGACCGATACTTAACTATAAGAAAAAGAACCGATAGCTCATTCTTACGATCGAGAATCGATACTTAACTGAAGAAGAAGCATCGATCGTCACTCAAGTTCGATACTTAGAGATCCGAGAAAGAACACATACCAGATATTAGCATATGCTATATTTTGTTAAGTGTTCTGTTTCAAGAAAAGACAGCAGAGGTTCGAAGCGTGCTCACAAACTTGTTTACCTGCTGCACAAAATACGCGTTGTATTAGCGGCAACGCGATATTTCCCCGTAACACGGTATTTTGCCGTATATTCCCCATAACACGGTATTTTGCCGTATATTTGTAATATTGTGCTGTATTAGCGGCAGCACACTCTAAAGTGGTAACTTGCTCTCCAGCAAGCCAACCCGCTTATACTTTTAGATTATTTGATTATTCAACCTTAAACCTTGCACCGGACGTTCTTGCGTCCCTTTTGTAGAACTACAAGCCTAAGATCTAACTGATTGCGTCGATTGGTCGATAGTCAGATTAGATCTGATTGGATTCGCATCCAGTCGTAGTGGATATCAGAGAAATATTAGAAACAACAGACCGGCACCTCAACCGGCCTGCAGTTAAAGCTCCTGTTGCTCTTCTTTGCCTTCGGATTGAATCAGCTCAACAGCCAGTTTCAAAAGGAAATTAACAGATTAACAGTCGCAAGCTTGTTGAAGCTTGCAAAAGAAGAAGGAGCAACCGTCGAGGAGCAAACGTCGACGACAATCCGACAGCAGATCATCGAACAATCGACTACAGCCGACGATCGATAGTTCTCTGATCCGATTACAGTATAACAAAGAACAAATACCCAGGACCCTATCGACCTACGATTACACAATAACAATGCCTACCGTTCCGGTTGCTGGAAGAACAAGAAGCCGGTCAACTGGACGAAGCAGATCGACAGGACGATTCCAAACACTCCAACCTGGAAGCGCAGCAACCACACCTCGGCTACCCACCGCAGATGTGGCACCCGACCAACAGAATAATCCAAGCCAAGAGGATGAAGAGGACACACCTATCGCGGACCTCTTCCCATCGTTTGACCGACCACTTGCCACATTCTTGCATGAAATCTTTGACATACCAAGGGAACAAAATGACGCCCTGTGTGAGGCTCTCATTGCTGCAAGGATCAAGACATGGCTAGCCTTCTTGTACATCGAGAACATTGGAGACCTAGTTTTCCTCGAAGGGGGAGTAAGAACCCCAATTTATCGACATGTACAGACGTCCATACAGCAAGTCATTGACTACGGCGAGCATCTCACAGCACAAGGACTAGACTCAGAGGATAGAACCCAGTATACCAAAGACGACTTTCACAGCTACTGTTTTAGTGCTGTCAGAGCCAGAAGAGCATCTGGAACGAACATTGCAATCACTAGCACCGGCACGCCTCGACGACAACAGGAAAGATCCTCCAAGCCCATCGAACAGCTTAGATATGAATCCTGGACCAAGAAATCAAGGGATGAATCCACCTTTCCCATCCTGCAGAATGATGCAAGGTTTGAACGCTGGCTTGTAAAATTCAAGGCAAAGCTGGAAACGTCTGACATAGATACTCGCACATTCCTTGACCCAAGCTGGCCTGATACACCACTCGTCGGGTATGAAAAAGCTCTCCATGACAAGCAATGTGCCTTCTTCTGGACCCTTGTCCTACATGCCCTCCAGAGTGATCTCTCCTACTCCTGCGTGCTCAGCCATACCTCCTCAAGAGATGGTAGACAAGCCTTCTTTGACTTTGTGTCATTGCACGACAGATCCAAATCCAAAGTATATGACACCTCCATCGTGATGCAACAACTATTGGACATTGATTTGAGGACATGGAAGGATACCAAGGTCAAGTTCATCACCCAGTGGTTTGCCCAGTTGGAACATCTCAACACACTACGCGATCCACAGAGGCCACTTGATTTTGATACTGTCAAAACGCACCTTTGCAAGGCCTGTAGTAGCAGCTTCCAGCTCAGTGAACAGTTCTATAAGGTTGATGATCCTCCTGCAGCACAGGACTTGATTAAGTTTAGGCAGCATGAAGCCGTTGCTATCAGTGAATTGAAAAATACCCTCCTCCTTGAAGCCACCAGACTGGATTCCCAAGCTTCCCTGTCCCAACCTCGAAGTCGGATGTCTGTCAAAGCCAATACTCATGATTTGTCTTCTATGACACAGTCCACATATTCTGCTATCACTGACGACTCGGCATCATATTTACCTCCTATTGATTTTGATGGTGACTATCAGGACTACGCTGTTTACAAGGCTGGAAGAACCCCAGACCCAACCACAAGGCTACCATCTGCAGTTTGGAAAACTCTCTCTAAGCAAGGCATGAAGCATTGGCTTGGCTTCACAGCTGATGACAAGAAGCGACTAGTTGCTTGCCTCTGGCCTGAGCTCCTTGATGCTGCATTACCACCGGACCCCAATTCCAGCAAGCCAATCACACGTCAGGCTTATGAGCACCATACTGATGAGCAGGTCCCCTCACCCGCTACTGAGCAAGTCCTATCGCCTGCTGACGAGAGCTCAGCCAGATCTGCGTTCCATGCATCACTTGGTGTATACAAATCATCTTCCCAATCAGACACCAGGCCCCTCAAGTCTTCTGTTTCTCCTGCACACCCGGCCCGATTCCTTGCAGACAACCCTGATATACTTTACAAGAAAGAAGGCAATGTCTATATCCCTGTTGAACAAACCTCACGATCAGTGAACTTTCACTATTGGGCACCTATGGAATGTGAATCTCCTGTTTCATCAGCAAACCCCATTGCTACTTATCACTCAAGCAAAACTGCTGTATCCACACCTGGTTCTGCTATGGTTGACAGAGGTGCAAATGGGTGTATCATCGGAAATGACGCATGTCTCATCCCCCAAGATATGTCAACGTAACTGGTATAAACAATCACCAAATCCAGAACATCCCTATTGCAACATGCGGCGCCTACTCTGTCTCCAACAGAGGTCCTGTCATTATCATCTTTCATGAGAGTGCATACTGTTTGAAGTCGATCGAACGAGCGCGCGACTCAATGAATGAGACACGAATGAAAGAATGAATGAGCCTCGTGATCAATCGTACGAGTCATCTTGCTTCTGCAGGAATGGACTAACATGATTGGAGATGGGAATGGAAATGGGAATGAGAATTTACCACTTACCGATTCCGGTTCTCCTTCTTACTAAAAATAGGGCCTTATGTACCAGACATACAGGGCGCAAGGTAATTTATACAGCCCATTGGTACAAAGGACACGAGCAGCATCGAAGCATTAGCGGGTCGATGCCGACTATTAGTGATTTAGTGTGTGCATTGGAGTATTAGCAGCCCGATGCACCAATATGGTGATCTTAGTAAAAAAAAAAAAAGAGCAGTTTTCGCTCACAATTTCAAGTAACAATTTCATGTAATAACCAACAAGTTAAACCAACATACCGACTGTTTCACCTCCATTTTTAGAGCCCTCCAAACATTCTTCGAAGAATTACGGAGCGCTCCCGAGGATTGGAACTTGGTCGAAGAAGAGACATTCTTATTTTTCAGCAGGCTGGCCAAACATCGGGGCCAGCGACCTTTCTACGATTCATTTCTTTCATCCGCACACTTCTTCAGCGGACTGCTGGCCACCATTCGGAGCCAGCGACTTTTCTACAGTTACTTTTCATCCGCACGTCTTCAGCGGAATATTTCTATTTGTGTCCACCAAGTTTGGACCACAGAGCAAGCAACGATTTTACGGACCGATTATTCGCCACACCAGAAGCGATAGGACCGATTTTACGGATCGATTATTCGCCACACCAGAAGCAATAGGACCGATTTTACAAGGAGCCGATTATTCGCCACACCAGAAGCGATAGGACCGATTTTACAAGGAGCCAATTATCGCCACACCAGAAGCGATTGGGCCGATTAAGCAAGCACAGCAGGATTGGTATCGACACACCAGAATCGATTGGGCCAATTACATATTTTTATTTTTCTGTCGGAATAGAAGACGACAATTTACTTGGATTGGAACACGACAATTTATTTGGAACGACATCCGACAATTTACTTCCAGCTGAATGGAGGAGGATCACCCAACAAGGCACCAAGAGATAGAGATCGCCTTTTCTGAAGAATCGCCATCAGAAGAGAGCAGTGTACTGTCAAGTTCAGAGAGTAGCGGCACAAGCATTGGAAGCGCAAGCAGCAGCGTCCACACCAAGGATCCAAACACGACAAAGTACAAATACAAGATGGTGGAGTATACGGATAGTCAAGTGCCCACATTGGCAAAGGGGGATGAGAAGAAATTCGAGCGTTGGTACATCCAGTTTGAAGCATTTGCAGATAACAAGAAGTACCGTGACATGTTATCTACCAAGCCACACAAGGACCTACCTCCCGAAGGAGAGCTTACGCCCCGGGAGGATATGAGTACTGCACAGAAGAAGGCCTACCGGTACCACAACAAAGCACTGAATGATCTGTACAGGGCTTTCGCCGACAACAGGACAGCCCTCGCCATCATGGAGAAGTCCAAGATCGATAGGGGGGGTACAGCCGAACAAAATGCAAAGCTCAGGAAACAGTGGCCCCGAGGGAGAGTACATCGTGTGATTGAGGAGCTCATGAGGGAATACAGAATAATGAACCAGTCCCGCGACCAACAACAATTGGACATTGACCTAAGGAGCCTAAAGTTGACCATTGGCGCCTCTCCACAGGATTTGGTTGAGGACATCTACGACCTACAGAGACAATACCAATACAAATCCGTTCAACCCACTATGGCACAACTTATTGTGGCCTACAAAAATGCCCTACCGGCCTACCTATTGATGCAGCTTACACCCTTCATTGATTTGCTGCAAGCGAATGGAACCGCCGAATTGGAGTTTTGGGAAGCCCTCAATGTTCAAGCCAAAAGTTTATATGAATCAGCTCAGCATATCCAAAGCCGGGGAGGTAAAGGCAAAGAAATGAGTTTGTTTGGTGCTGAAATGACCGATTTTGCTGATCCCAGAGACAAGTGGGCCACCAATGCAGTTTGTTATTGGTGCAAAGAACAAGGTCATAAAGCGTACAACTGTCCCAAACGTGCGGCAAGCCACACACGTGCCGATGATGATGGCAACAACAACGGCAGCCGCAATAACAACAACAACAATCGGAACAGCAACAACGGCAACAATGGCAGCCGTGGCAACGGCAATGGCAACAGCAACCGAAACAACCGGAATGGCTACAGGGGCCGACGTCGCAAGTGTGGCCTTTGTGGTGGCAATCATGGGACATCTGTCTGTTTTGAAGATGAGAAGAATGCTGCCCGACGCCCCAATGGTTGGAAATCCAAGCTGAAGGATGTTCAGGGAGCAACAATTGACTACGACTTCTGTCTCTCGGCAATGCAGACCTCTACCACTTCACTCCAACTACTCAATGCCCAGAAGCGAGCCACCAAAGGAGAGGTTGTGCCCGAAGGATTTGATCTCCTGTACGATGACAATGTCTTTGTTTTTGATACCGGTGCAACCAGCCACAGTTCCAATAGTCTGCGATGTGCCACCAATTTAAGAGATAGTGGTGCCACCATCACCACCCAAAGTGGAGATGAATTGAAGGGCTGCCAGGTTGGTGACATTCCCTGTCAGAAGATTGACAAGGATGGAAACATGGAGTTTCAGACGCAGTTGCAGGGTGTGAATTTCAACCCAAATTTTGCATTCAACCTGTTCTCGGCCAACTTGGCTTTGCAGAATGGTTGGATCGCCACCGGCAGTGACAAGACCGGATGGTCACTCAAGAAAGGGAATCACCAAGTGAATTTTGATATTCAGATCCCCACCTACACGAGCTGTGTGTGGGTTGGCTATTTTGATCGGATTGCACACCCTACAAACAACATTGACATCAATGCAGCGACTGCTACCACCACTACGGAAGAAGGGACCAAGATGAACATCAACAAAGCCCACCGGCTCCTGGGACACATGAATGAGATCAAGACACGCCGAACAGCTGCAACACTTGGCTGGACCATCACGCGTGGCCCGATGCTTCCTTGTGAAGATTGTGCCAAAGCAAAAGCAAAAAGGAAAGTGATTCCCACGGATAGCGAGCATGTTGCTGCTACCAAACCTGGAGAAAGACTCTTTGTGGATATGTCCTCAGTCAAAGCACCCAAAGCTGCCAAAACCAACAAGCTGACAGCCCCATTCATTACCAAGCCCCATTTTCGGATGATTGTTGACGAATATTCCACATGCCGGTTTGTCAATTTCTTTGCCACCAAGGATGGCATGGTTGAACCCACGTGCGAGTTGTTCAACCAATGGAGGTCCAAAGGACACCAGCTCAAGCAAATTCGCTGTGATAAGGCTGGTGAAAATACAGCACTTGAAGCTCGACTAGCATCAGCTGATTGGAAATTTTCTTGCAAGTTCGAGTATACCTCAGTGGATACTCCACAGCAGAATAGCTTGGTTGAAACAGCAATATACAGATCAGTCTGTCGCGCCTTGGCCCTTTGCTCTCAAGCCCACGTCCCTAGGGAGTACCGGTTCAGATTTTTCCCTTTGGCGATGCGATGTGGTGTACAGTTGGACTGGTTGGAGGCTGTGACTGTGAATGGCAATACTATGCCCAAGATCAAACACTTCTCTGGCAAGGTTCCTGCTTTCAGCGCCCACCTCAGAAGTTTTGGTGAGGCTGGCGTAGTCCGGGTCAAACGGTCCACAAGTCCCAAACTCAATTATCGCGGCAATCCAGCTTTCTTTGCTGGCTATTGCACTGACCGCCCTGGCGACTGCTATGTGATGTATGATCCATTGAAGAACACTTTTACAGTTACCAGGGATATCTACTGGCTGAAGCGTATGTATTTCCCACCCACTGCACCAGCGGGTGAAGCTATTAATTTTCATGCTGATTTCCTTGAAAGCGGGCATATGGATCTCCCGATCAATGACCCGCCTCCTCCACAACCGGTCTCCATTTTGCGCACCACCACCAGACAACGACGAGTGCAGTTTCAGGATGCAAGTGGGGGAGACACAGCACCAGCAATTCCCTTCCAACCTGAACCTGAACCAGAATCCGAGGACCCTGCCTTCGACAGTCATGATGACTACTACTCCGATGATATTGAAGAAACCAAGATGGAATATGAAAGCGAGGATGAGGCCGACGACAGCAATGACGACACTGAAGCAGAGGATCCACATGTTGTAACAACCACAAGGTATGGCCGGGTCGTGAGAAACTCTCACCTCAATCCGGATATTCGCTATGGGGACATGGCAAGCTATGCAGCTCAATTCACCGATGCAGAAATCCAGTTCCACAAGTCGATGACCAAGCTGAAAGAATTCAACCTTCTGTCAGTCTCTATCCCATCTCAGGAAGGCGCCATGAACGAACTCAGTCTGGTTGGCGCAGCTGGGAATGCTTTTGACAACACCAATGAACTAAAGACCATGAACTACAAAGAATCTATGGCCAGTCCAATGCGCGACAAGTTTACTGAGGGTGTTGATGCTGAACATGAGAAGATGGTCAAGTACGGCGTTTTTGAAGAGATTGATGAAGCCAATATCCCACCGGGCACCAAAATAATGGATACCACTTGGGCCAACAAGATGAAACCTGATGGCACCGTAAGATGCAGGAATGCCATCCGAGGATTCAAGCAGCTAGATGGTGAGCACTACGACGGGCAAGACAAGTCTTCACCGGTTGTTAGTGATATCTCAATTCGAATTGCAATGATATTGATGGTCATGGCAAATTTTATGGCTTACATTGTGGATGTGGAAGGAGCTTTTCTGAATGGCAAATTTCAGAATGGAGAAAAGATTTTCACCAAGATTCCAGAAGGCTATCAGAAATTCTATCCATCATATGTACTCCTCCAATTGCAGAAAACACTTTATGGGACAATTCAAGCTGCCATACAATTCTGGAGAGAAGCGCGACGGGCAATGCATACCATGAAGATGGAAAGATGCAAGGCTGACCCCTGTCTATTTTTCAAGTGGATCAATAACAAACTCCTTCTGATGTTACTATGGGTCGACGATTTTTGCATCATGGGTGAAGCAGCAGAAGTTTTGAAGCACAAGGAGCAACTCAAGTCCCTATTTGAATGCAAGGATGTTGGAGAGATGGATGAGTACGTTGGATGCCACATTGAGCGGGACAAGAAGAACGGGACACTCCGAATGACCCAACCGGTCAAGATCAAGAGATTTGTCGACGAGTTCGAGCTTGATGAATGCAGAGGCAATCCCACCACTCCAGCAGAGCCAGGATCAGTGCTGAAGAAAGAAGGTGAAGGACCAAAAGATACTGTTCTCACCAAGGAAGCCCAAACCAAGTACAGGTCCGGAACAGCCATCCTCTTGCACATGATGAGATGGTCAAGAATTGAAACGCAGAATGCTGTCCGGGAGCTGTCTAGGTTCATGACTGAAGCAAGGAAGTCCCACATGAAGGCGCTGAAACGAGTAATGAAGTATTGCGCTGGAACACCCAAGAGAGGTCTCACATTAGCCCCTAATGCAGTGTGGGATGGTACCAAGGACTTTGTTTTTGAGCTGATTGGATTCAGCGACTCGGAGTATGCAAAAGATGAATCTCGACACAGTGTCAACGGCTGGTCGACTTGGCTCAATGGCGCCAATGTCACAGCAAGGTCCAGAATGATGCCAATCATTGCCCTGTCAGTTATGGAAGCCGAACTGTATGCAGCTGTTCTATGTGTCCAGGACATGCTGTACATTTGGAGAGTCATGATGTGTCTCGGATTGCAAATCAAGCTACCCATGGTGATATATGTGGACAATAAGGGCGCAGTTGATTTCTGCAACAATTGGTCCATAGCCGGTCGCACCAGGCATATTGAGGTGAAACAGTAATTCCTGCGAGAGCTGAAGGAAATGGGCATCATCAAGGTGATGTGGAAGACAGGCGATGAAATGACAAGTGACCTCTTCACCAAGAATCTTACTGGAGTCCTATTTGAAAAGCATGGCTCCAAATTCTATGGAAAAGATGAGTACTCCACCAAGGTCAAGATCAACAAGGATACGAGCTTCTCGGCTGTAGACTCCAAGGCAGAAGAAGCGCATGAAGCCTACAACAATTTTTGGAGTAGTATTATCGATTGAGTCCATCTATCCTTTGAAGCAGGGGAGTGTGTTTGAAGTCGATCGAACGAGCGCGCGACTCAATGAATGAGACACGAATGAAAGAATGAATGAGCCTCGTGATCAATCGTACGAGTCATCTTGCTTCTGCAGGAATGGACTAACATGATTGGAGATGGGAATGGAAATGGGAATGAGAATTTACCACTTACCGATTCCGGTTCTCCTTCTTACTAAAAATAGGGCCTTATGTACCAGACATACAGGGCGCAAGGTAATTTATACAGCCCATTGGTACAAAGGACACGAGCAGCATCGAAGCATTAGCGGATCGATGCCGACTATTAGTGATTTAGTGTGTGCATTGGAGTATTAGCAGCCCGATGCACCAATATGGTGATCTTAGTAAAAAAAAAAAAGAGCAGTTTTCGCTCACAATTTCAAGTAACAATTTCATGTAATAACCAACAAGTTAAACCAACATACCGACTGTTTCACCTCCATTTTTAGAGCCCTCCAAACACATACACCGGACAACACCCATCTATCTTGTCTTCCCCCCAGATGGAAGCATACCACTCAACCGTGGATGATTCCTCTATCAAGACCAGCGGATCCCAAGTCATTACCACTACTGATGGTCATGTCTTTCCACTCAGTATATGCCATGGCTTACCTTACCTTGCTATGCGCAAGTATACCAGTGCAGAATTTGCTAGTCTTCCCCACGTCATAATGACAAGTGATCAGCATTGGAACCCATCTGTACTGGATAACGCATATACCCCACAGGATGATACATTCATTCAGAAATACCCGCCTGTTTCCACATCACTTCCATATCAAGATTATGATGAATTTGGCGCGCTTAGGGATATCAACATTGGCACCTCCTCTACAGTCACCTCATTCTTGTCCAACAGCACTACCTCCTCCCTACAGGCCTTGGATGTTTCTGATACTTCATTTTGGCTTAGCCCAGCTGATTATATTCATCAAGACATCCTTAGTAGGTGCTCTAATCAATCTCCTTCCACCTTTATCACTGCTGCAGCCCATGTTCAATCGCCCACTGATATCGATTACCTGTCCCTGAAACCCTTCTTTGGATGGATCTCCCTTGACCGTATCAAGGCCACTTTCAACAATTCCACACAGTATGGCTCACTGTCACTTAGTCCCGATGGTAACATCTTCAAAAGGTTCCAATCACCACAGCCTGCCATGAATGTCCGGCCTCTCAATGATGATGTCCTCTCTGATGTCATCTATTCAGACACCCCCGCTATCGATGGTAGTTCCAAAATTGCTCAAGTTTTCTTTGGTCGCAAATCTCATATCATCCATGTTGAAGAAATGAGAACTACTGCTGATTTTCTCCCTTGTCTCCAAAATTTTGTTCGGCAATGGGGTCGACCACTCAGATTGCTCTGTGATCATGGATCTTACCAGTCCAGCAAATCGGTTCTTGACTACCTCAAGATGATGTGGATTGGCTTATGGCAAAGTGAACCATACCATCAACACCAAAATCTTTTTGACCGGCGATACCAGACCTTCAAACGCATTGTCAATAGAATCATGGATCGCACGGGCACTCCACCACACCTCTGGCTTCTTTGTATGCAATATGTTGGACGCCTCATGAATCATTTGTCTGACCCCACTCTCTCTGACAAACAGCCTTTCTTTATTGCTACTGGTATCATTGGTGACATCAGTCCATACCTTAGTTTCTTCTGGTTCGAGCCCGTCTACTACAAGACTCCCGATACACAGTTTGGCTCTCAGACCACTGAATGCCTTGGCCACTTTGTTGGCATTGCTGAACATGTTGGAAATAGCTTATGTTTCACCATCTGGGATCCCATCACCAATAAGCTCCTTGATCGCTCTGGTGTACGCACTGCTTTAACTCCCGCGCATCGTAACAAGCGTGCTGGCTTGTTCACTGATGATGGCTTTCTTGCATGGCGCAAGGCCAAAGATGCTTCCATCACTCCTAAATCTTCTGGTGATAGTCCCTCCTTTCGACCTCCTTCATCCCCCCGTTCGGTACCAGCATCACCTCCTCTGTGCATCCCCAAGCCCTCCCTGCCTACATTTCTTTATTCCAAGGTTCCTACTACACGCAGCTATGTACCTTCTCCACTCCCTAACAACTATGGGGAGATTCTTGATGGCCCTCCAACCCCTCACATCTTCAGCAAAACCCCTGCCGGTGTCCCTGTTACTGAAGATAATTTTGGTCCCCCTGAGCTAGCATATTTTGATGTCAGTGATGCCAAACCTCCACCTATCAATCCCGCTACCCCATCTGTTGGCCCATCTAAAGTAGTTGTTACTGATGAAGAAGGCAACGCCCAATTTGACGCTGATGGCACACCCATCACCATCCCTGCTATCCCTGTTGCCGACTTGCAAGGTCGCTCTTTTCTTATGGCTCTCCCTGATGGCACACAGAAAAGAATGACAGTTGTTGACATTGAAAACAGTCTTGAGCAAAACAAAGACTTCATCAAGTTCAAATGCAAGCATACAGATGACGAACTTGAAGATATCATAGCCTACAATGACGTCATGAATTACATCCACAGGAATGTAACTCAAGAAGATGGAAAACTTTGGTCATTTCGCCGCATACTTGGCCATCAAGGTCCCCTTGACAACAAGCACCCCCAATACAAAGGTTCCAAATACAACCTTTGGATTGAGTGGGAAAACATGGAGCGTACCTATGAACCTCTCTCCAATGTAGCTGCAGACGACCCTGTTACTGTAGCCAAATATGCAAAGGACAACGACATGCTTAATCAACCTGGTTGGAAACATCTCAAACGCATTGTTTCCCTTGCCCGAAGAACCAAGAAGCTAGACAGGCTAATCCACCAAGCCAAACTCTGCTCCTTTCGAACTGCTCCACAGTACCAGTATGGATTCAAGGTACCTCGCAATCATGAAGAAGCCATCCAGTTTGACATAGCCAATGGCAATACCAAATGGCAGGATGCCATAGCGCTGGAAATGTCGCAGCTTCAAGAATATGACACCTTTATTGACAAAGGTATCTACAAGGCTAGCAACATACCCATTGGTTTCCAACAGATCAAGGTCCACATGATTTATGCGGTCAAGCATGATGGTCGACACAAAGCCCGGCTAGTTGCAAATGGCAATCTCACTGAAACTCCTGTCCACAGTGTATATGCAGGCGTTGTATCTCTTCGGGGCTTGCGCATGTGCCTATTCCTGGCTGAACTGAATAGCTTAGAAGCTTGGGGAACTGACATTGGTAATGCATACCTTGAAGCTGTCACCTGTGAGAAAGTATGCATCAAGGCTGGCGCTGAATTTGGATCACTAGAAGGTCACCTCCTATTGATTTACAAGGCCCTATATGGCCTACGATCATCTGGCAAGTGTTTTGGTGACCTACTTGCTGCCTGCCTCATTGAACTGGGTTTTGAAAGATCTAAGACAGAGTCAGAGATCTTTATCAAGCCTGGCAACAACAAACATGGGGAGCCAGTATATGAGCTCATATGCACATATGTTGACGACCTTTGCTTATGTATGGCCGATCCTGAAACCTTCCTGGTAATCCTACAGTCTGAACCTTATAATTTTAAATTAAAGGGTTCTGGTCCAATGAACTTTCATTTGGGTTGTGGATTCGAAAGAGATGAACACGGTGTGCTCTGCATGAACCCCATCAAGTTCATCGAAAAAATGGAGGCCTCGTATGTACAAATGTTTGGCTGCAAACCTACCACCAGATTCCATTCACCACTTGCTGAGAACGACCACCCAGAGCTAGACTCAACATCCTTTCTAAGTGATACTGACATCCAAAAGTATCAAAGCATGATTGGATCACTTCAATGGGTCATAGCCATTGGACGTTTTGACGTGCAAACTGCTGTTATGACATTGTCAAGCTTCCGCATGCAACCTAGGGAAGGCCATCTCAACAGAGCCAAAAGAATCTATGGTTACATTTCTAAGTTCCGACACTTCAAAATCCGATTCAGAGTGGGCATACCAGATTTTGTACTCACTGAAGGTACCAGCACAGACTGGTCCAATACAGTGTATGGAGAGCACTCCGAGGACCTCCCTAGTGATGCTCCTAAACCCCTGGGTAAGGTGGTTGTGTTGTCTCATTTCTATGATGCAAACTTAATGCATGACATCCTAAGTGGCAAGGCTGTCACTGGCATCCTGCATTTTGCAAACAAGACCCCCATCATGTGGTTCTCCAAGAAGCAAGCAACATCTGAAACAGCCACCTTTGGGGCTGAGTTTGTATCTGCTAGAACCTGCATTGAGCAAATTGTTGACATTCGACAGTCATTCAGGTATCTTGGTACTAGAGTACACGACACATCCTACACATGGGGAGACAATGAAAAGATGATCCAAACCTCCACATTCCCATACGCGAGGCTCCACAAGAGGCATCACATTCTATCATATCACTATGTTAGAAGCATGATCGCAAGAGGCTTCATCCTCATGCAACATCTTGCAGGCAAGGATAACTGTGCCGACCTCCTCACCAAGCATTGGGGACACTCAGTAGTGTATCCTTTACTCAAGCCCATCTTCCACTATTGTGGAAACACTGGTGATTTGCTACAGGATGACTGCATCGGATTTTAGATTATGCTTTTGCGTGGATACATGGGGAGTATTAAATTCCTTTCGTGTCTAAGTTGGTAGAGGTACGAGATCGGAAATAATGAGACCTCTAAAATTACCGGGCTCATTCTTACGATCGAGACCGATACTTAACTATAAGAAAAAGAACCGATAGCTCATTCTTACGATCGAGAATCGATACTTAACTGAAGAAGAAGCATCGATCGTCACTCAAGTTCGATACTTAGAGATCCGAGAAAGAACACATACCAGATATTAGCATATGCTATATTTTGTTAAGTGTTCTGTTTCAAGAAAAGACAGCAGAGGTTCGAAGCGTGCTCACAAACTTGTTTACCTGCTGCACAAAATACGCGTTGTATTAGCGGCAACGCGATATTTCCCCGTAACACGGTATTTTGCCGTATATTCCCCATAACACGGTATTTTGCCGTATATTTGTAATATTGTGCTGTATTAGCGGCAGCACACTCTAAAGTGGTAACTTGCTCTCCAGCAAGCCAACCCGCTTATACTTTTAGATTATTTGATTATTCAACCTTAAACCTTGCACCGGACGTTCTTGCATCCCTTTTGTAGAACTACAAGCCTAAGATCTAACTGATTGCGTCGATTGGTCGATAGTCAGATTAGATCTGATTGGATTCGCATCCAGTCGTAGTGGATATCAGAGAAATATTAGAAACAACAGACCGGCACCTCAACCGGCCTGCAGTTAAAGCTCCTGTTGCTCTTCTTTGCCTTCGGATTGAATCAGCTCAACAGCCAGTTTCAAAAGGAAATTAACAAAAAAACCCACCAGATTTGAACACAGTGCAAATGTTTCCAGTCCCTAACCAAAATATAATTCAGTCATCAACCCAAAAACCCACCAGATTTTAGCACAGTGCAAATCCTGTCAATGCCGGAACAAAATATAACTCAGTCATCAATCCAAAAACCCACCAGATTTGAACACAGTGCAAATCCTGCCAATCCCCGACCAAAATATAACTCAGTCATCAACCCAAAAACCCACCTGATTTGAACACAGTGCAAATCTTGCCAGTCCCTGACTAAAATATAACTCAGTCATCAACCCAAAAACCCACCAGATTTTAGCCTAGTGCAAATCCTGCCTATCCCCGACCAAAATATAACTCATCCATCAACCCAAAAACCCACCAGATTTTAGCACAGTGCAAATCCTGCCAGTACCCGACCAAAATATAATTGAATTGTCAACCCAAAAACCCACCAGATTTGATCACAGTGCAAATCCTGCCGATCCCCGACCAAAATATAATTCAGTCATCAATCCAAAAACCCACCTGATTTGAAGACAGTGCAAATCCTTCCAATCACCGACCAAAATATAACTCATTCATCAACCCAAAAACCAACCAGATTTGAACACAGTGCAAATGTTTCCAGTCCCTAACCAAAATATAATTCAGTCATCAATCCAAAATCCCACCAGATTTTAGCACAGTGCAAATCCTGCCAATCCCCGACCAAAATATAACTCAGTCATCAATCCAAAAACCCACCTGATTTGAAGACAGTGCAAATCCTGCCAACCCTAACCCTAACCTACAAATCCTGCCCATCCCCAACCTAAAACGAACTGTGATTATCTATTCATATTATGTATCCAGGACAGACAGCCATAGTTCTGACAGCAGTTCCAATTGAGTAGCAAGGGTGAATGTAACGGTTTACTTTAAATTATTGTTTAATAGTACTATAGAGGGTTAGCTCTAAGTACAGTTTTGCGAGATACATATGCGCTCATAATATAACAGCCTTCGAATTTCGGATTCGAACAGCTATGTAATACTAATGGATTGAACAATAGAGTATCGCCTGACCTCAATGGCACTTTCACTCCATACATGGGGAAGACAAAGTACTAAATCACCTCTTCATCACTTACATGTTTTGGAGCAATAACTGTCAGCCTTGTATAGAACATATCGGCATCGGTATGGCATTTTGAGTGATAATCCTTTCCAATAGCAAAGGCCGTCACGTGATGGCCGATTGCATTCAGCGTTGTACGATTAACAACCTCATTCATCACAGTCGTTTCAAGGTTGACAAATTGGGACATTGGAGTTAAACTAAGCTGCATTTCCTTCACAATGTGTAGGGCTTTCTGTTCAAGGTTTTCTTTTGTTGTTGAGTCCACATTGTTTTTGAAAACGTACACACCATTTCCTGATTTCAATCGATTTGGTCTCATCCCAATAATAGCATATCCACTGTTTACACTGTCACATTTGGTTCCTTGGCCTATTTTGGGTTTTGATTCAACAATCTGCCCAGCGAATGTTCTTGTGATTTCTATATTTTTGGGAGTACCCAAGCGTCGTTTTGCGAATTGTCTGGAAGCTTTTGCAAAGAGTCTCAATGATGGTTCTGATTCTGCAAACGCTAGAACAAACTTCTTGTCTGTTGTTACTCTAAAAATCGACCAAAGGTATATGATGTTAAAATTTAAAGAGATGTGAGCATATCGCGAGATTGCTCTGTTACTGTGTATTTTACTGTATTCGACCGGTATCCCTGTGTTAGTGTTGTATGTAGGGATGTCTAAACCGGTCGTCGATCATGTGTAATTCGTCATAAGACAGAGAACACATGATATGACCTAAATGTCTGGATACTTGAAGTCATTTTTATCTCAGGAGGAGTATAAGTAACTTTTCAAGTGTAGAATGGATGTAACCGCTGTAGAATGCACGTAAGTAGGGTACGTGTATTTTTGACCGACAGCATTGTCGGTACTATCCAATGTCTTGAAACTGTCTATAGACACTGCTTGTGCCAAAGAATATTTCTTCTCTCCAACTGTTGTCCGGCCCCAATTCGTATCCAGGAATTTTCCTTTAAACCCATTTTTGTTAACTGTTTTCAATGCTATTTCCTTGACATGTTTGAAAATTGCTTTTGTATCTCGATTCCTGTCCCCTTTTGCTGGCTTGTTAGGTTTGATCTCCAACAAGTGTTTGTAAGTCTGGTGGATTGTTGATGATGACGGTGCTGCGTTTTTGAGAAAATTTGAAGTCAGTTTCTTTCTCAATGTCTTCCCAAATTTCCTCTTTGATTTTTGCTTCATTGCTTTTGCTGGCAATTGCTTTGTTGTTGATCTGAATCCCATTGTTGTTGGATCGATTGGTGTTGGATCGATTCGTTTTGCAGATCGATTGGTGTTGGATTGAATGGTGTTTCAGATCGATTGGTGTTGGATCGATTCGTGTTGCAGTTGCCAACAAGATCGATTTGTTTTGCAGATCGATTGGTGTTGGATCGATTGGTTTCGGTTCTGGATGGTGTTGGATCGATTGGTGTTGGATCGATTCGTTTTGCAGATCGATTGGTGTTGGATCGATTCGATCGATTTGTTTTGCAGATTGATTGGTGTTGGATCGATTCTTTCGATTCGTTTTGCAGATCGATTGGTGTTGGATCAATTGGATTGATTGGTGTTGCAGATCAATTGGTGTTGGATCGATTGGATCGGTTGGTGTTGGATCGATTGGATCGGTTGGTATTGGATCGATTGGATTGATTGGTGTTGGATCGATTGGTGTTGCAGATCGGTTGGTGTTGGATCGATTGGATCGATTTGTGTTGGATCGATTCGTGATGCAGATCGATTGGTGTTGGATCGATTCGATCAATTCGTTTTGCAGATCGATTGGTGTTGGATGAATTGGTGTTGAATCGATTCGATCAATTCGTTTCGAAGATTGATTCGTTGCTGAGCGCCGGTGGAGCGTTTCCGTGTGGCTTTGCCGACAATCCTATTGAAATAATATATAATAAAAGAACAAAATGGGTGAGTAGCTATTGATGTAGTACATAAAAACAAAATAATATAATCTACATGCCGGTCGCATCGATGCTGACGTTGGTCCGATCGATGCCGCACCTTCAGTGTCACGGTTGTTGCCGTCTGCTCCCGTTGTTGGTGTGGTTGGATCGATTTGTTTTTCAGATCGATTCGTTCGCTTGCTTCGATCGTTCCCGCTTCTATTCGATGGGTCCCGGTTGCTTCTATTCTATTGTTCCCGCTTACTTCAATCGATTTGCCGTTGGAGGAGGAGGAGGAGGGATTCGATGGTGGATCGGAGGCTGTTGTTATCGCTGCCGCTTGCCGCTGTTGCTATCGCTGCCGCTTGCCGCTGTTGCTCTCGCTGACGCTGGCCGCTGTTGCTATCGCTGTTGCTATCGCTGTTGCTATCGCTGTTGCTATCGCTGTTGCTATCGCTGCCGCTGTTGCTATCGCTGTTGCTGCGGTTCAATTCGTGTTGTGGAACAAATTCGTTGCCGACAATGCGGACGCCGGTGCAGATGCCAATGCGGACGTCGGTGCGGATGGAGTGGAAGAGGAGGAGCGTGGGTGCCCGGTTGTGGTTGATGCCGTCGCTGTTGCTGTTGCTGTTGCTCCTGCTTTGCGATTCGATCGTTCCTGGTTGTTGCTGTCGCTGTTGCTCTTGCTTTGCGATTCGATCGTTCGATTGGTGTTGCCGTTGCCAGGACGGCGTTGGTGTTGGTGTTGTCGGTGTTGGTGGAGCGCCGATGGAGGAGGAGCGATTCGATACCAGTTGCTGTTTCTGTTGCTTGCGGCTGTTGCTCTCGCTCTCGCTGCCGCTTGCTGCTGTTGCTCTCTGCGGTTCGACGAGTTGTTGCCGTTGTTGACGCTCCTATTCGAATATTTGATATGATAATTGAACAAGAAAATGGGTGAGTATCTATTGATTTACTACATAGGGTAAATAATAACAACAGAATAATATAGTGTACATGCCGATCGTAATTATCACCAACCGGGAGATTCCCCGCACCTACAGGGAAGACGAACACCACACCTTGATTTGTTGATTCTGATCCGTTGCTGACGATTTGATGGTTGCTGCTTCTGGTCCGTTGATTCGGTCCTATGGAAATAGAAAGAAAAAAAGAGAGAGGAAATACATTATCAGTAATGCCGTTGAAGTGGAAAACCAATCAATCGCCATAGCCGTTGCCATTGCCTATCTCTCTCAATTGATTCATAATTATCACCAACCGGGAGATTTCCTCGCACCTACAGGGAAGACGACAATGCACCTCAAGGATTTCGATTCGTTGATTTCGATCCGTTGATTCCAATCCGTTGATTCCGATCCGGTCCTATGAAAGTAAGAAGAAAAACAGAGAGGAAATACATTGAGTATCAGCAATGCCGGAGGCAGTATAATCATTGCCTATCTCTTGTTTTCTTACCTTTGCTTGTTCCGACGTTCCGACAATCGTCCCAATGAAATTGTTGTTGTTGCTGCTGCCGTAGATTTGCAGAATTCTTACTCCTCTGTCACGAAAAACAGTACCTCGTGCCTGTTGATATAGAAGCAATGTGTTTGGGTGATCAAGTCCAAGAACACTACTATCTATCGAGCAAACCACCTCTTCTCCAATGCGAGCTAATTCTTTTTTGAGTACAAGGCTGTTATTTCAGACTAAAATATAAGAGCACGGATAACCTGCCTAATACTGATAAAGAAGTATTAGGTGGAATCCCATGTTCACCGACGGAGTGCCAAATAGCAACTCTACTCAAATAAGTTGGATGTCAGAAGGCTGATTATGAAGTGATTTTTTTTTGTTGCGAGATAGAAAAAGTGATTTTTTTGTCTGTCGCAAGGTAAGAAAAGTTTATTACTGTTTGTGTGGGAGAGAGTTTTTTTTTCGCGAGGTAGAAAAAAAATCATTGATCGATCGAAGTAGAGGATACGTACTTCAATCTTCTGTAGAATTCTACATGTTTTTAATTCCTTGTAGTGAATCCGCGTATCTTTCTACGCCTGTAGATTCGTACACGCTTTTCGTACTAGATACATACGTTGGAAAAAAAAATCTCGTACGTATCTCGTACCAAAAAAAAAATCAATCTCGTACGTACGAAAAAAAAATCAATCTCGTACATACGAATAAAAAAAAATCAATCTCATATGAAAAAAAAATCAATCTCGTACGTACAAAAAAAATCAATCGTACGAAAAAAAAATCAATCTCGTACATACGAAAAAAAATCAATCTCAAACGGAAAAAAAAAACAATCTCGTACGGTACGGTACGGTACGTACGAAAAAAAAATACTCAAGTTCGTTTAAGGTTGGGGATTGGCAGGATACGTTGGGGTTTGGGTTAGGGTTTGGGGTTACGGTTAGGGTGTAGGATTCTACGCGAGATGATTAATACACGCTTCGTCCGAGAACTGTTTCGCGGGGTTCGAATTTACTTCTCGCGCACAAATTTTGTGCGTGATTTTAACACGGCAATATTTCTGGACACCCTGAAATTTGCGGGCAAGTGGCGGGCTATAAATTAACGGAGCACTATTTCTGTGCGCGTGATGCACATTACTCTTCGGACGTACTCTCGAATAAAAATAATTTATTTCAGTCTCTATTATTCCGTACGAACAACACTTAATTCTTTTCACGAATAAAAAAGAAATCTTTACTCAGTATTAATTCTAAAATATTAATCTCCCCAATAACAATTCGATAGTGCTCCCCTAGTTGTGAATCATATTTCTCGACTACAATATTCCCTTTTTAAAATGTAGATTCTATTATGCTTTATTTATTCCTATTGCAACGTATTACGAATCCTCCATTCATTCTAATATTCTCAAAATTAAGTTCAAGATTAGTAGTAGTTTTGTATTATGTATGTACTGTTATTTTCTACATTAGTTCACCCATAGATAAACTTTCATTCATCGATGCTGTTATTGCCGGATCAATATAGATGTTTCTTTTCTTTTTCTTTTTTGGTCCACTACAATTAGTGGAGCTGCTACTAGTAATATTTGCATCGCCATGCTTATTTTTCTTGGTGTAATCTGTTGAACTTTCGTTCCTAAATCTGTCCCTCATCATTTCTTCCAATTTCCTTCCTGTTTCTGGGTGTTTTCGCATCTCGCCAATTTTGTCGCACAAGTCACTGAACAACTCTTGTCCTTCCTCCATCCATCCATTTCTGCTTCCACTGTCTGAATCGCAGAATTTTTTTTTGTCGCGGAATCGTGGCATCAGCCTTTCGCCGCTGCTGGTTCACCCATACATGATGCTCATTGTAGATCAGTACCAATGCAAATGCTTCATCTGCTATAGTAAATATATCACTCAGCAAGTGCCTCTCCTTCCGTTGTTTGAAATTGGAATTTGTTGGATTGATTGCCGACATGATTCTTGTAACAAAATAATAAAAATCTTCATCTTCCGCGTCTTTGTATGTTCTGTATTGAGGGTTTAAAATACTACCTGTGTCCTCATATTCTGTGTCTTCAATAACTGCAACAGTACCAGGGAATGTGATAGGGACTCGACCTTTTCTGTAATCGTCTGTACGGAAGTATCATCAGTATCAACGGGCAGCATGTTAGTGTTGTCGGACCAAAAATAGATTCCAAAATTCCTAATTTCAACAACCAATTCTCCCACCTGTATTTACCTATCCAGTTTTTTCTCGCTAATGTTTGTGAGTTGTGCCTCAATGCGGTCAGTACTGTCCCTACTCGTTTCCTGTAAAAGGAACAGAATGACGCAAGTGGAATATTTGGTGGCTTCATAACCGCACTTGCTCCAACAGCCCTTTGTATTACATGCGCCGTTACCTTTTCATTGATAGGGAACTTCATGTTGGGGTACCAATGTTTTTTGACGTAATCCCTTAGCTGCTTGTCCACTGATTCAGTCATATCACTCAAAGTCTTAAGCATATCGTTGTCTGTTATAAGCCCATATTCGTCTGTAATTGTACTTACTGCTCGTTCTCTTGTGTCGCCGGCATTATCAGTTCCCTCTCCCTGCATGGTTGCCTCCATTTGTTTAGGTACCATTACTACCTTTCCCACCCCTATATGTGGTTCGCTCTTTTGTTGCCGCATGTGTTTTGCCAGTTCCTGTGCCAATTTGTCATATTGGATTTTTTTCATGATACGTTCCGCAACATCCTCTAAATCACAGCATTCTCCGTTAGATGTTTTCTCTACCACATTGGTTTTTGTTCCTTCTTTCTGTTGGTTTGTTACTGTAGGTGTGGTTGTGTTGGTAATGCTCAGTGCTGTTTCGTTACTCTGGTTGATGGTGTTTTGTTCTTCCGTGTTTGTAGTAGTAGAAATTGTGTTGTCGGTACCATTTTTTTTACTGTTGCCCTTTGATGCGTTCATAGTTTTGGTATTACTGTTACACACTTTTTTAGTAATTGGTGTGTTTGTTTTCACTCTCTTTTTCTTACCGTTGTTGTCCCCTGTATTTTGATGATCACCGGGTCGGATGGTTTTGTTGTTTCGAAGGATCTTCCCATCGGATTTTTTGCTTCGTTGTGTCTTTCCGATAGCATTCATATTTTTTTTTTTTCTGAATACGGTGTCAATCAAGAATCATGTGTTTCTTTTTGTGTGGTTTTGTGTGTGTACTAATAATTTTGTCGGGTTGTGTATGGTGTTTTGTGTTGTGTGTGTTGTGTGTTGTGTGTGTACGGTGTTTCGTGTAGTATGTGTACGATGTTTTGTGTGTAGAGTTTTTCCGTGGGTTCTGTACTATGTTGTTTGCCCTGGCTTGGGCGCGCTGTTATATTTGTAGAAGTAGATCACGTACCTGTTGCAGCCAGCCCTCCCGCGCCATAATTTTTTCAGAAGGGAAACTTTTGATAACACTAAGGTTATGTATTTCAATCCTCTAGTCACACATAGAATCTCGTAGACTGCAGCTAACATACCGTACTGTCTTGTGTGCCATTTGTATCTACAAACCACAACATTGTCTGTACTGTGTGTGGCAAAGTTGATCCCAATATTCCTTTAAAAGTTGTTCCCAACATGCATTTCTTAAGTCATGTGATATGCATTCATTGCCTGGTACAAAAACTATGGTAGTCCTTACCAAATGAGACTGTTTGTGCACTGGAATTTCACCAAAAATACCCTCATGTTTGCCATATGGATAGTCATACCACAACATTTCCAGCATTCTGTGTGACAATGTTGTTCTCAATATGCATTTGATGAGTCATGATGAATGTATTCATGGCTGGGACCAGATACTTTTTGAGTCCTAACCCAATAAATTAGTTTGTGCTGCCCTGGAATTGCGCCAAAAATACCCCATGTTTTACATTTGTAGAGTCCAACCACAACATTTTGGGCATTGTATGTTACAAAGTTGTTTCCAATCTGCATTTGATGAGTCATGATGAATGTATTCATGGCTTGGACCCGATACTTTTTGAGTCCTTACCCAATAAGTTAGTTTGTGCCCTGGAATTGCACCAAAAATACCCCCATGTTTTGCCATTTGTAGAGTCAAACCACAACATTTTGGGCATTATATGTTACAAAGTTGTTTCCAATCTGCATTTGATGAGTCATGATGAATGTATTAATGGCTGGGACCAGATACTTTTTGAGTCCTAACCCAATAAGTTAGTTTGTGCTGCCCTGGAATTGCGCCAAAAATACCCCATGTTTTACATTTGTAGAGTCCAACCACAACATTTTGGGCATTGTATGTGAAAAAGTTGTTTCCAATCTGCATTTGATGAGTCATGATGAATGTATTCATGGCTTGTACCCGATATTTTTTGAGTCATTACCCAATAAGTTAGTTTGTGCCCCGGAATTGCACCAAAAATACCCCCATGTTTTGCCATTTGTAGAGTCAAACCACAACATTTTGGGCATTATATGTTACAAAGTTGTTTCCAATCTGCATTTGATGAGTCATGATGAATGTATTAATGGCTGGGACCAGATACTTTTTGAGTCCTAACCCAATAAGTTAGTTTGTGCTGCCCTGGAATTGCGCCAAAAATACCCCATGTTTTACATTTGTAGAGTCCAACCACAACATTTTGGGCATTGTATGTTACAAAGTTGTTTCCAATCTGCATTTGATGAGTCATGATGAATGTATTCATGGCTTGGACCCGATACTTTTTGAGTCCTTACCCAATAAGTTAGTTTGTGCCCTGGAATTGCACCAAAAATACCCCCATGTTTTGCCATTTGTAGAGTCAAACCACAACATTTTGGGCATTATATGTTACAAAGTTGTTTCCAATCTGCATTTGATGAGTCATGATGAATGTATTAATGGCTGGGACCAGATACTTTTTGAGTCCTAACCCAATAAGTTAGTTTGTGCTGCCCTGGAATTGCGCCAAAAATACCCCATGTTTTACATTTGTAGAGTCCAACCACAACATTTTGGGCATTGTATGTGAAAAAGTTGTTTCCAATCTGCATTTGATGAGTCATGATGAATGTATTCATGGCTTGTACCCGATATTTTTTGAGTCATTACCCAATAAGTTAGTTTGTGCCCCGGAATTGCACCAAAAATACACCCATGATTGCCATTTGTAGAGTCAAACCACAACATTTTGGGCATTCTGTGTGACAATGTTGTTCTCAATATGCATTTGATGAGTCATGATGAATGTATTCATGGCTGGGACCAGATACTTTTTGAGTCCTAACCCAATAAGTTAGTTTGTGCCCCGGAATTGCACCAAAAATACCCCCATGATTGCCATTTGTAGAGTCAAACCTTAAGATTTAGGGCATTGTATGTGACAAAGTAGTTCCCAATATGCATTTGATGAGTCATGATGAATGTATTCATGTCTTGGACCAGATACTTTTTGAGTCATTACCCAATAAGTTAGTTTGTGCCCTGGAATTGCACCAAAAATACCCCCATGTTTTGCCATTTGTACAGTCAAACATTAAGATTTTGGGCATTTTGTGTGACAAAGTTATTTCCAATATGCATTTGATGAGTCATGAGGAATGTATTCATGGCTGGGACCAGATACTTTTTGAGTCCTAACCCAATAAGTTAGTTTGTGCCCTGGAATTGCACCAAAAATACACCCATGTTTGCCATTTGTAGAGTCAAACCTCAACATTTTGGGCATTCTGTGTGACAAAGTTGTTCCCAATATGCATTTGATGAGTCATGATGAATGTATTCATGGCTTGGACCATATACTTTTTGAGTCCTTACCCAATAAGTTAGTTTGTGCCCTGGAATTGCACCAAAAATACCCCCATGTTTAGCCATTTGTAGAG
The DNA here is from genome assembly GCA_037355745.1 of Pseudo-nitzschia multiseries. Lineage (NCBI taxonomy): Eukaryota > Bacillariophyta > Bacillariophyceae > Bacillariales > Bacillariaceae > Pseudo-nitzschia > Pseudo-nitzschia multiseries. Next base: position 28,074,932 of record CM074781.1, read on the forward strand.
TCAAACCACAACATTTTGGGCATTGTATGTGAAAAAGTTGTTTCCAATCTGCATTTGATGAGTCATGATGAATGTATTCATGGCTTGGACCCGATACTTTTTGAGTCCTTACCCAATAAGTTAGTTTGTGCCCTGGAATTGCACCAAAAATACCCCCATGTTTTGCCATTTGTAGAGTCAAACCACAACATTTTGGGCATTATATGTTACAAAGTTGTTTCCAATCTGCATTTGATGAGTCATGATGAATGTATTAATGGCTGGGACCAGATACTTTTTGAGTCCTAACCCAATAAGTTAGTTTGTGCTGCCCTGGAATTGCGCCAAAAATACCCCATGTTTTACATTTGTAGAGTCCAACCACAACATTTTGGGCATTGTATGTGAAAAAGTTGTTTCCAATCTGCATTTGATGAGTCATGATGAATGTATTAATGGCTTGTACCCGATATTTTTTGAGTCATTACCCAATAAGTTAGTTTGTGCCCCGGAATTGCACCAAAAAAAAACCCCATGTTTAGCCATTTGTAGAGTCAAACCACAACATTTTGGGCATTCTGTGTGACAATGTTGTTTCCAATCTGCATTTGATGAGTCATGATGAATGTATTAATGGCTTGTACCCGATATTTTTTGAGTCCTTACCCAATAAGTTAGTTTGTGCCCCGGAATTGCACCAAAAATACACCCATGATTGCCATTTGTAGAGTCAAACCTTAAGATTTTGGGCATTCTGTGTGACAATGTTGTTCTCAATATGCATTTGATGAGTCATGATGAATGTATTCATGGCTGGGACCAGATACTTTTTGAGTCCTAACCCAATAAGTTAGTTTGTGCCCCGGAATTGCACCAAAAATACCCCCATGATTGCCATTTGTAGAGTCAAACCTTAAGATTTAGGGCATTGTATGTGACAAAGTAGTTCCCAATATGCATTTGATGAGTCATGATGAATGTATTCATGTCTTGGACCAGATACTTTTTGAGTCATTACCCAATAAGTTAGTTTGTGCCCTGGAATTGCACCAAAAATACCCCCATGTTTTGCCATTTGTAGAGTCAAACATTAAGATTTTGGGCATTATATGTGAAAAAGTTGTTTCCAATCTGCATTTGATGAGTCATGATGAATGTATTCATGGCTTTGACCAGATACTTTTTGAGTCCTTACCCAATAAGTTAGTTTGTGCCCTGGAATTGCACCAAAAAAAAAACCCCATGATTAGCCATTTGTAGAGTCAAACCACAATATTTTGGGCATTATATTTGACAAAGTTGTTTCCAATCTGCATTTGATGAGTCATGATGAATGTATTAATGGCTTGGACCCGATATTTTTTGAGTCCTTACCCAATAAGTTAGTTTGTGCCCCGGAATTGCACAAAAAAAAAACCCATGATTGCCATTTGTAGAGTCAAACCTTAAGATTTTGGGCATTCTGTGTGACAATGTTGTTCTCAATATGCATTTGATGAGTCATGATGAATGTATTCATGGCTGGGACCAGATACTTTTTGAGTCCTAACCCAATAAGTTAGTTTGTGCTGCCCTGGAATTGCGCCAAAAATACCCCATGTTTTACATTTGTAGAGTCCAACCACAACATTTTGGGCATTGTATGTGAAAAAGTTGTTTCCAATCTGCATTTGATGAGTCATGATGAATGTATTCATGGCTTGGACCCGATACTTTTTGAGTCCTTACCCAATAAGTTAGTTTGTGCCCTGGAATTGCACCAAAAATACCCCCATGTTTTGCCATTTGTAGAGTCAAACCACAACATTTTGGGCATTATATGTTACAAAGTTGTTTCCAATCTGCATTTGATGAGTCATGATGAATGTATTAATGGCTGGGACCAGATACTTTTTGAGTCCTAACCCAATAAGTTAGTTTGTGCTGCCCTGGAATTGCGCCAAAAATACCCCATGATTGCCATTTGTAGAGTCAAACCTTAAGATTTAGGGCATTGTATGTGAAAAAGTAGTTCCCAATATGCATTTGATGAGTCATGATGAATGTATTCATTGCTTGGACCAGATACTTTTTGAGTCCTTACCCAATAAGTTAGTTTGTGCCCTGGAATTGCACCAAAAAAAAACCCCATGTTTAGCCATTTGTAGAGTCAAACCACAACATTTTGGGCATTATATTTGACAAAGTTGTTTCCAATCTGCATTTGATGAGTCATGATGAATGTATTAATGGCTTGTACCCGATATTTTTTGAGTCCTTACCCAATAAGTTAGTTTGTGCCCCGGAATTGCACCAAAAATACACCCATGATTGCCATTTGTAGAGTCAAACCTTAAGATTTTGGGCATTCTGTGTGACAATGTTGTTCTCAATATGCATTTGATGAGTCATGATGAATGTATTCATGGCTGGGACCATATACTTTTTGAGTCCTAACCCAATAAGTTAGTTTGTGCCCCGGAATTGCACCAAAAATACCCCCATGATTGCCATTTGTAGAGTCAAACCTTAAGATTTAGGGCATTGTATGTGACAAAGTAGTTCCCAATATGCATTTGATGAGTCATGATGAATGTATTCATGTCTTGGACCAGATACTTTTTGAGTCATTACCCAATAAGTTAGTTTGTGCCCTGGAATTGCACCAAAAATACCCCCATGTTTTGCCATTTGTAGAGTCAAACATTAAGATTTTGGGCATTATATGTGAAAAAGTTGTTTCCAATCTGCATTTGATGAGTCATGATGAATGTATTCATGGCTTTGACCAGATACTTTTTGAGTCATTACCCAATAAGTTAGTTTGTGCCCTGGAATTGCACCAAAAAAAAAACCCCATGTTTAGCCATTTGTAGAGTCAAACCACAACATTTTGGGCATTATATTTGACAAAGTTGTTTCCAATCTGCATTTGATGAGTCATGATGAATGTATTAATGGCTTGGACCCGATATTTTTTGAGTCCTTACCCAATAAGTTAGTTTGTGCCCCGGAATTGCACCAAAAATACACCCATGTTTGCCATTTGTAGAGTCAAACCTTAAGATTTTGGGCATTCTGTGTGACAATGTTGTTCTCAATATGCATTTGATGAGTCATGATGAATGTATTCATGGCTGGGACCAGATACTTTTTGAGTCCTAACCCAATAAGTTAGTTTGTGCTGCCCTGGAATTGCGCCAAAAATACCCCATGTTTTACATTTGTAGAGTCCAACCACAACATTTTGGGCATTGTATGTGAAAAAGTTGTTTCCAATCTGCATTTGATGAGTCATGATGAATGTATTCATGGCTTGGACCCGATACTTTTTGAGTCCTTACCCAATAAGTTAGTTTGTGCCCTGGAATTGCACCAAAACTACCCCCATGTTTTGCCATTTGTAGAGTCAAACCACAACATTTTGGGCATTATATGTTACAAAGTTGTTTCCAATCTGCATTTGATGAGTCATGATGAATGTATTAATGGCTGGGACCAGATACTTTTTGAGTCCTAACCCAATAAGTTAGTTTGTGCTGCCCTGGAATTGCGCCAAAAATACCCCATGATTGCCATTTGTAGAGTCAAACCTTAAGATTTAGGGCATTGTATGTGAAAAAGTAGTTCCCAATATGCATTTGATGAGTCATGATGAATGTATTCATTGCTTGGACCATATACTTTTTGAGTCCTTACCCAATAAGTTTGTTTGTGCCCTGGAATTGCACCAAAAAAAAACCCCATGTTTAGCCATTTGTAGAGTCAAACCACAACATTTTGGGCATTATATTTGACAAAGTTGTTTCCAATCTGCATTTGATGAGTCATGATGAATGTATTAATGGCTTGTACCCGATATTTTTTGAGTCCTTACCCAATAAGTTAGTTTGTGCCCCGGAATTGCACAAAAAATACACCCATGATTGCCATTTGTAGAGTCAAACCACAACATTTTGGGCATTCTGTGTGACAATGTTGTTCTCAATATGCATTTGATGAGTCATGATGAATGTATTCATGGCTGGGACCAGATACTTTTTGAGTCCTAACCCAATAAGTTAGTTTGTTCTGCCCTGGAATTGCGCCAAAAATACCGCATGTTTTACATTTGTAGAGTCCAACCACAACATTTTGGGCATTGTATGTGAAAAAGTTGTTTCCAATCTGCATTTGATGAGTCATGATGAATGTATTCATGGCTTGGACCCGATACTTTTTGAGTCCTTACCCAATAAGTTAGTTTGTGCCCTGGAATTGCACCAAAAATACCCCCATGTTTAGCCATTTGTAGAGTCAAACCACAACATTTTGGGCATTATATGTTACAAAGTTGTTTCCAATCTGCATTTGATGAGTCATGATGAATGTATTAATGGCTGGGACCAAATACTTTTTGAGTCCTAACCCAATAAGTTAGTTTGTGCTGCCCTGGAATTGCGCCAAAAATACCCCATGATTGCCATTTGTAGAGTCAAACCTTAAGATTTAGGGCATTGTATGTGAAAAAGTAGTTCCCAATATGCATTTGATGAGTCATGATGAATGTATTCATTGCTTGGACCAGATACTTTTTGACTCCTTACCCAATAAGTTAGTTTGTGCCCTGGAATTGCACCAAAAATACACCCATGTTTGCCATTTGTAGAGTCAAACCACAACATTTTGGGCATTCTGTGTGACAAAGTTGTTCCCAATATGCATTTGATGAGTCATGATGAATGTATTCATTGCTTGGACCCGATATTTTTTGAGTCATTACCCAATAAGTTAGTTTGTGCCCTGGAATTGCACCAAAAATACCCCCATGATTGCCATTTGTAGAGTCAAACCACAACATTTAGGGCATTGTATGTGACAAAGTTGTTCCCATTATGCATTTGATGAGTCATGATGAATGTATTCATGGCTTGGACCATATACTTTTTGAGTCCTTACCCAATAAGTTAGTTTGTGCCCTGGAATTGCACCAAAAATACCCCCATGTTTAGCCATTTGTAGAGTCAAACCACAACATTTTGGGCATTATATTTGACAAAGTTGTTTCCAATCTGCATTTGATGAGTCATGATGAATGTATTAATGGCTTGTACCCGATATTTTTTGAGTCCTTACCCAATAAGTTAGTTTGTGCCCCGGAATTGCACCAAAAATACACCCATGATTGCCATTTGTAGAGTCAAACCTTAAGATTTTTGGCATTCTGTGTGACAATGTTGTTCTCAATATGCATTTGAGGAGTCATGATGAATGTATTCATGGCTTGGACCAGATACTTTTTGAGTCCTTACCCAATATGTTAGTTTGTGCCCCGGAATTGCACCAAAAATACCCCCATGATTGCCATTTGTAGAGTCAAACCTTAAGATTTAGGGCATTGTATGTGACAAAGTAGTTCCCAATATGCATTTGATGAGTCATGATGAATGTATTCATTGCTTGGACCAGATACTTTTTGAGTCATTACCCAATAAGTTAGTTTGTGCTGCCCTGGAATTGCACCAAAAATACCCCCATGTTTTACATTTGTAGAGTCCAACCACAACATTTTGGGCATTGTATGTGAAAAAGTTGTTTCCAATCTGCATTTGATGAGTCATGATGAATGTATTCATGTCTTGGACCAGATATTTTTTGAGTCATTACCCAATAAGTTAGTTTGTGCCCTGGAATTGCACCAAAGATACCCCCATGTTTTGCCATTTGTAGAGTCAAACATTAAGATTTTGGGCATTTTGTGTGACAAAGTTATTTCCAATATGCATTTGATGAGTCATGAGGAATGTATTCATGGCTGGGACCAGATACTTTTTGAGTCCTAACCCAATAAGTTAGTTTGTGCCCTGGAATTGCACCAAAAATACCCCCATGTTTTGCCATTTGTAGAGTCAAACCACAACATTTTGGGCATTATATGTTACAAAGTTGTTTCCAATCTTCATTTGATGAGTCATGATGAATGTATTCATGGCTTGGACCCGATATTTTTTGAGTCCTTACCCAATAGGTTAGTTTGTGCCCTGTAATTGCACCAAAAATACCCCCATGTTTTGCCATTTGTAGATTCAAACCACAGTATTCTTTTTCGAGCGACGTACATACGGTACGAGATCCTTTGAGATTCTTTTTCGAACGACGTACGTACGGTACGAGATCCTTTGAGATTCTTTATCCCTTTGAGATTCTTTTTCGAGCGACATACGTATGTACGGTACGAGATCCTTTGAGATTCTTTTTCCCTTTGAGATTCTTTTTCGAGCGACGTACGTACGGTACGAGATCCTTTGAGATTCTTTTTCGAACGACGTACGTACGGTACGAGATCCTTTTTCGACCGTTAATTTTTTTTCGTACTTCCGAATTATCTAGTACAAAAAACATGTAGAATTCTACAGGAGATTGTTTTTTTTTCCGTATGTACGTACAATGTGTAGAATTCTACAGGAGTTGCAGTATCCTTTTTTTTTCTACCTCGCAAAAAAAATCTCTCTCACACAAACACACAGTAATGTTATTTTCTACCTCGCGACAAAAAAAATCCTTTTTTCTACCTCGCAACAAAAAAAACAATCTACCTCGCAACAAAAAATAAATACACTTCATAATCTGCCTTCTTACATCCGACTTATTTGAGTAGAGTGTTGGTTCTTGCAATCAACACTCCGTCCGAGAACGTGGGATCCGACCCTCTTTGAGCACAACGATCCGTTCTCATTTATTTTAGTTCGAAATAACAGCCTTGTACTGCATGACAATAGAAAGCATTGGACGAGAGGGAAATTGATGGATAGATATTGTTTGGACTGCAGCCTTACTACATATACGTCTTGAAATCAATGAACCTGCATCCCTTGCCTATATATCAACTGGAACAAGATACTGTTTTTCGTGACATGGAGTAAGAAGTAATCTACGGCAGCAACTACAATTTCATCGGGTCGATTGTCGGAACAACGGAACGTTGGAACAAGCAAAGGTAAGAATGAGAGAGATCGGCATCTGCATCGGCATCGGCAATTGATTGTTCTTCCACTCCAAAGGCATTACTGATAATGTATTTCCTCTCTTATTTTCTTATTTTCATAGGACCGGATCAAAAGCAACGAATCGAAACCAAGGGATTGGAATAAACGGATCGGAAGCAGCAATCATCGTATCGTCAGCAACGGATTGGCAGCGGATCGGAATCAACGGACAGAGGTGCGGTGGTAGTCTTCCCTGTAGGTGCGGGGAATTTTCCCGGTTGGTGATAATTACGATCGGCATGTACATTATCATATTATTCTGTTTTCATTACTTACTCTGTGTATTACATCAATAGATACTCACCCATTTTGTTTATTTATCATGTATTATTTGAATAGGATCGTCGGCAAAACAACCAGGAATCGTTGTAACGAATCGATCCAAGACCAATCGATCCAATCGATCCAACACCTCCGATAGCCCGCACCTCCAAGTGTCAACCGGGAACGATCCAATAGAATCGATCCAACACAAATCGATCCAATCGATCTGACACCAATCGATCTGACACCAATCGATCTGCAAAACGAATCGATCCAACACCAATCAATCAGCAACACCATCGAATCAAGCGGGAACGGGAACAATCAAAGCAAGCGGGAACGCTCGCAGCAAGTGGGAACGATCAAAGCAAGCGGGAACGGGAACGATCGAAGCATCGAATAGAAGCAGGAACAATCAAAGCGAGCGTGAACGATCGAATAGAAGCAACCAGGACACCTCGAATAGAAGCGGGAACGATCAAAGCAAGCGGAACGGCAACAACGGCAATTGGAGTGGCTGACGTCTCCCTGCACCTCCAAGCACCTACTCGCAAACATCAGCAGCGAGTAGACCTCCAATCGATTTCTCCAATAGTCTGCACCTCCAAGCATCCAGTCGACTTGAATTTGGTCCCCACAGATCAGCAACGCATCTCCAAGCGTCCGCGCATCGATTCGATACCGGTTTGCACCTCCAGTCGATTCTTGTCAGATTTATAGCCCGCACCTCCAAGCGTCCGCGTTACCGATTCTGCACCTCCAGTGATTCTTGTGACACCGCAACAACCGACCCGCACCTCTCAGCTCCGCGCTAAGATACCGACTTCTCCGACCGGCGGCAAAGCGTCCAACACGCCCCTCCAGTCGCTTCCTCCCTAATCCGTGCCTCCAATCCATCCAAAGTACCAATCAATCCAGAACACCAACGTCGTCCTGGCAACGACAACGGCAGCGAGAGCAACAGCAGCAAGGGGCACGAGGAATCGATCCAATTGATCCAACACCAATCGATCTGCAACACCAATCGATCCAACACGAATCGATCCAACACGAATCGATCTGCAAAACGAATCGATCGAACACCAATCGATCCAATCAAGCGGCAACAAATCATCGAAACGCTCGGCATCGAATCGCTCCTCCTCCACCGGCAAGCGGCAACGAATCATCGAAACGCTCTTCCTCCTCCTCCACCGGCAAGCGGCAACGAATAATCTAAACGCTCCTCCTCCTCCTCCACCGGCAAGCGGCAACAAATTGTTGGCACCGAATCGCTCCGAATCTATCCTACACCAGTCGATCCAACACCAATCGATCCGTAACACCAATCGATCGGCAACACCAATCGATCCAACACCAATTGATCCAACACCAATCGATCCAACACCAATCGATCCAACACCAAATCTTCGGCATTGAATTGCTCCTCCTCCTCCACCGGCACCAATCGGTCAACGAATCGTCGGCATTGAATCGCTCCTCCTCGTCGGCAACGAATTGCTCCTCCTCCTCCACCGGCGCTCCACCAACGTTGGCAACTCTATCGGCATTGGCAACGGCAATTGATTGGTCTTCCACTCCATCTGCACCAGTATCCAAACTGGCATCCGAACCGGCATCCGCATCGGCGTCCGCATCTGCATCTGCACCACCGGGAACGATCGAAGCAACCGGGAACCATCGAATAGAAGCAACTGGGAACGGCAATTCGTCTGCACCGGGGGAACAATCGAAGCACCCGAATCGCTCCTCATCCACTGGCCCATACGATTTGACACCAATCGATCCGCAACACCAATCGATCCAACACCAATCCATATGCATCGTCGGCAACAGCAACGGCAATTGGTCTTCCACTCGTCCAACGGCAAATCGATTTGGCAATTCGTCTCCTCCAACAACAATGGGATTCGAAAGATCACCAGAGAACATTGCAGCAAGAGCCAAAAAACAAAGAGCAAAGAGACAACAGGAATACAGAAGTCAATGGAAAACGTCTTCAAATTTTCTTAAGGTTGCTGCACCGGCGTCAACAAGCCACAAAACTTATACAAATTTGTCTCTGATAAAACCGAGGAAGAAGGAAAAGAATAGGCGTTCAACTTGCAAAGATGACATCTGTACAATAGCCCTGAAAAAATATTGCCGAGCAACTGTGGTGGAAGGTAAATACATGGAGACAGATTGGGGTGGCAAGATAGGAGGAAAGAAGAAGTATCACCGGAACAGGCTTTGTCAATCGAAAACTACAATACATTGGATAGTACGAAGGATGAGCATATTCTAGCGTTTGATCATTCTAAACAATCATTGCGAATTTTTGCCAAAGTTTCACGCCATTTTGCGGAACGACACCTCCCTTCGAAGAATAATATCGAATTGTTGAGACAGTTTGCTCCTGCCATTGTTGGAGCAAAACCAACCGTTGGAAGAGGGGTTAAGCGCGGCAGTATCAATGATGATTATGCTGTCATTGGAATTCGACCAGAAAGATTGGATTCAAATATTGGTGAGTATGTTTTCAAAAGTCATGTCGATCCCAGCATCAAACTAGAGCTAGAAGAGAAAACAGTTGAAATTGTGAAGCATATGCATCATAGTTTAATTGACGTCGAACCATTTGTTGCGGCGGAAATGGATGTGTTGTCTCAGATTCTGTCTCGTACAAAGCTAAATGCAATTGGGCAGCAGGCCTTAGCATTTTCGATCGGTCGCAACTACCATTCTAGATGCCATGTGGACGATGACATGTACTACACTCGTTTGACAGTCATTGCTCCAGCAGAAGTGTCTGCTGACGAGGTGATTTATTATTTTGTCTTCCCCACGTATGGAGTGAAAGTTCCATTGAGGTCGGGAGATACTCTATTGTTCAATCCATTAGTATTACATAGCTGTTCGAATCCCAAATTCGAAGGGTGTTATATTATGAGCGCCTATGTATCTCGCAAAACTGTGCTTAGAGCTAACCCTCTATAGTAAAATTAAACAATACTTTAAAGTTAGCCCGTACATTCACCCTTGCTACTCAATCGGAACTGCTGTCCGAGCTTTCGCTCTCTGAACTGGATAGAGAATCACTGGATTCGTTATCATTCAATGCCATCTCAAACGGTTCCAACTGGATGTCGTCCTGTAGTGTGCATGCATTGTACAAACATTCATAAGACGGTGGTGTAGCAGCATTTTTGCTTTCAAAAAAATGTAGCCAGGAGATCCGATTTGATATCACTAGCCAATCGCAATTGGTTGTGGACCCATCAAGTCCTTGCTCTGGAACAACTGCCAGCTTGGAATGGATAGTGTCGACATGAAATAGGTACAGTGAATTCATCAGGCGACCACGTTGGACAAATTCAGAAGCTGTTTTCTTAGGCACATCTTGAAACCGACGAGCCACAGCATACATTCCGTTTGTATCAATTGGATAGCCACCAATACTACTGTATGGCTGCTTCAAACTCTGTACAGTTAAGAAGCATACCAGATGGCACGGTATGAGCTTGGGATTGTTATTTAAATCAAAGTCCAACTTCATCAAACACCAATCCATCCATACGGAGTTCAGCAGAGAACGATCCGATCTATATGAAGGATGCGAGCGAAATATAAAATTAGAACCACAAGCAACATCAAAACGATTGTGCTCTGTAGCTCCACAAATGTGCAAAGAATTCTCCAATAAAGGTAGCACAGAATCACAAACAAAGTCAAGTATGTCAGAAGGAAAAAATGGTTTGCTTTTGTTGGTAGAACGAAGCCACTTCATTGTTGATTCCCCATTTTCGGTTCTCATTATTTGAAAATGAGAACCACCACCATCAGGGCGTTCAATTGGAGGAGTATCAGGTGGATTCAAGTTGTAGTGATATGTTGCCTGGCTTAGCATCATTTTCTCGGACTTTTGATTGGCAGTTTGATTGATTAGTGATGCAGCATTACCTTGAGTGTTCTTGGAAGGAGCTTTAATCTCAGTTTTGTGGTGAGATTCATTGGGAGCACTATCCCACCCTGCAGGGCTTCCCCATAAAGAGATATAATCTGGTAGGTGAAAGTACAGGTGATTCTTGATTAGTTTTGTTCCCATCCCTTTCCTGTGACAAGTTGAGTTTATACAATTGATGAAGTGAACAATTGTTTTTGGGAGATTCTTTAAGGAACCATATTTCATTCGACCGTGTTTAAGAAATTCTTCCATTGATAGAATGAGCTGAATTACCTCTATCTGTTTCTTTACAAAACGATGGTCACCAATAATGTCAGATCCAGGTTTGGAAACAATAGCGATCAGAAGAGAAATAAGCATTCCAGAGAAATCATGCCCTTCTTTCTTCGTGGTTGATAAAAGCTGAGTCCCAAATTTGGTGCGAGGAAAATCTCTATCAGACTGGCGTGATAACAAACCACCGTACCGTTGTGCTAAATGGCCAATACTGTTAGCAACAGCCACACCGTGATTCAAATTGGGGGCATAAACACATGGAACACTTCCACGGAGCAACAATTCAATTGACTCGATGGCCCGTTTGGCAGTGCCAAGCTGGTGCATGTGCAAACATTCACCGGGAGTTGAAAAATGAATGTTGTTCTGATTGGTACCAAAGCATAAATCATGAAATACATTCCTTATGTTGTGATGAGAGTTGTTTTTGAAGTTCTTATTGATATCGTTTAGATCTGTGCCGGGAAAACAATGAAAATCAATAGGTGACCACTTCTTTGTTGCAGGTTGAACAGAAGGAATGTTTATGTTCAGAGAATAACAGTTGCAGTGACGGCACATCCGCATGACGCCCTTATTGAAGGAGCCATATTTTCCACACAATTTATCGTGAAGTTCTGTGTCGCCAATAACATAGGCAATGGCAAATTTCATTTTTACCTTCCACTGTTGATTTGCGTACGGAAGATAATTCCATTCGATACCACCGTCTTCGTTGCACGCGGCTTTGAAGGAATGAAACGCTACTTCCAAACCATTGTGAAGATTCTGAATTTTTTCCTTCGAATTGGCAGGACGAGAGTGTCTGGTTGACTCCCATTCAGGGTCGGGATGGAAGTAAATAGTTGTCCATGCTTCAGGTCGAGAACGGGTCTCCACATTAAAAATACCGAGTGTCATGTTCAATGGTGTTAACGTAAGTCGTCCGTGCGCATCCAAAGATATGCCGTCCATGTAAAATATAATAGGAACAAGAATTTCTTGCGAATTGGGATTGCAAATTTCTTTCCAAGAAGATTTCCACCACGAGCCGTGATGCAATTCTGAGATTACAGAATGAGGATTCAACTCAGGATTATTGTCGGGAGATAGAGGGGTGGAATAGTTGGGAAAGGAGAGGTTTTCTTCTATCATTAGCTGCTGGTCAGAAAGAAGAGAATAAATGGCATCCTTAAAAGAACGGACATACACCTGAGTGGGCTTATTATCAGGTAACCAATTCAGTATATGAGGATGAAATTTCATATCTGAGAGACCCAGATTGGATTGGAGATTGTCAAAAATTGTTTTCCGAGATCTAATTTTGGCATCACAAAAATCAAAACCGGGTCTCATTTGACTGTTCTTTGCCCACTGGAAAATTGATTTGAATGTGTTCAGTGGCAACTTATGTCGGGACATTAAATTCATGAGTTCCAATTCTGCAAGAAGATGATGGGGCGGCGGTAGTTTTGTGTGGCTTTGAAACGCATCCTCTCTTTCGTTCAGATTAATGATTTCATGAAAAGATGGTGGTGTAGGGGCTTGCTGAGCAGTAGCGACGTTAACATCAGAACGATTAGTGGGATCGTCTTCGTTGTCTCCACAATCTATGTTGTTGGTAGAATTGTTGTCGTTATTTTCATTTACGTCATCGTCTTTGTCAACCTCGTCATCGGAATTGTCGATATCATTATTCAGCGGGAATGCATCTTCATCTTGAACAGTGGAAACAGCCATGTAAGATTCAATGGCGTTCCAATCCATTGGCGGTAAAAAGACATCATGGACAATCTGTTGGTTTAGAACGGAATGAAGACCCGTGGCTGATTGACTTGTGACGGTGTGTTGCTGGGAGAGATAGGAAGGGGGAACAGATGGATCGTTTTGTGTCATAGTCATCCCAAAATCTGACGGAGAATGTTGAACAGACGGCAAGGTAGGCTGCACTCTGATAGAGGTGGAGAAGTTATAGATCTTTCGTTTAATTAGACCCTGACTATGTCCCGGCACGAATCTCTATGCCAGAGATGTTTTCTTAGGCCGGTGGAGACGTATTTCAAGTTACCATTTGAAATGGATTTATATCCTAAAAAATCCTTTGAATCTTTTCCTTTCTTATCCCAGCAACCACGGCAGTAGAATACAAGAGAGGTTTTAATAGCAGGAGGCATGATGTTGCTGAGTTGTTTGAAGGAAAATATCAGTAGAATGGGTCGAGAGGACAGAGGTCGAAAAGATGAATCGTTGAAAGGAAAAAATTAAATAAGCGTATTATTTTGTGGGTGATGTGTTTTCTTGTACGGTAGATTTCCTTACTACCATACTTCGATTGCAAAAATGGTCCGTAAAGTAAATGCATTACTACTTAGTGATGATTGCAACATTCCTCGTACAATATGTTTAGTAGTGAACAGTACGTACAGTCAACTCCTTAAGAGGGTTAATACACAGCGCCAGACGGGTCAATCCCATCAGTTATTCCAAACATTTGTTGGCAGGCGCGTCAGTTCTTCCATAAGGTGCACGGAAATGTGAATCGAAATGGAAATCGTGGACAATTGCGTTGTTGATTATCGAAATGGAAATCGTGGAGAATTGTTTTGTTGATTGCGATCGAGTTGATTCCGACTTTCATGTACCCGTAAAACCAACTAGTACGCTATTTTGCATGAGTTATTACTAGTAGATACTAGTACGAAATCGTGGACAATTGCGTTGTTGATTATCGAAATGGAAATCGTGGACAATTGTTTTGTTGATTACGATCGAGTTGATTCCGACTTTCATGTACCGGTAAAACCAACTAGTACGCTATTTTGCATGAGTTATTACTAGTAGATACTAGTAATACATTATTTTCACTAGTACTTCATCATTATAATTGATTATTTCATTATCTTTCCGACGAGGAAAACAAATACCAACGTGTTAGGTGTTACTACTACCTAATCTTCGAATAGATAATCTACTCTACTGATACTACTAATACTAATCATCCAATCGACAGTCGAACCAACCATGGACGGAATTTACAAACTACAAAAGGTGATTCAGGAACACCCAGCCAATCTCGAACAAGAACACTGGAAAATGATTGTTTATCACAAGAAAGAGATTGCTCGACACCAAAAAATGATTCGCAAGATTTGTGCAGGAAAAAGAAATCATCAAAATGTTAAAATTGAAAGAGTCGATCCTACTAGCAATCATCAAGTCGTTCCGAATGTAACCAGCAGCATCTATCCACCAAACGGGTTATTTGAGAGCGAACAAGATTTGAGTGGCGATTCCGACGGTGTAGCTTCTGAAAATACAGCGGATCTTCCTGCCGTTAAACAGGAACAAAACCCTTGAGTGCAATAGCCCGCCTGGGGTGGATTCGACTTGGAGTTGACATGGAGTTGGAGTTGGGATTTGAGTTGGAGTTAACGACACCTGGCTTCCAAGAATAATATAAACTTGTTGAGAGAATTCGCTCCTGCTATTGTTGGAGCAAAACCAACCGTTGGAAGAGGAGTGAAGCAGGGCAGTATCAATGATGATTATGCTATCATTGGAATTCGACCAGAAAGATTGGATTCAAATAATGGTGATTATGTTTTCAAAAGTCATGTCGATCCCAGCATCAAACTAGAGCTAGAAGAGAAAACAGTTGAAATTGTGAAGCATATGCATCATAGTTTAGTTGACATGGAACCATTTGTTGCGGCGGAAATGGATGTGTTGTCTCAGATTCTGTCTCGTACAAAGCTAAATGCAATTGGGCAGCAGGCATTAGCATTTTCGATCGGTCGCAACTACCATTCTAGATGCCATGTAGACGATGATATGTTCTATACAAGGCTGACAGTCATTGCTCCAGCAGAAGTGTCTGCTGATGAGGTGATTTATTATTTTGTCTTCCCAACGTACCATATCAAAGTGCCGTTGCGTTCTGGAGATACTCTATTGTTCAATCCATTAGTATTACATAGCTGTTCGAATCCCAAATTAGAAGGGTGTTATATTATGAGTGCATATGTATCTCGCAAAACTGTGCTTAGAGCTAACCCTCTATAATTATGTTAAACGATAATTTAAAGTTACCTGTTACATTCCCAATCGCTACTCAATCGGAACTGCTGTCCGAGCTTTCGCTCTCTGAACTGGATAGAGAATCACTGGATTTGTTATCATTCAATGCCATCTCAAACGGTTCCAACTGGATGTCGTCCTGTAGTGTGCATGCATTGTACAAACATTCATAAGACGGTGGTGTAGCAGCATTTTTGCTTTCAAAAAAATGTAGCCAGGAGATCCGATTTGATATCACGAGCCAATCGCAATTGGTAATACAGACATCAAGTCCTTGCTCTGGAACAATTGCCAGCTCGGAATGGATAGTGTCGACATGAAATAGGTACAGTGAATTCATCAGGCGACCACGTTGGACAAATTCAGAAGCTGTTTTCTTAGGCACATCTTGAAACCAACGAGCCACAGCATACATTCCGTTTGTATCAATTGGATAGCCACCAATACTACTGTATGGCTGCTTCAAACTCTGTACAGTTAAGAAGCATACCAGATGGCACGGTATGAGCTTGGGATTGTTATTTAAATCAAAGTCCAACTTCATCAAACACCAATCCATCCATACGGAGTTCAGCAGAGAACAATCCGATCTATATGAAGGATGTGAGCAAAATATAAAATTAGACCCACAAGCAACATCGAAACGATTGTGCTCTGTAACTCCACAAATGTGCAAAGAATTCTCCAATAAAGGTAGCACAGAATCACAAACAAAGTCAAGTATGTCAGAAGGAAAAAATGGTTTGCTTTTGTTGGTAGAACGAAGCCACTTCATTGTTGATTCCCCATTTTCGGTTCTCATTATTTGAAAATGAGAACCACCACCATCAGGGCGTTCAATTGGAGGAGTATCAGGTGGATTCAAGTTGTAGTGATATGTTGCCTGGCTTAGCATCATTTTCTCGGACTTTTGATTGGCAGTTTGATTGATTAGTGATGCAGCATTACCTTGTGTGTTCTTGGAAGTATTAAATTCCTTTCGTGTCTAAGTTGGTAGAGGTACGAGATCGAAAATAATGAGACCTCGAAAAATTACTGTTCGATACTTAACTGGAGGAGAAGAATCGATCGTCAATACCGAGCTCATTCTTACGATCGAGTCCGATACTTAGTGATCCAAGAAAGAACACACGACAGATGTTAACATATGGTACCTTCTGTTAAGTGTCTTGTTTTCAAGAAAAGACAGCAGAGGTTTGAAACTCTGCTCACGAATATACGTGTTGTATTAGCGGCAACACGATATTCACCGTAATACGGTAATTTACCGTACAAAATACACGTAAATTCACGTGCTGTATTAGCGGCAGCACCGACCTTTAAAAGAGATACTTGCTCTCCAGCAAGAAACATCTCTTCATCTTATTCTTTTAGATTATTTGATTATTCAACCTTAAACCTTGCACTGGACGTTCTTGCGTCCCTTTTGTAGAACTACAAGCCTAAGATCTAACTGATTGCGTCGATTGGTCGATAGTCAGATTAGATCTGATTGGATTCGCATCCAGTCGTAGTGGATATCAGAGAAATATTAGAAACAAGGGACCGGCACCTCAACCGGCCCGCAGCTAAAGCTCCTGTTGCTCCTCTTTGCCTTTGGATTGGATCAGCTCAACAGCCAGTTTCAGAAGGAAATTAACAGATTAACAGTCGCAAGCTTGTTGAAGCTTGCAAAAGAAGAAAGAGCAACCGCCGAGGAGCAATCGTCGACGACAACGGCCGACGATCGATAGTTCTCCGTATCGATTACACAACAAGGACCGCATTATCGAAAGACTGGAGACGATAGCAGCGTTACAGTCATTGGACCCATCCTCTCATGCCGGACATCCCCGTCGCCGCCAGAACGCGAAGCAGGTCGACGGGACGAGGCAGGTCCACGGGATTCCAAACACTCCAATCTGGAAGCGCTGCAACCACATCCCTACTGCCTGCAACCGACATCATGGCCGACCCGCAGGACAGGTTGCATGACGATGAGGAAGAAAGCACACCTATCGAACACCTCTTCCCATCATTTGACCAACCACTAGCCACCTTCTTGCATGATATCTTTGACATATCGAAGGAACGAAATGACGCCCTGTGCGAGGCTCTCATTGCTGCAAGGATCAAGACATGGCTAGCCTTCTTGTACATCGAAAACATTGGCGACCTAGTTTTCCTCGAAGGGGGAGTAAGGACCCCAATTTATCGACATGTACAGACGTCCATACAGCAAGTCATTGACTATGGCGAGCATCTCACAGCACGAGGACTAGACCCAGAGGATAGAACCCAGTATACCAAAGACAACTTTCAAAGCTACTGTTTTAGTGCTGTCAGAGCCAGAAGAGCATCTGGAACGAATATTGCAATCACTAGCACCGGCACGCCACGACGACAACAGGAAAGATCCTCCAAGCCCATCGAACAGCTTAGATATGAATCCTGGACCAAGAAATCAAGGGATGAATCCACCTTTCCCATCCTGCAGAATGATGCAAGGTTTGAACGCTGGCTTGTAAAATTCAAGGCAAAGCTGGAAACGTCTGACATAGATACTCGCACATTCCTTGACCCAAGCTGGCCTGATACACCACTCGTCGGGTATGAAAAAGCTCTCCATGACAAGCAATGTGCTTTCTTCTGGACCCTTGTCCTACATGCTCTTCAGAGTGATCTCTCCTACTCCTGCGTGCTCAGCCATACCTCCTCAAGAGATGGTAGACAAGCCTTCTTTGACTTTGTTTCATTGCACGATCGATCCAAATCCAAAGTATATGACACCTCCATCGTGATGCAACAACTATTGGACATTGATTTGAGGACATGGAAGGATACCAAGGTCAAGTTCATCACCCAGTGGTTTGCCCAGTTGGAACATCTCAATACACTACGCGATCCACAGAGGCCACTTGATTTTGATACTGTCAAAACGCACCTTTGCAAGGCCTGTAGTAGCAGCTTCCAGCTCAGTGAACAGTTCTATAAGGTTGATGATCCTCCTGCAGCACAGGACTTGATTAAGTTTAGGCAGCATGAAGCCGTTGCTATCAGTGAATTGAAAAATACCCTCCTCCTTGAAGCCACCAGACTGGATTCCCAAGCTTCCCTGTCCCAACCTCGAAGTCGGATGTCTGTCAAAGCCAACACCCATGATTTCTCTTCTGTGACGCAGTCCACATATTCTGGCATAACTGATGACTCGGCATCATATTTACCTCCTATTGATTTTGATGGCGACTATCAGGACTACGCTGTTTACAAGGCTGGAAGAACCCCAGACCCAACCACAAGACTACCATCTGCAGTTTGGAAAACTCTCTCTAAACAAGGTATGAAGCATTGGCTTGGCTTTACCGCTGATGACAAGAAGCGACTAGTTGCTTGCCTCTGGCCTGAGCTCCTTGATGCTGCATTACCACCGGACCCCAATTCCAGCAAGCCTATCACACGTCGGGCTTATGAGCATCATACTGATGAGCAGGTCCCCTCACCCGCTACTGAGCAAGTCCTATCGCCTGCTGACGAGAGCTCCGCCAGATCTGCATTCCATGCATCACTTGGTGTATACAAATCATCTTCCCAATTAGACACCAGGCCTCTCAGGTCTTCTGTTTCTCCTGCACACCCAGCCCGATTCCTTGCAGACAACCCTAATATACTTTACAAGAAAGAAGGCAATGTCTATATCCCTGTTGAACAAACCTCACGATCAGTGAACTTTCACTATTGGGCACCTATGGAATGTGAATCTCCTGTTTCATCAGCAAACCCCATTGCTACTTATCACTCAAGCAAAACTGCTGTATCCACACCTGGTTCTGCTATGGTTGACAGAGGTGCAAATGGGTGTATCATCGGAAATGACGCATGTCTCATCTCTAAAGATATTCCCCCAAGATATGTCAACGTAACTGGTATAAACAACCACCAAATCCAGAACATCCCTATTGCAACATGCGGCGCCTACTCTGTCTCCAACAGAGGTCCTGTCATTATCATCTTTCATGAGAGTGCATACACCGGACAACACCCATCTATCCTGTCTTCCCCCCAGATGGAAGCATACCACTCAATCGTGGATGATTCCTCTATCAAGACAGGCGGCTCCCAAGTCATTACCACTACTGATGGTCATGTCTTTCCACTCAGTATATGCCATGGCTTACCTTATCTTGCTATGCGCAAGTATACCAGTGCAGAATTCGCTAGTCTTCCCCACATCATAATGACAAGTGATCAGCATTGGAACCCATCTGTACTGGATAACGCATATACCCCACAGGATGATACATTCATTCAGAAATACCCGCCTGTTTCCACATCACTTCCATATCAAGATTATGATGAATTTGGCGCAATTAGGGATATCAACATTGGCACCTCCTCCACAGTCACCTCATTCTTGTCCAATAGGACTACCTCCTCCCTACAGGCCTTGGATGTTTCTGATACTTCATTTTGGCTTAGCCCCACCGATTACATTCATCAAGACATCCTTAGTAGGTGCTCTAATCAATCTCCTTCCACCTTTATCACTGCTGCAGCCCATGTTCAATCGCCCACCGATATTGATTACCTGTCCCTGAAACCCTTCTTTGGATGGATCTCCCTTGACCGTATCAAGGCCACTTTCAACAATTCCACTCAGTATGGCTCACTGTCACTTAGTCCCGATGGTAACATCTTCAAAAGGTTCCAATCACCACAGCCTGCCATGAATGTCCGACCTTTCAATGATGATGTCCTCTCTGATGTCGTATATTCAGAGACCCCTGCCATCAATGGTGGTTCCAAGATTGCTCAAGTTTTCTTTGGTCGCAAATCCCATATCATTCATGTTGAAGAAATGAGGACTACTGCTGATTTTCTCCCTTGCCTACAAAATTTTGTTCGGCAATGGGGTAGACCACTCCGGTTACTCTGTGATCATGGCTCTTACCAGTCCAGCAAATCTGTTCTTGACTACCTCAAGATGATGTGGATTGGCTTATGGCAAAGTGAACCATACCATCAACACCAAAATCTTTTTGACCGGCGATACCAGACCTTCAAACGCATTGTCAATAGAATCATGGATCGCACGGGCACTCCACCACATCTCTGGCTTCTTTGCATGCAATATGTTGGCCGCCTCATGAATCATTTGTCTGACCCCACCCTCTCTGACAAACAGCCTTTCTTTATTGCTACTGGTATCATTGGTGACATCAGTCCCTACCTTAGTTTCTTCTGGTTTGAGCCCGTCTACTACAAGACTCCTGATAACCAGTTTGGCTCACAGACCACTGAATGTCTTGGTCACTTTGTTGGCATTGCTGCGCATGTTGGTAATAGCCTATGTTTCACCATCTGGGATCCCATCACCAATAAACTCCTTGATCGCTCTGGTGTACGCACTGCTTTAACTCCTGAGCATCGTAACAAGCGCGCTGGCTTGTTCACTGATGATGGCTTTCTTGCATGGCGCAAGGCTAAGGATGCTTCCCTCACTCCTAAGTCTTCTGGTGATAGTCCCTCCTTCCAACATCCTACACCAACCCGTTCCGTCCCAGCATCACCTCCTCTGCACATCACAAAGCCATCCTTGCCCACATTCCTTTATTCCAAGGTTCCTAATACACGAAGCTATGTCCCTTCTCCACTCCCTCACAACTATGGGGAGATTCTTGATGGCCCCCCAACCTCTCACATCTACAGCAAGACCCCTACCGGTACCCCTGTTACTGAAGATGACTTTGGTCCCCCTGAGCTAGCATATTTTGATGTTAGTGAAGTCACACCTACACTCCTCAATCCTGCTACCCCTTCTGTAGGCCCATCTGAGGTAGTTGTTACTGATGAAGAAGGCAATGCACAATTTCACGCTGATGGCAAACCCATCACCATCCCTGCCATCCCCGCTGCTGACTTGCAAGGTCGATCCTTTCTAATGGCCCTCCCAGATGGCACACAGAAAAGAATGACAGTTGTTGATGTTGAAAACAGCATTGAGCAAAACAAAGACTTCATCAAGTTCAAATGCAAGCATACAGATCACGAACTTGAAGATATCGTCGCCTACAATGATGTCATGAATTATATCCACAGAGATATCACTCAAGAAGATGGCAAACTTTGGTCCTTTCGACGCATACTTGGTCATCAAGGTCCCCTTGACAACAAGCACCCCCAATACAAAGGTTCCAAATACAACCTATGGATTGAGTGGGAAAACATGGAACGTACCTATGAACCTCTCTCCAATGTAGCTGCAGACGACCCTGTTACTGTAGCCAAATATGCAAAGGACAACAACATGCTTGATCAACCTGGTTGGAAACATCTCAAACGCATTGTTTCCCTTGCCCGAAGAACCAAGAAACTAGACCGGTTAATCCACCAAGCCAAGCTCCGCTCCTTTCGAACTGCTCCACAGTACCAGTATGGATTCAAAGTACCTCGAAATCATGACGAGGCCATCCAGTTTGATACAGCAAATGGCAACACCAAATGGCAGGATGCCATAGCGCTGGAAATGTCACAGCTCCAAGAATATGACACCTTTATTGACAAAGGTATCTACAAGGCTAGCAATATACCCATTGGCTTCCAACAGATCAAGGTCCACATGATTTATGCAGTCAAGCATGATGGCCGACACAAAGCCCGGCTAGTTGCAAATGGCAATCTAACTGAAGCTCCCATTCACAGTGTGTATGCAGGGGTTGTTTCCCTTCGTGGCTTGCGCATGTGCCTATTCCTTGCTGAGCTGAATAGCTTAGAAGCATGGGGAACTGACATTGGTAATGCATACCTTGAAGCTGTTACCTGCGAAAAAGTATGCATCAAGGCTGGCGCTGAATTTGGATCACTAGAAGGCCACCTCCTATTGATTTACAAGGCCCTGTATGGACTTCGATCATCTGGCAAGTGTTTTGGTGATCTACTTGCTGCCTGCCTCGTTGAACTAGGTTTTGAAAGATCTAAGACAGAGTCCGAAATCTTTATCAAGCCTGGCAACAACAAACATGGGGAGCCAGTATATGAGCTCATATGCACATATGTTGATGACCTCTGCTTATGTATGGCCAATCCCGAAGCCTTTCTGATAATCCTACAGTCTGAACCTTATAATTTCAAATTAAAGGGTTCTGGGCCAATGAACTTTTATTTGGGATGTGGATTCAAAAGAGATGAACATGGTGTGCTCTGCATGAACCCCATCAAGTTCATCGAGAAAATGGAGGCCTCGTATGTACAAATGTTTGGCTGCAAACCTACCACCAGATTCCATTCACCACTTGCTGAGAACGACCACCCAGAGCTAGACTCAACATCCTTTCTAAGTGATACTGACATCCAAAAGTATCAAAGCATGATTGGTTCACTTCAATGGGTCATAGCTATTGGACGTTTTGACGTGCAGACTGCTGTTATGACATTGTCAAGTTTTCGAGTCCAACCTAGGGAAGGCCATCTCAACAGAGCCAAAAGAATCTATGGTTACATCTCTAAGTTTCGACACTTCAAAATCCGATTCAGAGTGGGCATACCAGATTTTGTACTCACTGAAGGTACCAGCACAGACTGGTCCAATACAGTGTATGGGGAGCACTCCGAGGACCTCCCTAGTGATGCTCCTAAACCCCTGGGTAAGGTGGTTGTGTTGTCTCATTTCTATGATGCAAACTTAATGCATGACATCCTAAGTGGTAAAGCTGTCACTGGTATACTGCATTTTGCAAACAAGACCCCCATCATGTGGTTCTCCAAGAAGCAAGCAACCTCTGAAACAGCCACCTTTGGCGCCGAATTTGTGTCTGCTAGAACATGTATTGAGCAGATTGTTGACATTCGACAGTCATTCAGGTATCTAGGTACTAGAGTACACGACACATCCTACACATGGGGAGACAATGAAAAGATGATCCAAACCTCTACATTCCCATATGCGAGGCTCCACAAGAGGCATCACATTCTATCATATCACTATGTTAGAAGCATGATCGCAAGAGGTTTCATCCTCATGCAACATCTTGCAGGTAAGGATAACTGCGCTGACATCCTCACCAAGCATTGGGGACACTCGGTGGTGTATCCTTTACTCAAGCCCATCTTTTACTACTGTGGAAACACCGGTGATCTATTGCAGGATGACTGCACCAGATACTAGAGGATGCTTTCATGTGGACACATGGGGAGTATTAAATTCCTTTCGTGTCTAAGTTGGTAGAGGTACGAGATCGAAAATAATGAGACCTCGAAAAATTACTGTTCGTTACTTAACTGGAGGAGAAGAATCGATCGTCAATACCGAGCTCATTCTTACGATCGAGTCCGATACTTAGTGATCCAAGAAAGAACACACGACAGATGTTAACATATGGTACCTTCTGTTAAGTGTCTTGTTTTCAAGAAAAGACAGCAGAGGTTTGAAACTCTGCTCACGAATATACGTGTTGTATTAGCGGCAACACGATATTCACCGTAATACGGTAATTTACCGTACAAAATACACGTAAATTCACGTGCTGTATTAGCGGCAGCACCGACCTTTAAAAGAGATACTTGCTCTCCAGCAAGAAACATCTCTTCATCTTATTCTTTTAGATTATTTGATTATTCAACCTTAAACCTTGCACTGGACGTTCTTGCGTCCCTTTTGTAGAACTACAAGCCTAAGATCTAACTGATTGCGTCGATTGGTCGATAGTCAGATTAGATCTGATTGGATTCGCATCCAGTCGTAGTGGATATCAGAGAAATATTAGAAACAAGTTGTGGATATCAGAGAAATATTAGAAACAAGGGACCGGCACCTCAACCGGCCCGCAGCTAAAGCTCCTGTTGCTCCTCTTTGCCTTTGGATTGGATCAGCTCAACAGCCAGTTTCAGAAGGAAATTAACAGGAAGGAGCTTTAATCTCAGTTTTGTGGTGAGATTCATTGGGAGCACTATCCCACCCTGCAGGGCTTCCCCATAAAGAGATATAATCTGGTAGGTGAAAGTACAGGTGATTCTTGATTAGTTTTGTTCCCATCCCTTTCCTGTGACATGTTGAGTTTATACAATTGATAAAGTGAACAATTGTTTTTGGGAGATTCTTTAAGGAACCATATTTCATCCGGCCATGTTTAAGAAATTCTTCCATTGATAGAATGAGCTGAATTACCTCTATCTGTTTCTTTACAAAACGATGGTCACCAATAATGTCAGATCCAGGTTTGGAAACAATAGCGATCAGAAGAGAAATAAGCATTCCCGAGAAATCATGCCCTTCTTTCTTCGTGGTTGATAAAAGCTGAGTCCCAAATTTGGTGCGAGGAAAATCTCTATCAGACTGGCGTGATAACAAACCACCGTACCGTTGTGCTAAATGGCCAATACTGTTAGCAACAGCCACACCGTGATTCAAATTGGGGGCATAAACACATGGAACACTTCCACGGAGCAACAATTCAATTGACTCGACGGCCCGTTTGGCAGTGCCAAGCTGGTGCATGTGCAAACATTCACCGGGAGTTGAAAAATGAATGTTGTTCTGATTGGTACCAAAGCATAAATCATGAAATACATTCCTTATGTTGCGATGAGAGTTGTTTTTGAAGTTCTTATTGATATCGTTTAGATCTGTGCCGGGAAAACAATGAAAATCAATAGGTGACCACTTCTTTGTTGCAGGTTGAACAGAAGGAATGTTTATGTTCAGAGAATAACAGTTGCAGTGACGGCACATCCGCATGACGCCCTTATTGAAGGAGCCATATTTTCCACACAATTTATCGTGAAGTTCTGTGTCGCCAATAACATAGGCAATGGCAAATTTCATTTTTACCTTCCACTGTTGATTTGCGTACGGAAGATAATTCCATTCGATACCACCGTCTTCGTTGCAAGCGGCTTTGAAGGAATGAAACGCTACTTCCAAACCATTGTGAAGATTCTGAATTTTTTCCTTCGAATTGGCAGGACGAGAGTGTCTGGTTGACTCCCATTCAGGGTCGGGATGGAAGTAAATAGTTGTCCATGCTTCAGGTCGAGAACGGGTCTCCACATTAAAAATACCGAGTGTCATGTTCAATGGTGTTAACGTAAGTCGTCCGTGCGCATCCAAAGATATGCCGTCCATGTAAAATATAATAGGAACAAGAATTTCTTGCGAATTGGGATTGCAAATTTCTTTCCAAGAAGATTTCCACCACGAGCCGTGATGCAATTCTGAGATTACAGAATGAGGATTCAACTCAGGATTATTGTCGGGAGATAGAGGGGTGGAATAGTTGGGAAAGGAGAGGTTTTCTTCTATCATTAGCTGCTGGTCAGAAAGAAGAGAATAAATGGCATCCTTAAAAGAACGGACATACACCTGAGTGGGCTTATTATCAGGTAACCAATTCAGTATATGAGGATGAAATTTCATATCTGAGAGACCCAGATTGGATTGGAGATTGTCAAAAATTGTTTTTATTGGATTACTAAACCAAGCGTGAATACGTTATACGTTCTACGTGTACGTAATACGTAAATCCACGACAGTTTTACGTATTACGTGAAACGGTTGCGTAAAACTTACGTATTACGTAAAATCGGATTTACGTATTACGTAAAACGGCTTTACGTAAAACGGCTTTGCGTAAAACGTTTTACGTATTCAGTTTTACGTATTCAGTTTTACGTATTACTTAAAACACTTTCAGCTTTTATCACAAGATGGGCGCAATAAGCAAACAATACATAAGCGCTGGTGAGTATCAAAAAGATACTTAAAGCGATGAACAGAGGTACGTAAAAGACCGAGCCCACGTATCCCATTTGAAAGGAAAACAAATTAGTAAAAAGGAGAACAATATGTTCCAGAAACAATTCGATCATAATCTTATTGATAACTCTTTCCAACACCGTAAAAAGAGCAACGTAAAGTAAAATAACTAAAAGTAACCAACTTAACCGAGATTGCCGTACAGCTTCGGTCTTATTAGTTATCAATAAGATTAGCACACCCCAATGCCAGAGGGAACACAAACCGAAGGAATCCCCAGCCCCACAACGAGAGGAGTTACCCCTGACACCAGCATCGACAATTCCAGAAACATAGGCTCCACCTCGATCCGGGACCTGAGAGACCAACTGGTAGAGCTCGAACATTACCACAGGGATATCCTTGAGTACACCGAAGAACAAAACACACAATTGCAAACACAGAACAGGTTGCTATACGACTATACTGAAGACAGTGAGGATAGCGATACTGACGACGAGATGTCCAAGAAGAAAGACCATCACGCGTCGCTCAAGGACCACTTGGACGAGGCACAGACGAAGCCGATAGCAGTACCAACCAGTATAGAGGTATATGAGTTCAAAAAGGCACTAGCCAACGCATTAGCCGAAGTACCCTCCATCAAATATATCCAAGGAGGGGGCTACGCCTTCCTACTGGAGTCAGAAGCACAATACCACGCGAGGGACCCCCAAGCACCTTTCCCCGAGGCTCCACAGGAACCACGAGAGCTCGATAGCTCCATCGAGCTCACCTCCGACGCATACAAACTATGGAAGCGAAGTCGAGCCCTATATGTAGAATGGAACAAGTACGACAGGGAGGCCCTACTGATCACAGACAGAAAATTTCCCAACATGCTTGGAGACCTGAAGAACCCAGGTTCGGACGCCTTACCCAGAGGGACTACTGTGCGCGAGGCCTTCCGAGCCATGGAGGAAGACCTATGTACGACCGACGCACAGCATCAGCTCACATGCGAACTCACTAAGAAAATGAATGCGTTGTCTTACACACCGAGCCCGATCGGGCCCAAGGAATACTTTCGCCAACTTACAAAATATCAATACCAAATCAATCTGCTCCCAGAGACCGCAAACGTCACAGAGGCACAGATGATAGATTACTCTCGCGAGGCCTTTGCCCGCAGCAAACACGACCCCATCACGCTACACCGAGTAGACGAGGACTGGAAGAAATACCGAGCCACGCTTGTCAAGGGCGGATTCGCCCAATACAAAAAATTCTGGGGACAACGCCTGAAGGAACTATACAGTAGTTACCACAACAATACGTCATCTGCAAACCTAGCCGATATAGAGGCCGATCAACGGTTCACTGATCTCGAAAACAAACAACGTGATCTGGCCAACGTATGCCATGAAATCTATTCACAGGTCACTGAGACAGCCACAGCAGCGTCGACAATGACAATGACCAACCAATGGGAAACGGCAATGGCCGTCCTCCAAGCCGACGTGAATAGGCTCAAGGCAGCTGACGCAAGTCGTGCCACCAGCAGGTCCGACACACGCCAACCATCACTCCAAGGGTGGAAACAATACAAGTATTATTGTCACTTGTGTGGCGTGAATCTCACTCACGACGGCCGGAGTTGTTACAGGCGACGCAACAAGGCCGGACACCAGGAGGGAGCCACCTTCGACAATCAGATGGGTGGAGCCACCAGGAACACCGAACGATGGCTACAGTGGAATGGACCCGACCCCAACAACGGCCGGACCACAATAGTTGACGCGCCCTTACACTCTTGACGGTGTGGGAGGGAACACAAAAGTAGCATACATAAACAACCTAGTAATCATGATTCACAGTTACTCAGTATCCTACGTGATCCCTCGAGCGAAACACTGCCACGGCCACCACGCACTGTTACCTTCACACATGATGTCGCGTTCCACACCAGGTCCTCACCAGGGTATGGAGCACTAGATTCAGCGGCAACGGACCATTTCGTCCCTACGACATACCAGGGTGGGGCACACCAAGACACACCGGGGGCTCTGACCGTGGGATGTGCGAATGGGACCAAGATGTTATCAATGGCGACAGACCAATTAGACCTACCCCGACTTCCCCCGTCGGCCCGCAGATGCCACAAGTTTGCTGAAGTCGAACTTCCGTTGGTATCAGTGCCCAAACTCTGCGGTTCCGGATGTCAAGTAGAGTTCTCTAAAGACAACGTGACTGTGCTCGGTCCCAACCAACGCGTCGTTCTTACCGGTCACCGAGACCCCCTAAGGAACCTATACATGGTTCCCCTCCATCAGCCCGACCCACCAACAGGGACAGCTAAATCTCCAAGGGTGACAGACCTCCCCCCGCAAAACGGAAACAAAACTAAGACCGGCGTAACCAGCGCCACGACCGGCGTAACCAGCGCCGACCAAAACAATAACGAAAACGAAACTACAACCGGCGTAACCAGCGCCGACCTAAACAATAACGAAACCGAATTCCCAATACACACGGGGGCAGGGGCATACCAGATTCAAGCCATCCCCAAGCTGATGCGATTCTACCATGCGGCTGCAGGGTATCCCACCAAAGAGACATGGATCCGAGCTATCGAGCGCGGATCATTTGCCACGTGGCCAGGCCTCATGGCACAACGAGTCAACCGATACCTCCCACTCACCGAAGAAACGACTATGGGACACCTACAAATGGTCCGCCAAGGCATCCAAAGCACGCGCAAGAAACCAAAGAACAAACCAACCATAGATACAGAGCCGGCCCGATGCGACCCAAAGAAGATACACAACGTCAGCGTAGACATAGTATCAGCAAATGAGATGCAACCAACCAACCGTACAGGGCCGCGCGCCAAAGAAGAACCAAAGGAACCCATCGCGTGGGACCTGCCGGGGAGATACCCAGTCACGTCTCGTCGTGGACACCAGTACGTATTCCTCATGTACGACTACGATTCCAACTACATCGACGTGGAGCCCATCCAGTCACGCAAGAGCGAAGACCTCCTACAAGGGTTCACGGCATGTTATGCACGCATGAAAGCGGACAACGTGAACGCAAAAATAGTACGTATGGACAACGAGACCTCCAAGAAACTCATAGCGTACATCACGAAGAACAACCTGGATTACCAGCTAGCGTCACCTGGGGACCATCGCCTCAACCATGCGGAAAGGGCAATACAGACCTTCAAGAACCACTTTATTGCGGGATTGAACGGGGTGGATGACCAGTTCCCAGTAGATGATTGGGACCTACTGATCCCACAGGCCCTCATTACACTCAATCTACTACGCGCATCGCGCACACAGCCGAGACTATCGGCATACGAGCTCAGGCGCGGAGTCTACGACTACAACAAGCACCCACTCGCCCCTATGGGTTGTCGAGTAATTATTCACGACAGGACTCAAGAACGCGGTGCGTGGCAAGACCATGGCACTGTTGTCGGCAAAAAAAATACGGACTTGTCGGCATCAAATTCGATTGGAAAAGCCGACAAAACGAAACGACGACCGAGGTGCGGAATATGTGATACGAATACGTGATACGAATACTCAGATGAGCACCTCCACTACTTGGAATCCTTAAGTGGTAAAAACGATATCACCTAGGGCTACAAACAAAAGAGGATAATTGGTTAGAAATAAGGCATATCCAAAGACCTGACCAATAAGTGAACACTTGGAATCCTTAAGTATACTCAGAAGAATATACTTGATATCCCGTGAGGAAACTACTTATTGCAATCATGAAAACCAATTCCGATTCTGAATGGGCCTCATTTATCTACCTACTCCCCTAACAAGTATACGCCCAATCGAACAGAACACTTAACCTTGTAAGTGACCAATACCATTGAATGACCGATACAGTAAGACCGACGCGACGCTAATACAGCAACAACAGTATCGGTACAAGAATGGTAACAAATAACCGGGGAAGATCTCTACCATGTAAAATACAGCAGAGAGCCCCGATACAGTGAAAATACCCAGTAAAAATAAGAGTCTCTCTCTGAGCTCACATCTCTTTAAATTTTAACATCATATACCTTTGGTCGATTTTTAGAGTAACAACAGGTTATAGAGCCCTTATAACTCACACGATTGCTGCCCATCCGTAGGATCGTGTATACCTTAAGCTATCTGTCTCCGGCCGTTCAGCACCTCCACTGTCGGTTAACTCCAGAGGAAATTGTGTGCTTAGCTCCCTGTGCGGCACATTCTCGGCCTCCCCTCGATGTACATCTTCCTTCTGTTCCCTGCTTGTGGATCAGGGGGTGTACTCGCTATCACAAGCCTTGTAACCCACAACCAGCTCTCTGGATTACAGTTACAATTACAAACTAAAGACCACCGCCGTCTTTAATGAAAGCCAATTGCATCGGACACGCCAATTGCAATACCCCATATTTTTTCTTCCGCGTCCATCATCCCCATAAAGGACCATCGACGCCCATTTGATTGTGCTAAGCACCACTTCAAACAAACTAACAGACTGCAACTCATCCTACGATCGTTGCTTTATTCACTACATTCCACACCGCCGTTTGTTCCTCCTTTGGAACACGCCGACGATTATCTCCTTTCGACACGTCCGCCGCACCTTCGCTTGGTCATTTCGTCTATCACACCGGTTAATTAAATAATCACCGCCTCTTTCTTTCTCTCCTCTTCTTCCCTTCGCCACGACCAAGAAGCGTGTGTATCTACAGATCCTTCTACCAAGAAAATTATTCTGTAATACGCATACACGTCCAAGGAAGACGATCGAACGGAAGCGCTTACCATCTAAACAGCCACATCTACCCCGTTTACCTCCACGGCCTACAGCAACGACATTAAATCAATACTTCGATTTACTTCAAGTTTCCTCCTTCTGCAATCAGGACATTCCTTCCGGTAACCCTTTGGCACGGCCGACTGCGGATCATTCCAACGGTCTTTCGATATTTATATCTAAAACCCACATTAAATCAATAGTACCGCCGCACCTCCGCGGATCTTCTCAACGGTCTTTCGGTTCTTTCTTCACACCTCCGACAGCCACCGTTCTCCGATCACTTTCTTTGGAATATTCCTTCTTCGGGACATTCCTTTGGTTATCCCTTTCACCGCCGCACCTTTGCTAGGTCATTTCATCGGTTCCGCCGGTTAACTCCTTCCTCGGCAATCCCGCACTCGGTCTCTTCCTGGTGTCCCTTCCTGCAAGCGCCATTCTGGACATCTGTGAACGACGAACATTCCGACGGTCTCTTTAACGGTCGATATTTCTTCGGTTCCTTCTTCGAAAAATTCCTTCGGTTATTTCCGCACCTTCACGGACAATTCCGACGGTACTCCGCCTTTCATTGGTCCTTTTCTCGGTTCATTATCTCCTCTGATTCTCCATCGGCTCTTCTCCCTCCGAGTCATCCGGAACATTCTAACGGCTCCAACAACTCAAATTGAGTGCAAATACGAATTCCTTGCACCTCCCATTCCACCATTTCGTTGGTTCCGCCGGCTCCCTCTTCTTCCTTCTTCGGAACATTCCTTCGGTTATTTCTGCACCTCCGAGGATCGTTCCGCGATAACCCATCGGTTCTTACTTCGAATCGTCTACTGTCTTCTCCGACGATCCGTCCTTGATTTTCCACCATGACACAAACTGCAGTCAGCTGGAATGAAGTCCGGGGAATACACTTCTCCTTTGGCCCCAACTTCACAGCCGGCAACAGACAAAGCGACCTCAACGCAGTCTTTTCCCGGATATTGCCTAATATTGCAAGCCTCTTCCTTGTTGATGATGATGGTGTCGAGACTCTCCGCCCGGACCCAATCCCTGTCCTCAAGTCTCTCATTGTAGCAGCCATCATGGATGGACTCCCGCCCTCAGAAGTATCTACAGCGCACAAACGCCATATCTCCTCCTTAATTGCCAATACCACTCTTTTTTGGCATTCAAAAGCCATCGGGGGGAGAATGCGAGTAAGAGACAACCAAGTGTTAGATATAGCCGCCCACCGTGCACAACGGGGACACCCAATCATAAACTTGGTACTGCATACCATGCATTGGAAATTTCACAAAGATTGGTACCCATATGAATTCCACAAGGTTTATACCACTACCACTGGCATTCCATCAGACGAAACAGGATTGTCTGTCAAACCGCCTTCCCGATCACGATTGGTCAACAAAAAAAAATGTGAGCAGATTCTACTTACACACTACCTACAAGCAGTATTTGGCAAAAATAAAACGACCGATACACTTCCTCCCAAAAGGAAGCATCGCACCAAGCCTACTGCTCCTGTAGTTAGCGAGACTCTTCCTGTTCCATTCCATCCTACGATTGGACCTTCTGGTACTACTGCCCTGGTTCATACCAAGCCGACTGTTTCCAATCCCATCAAGACCCCTTCGAAATCCACTACACCAAATGCTTCCCGTTACACCTGGACCTGGATTTATTCTCCCAACAGTGAATCGGTCTCCTTCCGCCGAGTCCCATCCGATGCTATCTCCTTCCACCGTGCCTCTTCACCCAGTCCTCCTGTCCAACGTCAGGACAAGTCCCCTGTCACCGCACTATCTATAACGCCATCTGCATTGACTAGACCTGAGCCATCCAACTTCCAATGGACCTTTCATCCTCAGAGTGAAACTGTGGTGTTCCATCGCCCGCCAAAACCAGCTTCTGTCCCTCTCACGCCATCCTTGCGACTCCCATTGCCCAAGACAGCCCATAAAAACAGTGTCCTTGCAAGCGCCACTTCCACGTTCACGTACCACAGCGCTTATCTGTGTCACTTCCGTCACGTGACTTGCTCCAATCCAAATCAGACGGTTGTGTGTCTCACCAAACGGCACCGCGATGCGCGCAAGATCAAGCTGTACCGCCTACATTCTAATGTCTTGTTGATGAATTGGTTTTACGATACTTTTGACTGAAAAAAATTGCAACCGACTGCAACTTCTCTCTCCAAAGCTAGTTGCCTTAAAACATCACTCTACTCCAAGCGTTGCAACGTTCCCTGCTCTTCCACAGCAGACAATTAGTCATTCCAACAAAAGTCGTGACTTCCATCGATTCTACAATCAATTTCTCTCCCAGGGGACGTATACCAGGACAACGCACAGAATTCCTTTACAATCTCGATCAAATCGGCCACCGATCCATCAAAACCCTATACGTATCCGAGCAATTCTATTACGTCTGATGACTCTCAACGAAACATTCGATTGGATTTCCTTCTTTCTCCAGTCTCCTTGCATTCCTTCGTTGCGACTTCCAACAACTGGGGCACCTACCTTTGGTTTCCCACTACGGCTCTTGATCATCCCATCCAAGATCCCACGCCCTGTTCCATTGATTCTTTCCATCAACGTTTGATCTCTCCTTTCAATCCATATTTGGCTTCATCTCTATGGCACTGCTTGAGTG
Organism: Pseudo-nitzschia multiseries; assembly: GCA_037355745.1. NCBI lineage: Eukaryota > Bacillariophyta > Bacillariophyceae > Bacillariales > Bacillariaceae > Pseudo-nitzschia > Pseudo-nitzschia multiseries. The sequence goes on from CM074781.1 coordinate 28,108,632, forward strand.
ATTCTGTACATACATTTGCTCCAATGCTACGAATCTACGAATCAATACATTGCTACGGTTTCCTGTGTTCCAACGCTTGGATTCTCCTCCCTCCACCTTCAACGTTGTACCCATCGATCCGTACAAGGCGTTCTACGGTCAACCCATGATTATGATTCTACGATTGGATATACGACCCGCTCCATCATCCCATGACCGATCCTACTCTACGACTCTATCGAGTTCCCCAATTAGATCGATCAATGATGGTCCCAGGTTATCTATCACACTTGAATCCATCTGCATCAAGTTACGTGCCGCTCTCCCCACCACTATGGTATCGGTACACTTTCTTCTATAGGACAACATCCTCCATGCATCCCAATTGACCTGATACCCTCATCGTTCCTTTGTCCAATTCACGATGATCCATTTTTCCCTTCGATTCTCCTCCCTGCGATTCTCGGCTCATTCTAATGCTACCAACTGCCTTTCCTCCCATCTTTGGCTTTGTCTCCTCTATTCCGGACAATCCCATCAGCTCCGGATAAGGGGGTGTACACCCCATCTTCCTTCTACAATCATGGGGGGCTACTTGAGCGACTCTTTGACATCCAATCTTACACTTTCTTAGACCGACGCTGCGTCCCCTCCGACGCTGCTTTGGACCTCACCGACCTTGAGTCATGTCCACGTGTATCCTCCATTGCTGGAACACTCGCGTTTCAATCTACGACGCCAAGTGATGACACACGCTCCTACGTCCCATTCTTCCCATTTCGATTTCGACTGACTGACTTCTTGCTTGCTGTTCCCCACGACCCCACCGTTCACCACGGCGCACCGTTCACCACGATGCTCTGTTGCCGTGCACGATCCGCTCATCCCCCAATCGATGATCAATCAATCTCTCCACAACTACGCTATCCTATCTGTGTTCTGATTACTTTCCCTACTCGCGCAGTCCATCGCACATCTACGATTACTCCCGGCGTTTCCTTCCCCTTCTCCATTCTGGTCGACGTCTTCCGTTCCGGCTCGGGGGGTGTATACCCACATGACGCACTACAACCTTCACCCCTGCTTGTGAATCAGGGGGTGTATGTCCTACGCCCTAAGGCTTCTCCGTATAATCCACAACCATGGGATTTGATTATAATTGCATCCACTGGACCCAAAGGAAATGTCCCATCAGCACAAGCCTTTCCCTCTACATATACGCTATACCCTTATCGAGACAAATACGAGTTGATACTCCGCGTTGGCTTCTAGTACTCCACGCACCACGTTGGCTTCTAGTACTCCACGCACCACGCATGAATCTCTCCTACGTTATTGGATCCAACCTCCTTTCAAGGCTACATCAACTTGATCCAGGCTGGTGCAATTGATTCTGGTTCTCCACAAATCCTTTTCTTTGGTTTCTACCTCACGGCTTGGAGCAACCCTCATCAACGCCCGCTTTCTTCCTGAAGATTGACACCGACATTTGATTCTGGGATCGATAGATCTCCCTTCCCAGTCTCTTGCTTGAATTCCATACTTGCCCCCAGATGCTACTTTGTTATCCCATCCGTGGTATCAAACCTACATTCGATTTTCAGATATGAGCATTGATCCCTTCCTCTCATTAATCTCCCCCTCCGTCGAGATCCTCAATGATCAACGACTCCAGTTCAACCAACTTCGGACTCCAGTTTAATCCCTACTACGATTACTTTCAATCTCCCATCTTTGATTGCATCCCACGATCCTTTGCGCCTTCCCGTCAATCGATTATCGAATCTCCTCAACTTTGGATAATCAATACGACTTGGTCAATCGATCCTCCAATCATTCGATTATCGACAATTCAAGTCATTGTTTTTTTTTTCCTGAGACACTCAAAGCATCCGTCTCCGCGATAGCTTTCTAATCGATTCCTCTGCTTCCCCACGGTCTATGATCTGAGATACATATAGATTTCTACAACGCAAACAATCTATCATTGTCTCCAGCGACTTGATGGTTCGCTAGCCATACAATCGATTTCTAATCTGATCATTGATCCCCTATCCATCAGCGTTCAATCCTGATTCCCCAATCTCTGTCGACATTCGACCTACTACCAATCCTTTGTCGATTCTGATTCTCCAACCAATCGGTTATCGATGTTTCCAACCTGATTCTTAGACCAACTCCGATCTCCGATTGAATTCTTTCCTACGCTTGATATGGCATGATCTCTACGTTTTGTTCCACTATCAATTTCTACAATTGATTCCTCCTTGACTTGATATTCTCCTTGAGTTCCTCCCGGCCAATCCTGCATCTACGGCTATGAACCAATCTCCTCTCCGTCGACATTTAATTCGGCACCTACGGATTGCCGTTGGTCCGTCTTTCTCCTCTCCGACGACACGTCTCTTTGAGATTCTACGACAAGTCAATTGATTCCCTTATCAATCGATTCTCGAACCTACCATTCGCTCCACCGACCGCATGATACATCTGATCCCGCATCTACGGCTATGAGTTCTCCTGTTCAAAGACATTCCTTTTGTCTCTACGGTGCCACGCATAATCGTTCTACGCCCTGATATACGACCATATTGATCAACCGTCTTTAATGCTTCTCAATCAAATTCTATGATCATATCTCCTCCTTGGATCCATTCCTTCCCTTGCATTCCTTCAATGCAATTTCTACCTGACGTTTGATTCAAACATCCTTCTGTCTCGATCCATCTTCCCTACTAAGTTGGATCCAATCTCCTCTTCAAGGATGCGAATCAATGTTCCGTTCTATCTCCAACAATTTGATTCAAATCAATACTCCGTGTGGCATTGATAGATTTTAACACACATCCCCTCCGTCGATGTTTGATTCACACCTCATCTCCCCTCCATTGATTTTCCACACAAAGATTCTTTCTCTGTCTCGATCTAATCGATTATCGATATTCTCCTTGCATTCCTTTGGATGAATCCTATTCTACGGCACATTCAAATCCATGAAAATAAGACTATCTACGACCAAGTCTCCATGCGCTGATTCTACTTCTCCAATCTTCTCTTGAAGGATACGAGTCCATCGACTTCTAAGATTCGTTTTCTACGATACGATCAATCCATCGCTCTCTCCTAAGATGATCATTGATCTCCTCTTCACAAATGTTCAACCAGACCAGATTGCATGTCCCCTTGTATTTCCTCCGAATCGATCCTGAGTCTCCAATCATATCCATCCAATTGATGTTCCTGTTCCACTTCTTTCTAAGATCAGCACCAATATTTGATTGTACGGTACAATTGTGGACGACAAGCCAATTCCTCCTCTCGGACGACTCTTTATCCCATCCGTGATATCTGATACGCTTCATCCAAGCACATCTCTTCTTCCCTCCAATTTTGGATTCCACTATGCTTGATTCCTTCGACTCAATCGGTACTCAAGCTCAACCAATACACACGGCTTCGACTCCGTGATAGGATCCTCCACGACTTGATCTGTCTCGTCCCCAATCAATTGTCTTTCTACGACACTCAAAGCGTTTGATTCTACAATCCCTCGATTACGATTGGTAACTCTTCCGCGATCAATCAACTCTCTCCGCAGACGATCTCAAACTCCAATCCGATCAGCACCACGATTACTTCCAATCTCTCCACTTTGATTGCATCATACGATCCTTTGAGCCTTCCGCTGCTGCTTGCTCAAATTCTACGATCTCTTCTCCTTCAGTTTTGCATTTCGCCAATCGCCCACTTATGATCGATTCCGACCCAGTCAATTCTGATTCTCCAATCAATCCGTTCTAAGATCCATTCCGGTTGATTCACTCATCGACTCCACCGGTTTCGTGACCACGGCATACTCAAGAACCTCTCCTTCAATGCTACTCCGATTCTACAATTACAATCTTCCGATTCGATATCTAAGCTTCTACCTAAGTTTTTTAGAGTTCTACAAGATGGAGAACCGACTTGTAATTCAACACTCCTTCATTAAGTGTTGAATCAAGGGGTGTGTTGTCGGCAAAAAAATACGGACTTGTCGGCATCAAATTCGATTGGAAAAGCCGACAAAACGAAACGACGACCGAGGTGCGGAATATGTGATACGAATACGTGATACGAATACTCAGATGAGCACCTCCACTACTTGGAATCCTTAAGTGGTAAAAACGATATCACCTAGGGCTACAAACAAAAGAGGATAATTGGTTAGAAATAAGGCATATCCAAAGACCTGACCAATAAGTGAACACTTGGAATCCTTAAGTATACTCAGAAGAATATACTTGATATCCCGTGAGGAAACTACTTATTGCAATCATGAAAACCAATTCCGATTCTGAATGGGCCTCATTTATCTACCTACTCCCCTAACAAGTATACGCCCAATCGAACAGAACACTTAACCTTGTAAGTGACCAATACCATTGAATGACCGATACAGTAAGACCGACGCGACGCTAATACAGCAACAACAGTATCGGTACAAGAATGGTAACAAATAACCGGGGAAGATCTCTACCATGTAAAATACAGCAGAGAGCCCCGATACAGTGAAAATACCCAGTAAAAATAAGAGTCTCTCTCTGAGCTCACATCTCTTTAAATTTTAACATCATATACCTTTGGTCGATTTTTAGAGTAACAACAGGCACAAGGGGTTACTACATCGGTCCGGCCCTTAAACACTACAGAAATTACACCTGTGTCGGGGAGGCCAGTCGCGCTAACCGAATCAGCAACACAGTGGCATTTTTCCCCAAGACCGATATGCCGCATACCTCCTCTACCGACCGGCTACTCATGATTCTCCAAGACCTAAAGGAAGTCGCAGGTAAGCCCCATCCACCAATCCCGTATATAGACCAAGGGACTCAAGTGAATGAGGCCCTACGGAGTATACAAAAACTACTACGGCTGGGTACACGACATAAGCAAAATGGGCCAGAAACCGCCATAAAAACACGCGAACCTCCAAGGGTGGAAACTCGCGAACCCCCGGGGGTGTCTAACAGGCCCAACACAAAATCAAGCAATACGCCTGCGAATGCGCGCGAACCTCCAAGTGTGCTACCCACACAACAGCGCAGCGCCCGCCAGGGACACCCCTGGGCTGTGGGCACCATCATTAGGAAGAAGTTCAACTCCGGGTGGTACCAGGGTGAGGTCATAAGCTATGATCAAACCAACCAATACTACAGGGTAAGATTCACTGACGGGGACACGGCCGACTACACGCACGGTGAGGTATCCCGATACTATAAATCCGACCAATACTACTCCAAACCCAAGGTTAAGCCCAAGGCACTAATGGGAATTTACCCACGCGACCCGGTTCGGCTCCCTGTACCAAAACAGGCCCTACAAACCAACCATTTAACGCATAGGCCCCAGTTAGCATGTGGGGGTTCCATATGGGACGATGACTTGAACAAGTGGGCAGCCTACCGTGACCTAATCAAACACCCCAAAGCACAGGTACAAGAATTATGGCTCAAGTCCGGTGAAGACGAATTCGGTCGACTGTTTCAAGAGTTCCGGCCCAACGAGGTGGAAGGGATGGATGTACTGGATTGGATCGACAGACACGCCGTGCCAATACATAAGAAGGTCACTTATCCCCGATACACAGTAGCCATACGCCCCAAAAAAGCTGATCCCTATAGGACGCGGATCACAGCAGGAGGCGATCAGTTGGAGTACCACGGTGATGTCTCCACCCGTACAGCGAGTATGGAAACCATAAAAACACATTGGAACAGTGTAGTGTCCACCCCAGGGGCAAAATACTGTACCGGTGACATCTCTAACATGTACTTATGCTCATCACTCGATGAGCCCGAATTCGTAAAATTTCGGTGGGACATAATTCCCCCACAAATCCGGTCCGCTTACAGCCTAGGGGGGCTCAAGCGGGGTGACTACGTATATGCCAGAATCAAAAAGGCGTGGTACGGCCTCAAGCAGAGCGGGAAAATCGCACATGATGACCTAGTAGCGCACCTACAAACCTATGGGTACCGAAAGGCTCCCCATACTGAGGGACTATTCCTCCATGATGAGCGGGACATAAGTTTCACCCTAGTCGTGGATGATTTTGGGATAAAGTACGTCAGGCAGGCCGACGTGGATCACCTCGTGGCTGCAGTTGGGGCCAAATACACCTTCAAGGTTGACTGGACCGGCAAACAGTACGTGGGGGTCCACCTACGTTGGGACTATGACAAACGCGAGGTCCAGTTGTCCATGGATGGTTACGTGGAACAAGCTCTAAAAGAGTTTGAACACGTTCACCCCACACGTACGTATGCCGGGCCGTCACGAGCAGACGTGCCCGCATACGGCGCAAAAATACAATATGCGAAACACGAAGATACTACCTCACTAACAGACGAAGAGATCAAATTCATACAACAAGTTACGGGTAAATTTCTATTCTATGCGCGGGCGGTCGACAACACCATGCTGCATGCCCTCAACGATATCGCGTCAGCCTCAAACAACCAAACCGCATTAGCCGCCACTAGGTATTTCCTCTAATAACTGGTAATTTGAATTATGATCTAATTAGGTTAATCTAAGAATCCGGACCTCTATTGGAGTATTCCGCGTATTCTCGTGTTAGCCCTTTTGTTAACACACGCAATCTCTTGTTGTTTGCTTATTAAGCGATTGATCGCTTAATTAAGCGATTCAGATATTCTCTGGATCAACTAGTGAAGCGTGTGTAACCAACCAGGTATATCAAGTCTCATTCGTTCGTGATGGATTAATCATGATAGTGCCTTGGCACTTAGTCATGGTAATCCCGTGTCACTTAGTGGATTGGTACAGTATTTAGCCTTAGCCAACTGTCCGCGATTACTTTACTTAATGATAGTTGTCGCCGATGATTGATCTGTTTCTTATCATACTCAATTTGCAACCATTACGTATTACGTATTCGTAATACGTACGTATTACGTATTCGTGATACGTATTACGTATCCGTAGTACGTATTACGTATTTGGTATGATACGTATTACGTATTTTCCTCGTACGTGAATTCACGCTTGATTACATATCCGTAGTACGTATTACGTATACGTAATACGATACGTAATACATATTACGTAATTTACGTTTCTTCACTTAACAACTCTAATTCCGGTTGTTTTCCTCAACTACGCAGCGTGCAATCCGGAAGCCGTCATCATATACCGAGCCAGCGACATGATTCTCCGTGTTGACAGCGACGCGGCATATCTGGTGTGTCCAGGAGCAAAGAGTCGTGCCGGGGGGTACCACTACCTTGGGGACACAAAGGACGTTACATTCAATGGACCGGTCCTAGTGTTAGCTAAAATCATAAAAAACGTGATGGCGTCAGCAGCGGAAGCCGAAGTCGCGTCGTTATTCCTCAACGCCCGGGAAGCATTACCCATCAGACAATGCCTGATGGAGCTTGGCCATACTCAACCGGCCACTCCACTGAAAACAGACAATAATACAGCAGAAGGCATATTAAACGGCACGATCAAACAAAAGAGGTCCAAAGCCATTGACATGCGTTTCTATTGGTTAAAAGACAGGGCACAACAAGGGCAATTCAATATTTTCTGGGAACCAGGAAAACATAATCTGGCTGATTACCCCACTAAACACCACCCTGGTAGCCACCATAAGAAAGTGCGGCCGATATATCTATATGAACCGAATAGTCCAAAGATCATCCAAGGGTGTATTGGATTACTAAACCAAGCGTGAATACGTTATACGTTCTACGTGTACGTAATACGTAAATCCACGACTGTATTACGTATTACGTGAAACAGTTGCGTAAAACTTACGTATTACGTAAAATCGGATTTACGTATTACGTAAAACGGCTTTACGTAAAACGTTTTACGTATTACGTAAAACGGCTTTGCGTAAAACGTTTTACGTATTCAGTTTTACGTATTACGTAAAACACTTTCAGCTTTTATCACAAGACGGGCGCAATAAGCAAACAATACATAAGCGCTGGTGAGTATCAAAAAGATACTTAAAGCGATGAACAGAGGTACGTAAAAGACCGAGCCCACGTATCCCATTTGAAAGGAAAACAAATTAGTAAAAAGGAGAACAATATGGTCCAGAAACAATTCGATCATAATCTTATTGATAACTCTTTCCAACACCGTAAAAAGAGCAACGTAAAGTAAAATAACTAAAAGTAACCAACTTAACCGAGATTGCCGTACAGCTTCGGTCTTATTAGTTTTCCGAGATCTAATTTTGGCATCGCAAAAATCAAAACCGGGTCTCATTTGACTGTTCTTTGCCCACTGGAAAATTGATTTGAATGTGTTCAGTGGCAACTTATGTCGGGACATTAAATTCATGAGTTCCAATTCTGCAAGAAGATGATGGGGCGGCGGTAGTTTTGTGTGGCTTTGAAACGCAGCCTCTCTTTTGTTCAGATTAATGATTTCATGAAAAGATGGTGGTGTAGGGGCTTGCTGAGCAGTAGCGACGTTAACATCAGAACGATTAGTGGGATCGTCTTCGTTGTCTCCACAATCTATGTTGTTGGTAAAATTGTTGTCGTTATTTTCATTTACGTCATCGTCTTTGTCAACCTCGTCATCGGAATTGTCGATATCATTATTCAGCGGGAATGCATCTTCATCTTGAACAGTGGAAACAGCCATGTAAGATTCAATGGCGTTCCGATCCATTGGCGGTAAAAAGACATCATGTACAATCTGTTGGTTTAGAACGGAATGAAGACCCGTGGCTGATTGACTTGTGACGGTGTGTTGCTGGGAGAGATAGGAAGGGGGAACAGATGGATCGTTTTGTGTCATAGTCATCCCAAAATCTGACGGAGAATGTTGAACAGACGGCAAGGTAGGCTGCACTCTGATAGAGGTGGAGAAGTTATAGATCTTTCGTTTAATTAGACCCTGACTATGGTAGAAATCCCGGCACGAATCTCTATGCCAGAGATGTTTTCTTAGGCCGGTGGAGACGTATTTCAAGTTACCATTTGAAATGGATTTATATCCTAAAAAATCCTTTGAATCTTTTCCTTTCTTATCCCAGCAACCACGGCAGTAGAATACAAGAGAGGTTTTAATAGCAGGAGGCATGATGTTGCTGAGTTGTTTGAAGGAAAATATCAGTAGAATGGGTCGAGAGGACAGAGGTCGAAAAGATGAATCGTTGAAAGGAAAAAATTAAATAAGCGTATTATTTTGTGGGTGATGTGTTTTCTTGTACGGTAGATTTCCTTACTACCATACTTTGATTGCAAAAATGGTCCGTAAAGTAAATGCATTACTACTTAGTGATGATTGCAACATTCCTCGTACAATATGTTTAGTAGTGAACAGTACGTACAGTCAACTCCTTAAGAGGGTTAATACACAGCGCCAGACGGGTCAATCCCATCAGTTATTCCAAACATTTGTTGGCAGGCGCGTCAGTTCTTCCATAAGGTGCACAGAAATGTGAATCGAAATGGAAATCGTGGACAATAGCGTTGTTGATTATCGAAATGGAAATCGTGAAGAATTGTTTTGTTGATTGCGATCAAGTTGATTCCGACTTTCATGTACCCGTAAAACCAACTAGTACGCTATTTTTGCATGAGTTATTACTAGTAGATACTAGTACGAAATCGTGGACAATTGCGTTGTTGATTATCGAAATGGAAATCGTGGACAATTGTTTTGTTGATTACGATCGAGTTGATTCCGACTTTCATGTACCGGTAAAACCAACTAGTATGCTATTTTGCATGAGTTATTACTAGTAGATACTAGTAATACATTATTTTCGCTAGTACTTCATCATTATAATTGATTATTTCATTATCTTTCTGACGAGGAAAACAAATACCAACGTGTAAGGTGTTACTACGACCTAATCTTCGAATAGATAATCTACTCTACTGATACTACTAATACTAATCATCCAATCGACAGTCGAACCAACCATGGAGGGAATTTACAAACTACAAAAGGTGGTTCAGGAACACCCAGCCAATCTCGAACAAGAACTCCGGAAAATGCTTGTTTATCACAAGAAAGAGACTGCTCGAATCCAAAAAATGATTCGTAAGATTCGTGAAGAAAAAAGAAATCATCAAAATGTTAAAATTGAAAGAGTCGATCCTACTAGCAATCATCAAGTCGTTCCGAATGTAACCAGCAGCATCTATCCACCAAACGGGTTATTTGAGAGCGAACAAGATTTGAGTGGCGATTCTGACGGTGTAGCTTCTGAAAATACAGCGGATCTTCCTGCCGTTAAACAGGAACAAAACCCTTGAGTGCAATAGCCCGCCTGGGGTGGATTCGACTTGGAGTTGACATGGAGTTGGAATTGGGATTTGAGTTGGAGTTGGAGGATTTGGGTCGGAGCCCATTATACCGGTATGGTGGAAACATGTTGAGAAAATGAAATAAGTCATTCGTGCACAAGTTGTACACAAAATAGTGCTTGTCACGAAACGAATATGATATCCTTAACCCTAAAATAGTTATTTTATTTGAGGAGTGACGAGATATTGTCTCAAAAGTAAAGGTGTGCGACGCGCGAGGTATTTTAGTAGACACGCGACCTAAAAAGATAGGAAATTTAAAAAATAGGGTCGAGAATTGTAAAAATAGCGCGCGATAGCCCGCGGGGGGTCGAGAAACAGTTCTCGGACGGTCTTTTAACCAATAGAATTGCATATCAATGGCTTTAGACCTCTTTTGTTTGATTGTGCCGTTGAGTATGCCCTCTGCTGTATTATTGTCGGTTTTCAGTGGAGTGGCCGGTTGTGGGTGTCCCAGTTCAATCAGACATTGTCGGATGGGTAAGGCTTCTCGTGCATTCAGGAATAATGCTGCAACTTCGGCCTCGGCCGCGGATGCCATAACATTTTTGATTATTTTTGCCAATACTAGTATAGCGCCGTTGAACGTGTGATCGGATGTATCCCCTAGGTAATGATATCCCCCAGCTCGGCTCTTGACCTCTGGACATACTAAGTACGCTGCATCGCTATCCACCCGGAGTATCATATCACTTGCCCTATAGATGATGGTTGCGTCGGGATTACATGACGCATAGTTGAGGAAATATTTTGTGGCTGCTAATGTCGATTTGTTATTCTTGGCAGAGGCAATATCGTTGAGTGCATGTAACATTGTGTTATCGACCGCTCGGGCATAAAAAAGGAATTTTCCTGTGACTTGTTGGATGAATTTTATTTCTTTGTCCGATAGTGTAGTCATGTCCTCGAGCTTTGCGTATTGTATTTTTTCGCCGTAGGCAGGGAGGCCCGCGTACGTCTGTGTCGGCCTCACGTGTTCGAATTCTTTCAATGCTTGCTCCACGTAACCGTCCATAGACAATCGTACTTCACGTTTGTCGTAGTCCCATCGTAGGTGGACCCCAACATACTGTTTTCCCGACCAGTCCACCTTGAAGGTATATTTGGCGCCGATGGCTGCTACTAGGTGATCTACGTCTTCCTGTCGGGTGTACTTGATTCCAAAGTCATCCACCACGAGGGTAAAGTTAATGTCCCGTTCATCATGCAGGAACAGTCCCTCTGTGTGGGGTGCCTTCCTGTATCCGTACTTCTGGAGGTGGTCAACTAGGTCGTCGTGGGCGATCTTTCCACTCTGTTTTAACCCATACCATGTCTTTTTGATCCGGGCATATACATATTCCCCTTGTTTGAGCCCTTCCAACTTGTATGCTATTCTGACTCGGGGGGGAATCATGTCCCACCTGAACTTTACGAATTCGGGTTCATCCAGTGTGGAGCATAAGTACATGTTAGAAATGTTGCCGGTACAGTATTTGGCCCCAGGGGAGGACACTACGCTGTTCCAGTGGGTTTTTATGGTTTCCATGCTTGCTGTCCGGGTGGACACGTTACCATGGTACTCCAGTTGGTCTCCCCCTGCTGTGATTCTCGTCCTGTACGGGTCGGCCTTCTCGGGGCATATGGCGACTGTATATCAGGGATATGTGACCCTTTTGTGTATGGGCACGTCAGTTCTCCTGATCCAGTCCAAAACATCCATCCCCTCAATGTTATTCTGTTGGAAGCCTTGGAATAACCGGCCGAACTCGTCTTCGCCCGACTTGAGCCATAATTCTTGTATCTGTGCTTTGGGGTGCTTGATTAGATCGTGGTATGCTGCCCACTTGTTCAAGTCATCATCCCATATGGAACCCCCACATGCTAACTGGGGCCTATACGTTAAATCGTTTATTTGTAGGGCATGTTTCGGGACGGGAAGATGAACCGGGTCGCGTGGGTAAATTCCCATTAGTGCCGTGGGCTTAAGCTTGGGTTTGGAGTAGTATTGGTCGGATTTATAGTATCAAGACACTTCACCATGTGTGTAGTCGGCCATGTCCCCATCAGTGAATCTTACCCTGTAGTATTGGTTGGTGTGATCATAGTTTACGACTTCACCTTCATACCACCCTGAGTTGAACTTCTTCCTAATGATGGTGCCCACGGCCCAGGGGTGTCCCCGGCGGGCGCTGCGTTGTTGTGTAGGCGGCACCCTTGGAGGTTCGCGCGCATTCACTGGCACCCTTGGAGGTTCGCGCGCTTTCACTGGCTCATCGATTGATTTTGTATTGGGCCTATTGGACACCCTTGGAGGTTCGTGTGAATCTATGGTGGTATATCTAAGTGCGGCTTTGGGCTCATTTTGTTTTTGTCGTGTACCTATATGCAAAAGATCCCGTATACTCCGTAGGGCCTCATTTACTTGGGTCCCCTGTTCCAAATAAGGGATTGGTGGATGGGGCTTACTGGTAACTTCCTTTAGGTCTTGGAGGATCATGAGCAGTTGGTCCGTAGATGAGGTATGGGGCATATCGGTCTTGGGAAAAAAACGCCACTGTGTTGCTGATTCGGTTAGCGCGGCTGGCCTCACCGACGCACGTGTAATTCCTGTAGTGTTTTAAGGCCGGTCCAATGTAGAAACCCCTTGTCCCATGATCCTGCCATGCACTGCGTTCTTGTGCTCTGTCGTGAATGATCACCCGACAGCCCATAGGGGCGAGGGGGTGCTTGTTGTAGTCATAGATCCCGCGTCTGAGCTCATACGCTGATAGCTTCGGCTGGGTACATGAAGCTCGTAGCAAGTTGAGGGTAATGAGGGCCTGTGGGATCAGTAGGTCCCAGTCGTCCACCGGGAACTGGTCATCCACCCCATTCAGCCCCGCTATGAAATGCTTCTTGAAAGTCTGTATTGCCCTTTCTGCATGGTTGAGCCGGTGGTCCCCGGGTGACGCTAGTTGGTAATCGAGGTTGTTCTTTGTGATGTACGCAATTAGTTTCTTGGAGGTTTCGTTGTCCATTCGTACTATTTTTGCGCTCACGTTGTCCTCCTTCATCCACGTGTAGCATGCTGTGAATCCCTGTAGGAGGTCTTTGCTCTTGCGTGACTGGATGGGCTCCACGTCAATGTAGTTGGAATCGTAGTCGTACATGAGGAATACGTACTGATGCCTACGGCGTGACGTGACGGGGTATCACCCCGGGAGGTCCCACGCGATGAGTTCCTTCGATTCGTCTTTGGTGCGTGGCCCTGCTTGGTTAGTTGGTTTGCATTTCATTTGTGGATACTATGTCTACGCAGACGGTATGTATCTTCTTTCGGTCGACGCGGGGCGGCTCTGTATCGGTCATTGGCTTATTCTTTGGCTTCTTGTGTGTGCTTTGGATGCCTTGTCGAACCATCTGTAGGTGACCCATAGTCGTTTCTTCTGTGAGTGGGAGGTATCGGTTGACGCGTTGCGCAGTGAGACCCGGCCATGTGGCAAACGAGCCACGCTCAATTGCGCGGACCCACGTTTCCTTAGTGGGGTATCCTGCCGCTGCGTGGTAGAATCGGATCAGTTTGGGGATGGCTTGAATCTGGTATGCCCCTGCCCCCGTGTGTATTGAATATTCGTTTTCGTTGTTATGGTTTTGGATGTCGCTGCGTTCGTTTTCGTTTTGCGGGGGGTTGTTATGGTATTGGATGGCGCTGCGATCGTTTTCGGTTTGCGGGGGGACTGTCACCCTTGGAGATTTAGCCGTCTCCCGTTTGTCGGATTGATGGAGGGGAACCATGTAGAGATTCCTTAGGGGGTCACGTTGACCGGTGAGTATGACGTGTTGAGTGGGGCCGAGCACCGTCACGTCGTCCTTCGAGAACTCTACGTGGCACCCGGCACTGCATAATTTAGGCACTGAGACCAATGGCAGTTCCACCTCATCGAATTTGTGGCACCCGCGTGCCTCGAGGGGGAACCGGGGGAGGTCTAACAGGTCAGTTGCTGTAGAGAGCATCTTGCTCCCATTCGCGCAACCGACAGTCAGTGCTCCTGGTGTGTCTTGATGCGCCCCCCCTTGATAAGTAGATGGGACAAAATGGTCTGTAGCCGCCAAGTCCAGGGCCCCAAATCCAGGAGGGGCACGGATATGGAAAGCGACGTCTGGTGCAAAGGTAACCGTACGCTGGGTTGGCCGGGGTAGGATATCACGCGAGGGAACACGTAGGATACTGAGTAATTGAGAATCGTGATTACTAGATTTATGTATGCTACTACTGTGGTCCCCCCCCACACCGTCAAGACCTCGGGGGAGCATCAACTATCATGGTCCGGCCGTTGCCGTTGGGATTGGGACCATTCCACTTCAACCACCGGTCTGTGTTCCTGGTGGCCCCACCCATCTGATTGTCGTAGGTGGCGCCTTCCTGGTGGTCGGCCTTGTTACGGCGGTTGTAACAACTCCGGCCGTCGTGGGTGAGATTTACGCCACACGAGTGGCAGTAGTACTTGTACTGCTTCCACACATGCAGCGCGGGTTGGCGTGTGGTCTGATTCCTACTCCGTGTCGTTAGATTACAGTAGGAAGATTGCAGTAATATTGATTAGATTCTAAAATTGTGAGCATTATGATTAAGTTCTACCCGGACCGAACTGCACCTCTGTCGGTCCCTCTTTACGGGTCGTATATGCGTTGAGATGAATCGTATAAACAATTATTTGTTTTGGCGGCTATCACGAGTGACTGGTTTAGTCCGTCTGTATGTCCTTAACCGCGTGATTTCTAGAGTCCCCGTGTCTTCGTGGTAGTAACGTGATACTAGTAGAAGATACCTATCCCGCGGGTCTCATTTTTTCATCAACCCCATCTCGCCACATACACCTCATTGCTAGTTCAATTAGCCTGGATCCACTCATTAATTTTGTGAGTAAGTCCGCGATATTCGACTCGCCTGGCTCCTTTGCAATCCGGATATTTCCTGCTGCTATGCACTCCCTTGCCTTATGATAAGCAACACTATTATGCTTCTTCTTACAAGGGCTTTCTGGTCGTGTAGTGTTCTTCACGACTGACTCATTGTCACAGTAGATATTGGTAGGCCCTTCTATAGGTACGCCCATCATCCGTAGCTTATATTTTAGCCCCTCTACCATCTCGATTGCTATCCTAAGCGCGACTATTTCTGAGCCAAATGTAGATGTTTCAACAGTTGTTTGCCTCTTGGAGAACCACAAAATAGGTGCTCTGTTAACAAAAATAATGACTCCTGTATGGGATCTCCTGGTAGCCTTGCAACCTGCATGATCCGCATCCACAAAACATGTGGTAATAACTGCCTTTCCTTTTGGTTCAGGCATATCTGGAGGCAATAGCTCTTTGGCCTCTGGATAGAATTCACTCCAGTCGCACGACTGAAAATTTGACTCATCTACATCAGGCATAGATGCATCGAACACCAACTTAGACTTGCTGTAATTCTTCAAGTATGCAAACAGGTGGAACAACTGGTTGAGATGACCTTCCCTGGCTTGCGCGAGATATCGAGACATAAGTGATACGGGCATAATTATATCCAATCGACCGAGTTCACATATCCACCGGAGTATCCCAACTAAACCTTGATAGTAGTTTTGTTTCTCCGGATCAAGTTCTGGTGACGCGTCTATCTCAGGCCTATATTCAGAGCTCAATGGTGACCTTGCTGTCTTGGGTAGTACCTTAAACGCGTATCTTCCAGTTAGTAGTTCTTCTTCAACTGATTTGATGGCTTTCACAGTATACTTAGATGAAGCCATGGACCAGTACGGGTTACCGTCTATGTAGGTCTTTCCTATATCAGCGCCCAAGTAGAAAGAAGGTTCTTCAACTGTTCCATTCTTCAACTTGAACTGCCTTTCTATCGCATCCATCTGGAACTTTGGGTCCATTCCACATACAAGGATATCATCGACATAAGCCACACAGTACTCCTAGTAAGCTGAGCCATCTGGTTTGAATGCAGATCGGAGATGCACGTCTGGATCTGCTTTGCAAGATTTGTAACCAAGTTCCCTTAAGTGACTAGCCAAGTGTGACCGAAAAGATGCCCCAGCAACCGGGAGTCCATATAAAGCCCTCACAATCTTGCAGGGCCTTCCACATAGTTCCGACGCGAACCCTTGGGCTTCTGTAGCTATTGTGAAGTACTTCTCCTTGATGGGTGCTGTTAAGTAGGCGTTCTGTATATCCGCGCTGAGTACTTCGAGGTTGTTGAGTGCTGCCACTAGGAAGAACAATCTAACTGAATCCCTACTGGGTACACTGGAATAAGTATATTCCTTGGAGATTTCTGGGACTTTGTGGCCATCTCCAACTAACCGGGCTTTCCGTGTTAAGTCGATCTTGACGTCAAAGACCATGTGCATGGTTATTTTAGTATGCCCCACTGGTACCTTGTCCTCTTCATTGAATTCAAAGGCAATAGAGCTGTTCCTCATTTCTTTTGCAATAGCCCGAGCCCAATGATCGGTCCCCGTTTCTCTATCAATTGCTTTTGCTTCTGAAATAGACTTAGGGAGCCGGACCCCGTACTTATGGGACTTGGTCCAGTACTTGGTTTTAGCGCCAGATAAGATCCGGTCCTTTCTCCGAAGTACTTTATAAGCCCACCACTTAAACGCTGGCTCATTTATGACGCCTTCTTCACGGGCGTATATTGCTGTTTCAACCGGGAAGCTTTCCTTCATATCGCTTAACTTTGCCCAGGATGTAGTGCCATCCTTCCATCTAACAAGAAACCTCCATCCTTTGGTTGTTGGCTTTGTTCTAGTTTGTCCGGACTTTGTTGTATGAGTAGCCTGTTCGATAGTTAAGGCCTCCGAATCCCTTTCGGAATCGATAATCTCATCCATCAGGCAATACCTGCGCCCTTCATCGTCAACAGAAGAATAGATACTCTCTGAAAGTGTATTGGCTGTATAGATTTCGATAGATCCGTCCGGCATGGCGACCTCGTAAGACCTCGTGTCTAAGAGTGGATTGTTGTTCTTTTCACCAATCAGCACACCATCCTTATCCCTGCAACGATTCTTAACTAACCCCCGGATATGTTGGTCCCCTATCTGTAGTAAGACTTCAGTTCCAAGATACTCATCAAGGTCTTTATCAGATAGGTCGTCAACATCCGGGGAAGAAGCCTCAGCTTCTGCCATGAGCACTTCATCTTCCCCTTCATATTTGCCATCAAATAGGCCCAGAGGTGGTTCGCCAAGTTCGTTTTCGAGATAAGTATCGGAAGGTTTAACCTCGTCACCTATTTTTGCGTTGATCTCTTTGTTGTGTGCTTCCAACTGTGATAGAATATCTGGATGTCTCCATTCTTCCTCAGATATAGCCCGTGTGCTGTTTGTTATGTGAACTTTTCCAGACTTAAATAAGACATAGTGACAATCTCCACCACCAAAAGTGTCTCCACATGGGCCCAGCCACCGGCCAAGCCTATTTGTTTTCCCATTTAAGTCATACCACCAAATAAAATCATACCAGTCGTGGATCATATACAGGGTGATATCTGGGGTATACCCATGCACCAGTTCGAAGTTAGTCCTTCCCATTGAGGAAGGATCACTTGATGCCATGAGGTTCATCCGGCCGGCCGCTAACATTCCACAGAAGGCCCAACACCTCCTGGGACTGCCCTTCTTAGAAGTCATCCAACGGATCGACCTTCTTAGGTCCCCGGCACTGTGTTCGGCTGTATTCTGCCAAGAGCAGTGAGGCTGTATGTATGTTTGTCGAATGCGATACTCCGACCGGAGCTTATTCCAACCGGTGTTGTGTGTCTCATGACTCCCCTGGGCCTTTGCCCCATCTGTAACAAGGTGTTCTGGGATTCCCACTTCATTTATAAAGCAAGATAAGCCATCATGACATCGGACCTCTCCCCTGACAGGATAGAAGGCCACATAGCCCTTTCCATTCGCAAAAATCTGGGCTGCTGTATCATTTCGAATGATACTGGGAACCTTGAACTTCATAGTGTCGGCATACCATCGGCCCTTGAGCATCCTCCTATTCCTCCACTTCTGTGTCTTCAGTCTCTTTGTAATAGGCTGGGACAGTTGTCGAATGCCATCTTGGGTAGTGACTTCAATAGTAGCCTTGGCCCGCTTCTCACTGATATTCCACATCTTAGCAATGGCCTTGGCATCATACCTGTCAACCTTGTCGGGTATCCTTATTGGAGGTCCCCATTGTCCCCGTCGTATGAAAGACTTCTTGTCAAGGGATATTTCTTGGTCTAGGACATCTTGTTGCCGCCTTAGTAGCTTCCTCTCCTTGGTTCGTGCCTTGGCTTCCTGTTGAATGGCAAGCTCAGCTTCAGATAATGAAGTCTTGGTGGAAACATCAGAAATCATAGAATTTGCTGAATTGCGTAGATTTTCTTGGTCCTCCCCGTTGGTTCCAGCAAGGGCTGAAATGAATCGTGTGGAGACATCCGTTGGGGTATATCCGGTGCGTTGGGAAGGAACTCTATTGGTACAGACAGAAGCCAAATGAAGCAGCCGGTTTGTGTCGTACCCTGTGCCGAGTGGTTCTGGATGAATCGTGGATGAATATGTGACTGGAGTCCCACAAGCCGGCAGGCATCCTGAAAGAGTAGCAACAACCCGCGGGAAAGAAGCATTGGTGGCTTCTTCCTCCTCTGCGAAGTGAGAGGAATAGGGGTCCCAGGTGTGGGTATCTGTAGCCAGTATGTGTTCACAGTTTGCCAGTTCCTTCTTTGTAGGCTTCCGGGAATCAAAATAGGATATGACTCCTTCAACGTGGAGAGGGATGAAGAGTTCAGTGTCGTCCGATTGAAATGTGATCCCGTGTGTAGAATTGGAGTCGTATCGCCTTGGGGTATCCTCAACCTTGTTGAAGTTGCAGTCCCGGACTTGATTGGGACATACCAAGCTGTGTTGCAACTTGGTGCCAAAAAACAAAGCCTGCCCAAAGACCAAGATGTAAGTAATCCCATCGGTTGGGTCAGTCCAAGCTGTGGCGCAACGGGCAATAGGGACATTCTTAAGCGGTGAGTATGTATCTGAGAATGGTGCAACATCCACATATGTCAAGATAGAATCCAATGAATCCAGTAATACCATATTTGATCCCGCGGCTGTTGTATCAGCGTGGCTGTCCAACTCGCATCGACCGTTACCTTGAGACGGTGTGCCAAAACTCTTGATATGGACTATCGGCCGGCCTACCCGGGATACAATCGACAGGCCCCGGCCGGCAAATCAGTCTTGATTCTTTTTCTTGTGAGTATGACTACCGAACTGATCGCCAGCCGACCCTTTTGCTGTGTTGTCCCCTTTGGCTTCGACAAGAGAAACCTGTGGGGACTTTGAATTGGAGTGAAGAGCTGGGCGTAGAGACCGGACTTGGTTCTTCTGGGCAGCGGACATAGTGACCCAGATTTCCTTTGGGTAGATCTTTCCCTCCAGAGGTCCGTCGTAGGTCCCTGAAGTTTTCTGTTTCTTGTTGCCGTTGCCGTGTCTCTTGTTGGAGGAGGAGTTTCTATCGTTGTTGCGTTTGTTGCCGCCTTTTCCTTTGAAAGAGGAGATATTTCTGCGATTGCCTTTGCGGCTGGTTTGTAACTTCTTGATACCAAGCGTTTGAGTGAAGTGGGCGGAAGCCTTGTCAAAGCTGTCATACATGCCGCCTGCTTCATTTAGGACCAATTGCACCGCCATCTCGAGTCTTGGATCCGAGATAGAGTGACAGAAGTCAGTAACAAACTGATCTTCTGGTGGGAAGGCCTTATGTCGCAATAGGAACTCCTTTGCATCGTACCAACGCCTCTTGTGCTTGTCAAAGCTGTAGTTCTTGGTGTCCCCGGAGTAGGTGGAGCTCTGTAGGAAGGCCCTCTTTTCTTCTATGAGAAGTCTTACGTTCGTTGATTCATATGCCTGAGAATAGAGGGTGAAATATGCCTTCCTCCCATCCCCGTCCGATCCAAGGCCTTGGATGTAGGACCAACCGGGACCCGCTCCCACCAATTTGAAGAGGATTCCCCATAGTGTATTGTTGTCTTTTGTCCAGTGGGATCCTGAGTGAACGGTGCAACGTATAGAATATTCGTTCCAGTTGGCATACGTATCTGTTGGAGCAGACCCAACGGTCCCCCCCCTCTCAGCATCACCGACCATCGATTCCTTTCGAATTGTGTATAGTAGAGATGTTTTGGTGACACCCCTTTTGTGTCTAAGATACTCCCTAAACCGTTCATCGAATTCCTTGAATTTCGACATTGCAGTGAGTGGTTCTGGGAGAGTCAGGTCCCCGGCCGCCGTGTTGCTGTCATCCTCCTTGAGAGACTTGAGGCGCTCCCGAGTCTTGGATTCAGCATCCGGATCAGCTACCCAGTCAACTGGGGTAGCTGTGGCTCCAATGAGGGGCTGAAAATCAATCCACGCCACAAACAACTTGAGTCGATCCCCAAAAACCCTCCCCACATACACTTGCTTTGGGTCCGGGCAGTAGTTGTGTTTGGTCTTGTTGACACCATTCACCAGGGATTTGATAGCAGATTCATCCATGTCCCGCAGGGAGTCGGTACTGCTGTGGCCGGTCCGGAAGAGCTCATCCGCCGTGATCCGGTTCAGCCCGAAGGATTCCAAGATTTCTCTGAAGACTACCTCTGTTGGGGTTAGAGTCCTTTCCCCTGCGTACCCAGGGATTCCCCCAAGTTGATTAGCGCGTTCGATTGCGTCTTGGACCTCCTGTGTGAGCGACGGGGCCCGGTTGGTATCCATCATGGTCCTAATGAATTCCATTTGCGCTGCCGTAAAGCCAAGATTGGCAGGAATGGCTGGTCCATTGTTAGCAGGTTCATCAGCTACTGCGTTAGCTGCTGCAGCCGCTGGATTAGCGGCCGCATTGTCGTTGCGTTGGTTCTGTCGGGCTGTTCTTCCTCTCACCATGGTTGGTATTTGGTCCGGAATAGCTGTTTACTTGATCTGTAAGTGATATATGAATGATTTTCTGAGGGAATTCTGTATTTCACATGCAATCACTTCCCTCGCGATATCGCTAGTAGTGGATATTTCTCCCTGTAGAATTTGCAAACGTTTCTATTCCGAATGAAAAATCACCCCGTTGCCCCTTACTTAAGCAAACTGTTCGGGTTCCGGTTTCGAATCATGGCCGTTGAGTTTACTCGTGCGGGAATATATTGACCGTTAGATCCGGCCCGCTGCATGTTCCCGTGGGATTCTGGGGCCGTTGAATTATTTTCACAGGGATTGGGACCGTTGATTTGTTTTCCCGTTATTTTACGGTTACAAGTCCATCGGGTCCCCCTATTCAGCGGGAGTTGAAATTATTGTAGAATAATTCAACTGCCATCTCCGTATAGTTCGTAGGCTCAGAACAGCTTAGTGTACACGTCTGTACGCTGTCCCACCTCATGTGAGTATCATATTGACTCGTATAGAGGAATCGATCCCTCCTAACTGTACTCGCACCTACTGCTATCCGTGAGCTTTAAGCTCCTAACTGTTGGTGTTACTGTTGTTGTTGTTGTTGTTGTTGTTGGTGGTGGGGTCTTCTTACTCGTCTTTATCGTGTCATTTCGAGACCCCATGTGGGTCTCTTCCATTGTTTGAATTGGGACACGTTTACGTTTGAATGTAGAGACTGCGGTTGTTCTGGCCCCCCCCCGGAGTTCGATATGTTGTACTGATGGCATTTGTTTGTTCCCCTATGGCCATTATGTCGTTTGAGGGAAGCAAGAGGTATTAGCTCATGCCCGGCTGCACTAGTGCCATTACCCGTCTAAGTGCTCAAACATGGACATAGCCTTCAGGGGTCTTTGATTAGCCGGTGATCAGTCGGTAATCTTTCTCTCTTCGTCCATTGTCGTGTGGACACTCCTTATGTGGTTAGAGTCTGGGTCTGATAAACTCTGATTCCTACTCCGTGTCGTTAGATTACAGTAGGAAGATTGCAGTAATATTGATTAGATTCTAAAATTGTGAGCATTATGATTAAGTTCTACCCGGACCGAACTGCACCTCTGTCGGTCCCTCTTTACGGGTCGTATATGCGTTGAGATGAATCGTATAAACAATTATTTGTTTTGGCGGCAATCACGAGTGACTGGTTTAGTCCGTCTGTATGTCCTTAACCGCGTGATTTCTAGAGTGGCGGACACATTGGTGCGGCTTGCGTCGGCCGACTTGAGTCGGTTCACATCGGCTTGGAGGACTGCCATCGCTGTTTCCCATTGGTTTGACATGGTCATGGTCGAAGCCGCCGTCGCCGTTTCTGTGACCTGGGAGTAGATTTCTTGGCATACATGGGCCAACTCACGTTGTTTGTTTTCGAGCTCGGCTAAGCGCTGTGCAGCCTGAATGTCTGCTAGGTTTGCTGTGTTTGTTGTGTTGTGGTAGCTGCTGTACAGTTCCTTCAAGCGTTGTCCCCAGAACTTTTTGTATTGGGTGAATCCACTCGTAACCGATGTGTCCCGGTGTTTCTTCCAATCCTCGTCTACTCGGTGCAGTGTGATGGGGTTGTGTTTGCTGCGTGCAAACGCCTCTCGTGAGTAATCGATCATCTGCGCGTCGGTCACATTTGCCGTCTCTGGGAGCAATTTGATTTGATGTTGGTATTTGGTGAGTTGTCGGAAGTACTCCTTGGGCCCGACCGGGTTTGGCGTATATGCTAATGTATTCATTTTCTTGGTGAGCTCGCGAGTGAGCTGATGCTGAGCGTCGGTAGTACAAAGGTCCTCCTCCATGGCTTGGAAGGCTGCGAGCACAGTAGTACCCCGGGGGAAGGCTTCCGACCCCGGATCCTTCAGATCCCCAAGCATGTTTGGGAATTTTCTGTCTGTGATTAGTAGGGCCTCCCTGTCATATTTGTTCCATTCTACATACAGGGCCCGACTCCGCTTCCATAGCTTGTATGCGTCTGATGTGAGCTCGATCGTACTATTGGGTTCTTGTGGTTCCGTCGGCGCCTTGGGGAATGGCGCTTGGGGGTCCCTTGCGTGGTATTGTGCTTCTGTTTCCAGTAGGAAGGCGTAACCCCCTCCCTGAATGTACTTGATGGAGGGTACTTCAGCTAATGCATTTGCTAGTGCCTTCTTGAACTCGTATACGTCTATGCTCGATGGTACAGTCACCGGCTTCATTTGAGTCTCATCCAAGAAGTAGTCCTTGAGGGTCGCGTATTCCTTCTTCTTGGTCATTTTGTCGTCGGTATCGCTATCCTCACTGTCCTCAGTATAGTCGTATAACAGTCTGTTATGAGTCTGCAATTGAGTGTTTTGTTCTTCGGTGTACTCGAGTAAATCCCGGTTGTACTGCTTGAGCTCTACCAGTTGGTCCCTCAGATCACGAATTGCGGTTGAGCCTATGTCTCTGGAATTGTCGATGCTGGTGTCGGGGGTGACTCCTCTTGTTGTGGGACTATGTATTCCTTCGGTTTGTGTTCCTTCTGGCATTGGGTGTGATAATCTTATCGATAACTAATAAGACCAAAGCTGTAAGACGGCTTTGGGTTAGATTAGTGCTGTGCAGGAGCCCTGTGGAGTTGTTGAGTACGTAGTTATTGTATGTATTGTAAGTATGTGTCAGTAAAGTTATGGTAAGAAGTTCCCCGAGCAAAATATAACTCAGTCATGAACAAAAAAAACCCTAGGTTTGAGCACTGTGCAAATCCTGCAAGTCCCCTACCAAAATAAAACTCAGTCATCAACCCAAAAACCCACCAGATTTTAGCACAGTGCAAATCCAGCCAATTCCTGACCAAAATATAACTCAGTCATCAACCCAAAAACCCACCAGATTTCAACACAGTGCAAATCTTTCCAGTCCCTAACCAAAATATAATTCAGTCATCAACCCAAAAACCCACCAGATTTTTCACAGTGAAAATCCTGCCAATCCCCGACCAAAATATAACTCAGTACTCAACCCAAAAACCAACCAGATTCTAGCACAGTGCAAATCCTGTCTATCCCCGACCAAAATATAACTCATTCATCAACCCAAAAACCCATTAGATTTGAGCACAGTGCAAATCCTGCCAGTCCCCAACTGGAATATAACGCAGTCATCAACCCAAAAACCCACCAGATTTGAGCACAGTGCAAATCCTGCCAATCCCCAACCAAAATAAAACTCAGTCATCAACCCAAAAACCCACCAGATTTGAACACTGTGCAAATCCTGCCAGTCCCCGACCAAAATATAACCCAGTCATCAACCCAAGAACCCACCAGATTTGAACACAGTGCAAATCCTGCCAGTGCCCGACCAAAATATAACGCAATCATCAACCCAAAAACCCACCTGATTTAAAGACAGTGCACATCCTGCCGATCACCCACCAAAATATAACTCAGTCATCAACCCAAAAATTCACCAGATTTGAACACAGTGCAAATCTTTTCAGTCCCTAACCAAAATATAATTCAATCGTCAACCCTAAAACCCACCAGATTTGAACACAGAGCAAATCTTTCCAGTCTCTAACCAAAATATAATTCAGTCATCAACCCAAAAACCCACCAGATTTTAACACAGTGCAAATCCTGCCAATCCCCGACCAAAATATAACTCAGTCATCAACCCAAAAACCCAACTGATTTGAAGACAGTGCAAATCTTGTCGATCCCCGACCAGAATATAACTCATTCATCAACCCAAAAACCAACCAGATTTGAACAAAGTGCAAATGTTTCCAGTCCCTAACCAAAATATAACTCAGTCATCAACCCAAAAACCCACCAGATTTTAGCACAGTGCAAATCCTGCCAATCCCCGACTAAAATATAACTCAGTTATCAACCCAAAAACCCACCTGATTTGAAGACAGTGCAAATCCTGCCAATTCCCCACTAAAATACAACTCAGTCATCAACCCAAAAACCCACCAGATTTGAGCACAGTGCAAATCCTGCCAATTCCCAACTAAAATATAACTCAGTCATCAACCCAAAAACCTACCAGATTTTAGCACAGTGCAAATCCTGCCAATCCCCGACTAAAATATAACTCAGTCATCAACCCAAAAAATAAACCAGATTTGAACACAGTGCAAATCTTTTCAGTCCCGAACCAAAATATAATTAAATCGTCAACCCTAAAACCCACCAGATTTGAACACAGTGCACATCTTTCCAGTCCCTAACCAAAATATAATTCAATCGTCAACCCTAAAATCCACCAGAGTTGAACACAGTGCAAATCTTTCCAGTCCCTAACCAAAATATAACTCAGTCATCAACCCAAAAACCCACCAGATTTGAACACAGTGCAAATCCTGCAAGACCCCTGACCAAAATATAACTAAGTCATCAACCCAAAAATCCAACAGATTTGAACACAGTGCAAATCTTTCCAGTCCCCGACCAAAATATAACGCAGTCATCAACCCCAAAACCCACCAGATTTTAGCACAGTGCAAATCCTGCCAATTCTTGACCAAAATATAACTCAGTCATCAACCCAAAAATCCACCTGATTTGAAGACACTGCAAATCCTGCCGATCCCCGACCAAAATATAACTAAGTCATAAACCCAAAAACCCACCAGATTTGAACACAGTGCAAATCTTTCCATTCGCTAACCAAAATATAATTCAGTCACCAACCCAAAAACCCACCAGATTTGAGCACAGTGCAAATCCTGCCAATCCCCGACTAAAATATAACTCAGTTATCAACCCAAAAACCCACCTGATTTGAAGACAGTGCAAATCCTGCCGTTCCCCTACCAAAATAAAACTCATTCATCAACCCAAAAACCCACCAGATTTGAGCACAGTGCACATCTTTCCAGTCCCTAACCAAAATATAATTCAATCATCAACCCAAAAACCCACCAGATTTTAGCACAGTGCAAATCCTGCCAATCCCCGACCAAAATATAACTCAGTCATAAACCCAAAAACCCACCAGATTTGAACACAGTGCAAATCTTTCCAATCCCTAACCAAAATATAACTCATTCATCAACCCAAAAACCCACCAGATTTGATCACAGTGCAAATCCTGCCAATCATCGACCAAAATATAACTCAGTCATCAACCCAAAAACCCACCTGATTAGAAGACAGTGCAAATCCTGCCAATTAGTGCTTTGCAGGGGCCCTGTGGAGTTGTTGAGTACGTAGTTATTGTATGTATTGTAAGTATGTGTCAGTAAAGATATGGTAAGAAGTACTCATACATTAATGCGTACAATTTCACTAGTACTAGTGTTCATCAAGTCAGATCAGAATTACCAAATGTATTCTGATCTGTACCAATTCTTACCAGTACCAATTCTACCATTAGCCAACCAACCAAATTTATGTGTAAGCTATCAGCAAGGTATCTACGTTCATAGGGTTGGGGTTAGATTCGAACAAGCAAGCTGTAGTAGGAGCTAGTGGTAATTACGAGCTACCAGATCTACTAGCAAGCTGTCTATGTTCTTACCAATCATACCAATTGATATATATTACTATTCAAGTGATGTCATTCGCGCAAGCTCTTTTTTAAATTGGAACAAGCAAGCTGTACGAGCTACAGGTAATTAGGAGCTACCAGATCTACAAGCAAGCTACCTACCTTCATATTGATCATACCAATTGAATTATACTACCAATCAAGTGAGTGATCCGCGCAAGTTCTATTTTAAATTGAAGCAAGCAAGCCGATTTATATTACTATTCAAGTGACGTCATTTGCGCAAGCTCTTTTTTAAATTGGAACAAGCAAGTGTACGAGCTACTGGTAATTTCGAGCTACCAGAACTACAAGCAATCTACCACTTGCATACCTATCCTACCTATCAATATATACTACTATTCAAGTGACGTCATTTGCAATCTTGCCAATCCCCGACCAAAATATTACTCAATCATCAACCCAAAAACCCACCAGATTTGAACACAGTGCAAATCCTGCCAGTCCCTGACGAAAATATAACTCGGTCATCAACCCAAAAACCCACCAGATTTGAACACAGTGCAAATCTTTCCAGTCCCTAACCAAAATATAATTCAATCGTCAACCCCAAAAACAGACCAGATTTGAACACAGTGGAAATCTTTTCAGTCCCTAACCAAAATATAATTCAATCGTCAACCCAAAAACCCACCAGATTTGAACACTGTGCAAATCCTGCCAATCCCCCACCAAAATATTACTCAGTCATCAACCCAAAAACCCACCATATTTGAACACAGTGCAAATCCTGCCAGTCCCTGACCAAAATATAACTCAATCTTCAACCCAAAAACCCACCAGATTTTGCAAATCCTGCCGATCCCCCACTAAAATATAACTCAGTCATCAACCCAACCCAAAAACCCACCATATTTGAACACTGTGCAAATTCTGCCAATCCCCAACCATTTTCTACATATCCCCCCCCCCCCCCCCCCTCCCATTAACTTCGTCTAGAAGGTTACGTTGTCAACGCTTAGGGTTAGTGTTAAACGTTCAACTAACAACTCCACCAATTCGATTCGTACCAGTACTCGTACGGTACCCATACGGTGAGTGTACAATATAAAAATACCACAATTGATACCCAGTACCAAAACCATGTAGAAGTCTACAGTAAATAAACATATGTGTGCTCCGTACACTGAAGTCTCTTAAAAAAAAAGAACAAGTGAGATGACCCTGCAAACACACCGGAAAACTCACTCCTAAGACAATTTTTTTGATGGGAAGTCCAATCGTCAAAATCACATATGTCATTTTTCAATTATTTTCATTTTTGCGACGACCGACCCTTCTGTTTCTCCTTCCATAGTAGAACAGACCATGAAGGTTCATCACTGTACAAATGGTACAAAATGACACCAACTCAAATACCTACACATTCCTCTGCTTGGTTTTCGATCCGGAAGGGTATTCGAACGGCAATTCTATTAAAGTTCGAGAATCCTCTCTCGACTCTATGCCCATGATGTATAGACAGAGGTGCATGCAGTTACTGTAATAATCGGGGTTAATAATAATTATGAGTACTATCTTGTATGTGTGGGCGCTTGATACCTATCTGTGTTATCACCAGTAGAGGTACAAGCTGAGGTGCGGCGATTCCGATACGACGCTGATTCCAATACGACGCTGACACCCCTCGAGGTGCAAGCAATGACGTCACTGACAGGCGCGCGCAATGCGCGCGCACTTGAGGTGCGAAATCTTCTTGCTGGCACTCGAGGTGCGAACTTACGTTCGTACGCGCACTCGAGGTGCGAACTTACGTTCGTACGCGTTTTACACTTCGAACAAATTCTACTGCAAATAACACGAGTGATGATGAAAAATTGACGACGACGACCCTTCTCCGACCCATCTGTTTCTCCTTCCATAGAACAGACCATGAAGGTTCACCACTGTAAAAGTACTAGTACAAAATGACACCAACTCAAATACCTACACGTTGATCTACTTGGTTTTCGATCCGGAAGGGTATTCGAGCGGCAATTCAATGGCAAATAACACACACACGAAGATACAAAAAATTGACGACGACGACCCTTCTCCGACCCATCTGTGTCTCCTTCCATAGAACAGACCATGAAGGTTCACCACTGTAAAAGTAGTACAAAATGACACCAACTCAAATACCTACACATTCCGCTACTTGGTTTTCGATCCGGAAGGGTATTTGAACGGCAATTCAATGGCAAATAACACACACACAAAGATACAAAAAAACGAGCCGACGACGGCCCTTCACCAACCCATCTGTTTCCCCTCCAATGGAAGGGAGGATGAGGGTTCAAATTTGAACGGCAGCATGATGTTACTCTACTACTGATTTTCCGACCAGGAATGGTGATCGACAAGAGAGATTCAAGTATACGAACGGAAAAACCAACACTATGTCAATTTTACCATGACATCCGTTACGATCAAACGTTGCCACCAAGGTAGATATGTAGACTAAATTTAAATAGAGTACTACCAAAGTATTATACACCAGCACACTACTATAAGCTTACTCGGAGGGGACCAATTTAGCAGCAAGAATAATAGGGGGGATAGGCGCTTAATCAACTCGTCTTATCATCATCATCGTCACCATTTCGAAAAAGTGAGCGAAAAAATGTGTCACAAAACAAGCACCTCCGGGGACATTGGGTGATTCCCGAAATAGTCTGGGTAGGGGCCCAGATTCAATCTAGGCCCGGGCCCAGATTTAATTCTGTACCATTTTGACCCAGATACTGGTCAATCTGGGTCCCTACCCAGATTTGCTTGAAATCTGGCATGGAATTTTGATTTTCGCACGCACGCCTGCTTATCACTTAGGAAGTATGCATTAATAATTTATTTTATCCATGGATTCTGTATTCCAAAAATGAGACTTTAGACACTGGCCCGCCAAAATCTGGGTATGGTGATTTTCATTCCCGAAATACAAAAATCTGGGCCCCTACCCAGACTATTTCGGGAATCACCCATTTCTTAGAAAGAAACAGAGTAAGGAACAACAGTCATCTAAAGTACTTGTGGTATTTGTGGTATTTCCTGAAGAGTTGCACGGAGTCTTATACCACTAAAAATGCAACAATACTGTGTATGGAAATTCACCCTGTACCTCTGTTTTTTGAGGGGTACGACATGATTTCTACAGAGAAAAACAGTAGGAATAGTCATTAGAGGTATGTACCATTAAGCGTACCAATTCCTACTTACGTGCCACAGTAGTGCCAGGCTAAATACCACAATTGTGGTATTTCCGCTGCACACACGGTACCGTATGTGTATCTTTTTTGCACCTCGCTTTTACGATCGAATCGATTCATACCGTATGAGAGTAGATGGCTGTAAGTACTCGTACCGGTACATCAAGTCCGACTCATTCATTTACCGTACAAATTGTACCAAATCTAAAAAGGATTGTATTTTTCACCAACTCTCTCATAAGGCAAGGTTGACAATGACGTGACAACTAACTTCATCTAAGACAGATTTTAATCGTTTTCAATATGTTCAGGTTAAATCTTATGGTTACGTGCAACCATAAAAATGAGAGTTTGCTACCATAAGAATGAACGCGCGCCACTAGATATTACTATTGCTTTTAGACAAAGCATCTCATTTCCATAAATAATTATTTAGGTCCTGTTTTAAACGATTTTTAGTCGTAGCATTTGTACCAAGACTACTTGTTAAAAACAGATTTTTTTAATATTTCTACATATTCCCCCCCCCCCCCAAACCCCCCCATTGTTGTCGGCGAAAATTACGGACTCTGTCGGCATCAAATTCGATCGAAAAAGCCGACAAAACGAATGAATCGACGACCGAGGTGCGGAATACGAGAACGATCAAGCGTTAGAATCAAACGCACCTCCACTACTTGGAAATCCCTAAGTGGTAAAAAAATGAAATCACTTAGGACTACAAACAAAAGACAATAATCGGTTAGAAACAAGACATATCCAAAGACCTGACCAATAAGTGAACACTTGGAATCCATAAGTACATTCAAAAGAATATACTTGATATCCCGTGAGGAAATTACTTATTGCAATCAAGAAAATCAATACCGATTCCAGATGGGCCTACTCATATCCAGCGCATACACCACGAATAAGCATACGCCCCATCCAACAGAATACTTAACCCCACGATGACCGATACCATCAAATGACCAATACAGTAAGACCGACACGATCACTAATACAGAAACAGCAGCGAACGTATTGGTATGAGAATGGTAACAAATAACCGGGGAAGATCTCTACCGTGTAAAAAATACAGCAGAGAGCCCCGATACAGTACGAAATACACAGTAAAAATAAGAGCGTCTCTCTGAGCTCACATCTCTTTTAATTTAAACAATTCGTTATACCTATCCGGTCGATTTTTAGAGTAACAACAGGTTATAGAGCCCTTATACCTTCCACTACCAAGTGGATACCTTAAGCTACCTATCTCCGCCCCGTACAGCACCTCCACTGTCGGTTACAGCCAGAGTATACTTGGTACGGGACTCGGCGACGGGCTGTATCAATAGACCTCCCCCCCCGCCTCTCTTCCTTTCTTTCTTTCTTCCTCCTCCTTACTCGCGTATCAAGGGGTGTATACAGATCCTTCTACCAAGAATCTTCTTCTGTAATACACGACCACGAAGCGTAAGCGTACGAAGGGGCGTATCTACAGAACATTCTACCAAGAACCTCCTTCTGTAATACACATAACCGTTCGAAAACCCCGACATCGTCGGACGATCGCAAGTACATCCAATACGAACGATCGAACATTCTACCAGGAATATTCTTTTGTACTCCACGACCAAGACAGACTAATCGAGTAAAACCGACATCGTACGTTATTTCGACAACAACGGTTGAGTTATTTCGCCTACCACCTACTACGATCGAACGATTCCTGGAACCGCTGAACGACAACGACGACGACGACGACCATGCCGCCAGCTCCATTTGACTGGAATCAGATCCGGGACATTAAAATCCAATTTGGATCCTTCCATACCAAGGGGAATGCAGACAAACACGTCGAACTCAACAAATCATTCTCCCACTATCTAGAGGATACCGATGGCCTATTCATCACAGATGAGGATGCCGAAGGACCCAAGACATTGGCTCCCGACCCGGCAACCATGTTGAAGGAAACCATTGTCAATGCAATCATGGATATCATCCCCGCCCGAGAACAAACAGAAATTAACAAGGGACACATATCCACTCTCTTTGCTGATGCCACCTTCTGGCATGTAGATACGACTCAATCAGCAAGACGACTCAGGAACAAGAATGCAATGGATAGGGCAGGAGAACAAGCCATCTCAAATGGACAGGACGCGTTCCTCATAGAAATCAGAGTAACTCACTGGGGCTTTAAACCAGATTGGGATCCATTACACTTTGATGAGGTTTATGACGCCAATATCTACAATTTCCCTGAACTGAATGATGAAACGCCTACACTCCCAGCACCAGCACCAGCGACAACAGGCACTGACATGCAGCAATTGACCACTCTACTCCAGCAACTGGTCGACAACAGCAACACCAATAACACCAACAACGACAACAATGCTGGTGCCAACCATCAAGCGACACTTGACCTCCCATGGAATCCGGCCACCTTACCACCACCTGTGAAAGAGCGATATTACAGGCGAGATGAATTCCTCACCAAAGATGATATGAAGGATTTCCCAATTACCTACACCGACTCATCGGGAAATGAAACAATTGTCAGGCAAAACTACTACCTACACAATCTAGGCAGTGGCAGAAATGACCAGCGCCTGATCACCAGAAGTGGTGACTGTTTTGATCTCACCAGAGCCTATGACAAGTCCAAGGAAGCCGCTAGAGACAAACTATTCCTCTCAGGGTTTCCACAACTACAGGATGCGACGGACCCTCAGGTTAGGAAATGGTACAGAGAAATCACAGCTCACTCACAGCAACACCATATCTATGTCCACCCATACTATCTCTTCAGGCGCGAAGCTGACCACCTAAGAGGATTCACCATTGGCGATAACTTCCCACATGATTTACCTTTAAGATATGAATTGGCCATCAATGAATGGGGAAATCTGATTTACACCGCACTCAGAAGCGACAAAATCATCCCTGATTCATGTGCAAGCATGAAGGCAACCATCCAGAGCTTTGAAGGAGGACAAGGTTATGAAGCGCTATACACAGTTATTTCTCAGACACATCCCAACTCAAAGAGACCATCCAATGCCAGCAGAATGGTCCGAAATCCTCCAAACCAAAACCCAAGTGAATCCCTTGAAGAATACTACTTCCGGTACAAGGATTACTTGAGACTCAGAGTGTTCCTCCAAAACCAACCTGGCACTATCGGTTCAACAGAAGAAGTTAGCAACCTTATCGCAGGAACCGCCCTCTCAGAAGAGCTCTTCAAAAAAACAGAAGATGAACGCGACTCTGATGACCAATTCAAGCGAGACAAATACAAGGCAGGTAGACTCCTACAAACCCTCCAAACATATGAACAAGAGATCAAGGCTGAGCAAAAGTACAAGAGGAACAACCCCAAACCAATCCAGCCCAAGCAATTGAACGTCTCAGGAACCAGACCAGGTCCCCGTCGCAATGATAGGTTGTTTCAAAAACGCGCTAGCAACAGTACTGTTAGAACACCTTCTACTTTGACATCTCACTCAATCAGCCTGATTGAATCACTTGGCTACCCGGAGATGGATGAAGAATCTGACGATCCCTTCCTCCACCAAGCATATTGCAATGCTATCACGGCATTCGATAAGCAACCTAGTCTTTTTGACACATCCAGAAAATGTATTGTTTGCCACATGTCTGGTCACAATTTTGATAATTGTCCTGCATTACAAGATATTGAGTCCCTGAAGAAACATAGGATTGCTGCGGCTGTTTTTCTGAACAAATCCAATAAACAGACCCAACAACTCTTAGATTCCAACCAACAAATCTCTCAGATCAACATTGGCAATGAAGACCAAGATGAGGTTTCACCTGATGCTACAGTAGAAAACCAAAATTTTTGCAATGGCCAAGAATAGAAAGTCTTTCTTGGAGCCATACTATGACATCACCTCAAGATGATCCTCAAGGATTTGACAACATCACAGCGTCCCAAGTGAACAGCTTATGCCCCTCCTTGGACTCCAGCAGTGTCAGCTCCTATGAATCTGTCATAATTGGTGCCGTCGACCTCCTTCCAAAAGACAGCCTACAGTCATCTATACCAATTGATGTCCACTGTGACATGGAATCACTCAGGGCTACATCCCCTACATTGGAATCACACCTGAAGACCAATGAGGATCCCAATTTCGATAGGGACAACCCCACGCCAGTTGATACATACAATGTGCAATCCCTCGTCCCCCTGGACCCTATTGCAGCTACAGCCTACTTCCAACAGGGTGTCCGGGCTCAGATTGACACCGGTGCAAAGGTTTCCTGCACAAACCTCAAACACATCCTGCACGGTTACAAACCTTACACCAAGATAAGAAAATGTCCCGTCAGGCTTACTGCAGCAATAGGAGGCGCAGCAGCCACCTGCATCCCTGAAGGCTCAGGATATTTGCATATCCCAGCACCGAATCACATTGGATATATCAAAGTTTTCTTCTACTATTCTCCCTCCCTGTCAACAACATTACTGAGTGAGAATGATATCTGTGGAATGACATCCCGTACGCGATGTCAGTTCAGTGGACAGTCTATCCACAAATCATTCACTGAGAATCTTGACTCATCTACTCCACAAAATGGCAACCTCACCATTATTTGCCATCACAAGCAAAGCACCGCCAAAAGCATTGTTCTACATGGGAGCATCATTGATGGACAATGCTATACACACCCAGTTCTGATCCCAGATGTTGATATTGCCTCTCCATATGCAAATTGTGCAACATCGTCCGCCTATGCCTTAGCGACTGACATGCAGTTCAAGGAAGCTTGTGAACTGGCCTCCAAAGCAGCCATTAGCAACTACAGGTATGATATATACACAAACCTTGTCAATCTGCAGACATGCACTGACGCAGCGCAAGCTCAGTCTGATACCAGTGTCATACCAAGGTTTGATGCCAAACTGTTTTTCACCAAATTTGTTGACAAAAATATCCCTATCCAAGCCATCAAAACCAAGACATCGAAACTCCTGTGGCACCAAAGGTTGGGACACCCATGCGATGATTTTCTGTATCAAGCTCATAAGCACATCATTGGAGTCCCAAAGTTCAAACGGCAAACCAGTATTCTTGACCAATGTCCAACTTGCATACAATGTAAGCACACCAAAACACCTGCTGGCTCACATTCCACACGCAAGGCCACACAACCCTTTCAGGGTTTATCTATTGATTTTGCATTCTCAGGCACCAAATCCTCCAACAGCAAACGCAAGCGCGATTATGAAGGCATTCATGGAGAAACTGCTTGGATTCTCATCACAGATCACTATACTGGTATGAAATATGGCGACACGCGAATCTCTAAAGCAGCGCCACTACACTGGTTAGAGCATTTCTTCGCCCAGCACAACCCAACTTGTGCCGACAAGTATGTTTCAGTTGATCAAGGTGGAGAACTCTATCACAATCCTGACATCCGAAACCTATTCTCTGCGTTTGGATATTCCATTTTCCCCACTGGCGCAGACGCTTCACACCAGAATGGCACAGTTGAAAGAGCACACAGAACTCTTGCTAACTCCATGAGGACAATGCTGTCTGGTGCTAATTTGCCCATCAAGTTCTGGCCCTTTGCTTTCTACCATGCACTCCGGTTGTCCAATGCATTCCCTGAAGGCACCCAACTACATTCACCATTGGAATTGGCAACTGGCCGTAAGGAAAACCTTGCTGATTTCCGAACCTTTGGTTGCAGAGTTTGGGTTAGACCTCCAGGCAAAAGATCAATCAAGCTCAAACCCAATGCACGAAAAGGCATATTTCTAGGCTTTGTACCCTACACTACCAGAAACATTCTGTGGTATGATACTGAGACACACAGAGTCAAGATAGCCACACATGTCAGGTTTGATGAAGGGATGAATGATCTCCCACTTGCAGATCTTCCAACTAATGTCAAGCACCTCCTCCGGACTGATGACAACACTCCCCTTCCTGCCGAACACCGTGAGGTGTCATCTAGTGAATTCCAATTCTCCATCTCCCCCTTTGCCAATCTCACAAATCTCAGGCTCACTGTCTCCCCATCTTGTACTGATAAAAAATTTGGCCTCCGGTATGACAACGATTCACTGCTTGGCAGAGCTTACATCACTGACATCCTTCCCAAAAGTCCTGCCTCCAAGCTTTTCTCCTCCCACAAGAAATCTCTCTCCAAGCTACGAGGTGCTTATATTGTCTCTATCCATCACAATCGTGTCTTTACTGCTGCTGATGTCACTACAGCTTTACAGGCCTGCCACGATCGAGGGGTGAGGGATTCTTCAATAGATACACCAATTACCTTTGCACTTGAAGAGAAATTGTCTATGAAGGAAGTCAGGAAACACTCAAATGAATATGGTTTATTTGCTCCCAATACCTCCTGGAAAGAACCCACTGCTGCAGAAGATCCACCATTCTTGGACCGAATTTCCTCCATCAAAACTATCCAGCGCATTGGTACAAAATACAAGCAGCTGATACAATCAAGAATCAACCAGGTCGATAGCACTGAAGCACTTCATGCCTCCATCCAAAAACACTTGGCGCCAACTGAAGACGACATGGATGTTGTCATTCCTACTATTGATATTGCATCTCTCAGAGCTATCACCAAGCTTCATAAACCAGAAAATCAAGCATTACCACTAGATGCAGATTCACTACCAACTGAAGAAATTGAACTCTTAATCAAGGCCATCAATTCCAAGGCAACTACACCTGAAGAACAAGCACTAGGGCACTTCACTCGAAGGAATCTCAAGTCCTTATCCACATGGTCTGAATGGGAAGCTGGTGAGCGAAAACAGCTTGATCAGTTTGAAGATTTGGAAATGTTTGGACCACCAATTCAATACCCTAAGGACCCCGACGCTATCATTCTCAGGCCTCACTGGCAATACAGTGTGAAACGAAATGGTGTCAGAAGAGCCAGGCAATGTTGCAATGGCAGCAAATATGCAGCGCCAACCCTGCATGCCATAGCAATGTCATACTCATCATGTGTTGAACACCCCATCCAAAGACTGTTCTTTGCCATTGCAGCAAGTCTCAATCTCAAAGTTTATGGGGGGGACGCGGCTGATGCATATGCCCATTCTCCAGGGCCCAACATCCCTACATACATGACTATTGACGATGCATATGCAGAATGGTATAGACACAAGCATGGCAGAGACATAGACAGACGATTAGTGCTTCCAGTCCTTCGAGCACTTCAAGGCCACCCGGAATCTGGAAGACTCTGGGAAACCCACATCAACAAGATCTTGAAAGGTCCTGATCTCAACTTCAAGACCACCACGCATGACAGAACAATCTATACAACAGTTTTTGAAGGTGAAACAGTCTACATGCTGAGACAAGTTGACGATTTTGCACTGGCTTGCACATCAGAATCCATATCTGACAAGATCTATGACATAATTGGCGCAAAGCTGAAGCTCCCTAGAGAAGATGCTGTCCCCTTCACCAAAATGGGTTTGCTTGAAGACTTCAATGGAATTGATGTCAAACAGACAGCTGACTACATTGAACTGTCCTGCGCCAATTACATTGACCGGATCATGACATCCCACGGTTGGGAGACTGATTCTAAGATGAAACCCCACTCCAAACCATCAGCGCCGTTATCAACTGAAGTACTGAGCCAACTGCAATCACATACGAATGGACCATTGGAAGGCACCAAAGAACACGCTGCATTACAATCAACATCAGGGTTCTCCTACAGAACACTCTTGGGTGAAATGATGTTTGCATATGTGAGCTGCCGGCCAGACATTGGCTATGCAGTGACCCTGATGTCAAAATACAGCTCCAATCCCACTGCATTCCACTATTCCAGTCTGAAGAACATCGCTCGATATCTCAGAACCACCAGATCTTGGGGTATCAGATTCTACAGGCCAAATGCTGAGCCATCTCTACCACCAGGAGAACCATACAACGATGCAGTCCAAGATCCATCACTCCCTAAATTCCCGGAAGACATCAAGCAAGCCAGACTGATGTGTTTTGTGGACGCAGCATATGGAAATGATCCCAAACACCGAAGGTCCACCACAGGCTACGTCTTCACTTACGCTGGTGGAGCAATTGTTTACAGGTCCAAAGCTCAGTCTCTTACCGCACAGAGTTCTACAGAAGCAGAATTCATTGCTGCAGTCACAGCGGCCAAAACAGCCAGATACCTCAGATTCGTACTCAATGAATTAGGATTTGCCCAAGCTGGTCCAACCCCTATCTATGAAGACAATGCATCGGCAATTGAGATCATCAATGCTCAGAAGCCAACTGAAAGAACCAGGCATATTGAAATCAGGTTTTTTGCCATCCAATCATGGAAGGAAAACGGTGAGATCAAGATGATTCATATTCCTGGAGTTATCAACCCGGCTGATGATCTAACCAAACCATTGGGATGGATCTTGCACGCCCGACATGCAAGATACATTATGGGACACCACGCAGGTTAAATCATTCCATTGGATCGCTTCGATTGATAACCGGATTAGGCTATTCGATGACCATCACTCAAGTCGGTTCATCGGTTTGACTTGATCCGAATGATACGATCCGAACGTGCTATCTGTCTATCGATACAATTCAACAACAGTATCAGATAACAACAGATTTGAATGCCTGATCAATCAAATCTACTCCGACAGTAATCCAACATTGTAGGAAACATGTTGGATCAAGGGGTGTGTTGTCGGCGAAAATTACGGACTCTGTCGGCATCAAATTCGATCGAAAAAGCCGACAAAACGAATGAATCGACGACCGAGGTGCGGAATACGAGAACGATCAAGCGTTAGAATCAAACGCACCTCCACTACTTGGAAATCCCTAAGTGGTAAAAAAATGAAATCACTTAGGACTACAAACAAAAGACAATAATCGGTTAGAAACAAGACATATCCAAAGACCTGACCAATAAGTGAACACTTGGAATCCATAAGTACATTCAAAAGAATATACTTGATATCCCGTGAGGAAATTACTTATTGCAATCAAGAAAATCAATACCGATTCCAGATGGGCCTACTCATATCCAGCGCATACACCACGAATAAGCATACGCCCCATCCAACAGAATACTTAACCCCACGATGACCGATACCATCAAATGACCAATACAGTAAGACCGACACGATCACTAATACAGAAACAGCAGCGAACGTATTGGTATGAGAATGGTAACAAATAACCGGGGAAGATCTCTACCGTGTAAAAAATACAGCAGAGAGCCCCGATACAGTACGAAATACACAGTAAAAATAAGAGCGTCTCTCTGAGCTCACATCTCTTTTAATTTAAACAATTCGTTATACCTATCCGGTCGATTTTTAGAGTAACACCCATAAACTCCGTCTAGAAGGTTACGTTGTCAACTCTTAGGATTAGGGTTAGTGTTTAACGTTCAACTAACAACTCCACCAATTCCCGGCCAAAATATAACACAGTCATCAACCCAAAAATCCACCAGATTTGAGCACAGTGCAAATCGTGCCGATCCCCGACCAAAATATAACTAAGTCATAAACCCAAAAACACACCAGATTTGAAGACAGTGCAAATCCTGCCAATCCCCAACCAAAATATAACTCAGTCATCAACCCAAAATCCCAACTGATATAAAAAACAGTGCAAATCATTCCGATCCCTGACCAAAATATAACTAAGTCATACACCCAAAAACCCACCAGATTTGAGCACAGTGCAAATGTTTCCAGTCCCTAACCAAAATATAACTCAGTCATCAACCCTAAAACCCACCAGATTTTAGCACAGTGCAAATCCTGCCAATAACCGACTAAAATATAACTCAGTCATCAACCAAAAAACCCACCAGATTTTAGCACTGTGCAAATCCTGCCAGTCCCCGACCAAAATATAACGCAGTCATCAACCCAAAAACCAACCAGATTTTAGCACAGTGCAAATCCTGCCAATTCTTGACCAAAATATAACTCAGTCATCAACCCAAAAATCCACCAGATTTTAGCACAGTGCAAATCCTGCCGATCCCCCACCAAAATATAACTAAGTCATAAACCCAAAAACCCACCAGATTTGATCACAGTGCAAATCTTTCCATTCCCTAACCAAAATATAATTCAGTCATCAACCCAAAAACCCACTAGATTTTAGCACAGTGCAAATCCTGCAAATCCCCGACTAAAATATAACTCAGTCATCAATTCAAAAACCCACCAAAAATATAACACAGTCATCAACCCAAAAACCCACATGATTTGAAGACAGTTCAAATGCTGCCGATCCCCAACCAAAAAATAACTCAGTAATAAACCCAAAACCCCACCAGATTGGAACACAGTGCAAATCTTTCCAGTACCTTACCAAAATATAATTCAACTGTCAACCCTAAAACAAACCAGATTTGAACACAGTGCAAATCTTTCCATTCCCTAACCAAAATATAATTCAGTCATCAACCCATAAACACACCAGATTTGAAGACAGTGCAAATCCTGCCAATCCCCAACCAAAATAAAACTCAGTCATCAACCCAAAATCCCAACTGATATAAAAAACAGTGCAAATCATTCCGATCCCCGACCAAAATATAACTAAGTCATACACCCAAAAACCCACCAGATTTGAGCACAGTGCAAATCTTTCCAGTCCCTAACCAAAATATAACTCAGTCATCAACCCTAAAACCCACCAGATTTTAGCACAGTGCAAATCCTGCCAATAACCGACTAAAATATAACTCAGTCATCAACCAAAAAACCCACCAGATTTTAGCACTGTGCAAATCCTGCCAGTCCCCGACCAAAATATAACGCAGTCATCAACCCAAAAACCAACCAGATTTTAGCACAGTGCAAATCCTGCCAATTCTTGACCAAAATATAACTCAGTCATCAACCCAAAAATCCACCAGATTTTAGCACAGTGCAAATCCTGCCGATCCCCCACCAAAATATAACTAAGTCATAAACCCAAAAACCAACCAGATTTGATCACAGTGCAAATCTTTCCATTCCCTAACCAAAATATAATTCAGTCATCAACCCAAAAACCCACTAGATTTTAGCACAGTGCAAATCCTGCAAATCCCCGACTAAAATATAACTCAGTCATCAATTCAAAAACCCACCAAAAATATAACACAGTCATCAACCCAAAAACCCACATGATTTGAAGACAGTTCAAATGCTGCCAATCCCCAACCAAAAAATAACTCAGTAATAAACCCAAAACCCCACCAGATTGGAACACAGTGCAAATCTTTCCAGTACCTTACCAAAATATAATTCAACTGTCAACCCTAAAACAAACCAGATTTGAACACAGTGCAAATCTTTCCATTCCCTAACCAAAATATAATTCAGTCATCAACCCATAAACACACCAGATTTGAAGACAGTGCAAATCCTGCCAATCCCCAACCAAAATATAACTCAGTCATCAACCCAAAATCCCAACTGATATAAAAAACAGTGCAAATCATTCCGATCCCCGACCAAAATATAACTAAGTCATACACC
The DNA here is from genome assembly GCA_037355745.1 of Pseudo-nitzschia multiseries. Taxonomy (NCBI): domain Eukaryota; phylum Bacillariophyta; class Bacillariophyceae; order Bacillariales; family Bacillariaceae; genus Pseudo-nitzschia; species Pseudo-nitzschia multiseries. The sequence continues at coordinate 28,150,117 of CM074781.1, forward strand.
CAAAAACCCACCAGATTTGAGCACAGTGCAAATCTTTCCAGTCCCTAACCAAAATATAACTCAGTCATCAACCCTAAAACCCACCAGATTTTAGCACAGTGCAAATCCTGCCAATAACCGACTAAAATATAACTCAGTCATCAACCAAAAAACCCACCAGATTTTAGCACTGTGCAAATCCTGCCAGTCCCCGACCAAAATATAACGCAGTCATCAACCCAAAAACCAACCAGATTTTAGCACAGTGCAAATCCTGCCAATTCTTGACCAAAATATAACTCAGTCATCAACCCAAAAATCCACCAGATTTTAGCACAGTGCAAATCCTGCCGATCCCCCACCAAAATATAACTAAGTCATAAACCCAAAAACCAACCAGATTTGATCACAGTGCAAATCTTTCCATTCCCTAACCAAAATATAATTCAGTCATCAACCCAAAAACCCACTAGATTTTAGCACAGTGCAAATCCTGCAAATCCCCGACTAAAATATAACTCAGTCATCAATTCAAAAACCCACCAAAAATATAACACAGTCATCAACCCAAAAACCCACATGATTTGAAGACAGTTCAAATGCTGCCAATCCCCAACCAAAAAATAACTCAGTAATAAACCCAAAACCCCACCAGATTGGAACACAGTGCAAATCTTTCCAGTACCTTACCAAAATATAATTCAACTGTCAACCCTAAAACAAACCAGATTTGAACACAGTGCAAATCTTTCCATTCCCTAACCAAAATATAATTCAGTCATCAACCCATAAACACACCAGATTTGAAGACAGTGCAAATCCTGCCAATCCCCAACCAAAATATAACTCAGTCATCAACCCAAAATCCCAACTGATATAAAAAACAGTGCAAATCATTCCGATCCCCGACCAAAATATAACTAAGTCATACACCCAAAAACCCACCAGATTTGAGCACAGTGCAAATCTTTCCAGTCCCTAACCAAAATATAACTCAGTCATCAACCCTAAAACCCACCAGATTTTAGCACAGTGCAAATCCTGCCAATAACCGACTAAAATATAACTCAGTCATCAACCAAAAAACCCACCAGATTTTAGCACTGTGCAAATCCTGCCAGTCCCCGACCAAAATATAACGCAGTCATCAACCCAAAAACCAACCAGATTTTAGCACAGTGCAAATCCTGCCAATTCTTGACCAAAATATAACTCAGTCATCAACCCAAAAATCCACCAGATTTTAGCACAGTGCAAATCCTGCCGATCCCCCACCAAAATATAACTAAGTCATAAACCCAAAAACCAACCAGATTTGATCACAGTGCAAATCTTTCCATTCCCTAACCAAAATATAATTCAGTCATCAACCCAAAAACCCACTAGATTTTAGCACAGTGCAAATCCTGCAAATCCCCGACTAAAATATAACTCAGTCATCAATTCAAAAACCCACCAAAAATATAACACAGTCATCAACCCAAAAACCCACATGATTTGAAGACAGTTCAAATGCTGCCAATCCCCAACCAAAAAATAACTCAGTAATAAACCCAAAACCCCACCAGATTGGAACACAGTGCAAATCTTTCCAGTACCTTACCAAAATATAATTCAACTGTCAACCCTAAAACAAACCAGATTTGAACACAGTGCAAATCTTTCCATTCCCTAACCAAAATATAATTCAGTCATCAACCCATAAACACACCAGATTTGAAGACAGTGCAAATCCTGCCAATCCCCAACCAAAATATAACTCAGTCATCAACCCAAAATCCCAACTGATATAAAAAACAGTGCAAATCATTCCGATCCCTGACCAAAATATAACTAAGTCATACACCCAAAAACCCACCAGATTTGAGCACAGTGCAAATCTTTCCAGTCCCTAACCAAAATATAACTCAGTCATCAACCCTAAAACCCACCAGATTTTAGCACAGTGCAAATCCTGCCAATAACCGACTAAAATATAACTCAGTCATCAACCAAAAACCCCACCAGATTTTAGCACTGTGCAAATCCTGCCAGTCCCCGACCAAAATATAACACAGTCATCAACCCAAAAACCAACCAGATTTTAGCACAGTGCAAATCCTGCCAATTCTCGACCAAAATATAACTCAGTCATCAACCCAAAAATCCACCAGATTTTAGCACAGTGCAAATCCTGCCAATCCCCCACCAAAATATAACTAAGTCATAAACCCAAAAACCAACCAGATTTGATCACAGTGCAAATCTTTCCATTCCCTAACCAAAATATAATTCAGTCATCAACCCAAAAACCCACTAGATTTTAGCACAGTGCAAATCCTGCAAATCCCCGACTAAAATATAACTCAGTCATCAATTCAAAAACCCACCAAAAATATAACACAGTCATCAACCCAAAAACCCACATGATTTGAAGACAGTTCAAATGCTGCCAATTTCCAACCAAAAAATAACTCAGTAATAAACCCAAAACCCCACCAGATTGGAACACAGTGCAAATCTTTCCAGTACCTAACCAAAATATAATTCAACTGTCAACCCTAAAACAAACCAGATTTGAACACAGTGCAAATCTTTCCATTCCCTAACCAAAATATAATTCAGTCATCAACCCAAAAACCCACTAGATTTTAGCACAGTGCAAATCCTGCAAATCCCCGACTAAAATATAACTCAGTCATCAATTCAAAAACCCACCAAAAATATAACACAGTCATCAACCCAAAAACCCACATGATTTGAAGACAGTTTAAATGCTGCCGATCCCCAACCAAAAAATAACTCAGTAATAAACCCAAAACCCCACCAGATTGGAACACAGTGCAAATCTTTCCAGTACCTAACCAAAATATAATTCAACTGTCAACCCTAAAACAAACCAGATTTGAACACAGTGCAAATCTTTCCATTCCCTAACCAAAATATAATTCAGTCATCAACCCATAAACACACCAGATTTGAAGACAGTGCAAATCCTGCCAATCCCCAACCAAAATATAACTCAGTCATCAACCCAAAAACAAACCAGATTTGAACACAGTGAAAATCTTTCCAGTCCCTAACCAGGATATAATTCAGTCATCAACCCAAAAAACCCACCAGATTTGAGCACAGTGCAAATCCTTCCAATCCCCGACCAAAATATAATTCAATCGTCAACCCAAAACCCCACCAGATTTGAACACAGTGCAAATCCTGCAAATCCCCGACCAAAATATAACTCAGTCATCAACCCAAAAACCCACCAGATTTGAACACAGTGCAAATCTTTCCAGTCCCTAACCAAAATATAACTCAGTCATCAACCCAAAAACCCCACCAGATTTGAACACAGTGCAAAACTTTCCAGTCCCTAACCAAAATATAATTCAATCGTCAACCCAAAAACCCACCAGATTCGAAGACAGTGCAAATCCTGCCGATCCCCCACCAAAATATAACTCAGTCATCAACCCAAAAACCCACTAGATTTGAGCACAGTGCAAATCTTTCCAGTCCCTAACCAAAATATAATTGAATCGTCAACCCAAAACCCACCTGATTTGAAGACAGTACAAATCCTGCCGACCACCGACCAAAATATAATATAATCGTGAACGCAAAAACCCGCCAGATTTGAACACAGTGCAAATCTTCCCAGTCCCTAATCAAAATTTTACTCATTCATCAACCCAAAAACCCACCAGATTTAAAGACCGAACCTACAAATCCTGCCCATCCCCAACCTTTAACAAACTGTGATTATCTATTCATATTATGTATCCAGTTCAGACAGCCATAGTTCTGACAGCAGTTCCAATTGAGTAGCAAGGGTGAATGTAACGGGTAACTTAAAATTATTGTTTATAAGTACTATAGAGGGTTAGCTCTAAGTACAGTTTTGCGAGATACATATGCGCTCATAATATAACAGCCTTCGTATTTCGGATTCGAACAGTTATGTAATTCTAATGGATTGAACAATAGAGTATCGCCTGACCTCAATGGAACTTTCACTCCATACATGGAGAAGACAAAGTAATAAATCACCTCTTCATCACTTACATGTTTTGGAGCAATAACTGTCAGCCTTGTATAGAACATATCGGCATCGGTATGGCATTTTGAGTGATAATCCTTTCCAATAGCAAAGGCCGTCACGTGATGGCCGATTGCATTCAGCGTTGTACGATTAACAACCTCATTCATCACAGTCGTTTCAAGGTTGATAAATTTGGACATTGGAGTTAAACTAAGCTGCATTTCCTTCACAATGTGTAGGGCTTTTTGTTCAAGTTTGGCTTTTGTTGTTGAGTCCACATTGTTTTTGAAAACGTACACACCATTTCCTGATTTCAATCGATTTGGTCTCATCCCAATAATAGCATATCCACTGTTTACACTGTCACATTTGGTTCCTCGGCCTATTTTTGGTTTAGATTCAACAATCTGCCCAACAAATGTTCTTGTGATTTCTATATTTTCGGGAGTACCCAAGCGTTGTTTTGCAAATTGTCTGGAAGCTTTTGCAAAGAGTCTCAATGATGGTTCTGATTCTGCAAACGCTAGAACAAACTTCTTGTCGGTACTATCCAATGTCTTGAAACTGTCAATAGACACAGCCTGTGCCAAAGTATATTTCTTCTCTCCAACTGTTGTCCGGCCCCAATTTGTATCCATGAATTTACCTTGAAACCCATTTTTGTTAACTGTTTTCAATGCTATTTCCTCGACATGTTTGAAATTGCATTTGGATCTCGACGCCGATTCCTGTCCCTTTCTGCTGTCTTGTTTGGTTTTATCTCTGACAAGTGTTTGTAAGTCTGGTGGATTGTTGATGATGATGGTGCTGCCTTTTGGATATAATTTGAAGTCATTTTCTTTCTCTCAGTCTTCCCATGTTTCCTCTTTGATTTTTGCTTGATTGCTTTTGCTGGCAATTGCTTTGTTGTTGTTTTGAATCCCATTGTTGTTGCCGGGACGAATTGCCGTTGGAGGAGGAGGACAACGAATCGATCTGCGGATGGAGTGGGAGACCAATTGTTGCTGTAGGAGGTGGAGGAGACGAATCCCTGTTGTTGTTGGATGAGGGGAGCGGATTCGCTGCTTGATTGGTGTTGGATCGATTTGTTTTGCAGATCGATTGGTGTTGGATCGACTGGTGTTGGATCAATTCATTTTGCAGATCGATTGGTGTTGGATCGATTGGTGTTGGATCGATTCATTTTGCAGATCGATTGGTGTTGGATGGATTGGATCGATTCGTTGGTTTTGGATCGATTGGTCTTGGATCGATTGGTCTTGGATCGATTGGTGTGGGATCGGATCGATTGGTGTTGGATCGATTGGATCAATTCCTTGTGTTGGATCGATTGGTGTTGGATCGATTCGTTTTTCAGATCAATTAGTGTTGGATCGATTGGATTGATTCCTTGTGTTGGATCGATTCGTTTTGCAGATTGATTGGTGTTGGATCGATTGGATCGCTGGTGCCGAGCGCCGGTGGAGGAGAAGCGTTTCCGTGATTCGTTGGAGGAGGGTTTCGGTGATTCGCTGGTGCCGAGCGCCGGTGGAGGAGAAGCGTTTCCGTGATTCGTTGGAGGAGCGTTTCGGTGATTCGCTGGTGCCGAGCGCCGGTGGAGGAGGAGCGTTTTGGTGATTCGCTGGTGCCGAGCGCCGGTGGAGGAGAAGCGTTTCCGTGATTCGTTGGAGGAGCGTTTCGGTGATTCGCTGGTGCCGAGCGCCGGTGGAGGAGGAGCGTTTCGGTGATTCGCTGGTGCCGAGCGCCGGTGGAGGAGAAGCGTTTCCGTGATTCGTTGGAGGAGCGTTTTGGTGATTCGTTGCCGAGCGCCGGTGGAGGAGGAGCGCTTGCTGCTGTTGCTCTCGCTGCTGCTTTCCGCTGTTGCTCTCGCTGCCGCTTGCTGCTGTTGCTCTCGCTGCCGCTTGCTGCTCTTGCTCTCGCTGCCGCTTGCCGCTGTTGCTCTTGCTGCCGCTTGCTGCTGTTGCTCTCGCTGCCGCTTGCTGCTGTTGCTCTCGCTCCTGCCGCTTGCTGCTGTTGCTGCCAAATCGACAAGTCGTTGCCGCCGATCCTATTCAAATAGATGATATGATAACTGAACAAAATGGGTGAGTATCTATTGATGTACTACATAGAGTAAATAATAACAACAGAATAGTATATTAAATTCGCCGCACCTCGATCTGCACTCGTTCCGAAAATCGTTGCACCTCAATCTTCCGACAATCGTTGTTCCCTGCACCTCGATCGTTGCGTTGTTCCGTTCCGATCCTTTGTTACGATCTGGTCCTTTGAAAATGAGAAGAAAAAAGGGGAAGAAATACATTCAGTGTGAGCAATGCCGGAGGCAGTATAATAATTCTCTTTCTCTCTCATTCGTACCGTTGCTTGTTACCGTTGTTCTGACAATCGTCCCGTGGTCCTATGAAAATAAGAAGAAAAACAGAAGGGAGGAAATACATTATCAGCAATGCCGGAGGCAGTATAGTCATTATCTATCTATCTCATTTGTACCTCTCTCATTCGTACCGTTGCTTGTTAACGTTGTTGCCGAGATGTTGTTGCTGATTCTTTGCCGATTCTTTCTTCTTTGTCGTTGTTCTTGCTGTGCTGCCGGCTGGTTGCTTCCGATCCGATGCTTCCGATTCGATGGTTGCGCAGCCTTCTTACTCCTCTGTCACAAAAAACAGTACCAAGAGCCTGTTGATATAGAAGCAATGGATGCAGATTTATTGCTTTCAAGACGTATATGTTTGTGTGCACCCAAACAATATCTATCCAGCAAACCACCTCTTGTCCAATGCGAGCTAATTCTTTTTCCAGTACAAGGCTGTTATTTCGGACTAAAATATTCGAGCACGGATTACCTGCCTAATGCTGATCAACGATCAAGGGATCATTGGATTAAGTGGAATCCCACGTTCACAGACGGAGTGCCAATTACTAGCAACTCTACTCAAATAAGTCGGGTAAGATTATGGTAGAAAGGGAGAAAAAGTGATTTTTTTTGTCGCGAGGTAGAAAATAAAATTACTGTGTGTTTGTGTGAGAGAGATTTTTTTTCTTTTTGCGTACGATTTTCGTTTTACTTGTACATCATGTAGAATTCTACATGATTTTGTACTAGTGTAGAATCCTACACGTTTTTAGTACTAGATAAATTTTCAGTACTGAATCCGCGTAGGTTTCTATACGAAAAGATGTTTACAACTTACTAGATAATTTTCGGTATTGAATTCGTGTAGGATTCTACTCGAGTAGATTTCTACACGTTTTTAGTAATAGATATTTTCCAGTATTGAATGCGCATAGGTTTCTACACGAGTACATTTCTACACGTTTTTAGTACTAGTTAATTTTTGGTATTGAATCCGTGTAGGTTTCTACACCAGTAGATTTCTACTCTTCTTTAGTACTAGATAATTTTCGGTATGGGGTAAAGAACTTGCGAGAAGTCCACATATAAGAAAAAATAATTACTCAATTTGCGAACTGGATATTTGCACTGTGTTCAAATCTGGTGGGTTTTTGGGTTGATGACTGAGTTATATTTTTGTTTGGGATTGGCAGGATTTGCACAGTGTTCAAATCTGTTGAGTTTTTGTATTGATGACTGAGTTATATTTTGGTCGGGGATGGGCAGGATTTGCACTGTGCTCAAATCTGGTGGGTTTTTGTGTTGACGATTGAATTATATTTTGGTTAGGGACTGGAAAGATTTGCACTGTGTTCAAATCTGGTGGGTTTTTGGGTTGATGACTGAGTTATAGTTTGGTCGGGGACTGGCAGGATTTGCACTGTCTTCAAATCTGATGGGTTTTTGGGTTGACGATTGAATTATATTTTGGTTAGTGACTGGAAAGATTTGCACTGTGTTCAAATTTGGTGGGTTTTTGGATTGATGACTGAGTTATATTTTAGTCGGGGATTGACAGGAGTTGTACTGTGTTCAAATCTGTTATGTTTTAGGGTTGAGGATTGAGTTATATTTTGGTCGGGGATTGGCAAGATTTGCACTGTCTTCAAATCTATTCAATTTTTGAACTGATGACTGAGTTACTTTTTAGTCAGGGATTAAAATAATTTGCACTGTGCTCAAATCTCGTGAGTTTTTGGGCTGTTGGGAGTCACAAAACATAGGTACTGGTAAGAATACTGATCCACAAAGAAGAAAAGAAGAAAACAAACACATAACTTCACAGCACCCGACAGGAACAAACCATCATGACCAGCAATATACCTCCCTTGGATTTGGGTGGTCAGGAAATCAATGACAATGCCAATACAACTGCGGGTACAGAGAAGACACTAGAAGGAAAAACAGAGTCAAAAACAATATCTGTCATGCTAGAAGCAGCAATCAATACAGCACCTGGCAGGAACAATCCCATCATGAACAGCAATTTAACGCCCACCAACAAACCTGCTTTGACGACACTAACTCCCATGGATTTAGAAGGTCAGGAAATTAATGACAATGCCAATACAACTGCAGGTACAGAGAAGACACTAGAAGGAAAAACAGAGTCAAAAACAATTTCTGTCGCGCTAGAAGCAGCAATCAATACAGCACCCCACAGGAACAATCCTATCATGAACAGCAATTTATCGCCCGCCAACAAACCTGCTTTGACGATTCTAACTCCCATGGATTTCGAGGGTCAGGAAATTAATGACAATGCCAATACAACTGCAGGTACAGAGAAGACACTAGAAGGAAAAACAGAGTCAAAAACAATTTCTGTCACGCTAGAAGCAGCAAGCGATACAGCACCCGACAGGAACAAATCCATCATGAACAGCAATTTATTGCCCGCCAACAAACCTGTTTTGACGACACTAACTCCCATGGATTTAGATGGTCAGGAAAGTAATGACAATGCCAATACAACTTTGGGTACGGAGAAGACACAAGAAGGAAAAATGGAGTCAAAAACAATTTCTGTCATGCTAGAAGAAGCAATCAATGACAATGTTAATGCCAATGTGAATGTCGGCATTGTTAAGGAAACAAATTTAGAAAATATTGAACAGGACACGGTGAACTACAAAACGGTTGCAGGGACAGAGACGACAACAATTTCTGGTAATGACGCAACAGCAACAACAACAGAAATAGATGTGACGACAAATGAGACAACCCCACCGGACGATCACCAGATTGTTAAAAGGATGTCAGATAATCAAGAGACAAAAAATAAAGGGAAGCCAATCCGTTCAAAGAAAAAAAATGATCCTCTATCAAAATACAACAAACCCAATCTAGTGGAAATTAGAAAACTATCTAAAGAAAAAGCAATCGACATGATGTCTGGATCATGCAGTTATATCTTTCATGATAATGACAAGGAAATACCATATGCGATGCCAACTTCGGTGATGGGTTTCATATGTAAATGTGGGCAAGTTATGGGCCATGCAAAAAAAGCAAGTAAACACTTACAAAACTGCCAATCCATGGAAGACACTGTCCCAAAATGCATACCAGATGAAATGAATTATAGAGTTGAATCTCGATATGCATGGTATCAGAACAAGCTTCAGTTGAAATTGAGTCTTAATCAAAAAACATTTGCCTGTATCTGTGGTGAGATGCATGGAATAACAGCTTTTTCCACTCATGCGAATGCCTGTCAATTTGCTGCAGAGTGCGTCAAGGAATTTGAATTGAGGAATGCTACTCCTCAACCATTGAAATCTATGACAAATGGATCTTTTTCTAATGATGTTTTGCTTGAAATTTCTCAACCCAATCATTCAACATCTTACAAACGCATGAAATGTGAAGAAATGATAGATCACCCATTTGTTACTATGACGTTTGAAAGAGCTGTGTTCTATGTGCCAAAACTTGAAGATCCATTGTTTGCTACACAGTTGCAAATTGTTGATAGCATCCAAGCAAAAATTATGAAAAATTGGGATTTTTTCAAGTCAGTTGTTTCTAAGGCAAGGAAAGCAGATCATTCCGCACAACCAATACAAGCATTCAGATATGAAATGCATCTGTCTTTCAGTCCAAAGCACCTAGCACAGAAACCGGCATGGAAAAAGTTTTGTGATAAAACTGGTTTTGAAATGCGTCATATGGTTTCTTTTTTAAAATTTATTGAAGAAACCACTATGAGTATGTGTTTACCCCGAACAGTTCCAAAAGAAGAAATTCAATATTGGAAGGTTGCTACACCAAGCCTAATAATCACTGAAGTACGTGGTGATCAGGCCATGCACTTAGATTTGATGGGACATGATTTTGAAAAACAATTCAAAATGCTGCTTACAGGAGGGCAGAGTACAACAAATGTGGTTGAACCAAGTCAAAAAGAAAAGGTTGGTTATAGAACAGCGATTGATCTCATTCAGAAGGGTTTATCATCTGTTTGGGCTTTGAATTGGATAAATATTCCAGATTCATTTTTTCAGAAAATCAAAAATATGGGAGAAACGGAAGAAGCCTTGGATGAATATTTTCAAACAGCATTTGGTGATTTATTCAGGATTATTCATGGTGAACATCATGTCAAATACGACAAAAATAAATCAATTACACCCAATCTGCTGGAAAATTTTGAATTCAAAGCAGCCAGACTCGTACGGTGTCCTTTGCTGTCTTTTTCTGAAATTCCAGGAGGAGTAATCCACGCTGGTAGTGGTTCATCCATAAACACGATCCGTATTTTGCTATTTTGGACTGCATATAACAAGACAAAAACAAAACAGTATGATGCTGGTTTACAGGTAACACTTCTGCAGAATATGGTTATGATTGCAGAGTCTGTTTGGAAACATATTGATGATTTGGACAAAGAATATATGATTCATCTACTCTACTATGCATATAACGTTTCAGCAGAAGCTTACAAGCCTACAGCCTCTGGAATGTTTACAAGTCAAGGTAATTTTTCTGAGGTGCACACACTTGTTTCAAAATTTCACATTATATGTGAATGTGAATCAGATGCAGAGAAGAATCAAAAAATGACTGAATTGCTTTCCACCTATACTAAACGTTTGTTCAAGGTTCAATATCACCGTGAAGCAAAAAAACATAAAAGAAACTATAAAGAAAATTAAGTTTTTTCCCCACGACCCCCTTTTTGGGGGGTCTAATACGTGCAAAGGACAGATTACATTAAAAAAATTAAAATTTGTTTGTTAGATGTTAATTTCTCATTCCTTCTATGCTTTGAATTCATTTTGTGTGCGAGACATGCTCACACATACATCACATGCACATACATGGCACGTGCCCCACGCATGGTATAATTGGAAGACACATGTTGAATAGTTTTTAGAGTACTTTTCACATCATAGTATCTTCAATTCGATCATCTTAATCAATTCCATTACTATGAAGTCCCAGGTTTGTGAAAAAATCTTTATTTTATTATCTATGATTAATCCAATTGACCTATTGCAAATTCCAAGGCAATCTTGTTTCATTGTTTTTAATCTATCACAACAGTGTTAAGTCCCAGGTTCTCAAAATCGTTTGACAGGATAACATAGAATTAGCAGGCAAACAATTAATTTGGAATTACTTCACACACTACTGTGCGGATTTTGAAGGTATTTTGGTCCGTGCATTACCACTGCAATTTTTGCACACTTTTTTTCAAGTTGAAAAACCCATCCTAATCACGATAAAATAAACACTTCAAATACAGCAGCATCTAATCAATCATTCCTTTCAATATGGCGCCAATGAGAAAGGCTGTAAACTCCATTGATGACTCTAAGAAAAAGACTACCACTGTCACCAGAAAACCTCCATCTCCAGTTAAAAAAGAGAAAACCATTAAACCTAGAAAATTGAGCAGCCCGCGCAAGTATCAGCAGAATGTGGTAGATGTTTTCAAATTTTGCATGGATGATAGAATGATGGGTGCACAGCTTCTTAATGTTATGGGTGAAGCTGGTTTTGCGTTTCCTGTGTTGAAAGCAATCAGAGAAGGTAATTTGAACAAGTATCCTGAGCTAGGTCCTGATCATTTTGATGTGAGATGCACGGAAACTCTTATTCTGAGGGAATCACATGACACTAACAAAGCTCTAAAAGACACACCCACCAGCAAATATGGACATGTTGCTTTTGTTGCCTTTCCTAATCCTGACAGATACCCTACCATTGAAACACAGACTATGGAAGAATTCAGACATTTGATCGTCAAGATTTTTTGTAGTGAAAAACTGTTGTCGGCGAAAATTACGGACGATTGTCGGCATCAAATTCGGTCGGAAAAGCCGACAAAACAAAACGACGAAACGACCGAGGTGCGGGAAGACAATACGAGATAAGAACATTCCAAAGACCGAAGCTTAGAATCAAACGCACCTCCACTACATGAAAATCCCTATGTGGTAAAAACGATATCACTTAGGACTACAAACAAAAGACAGTAATCGGTTAAAAACAAGACATATCCAATGACATGATCAATAAGTGAACACTTGGAATCCATAAGTACATTCAAAAGAATATACTTGATATCCCGTGAGGAAATTACTTATTGCAATCAAGAGAACCAATACTGATCCCAGATGGGCCTCATATCTAGCATATATACCGTGAACAAGCATACGCCCCATCGAACAGATTACTTAACAACATGAATGACCAATACCACCAAATGACCGATACGGTAAGACCGACACGACGCTAATACAGCAACAGCAACAGCAGTATCGGTACGAGAATAATAACAGCACCGGGGAAGATCTCTACCACATGAAATACAGCAGAGAGCCCCGATACACATTGAAAATACGTAGTAAAAAATAAGAGCCTCTCTTTGAGCTCACTTCTCTTTAAATTTTAACATCATATACCTTTTGGTCGATTTTTAGAGTAACAACAGGTTATAGAGCCCTTATAACTCACACGATTGCTGCCCATCCGTAGGATCGTGTATACCTTAAGCTATCTATCTCCGGCCGTTCAGCACCTCCACTGTCGGTTACATCCAGAGGAAATTTGTAGTGACGCCCATCCGTGTGCTACACTTCGGCCTCCCCCCATCTCTTTCTTCTCCTTACTCGCGTATCAAGGGGTGTATACAGATCCTTCTACCAAGAATCTTCTTCTGTAATACACGACCAAGAAGCGTACATATCAAGGGGTGTATTCGCAGAACATTCTACCAAGAATCTTCTTCTGTAATACACATTGACGTTTCGGCGCTCCAACGATTGTTCTACGAGAACCTTCTCTCATCCCCCACGATCGATTACTACGGCACCGACAAACATTCGTTATTTCGACACCGTCGACAAGTACGATCGATCGAACGAGTGTATCTACAGAATATTCTACCAAACATCCCCTTCCGTCACTACATCGCCGCTTTGACGCGCATCCACATCGCCGTTAATCAACCCCCACAACGATCGTTTCTTTGACAATCATTCCAAAGGTTAATTAATTCGCTTTGTTCCTCCTACGATCGAACGATTACATCATTCAACGATCGACACATCAACGAACAACACGATATTTATCATTTGTTATTCCGACAACGACGAACGTTCCGCCAGAATCTTCACATCGGATTAATTCCCACGACGACGACGACGACGACGGTTGTTTACTTCGACGGCGACGTTTAACCCTCATTGCCGCCACACCGAAAGCCGATTCGCAAAATATCGACACCAATCATGGTTCCTCCACCAGACGCATACGATTGGTCCAATGTCTATGGGATTGCATTCAAATTCCAAAGTGACAACAACCCCCAAGAAGTCCTCTCTCTCAATGGCACCTATGCAGAAAGCATCCCACTTACAGCACCTGAAATATCAACTCTGTTCACATCGGACGCTAATGACGAAGGCCCAAGAACCCTCGGTCCTGCCCCAGTCACTGCACTAAGAGAAGCCTTCTGCAACAGCATCACCTTGGAAATGACGAACATCGATGAACTAGAAAAGGGACACATAGCCCATCTCATTGATTCATGCCCCGTACAATTTCTTAAACCAGGTTTCCCAAACCAAAGGATCAGAAACCCACAAGAGTTTGACTCTGCAGGAAGAGAGGCCGTCAGACAAGCTGAAGCAACCAATAACCCAGAACCACTCGCCACAGTAATCTTCAACATCAATCAATGGAAGTTCAGAAGAAACTGGAAGACCAATAACCCCGGCAACTACTTCAATGGAATTTACACAGGTGAAGTTCAACCCGACGTTGAGGATGAAACTGCCACAGCTCCAAACCCAACGCCCACCGCAACGGGCACCGACATGCAAGAATTGACCACCCTACTCCAACAATTGGTCAACAACGGCAACAACAACAACAACAACGCCACCAACAACAATACCGGCGCCAACCACCAATCTCTTGACCTTCCATGGAATCCAGCAACATTACCACCACCTGTGAAAGAGCGATATTACAGGCGAGATGAATTCCTCACCAAAGATGATATGAAGGACTTCCCAATCACCTACACCGACTCATCGGGAAATGAAACAATTGTCAGGCAAAACTACTACCTACACAATCTAGGCAGTGGCAGAAATGACCAGCGCCTGATCACCAGAAGTGGTGACTGTTTTGATCTCACCAGAGCCTATGACAAGTCCAAGGAAGCCGCTAGAGACAAACTATTCCTCTCAGGCTTTCCACAACTACAGGATGCAACGGACCCTCAGGTTAGGAAATGGTACAGAGAAATCACAGCTCACTCACAGCAACACCATATTTATGTCCACCCATACTATCTCTTCAGGCGCGAAGCTGATCACCTAAGAGGATTCACCATTGGCGATAACTTTCCACATGATTTACCCTTAAGATATGAATTGGCCATCAATGAATGGGGAAATCTGATTTACACCGCACTCAGAAGCGACAAAATCATCCCTGATTCATGTGCAAGCATGAAGGCAACCATCCAGAGCTTTGAAGGAGGACAAGGTTATGAAGCGCTATACACAGTTATTTCTCAGACACATCCCAACTCAAAAAGACCATCCAATGCCAGCAGAATGGTCCGAAATCCTCCAAACCAAAACGCAAGTGAATCCCTTGAAGAATACAACTTCCGGTACAAGGATTACTTGAGACTCAGAGTGTTCCTCCAAAACCAACCTGGCACTATCGGTTCAACAGAAGAAGTTAGCAACCTTATTGCAGGAACCACCCTCTCAGAAGAGCTCTTCAAAAAAACAGAAGATGAACGCGACTCTGATGACCAATTCAAGCGAGACAAATACAAGGCAGGTAGGCTTCTACAAACCCTCCAAACATATGAACAAGAGATCAAGGCTGAGCAAAAGTACAAGAGGAACAACTCCAAACCAATCCAGCCCAAGCAATTGAACGTCTCAGGAACCAGACCAGGTCCCCGTCGGAATGATCGGTTTCAAAAGCGCGCTAGCAACAGTACTGTTAGAACACCTTCTACTTTGACATCTCACTCAATCAGCCTGATTGAATCACTTGGCTACCCGGAGATGGATGAAGAATCTGACGATCCCTTCCTCCACCAAGCATATTGCAATGCTATCACGGCATTCGATAAGCAACCTAGTCTTTTTGACACATCCAGAAAATGTATTGTTTGCCACATGTCTGGTCACAATTTTGATAATTGTCCTGCATTGCAAGATATTGAGTCCCTGAAGAAACATAGGATTGCTGCGGCTGTTTTTCTGAACAAATCCAATAAACAGACCCAACAACTCTTAGATTCCACCCAACAAATCTCTCAGATCAACATTGGCAATGAAGATCAAGATGAGGTTTCACCTGATGCTACAGTAGAAAACCAAAATTTTTGCAATGGCCAAGAATAGAAAGTCTTTCTTGGAGCCATACTATGACATCACCTCAAGATGATCCTCAAGGATTTGACAACATCACAGCGTCCCAAGTGAACAGCTTATGCCCCTCCTTGGACTCCAGCAGTGTCAGCTCCTATGAATCTGTCATAATTGGTGCCGTCGACCTCCTTCCAAAAGACAGCCTCCAGTCATCTATACCAATTGATGTCTACTGTGATATGGAACCACTCGGGGCTACGACCCCTACATTGGAACCACACCTGAAGACCAATGAGGATCCCAATTTCGATAGGGACAACCCTACGCCAGCTGGTACATACAATGTGCAATCCCTAGTCCCACGCGACCCTATTGCAGCTACAGCCTACTTCCAACAGGGTGTCCGGGCTCAGATTGACACCGGTGCAAAGGTTTCCTGCACAAACCTCAAACACATCCTGCACGGTTACAAACCTTACACCAAGATAAGAAAATGTCCTGTCAGGCTTACAGCAGCAATAGGAGGAACAGCAGCTACCTGCATCCCTGAAGGCTCAGGATATTTGCATATCCCAGCACCGAATCACATTGGATATATCAAAGTCTTCTTCTACTATTCTCCCTCCCTGTCAACAACATTACTGAGTGAGAACGATCTCTGTGGAATGACATCCCGTATGCGATGTCAGTTCAGTGGACAGTCCATCCATAAATCATTCACTGAGAACCTTGACTCATCTGCTCCACAAAATGGCAACCTCACCATTATTTGTCATCACAAGCAGAACACTGCCTGCAGCATTGTCCTCCATGGGAGCATCATTGATGGTCAATGCTATACACACCCAGTACTGATCCCAGACGTTGATATTGCCTCTCCATATGCCAATTGTGCAACATCGTCCGCCTATGCCTTAGCGACTGACATGCAGTTCAAGGAAGCTTGTGAACTGGCCTCCAAAGAAGCAATTAGCAACTACAGGTATGATATATACACAAATCTTGTCAATCTGCAGACATGCACTGAAGCAGCGAAAGCTCAGTCTGATACCAGTGACATGCCAAGGTTTGATGCCAAACTGTTTTTCACCAAGATTGTGGACAAAAATATCCCAATCCAAGCCATCAAAACCAAGACATCGAAACTCCTGTGGCACCAAAGGTTGGGACACCCATGCGATGATTTTCTGTATCAAGCTCATAAGCACATCATTGGAGTCCCAAAGTTCAAACGGCAAACCAGTATTCTTGACCAATGTCCAACTTGCATACAATGTAAGCAAACCAAAGCACCTGCTGGCTCACATTCCACACGCAAGGCCACACAACCGTTTCAGGGTTTATCTATTGATTTTGCATTCTCAGGTACCAAATCCTCCAACAGCAAACGCAAGCGCGATTATGAAGGCATTCATGGAGAAACTGCTTGGATTCTCATCACAGACCACTATACTGGTATGAAATATGGCGACACGCGAATCTCTAAAGCAGCGCCACTACACTGGTTAGAGCATTTCTTCGCCCAGCACAACCCAACTTGTGCCAACAAGTATGTTTCAGTTGATCAAGGTGGAGAACTCTATCACAATCCTGACATCAGAAACCTCTTCTCTGCGTTTGGATATTCAATCTTTCCAACCGGTGCGGATGCTTCACACCAGAATGGTACAGTTGAACGAGGGCATCGCACACTGGCTAATTCAATGCGCACCATGCTGTCTGGTGCTAATTTGCCCATTAAATTCTGGCCTTTTGCTTTCTATCATGCACTTCGGTTGTCCAATGCATTTCCTGAAGGCAATCAACCACATTCACCATTGGAATTAGCAACTGGCCGTAAGGAAAACCTTACTGATTTCCGAACCTTTGGTTGTCGAGTTTGGGTTAGGCCCCCAGGAAAACGATCTATTAAACTCAAACCCAATGCACGAAAAGGCCTCTTCCTGGGTTTCGTCCCATACACTACCAGAAACATCCTTTGGTATGATACTGAGACGCATAGAGTCAAAATAGCTACCCATGTCCGGTTTGATGAAGGGATGAATGATCTCCCACTTGCAGATCTACCAACTAATGTCAAGCACCTCCTCCGGACTGATGACAACACTCCCCTTCCTGCAGAACACCGTGAGGCGTCATCTAGTGAATTCCAATTCTCCATCTCCCCCTTTGCGGATCTCACAAATCTCAGACTCACTGTCTCCCCATCTTGTGCTGATCAAGCCTTTGGTCTTCGCTACGCCACCGACTCACTGATTGGCAGAGCTTACGTCACCGATATCGTTCCAAACAGTCCTGCCTCAAAGCTTTTCTCCTCCCGTAAGAAGACTCTCTCCAAGCTCAGAGGCGCATATATTGTATCTATCAATCACAATCGTGTCTTTACTGCTGCTGATGTTACTACAGCTTTACAGGCCTGCCACGATCGAGGGGTGAGGGATTCTTCAATAGATACACCAATTACCTTTGCACTTGAAGAGAAATTGTCTATGAAGGAGGTCAGGAAACACTCAAACGAATATGGTTTATTTGCTCCCAATACCTCCTGGAAGGAACCCACTGCTGAAGAAGATCCACCATTCTTGGACCGGATTTCCTCCATCAAAGCTATCCAGCGCATTGGTACAAAATACAAGCAGCTGATACAATCAAGAATCAACCAGGTCGATAGCACTGAAACACTCCATGCCTCCATCCAAAAACACTTGGCGCCAATTGAAGACGATATGGAGGTTGTCATTCCTACTATTGACATTGCATCACTCAGAGCTATCACCAAACTTCATAAACCAGGAAATCAAGCATTACCACTAGATGCAGATTCACTGTCCACTGAAGAAATTGAACTTTTCATCAAGGCCATCAATTCCAAGGCAACTACACCTGAAGAACAGGCACTAGGGCACTTCACCCGAAGGAATCTCAAGCCTTTATCTACATGGCCTGAATGGCAAGCTGGGGAGCGAAAACAACTTGATCAGTTTGAAGATTTGGAAATGTTTGGATCACCAATTCAATATCCTAAGGACCCAAATGCCATTATTCTCAGACCTCACTGGCAATACAGTGTGAAACGAAATGGTGTCAGAAGAGCCAGACAATGTTGCAATGGCAGCAAATATGCAGCGCCAACCCTGCATGCCATAGCAATGTCATACTCATCATGTGTTGAACACCCCATCCAAAGATTGTTCTTTGCCATTGCAGCTAGCCTCAATCTCAAAGTTTATGGGGGGGACGCGGCTGACGCATATGCCCATTCTCCAGGGCCCAACATTCCTACATACATGACTATTGACGATGCATATGCAGAATGGTACAGACACAAGCATGGCAGAGACATAGACAGACGATTGGTGCTTCCAGTCCTTCGAGCACTTCAAGGCCACCCAGAATCTGGAAGACTCTGGGAAACCCACATCAACAAGATCTTGAAAGGTCCCGATCTCAACTTCAAAACCACCACACATGACAGGACGATCTACACGACAGTTTTTGAAGGTGAAACGGTTTACATGCTGAGACAAGTTGACGATTTTGCACTGGCTTGCACATCAGAATCCATATCTGACAAGATCTATGACATAATTGGCGCAAAGCTGAAGCTTCCTAGAGAAGATGCTGTCCCCTTCACCAAAATGGGATTGCTTGAAGACTTCAATGGAATTGATGTCAAACAGACAGCTGACTACATTGAACTGTCCTGTGCGAACTACATTGACAGAATCATGACATCCCATGGTTGGGAGACTGACTCTAAAATGAAACCTCACTCCAAGCCTTCAGCACCATTATCAACGGAAGTATTGAGTCAACTTCAATCACACACGAATGGACCATTAGAAGGCACCAAGGAACATGCTGAATTGCAATCCACATCTGGCTTCTCCTACAGGACACTCTTAGGTGAAATGATGTTTGCATATGTGAGTTGCCGGCCAGACATTGGCTACGCAGTGACTCTAATGTCAAAATACAGTTCCAATCCCACCGCCTTCCACTATTCAAGTCTGAAGAACATAGCCCGCTATCTCAGAACAACCAGATCTTGGGGTATTAGATTCTACAGACCAAATGCCGAGCCAACTTTGTCACCAGGGGAACCATACAACGATGCAGTCCAAGATCTATCACTCCCAACGTTCCCGGAAGACATCAAGCAAGCCAAACTGATGTGTTTTGTGGACGCCGCATATGGAAATGATCCAAAACACCGGAGGTCCACCACAGGATACGTCTTTACTTATGCTGGTGGAGCAATTGTTTACAGATCCAAAGCTCAGTCACTTACTGCACAGAGTTCTACCGAAGCTGAGTTCATTACTGCAGTAACAGCAGCCAAAACAGCCAGATATCTCAGATCCATACTCAGGGAATTAGGATTCATCCAAGTTGGTCCAACTCCGATCTATGAAGACAATGCATCAGCAATTGAAATCATCAATGCCCAGAAGCCAACTGAAAGGACCAGACATATTGAAATCAGGTTCTTTGCCATTCAAGCATGGAAAGAAAATGGTGAAATCAAGATGATTCATATTCCTGGAGTTATCAACCCAGCTGATGATCTAACCAAACCATTGGGATGGATCTTGCACGCCCGACATGCAAGATTTATCATGGGACACTACCCAGGTTAAATCGTTTGCGCATTACGATTTGATTGGAACGTTTGATCTATCAATCGATCAAGCGTCGATACGATTCCATCCGAAGCGATAGAATGATGTAATCCGGCTATTAATAGAAGCCATCAAACAATTCGACCAAGGTTAACTATACCCCGACGGTAATCCAACATCAGGTGAACAAGTTGGATCAAGGGGTGTGTTGTCGGCGAAAATTACGGACGATTGTCGGCATCAATTTCGGTCGGAAAAGCCGACAAAACAAAACGACGAAACGACCGAGGTGCGGGAAGACAATACGAGATAAGAACATTCCAAAGACCGAAGCTTAGAATCAAACGCACCTCCACTACATGAAAATCCCTATGTGGTAAAAACGATATCACTTAGGACTACAAACAAAAGACAGTAATCGGTTAAAAACAAGACATATCCAATGACATGATCAATAAGTGAACACTTGGAATCCATAAGTACATTCAAAAGAATATACTTGATATCCCGTGAGGAAATTACTTATTGCAATCAAGAGAACCAATACTGATCCCAGATGGGCCTCATATCTAGCATATATACCGTGAACAAGCATACGCCCCATCGAACAGATTACTTAACAACATGAATGACCAATACCACCAAATGACCGATACGGTAAGACCGACACGACGCTAATACAGCAACAGCAACAGCAGTATCGGTACGAGAATAATAACAGCACCGGGGAAGATCTCTACCACATGAAATACAGCAGAGAGCCCCGATACACATTGAAAATACGTAGTAAAAAATAAGAGCCTCTCTTTGAGCTCACTTCTCTTTAAATTTTAACATCATATACCTTTTGGTCGATTTTTAGAGTAACAACAAAAACAGAAAAATGCCGAAAAAACATTTCTTCCATTTTCTCCAACTCATATCAAAATTGAAAAGAATTCACCGTGTAAAGGCGTATTCATACGTCTTTTGCGGGCATATCGTACGAAAAGTCATAAAGAAGGAAATAACCTTATTCGTAAGGTTATTAACCTGATGAGTGAATAATCGTCGGTGCTTTTATGTGGATTCCCTCTTAGCGGGAATTTTCCCAACAGCTCACTCTTCGAAGAATTAACAACTCTAAAACACCATCATGCCCTAAAATCTATGTACAACCTAGTACTAATTCTACGTAATAAGGTACAAATACTGTGATATTCCAATGAGAATATCACGGTGAATTACACGGTAATACGATACTAAGAAAGACCAATCGAAGATGGTTTACATGTGTTTTGTATGCTTGAAATTACACGATACGACGAGTAATTTGACGACGATTAATTAACCTGTCGATCGTCACCGACAAGGTCGAATGAACTGTAACATCGATTGTTCTACTCACTAAATCAATCGGTCATAAGACTGATTGCATTTGTTGTTCGTTACGACACATTTTTTATAGTTTATCAGACCCACAGCACTCTACGAGCTGTGGAGGACCGAATGGCGTTTCCCACCAAGAAACGCAGTTTGAGCTCGAAGACTAATCCGGACTAGCCTGATCAGCTACCGGCATCAACCCCCAAGGATGTAAAAGGGGCAGTTGCTTGTGGAGCCCTGGAATAGACCAACACCAGGGCGGCCTCCCTTGAAAGAAGAGGCTGAAGACTCGAACCAAGGTGGTGGCTCCACCGGGATACGAGATCCAGCAAACAAGCAAGGGAAAAGAAGCTGGACGATTCAGATGAAAGAGTCGCCCAGGTTGGCATCAGCTGAAAGGAATCAATATCCAATCCGAGAACACTGATCTTTCACTGAAAACAAGAACGATGTGAGCCAGAAGATTGAGCCTGAAGTATTCTGTGGTGAAACAGAAGGGAGGAACAGATTGCGAAGAGCATCTGCCCGCACGAAAAAAAAAAAATCCAAAGATATGAGAACACCAATCCCCGAAGATCGGGAAGATCGGAAAGATCCAAAAATGAAAAGGAGAACACTAAATTCTCAGGAAACAATCTTTCAATCTTTCACCACAGAAATACAGAATGAGCAAAAATCCCAAGAAAGGATAGGAAAGCTCACAATCTTGATTTGCAACAAAAGCAAAAGCTCACACAAAACTAACCGGAACGAAAATTCGATCCGAATAGTCAGAAAGTACACAAACCGGAACGAAAATTCGATCCGGATAAATACAAAACAGATAAGCAAATCACACTCAACAGTCACCAACTCTTGACCACCCACCTCTCACATCCAACCCTCGATTCTTACACTCTTCCACCACATACCACCATCGATTGAATATTCAATATTCCATCGAATATCATCTATCGAATACTCCAAATAATCCGAAAACTCTCTTCAAAGTGACCATCCGACCATTAGAATACACAATTCATCACCATGGTACGAACTAGAGCGGACGGCGACATGGAAGAAACAAAAATGGAAGTGGATGACGATGACGATTCTGACGATGACGATTCAGACGATGACGATTCACAGAATTCTAATGAAAACAATGGAAGAGGTATGCAAGAAAAGGAAGATTTGGAAGATAAAATCATGGAAGTCATGGAAAGGGCCTTAGGGGACCCAGAATCAAACTCAACCATGAAGAGAATCATCGACCAAGAAATAAAGAAAAGAGTCAGGGCAATGAGAGATGCAGAAAGAAAGGGTGTGAATCCAGATGACGCCGATAGCGAAAATGATGAGGATGAAGGAAACGATGCTGACCAAAATGCAGAGAACGCAAGAGCTGAACGGCTGGGAAGAAGGTCATCCCAACCCAGGATAAAAATCAGGGGATTCAACAATGGTAGATTTCTGAACCCAGAACAGCTTGCTTTCAGGAGCAGCCTAATGGATTTTGGTATCAACTATGAATCAGCTGAAGAAATTATGAGGGGAGGGATGTCTAATATTCGTGAAATTACAGACCTCAACAAGGAAAGCATTAAATCGTTCATGCACGGATTGAAATCTATCAGTCCGGACTGTCCTAATCCAAAAAGTATCCACTATGGTAACAGGCTATCATCGAGGCTTCTAACTTGGGCAAATTGGGCCCGGTATCAACCATTGATTGGAGTCAAGCCAAGGGCTATCGACTGGAAAGCAAACCCAAACAACCTGGAACTGCAGCAATTCAGAATCAAGATGATGGAATCAAGTGTGAAATCACAGGAAAAGGCAACTCCACCCGAGCTAAAGGATCTCACAAAATTCAGGGAATGGGAAGAAGGCTTCCGACAAAACCTGAGATACAGATTCAACTCTGAGGGATTCCCAATCTTGTATGTCATAAGACCCCAAGAAAAGGAAGAAGTTACGGATGAAGCCAGGGCTGGAACAGTTGGGCAAAGTACAACAGATACTTATCCAACTTGGAGTGACTACAATGAAAGATGTGGCGTACTGTCAGGTCACCAGTACGACGAGGACAACAACGTCGTCTGGAGGTTGCTGTGTGATGCAACTAGAAAAGGTCCTGGTTGGGAATATGTGGCACATTTCCAAAACACTGCACTGAATTCTGGTAATGCCAGAAACGCTTTCATTTCTCTCATGCAACATGCTTACACTGATACCAATATCACTATGGTTCTCAATAAGACATATCAGGATATGAAAGACTCACACTACACTGGAGATTCCAAGGGTTATGACTGGAACAAGCACAAGCGAAATTGGACTGCTTTTCATGGAACAATTCTGAGATTTGAAAAGAATCATAATGAAAGAAGATTTGTCTGGGATTTTATCAATTCAATCAGTGATGAGCGACTTGATGCTGCAAAAGCAGATGCAATTGATGAGAGCAAAGACTATCGTGACAACTTCAATGAATGTTTGATTCTATTCACCAATCGTCTTGGATTGAAAAAGCTTGCAACAGGGAAGAGTAAAAGAGGTTCCAGAAGTTTGTATTCTATGGGCACAACCAGCAACAAAAAGCAAAAGACAACTGGAACTTTTACAGGAAAAGTTGAGTGCAAGCCTTACCCAACAAGTGTTTATAAAACAATGTCAAAAGAACAGCGCCAGGAGCTTTACCAGATGAGACAGGCTAAAAAGAAAAGAAATCTCAAGGCTGCTGAGACTAAAAAGAAAGAAACTGAAAATGAAGGCGCTGGTGACAGTTTTGGATCAAAATCTAAGAAATGACATAATAACCGGACACTATCACTAGAACACAAATTGTTAAAAATGGTGAGCCGGTCATTATACCAGATGAATGTCCCTGTAGGTTTTGATGATGGGGAAAATGAAGAAGGATATTGTGAGTTAGACTCACATGCAGATACTACCGCAGCAGGAAGCAATATGGTATTGCTGAATCCTGACCAAATCACAACACACGTTGATGTTGCACCTTTTTCTGAAGAATACAAGCCCATCAAGAAAATCCCCATTGGAAGCTGTGCGACTGCATGGACGAATCCAACATCAGGCCAAGTATATATCATAGTGTTCCATCAAGCACTGTACTTTGGGGACAAATTGAAAAACAGCTTGATATGCCCAAATCAAGTGAGGGACTGCAATTTCAACTCTGTTGAAGAGACACCTCGCCAGTTTGATCCAAGATCCAAGCATGGAATTACAATTCAAACTCCACTGGAGGATGATGATCCGAAGAAAGTTTTTATCAAACTGAGTATGAGGAATGTGATCTCATATTTTCCCACAAGAAAGCCAACAAGAATGGAACTTGATGAATGTCAACATTTGATAGCAACAAATGATACCCCCTGGGATCCACATTCACTGAAGTTCAGGATGGCCGAGCTAGCCATTGACAATGGAGATCCAATTTCAGGGGACCAATTCAGCCTTCAAGCTATGTCAACCGAAGAGGACCAAGCAATGGAGGAAAGTTCTGTTGTAACAGAACCTGCTAGTAATGTTACAAATAAACTTCCCAAGACCAGCTTAGGAAAAGATCGGCATCCAAGTGTCATGCAGCAATGCAAACTGATGAGGGTTCATCAAGTATCCACAAGGAGAATGCTAACTGAATGCCAGATTGCAACAGATGGAAATATTGCTCATCGGATTTCTTCAGTAAGGAATATTTCAAGCGCGCGAAGGGTAGACCAATTTTTGTTTGATGATACAGAATTTGACTTTATGGAAGCTCCTGAAGCAGAATCAAAACAGGCCCCTAGCTTGCAAGAAATTGACAATACACTCAAAAGGAGGTCTCTTGACAGAAGAAATCAATGGGGGCCATCAGTGATAACAATTGAAGGTCCAAACAAGGTTGACTGTGAACGCTTAGCCAAAACTTGGAACATTAGTTTTAAGAAAGCTGAGCAGACATTGAAAGTCACAACACAGAAGGCACTCAGGAATTTGCAATCACCATTGATGAAGAGGTTGCCTACTCAGCGCTTCAGGAACAAGAGAGTCGCACAAGGAACCTGGTACACTGATACATGGCATGCAAGAACCACGAGTATTATGAGGCAAGAAAAATGTGCACAGATCTTTACAAATGGAAATGGGTTTGAAGTATTTATACCAATACAGGACAAATCACAAGCCCACCAAGGACTGAAGACATTTATTCATGAAATTGGAATTCCAGAGCATTTGATTTCTGATGGTGCGCCAGAACAAGGATCCCCAAGAACCTACAAAACACACTGGAATTCAATTGTAAAGCGCAACCATATCCATCAGACATTTATCCAGCCACATTGCCCATTCCAAAATCGAGCAGAACAAGCGATTGGCCATCTTGGTAGTGCAATCACAACCAAGTCTGCAAAGAAGAAGTCACCGAGAAGATTATGGTCATTTTGTGGTGAACTATGTGCTAATATCAGGCAGCGAACAGCCTCCAACAACCCTTCTTCAATGGGGAGAACCCCATTTGAATTGGTCCATGGCTATAGACCCGATATTACATTATATACTTCATCAGAATGGTATGATTTTGTGTTTTATTATGAAAAAGGTGATTCTTCCACCCGAGGTGTTGAAAGGCTGGCGCGATGGTTGGGTCCCTGTGGAAATAGGGTAGGTGGGGGGGATTGTTTTTGGCTCCTGACCGAATCAGCAATACCAATATCTACAAATTCAATAAGACCCGTCAAGGAATTTGAATGGCGGGACAGAGATATCCTCAGAAGAATGGAAGCCATTGACAAATCAATTGAATCCAAGATTGGAGATGAGGTCAAGGACAGCGCATCATTCTTCCAGGAAAACTACCCAGAGCCCCAAATAGAGCTATTTGAGAATCAACCAGTAAAAACACCGGATATGAAACTCGAAATGGCTGAGCCAGAAGCATCGGTAGAAGATGTTGATGAACCAGATGAATATCTGGGAAATGAAGTGATCATTGAAAGAGGTGATGAAAGACTCAGGTGCGTTGTCAAGGACAGGGTTCGCGACTTGCAAAACAGACCAATAGGAATCAGAAATGAGAATCCCATACTAGACACGAGGCTGTATAAATTGCAACTACCTGATGGCACCATGGAGGAATACACGGCAAATATTGTTGCAGAAAGCCTATACAGCTCTGTTGATGATGACGGGAGGATGTTCACTCTACTAGATGAGCTCATTGACCATGAATGCGACAACACTGCACTAACTGATGATGAAGCCACGACCATAGGAAAAAATGGCAGGAAAACCCATAAGCCGACAACTAGGGGTTGGAGAATTCTTGCCAGTTGGAAAGATGGCACTGAATCGTGGTGTAAGTTAAGTGATGTGAAAGAATCATTTCCAGTGCAATTAGCCGAGTATGCAGTTAACAATAATCTTGAAAAATCACCAGCTTTCAGATGGTGGGTGCACAAAATTTTGAGGAGGAAGGACCGAATCCTTAAAGCGGCCAAAACAGCAAAGTATTGGTTGAAGACTCACAAATATGGAGTTGAATTGCCACATTCAATCAAACAAGCGCTGGCTATTGATAAGAAAACGGGGACCGACCACTGGGAAAGAGCAATTCATAAGGAAATGACAAATAATATGGCAGCGTTTGAATTTTCTGATGATGATGTTATTCCAGTTGGTCATAAACAGATAACAACCCACATGATTTTTGACATCAAGCTTGGGTCCCTAACAAGGAAGGCCAGGTTGGTAGGGGACGGTCACAAAGTCCCTGCAGTGGCCAAAGAAAATACTTATTCATCGGTTCCCAGTCGAGACTCAGTAAGAATATTCTTTCTGCTGGCAGCGCTGAATGATTTGAAGGTTCTCTCAGCTGATATTCAAAATGCATATTTGACAGCCCCGATTAAAGAGAAATACTTCCTAAAAGCGAGAGAAGAAGATGGTTTTCCACCTCACCTTGCAGGAAGACCTTGTAAGATTGTCCGCGCATTGTATGGACTGCCGGTTGCTGGTGCATCTTTCAGGTCATACCTCACCCAGCATTTGAGAGATCTTGGATATTCACCTTGCAAGGCAGATCCGGATGTGCACTTAAGGATTGAAACCAGGAAAGATGGATCCAGATACTGGGCAATGCTCATTGCATACGTAGATGATATCCTATGTTCTGGCGAAGATCCAAAGTTCCAGCTTGAAAACATTGAACGAAAGTTCAAATTGAAGGATGATACAATTGAAGAGCCAACTCTGTATTTGGGAGCTGATATTGGGAAATTCTACTTTGAAGGTGATTCAAAGCCAAGATGGTCATTATCAAGCACTAAGTACACAGCGAAAGCTGTTGCAGCAGTCGAACAAGAGTTAGGAACTGAAAAATATGGCTACAAGTATCTACCAAAATCAGCATCCAGTCCACTATCACATGATTATCGACCGGAAATTGATATATCGGAAGAATTGAATCCAGAATTGCAAAATTACTATCAAGGTTTAATTGGAGTTCTCAGGTGGATTTGTGAATTAGGAAGACTTGACATAGTAATGCCAGTATCACTGATGTCAAGATATTTGGCACAGGCAAGGATCGGGCATTTGAATCAATTATTTCATATATTTGCATATTTTAAAAAGTACAACAGGTCAAAATTGGTTTTTGATGATACTGTACCAAAAGTTGACGAGAGTAAATTTCAAAAATGTGACTGGTCTGAATTTTATCCTGGTGCCGCTGAAGTCATACCAGCAGATATGCCTGAAGCCTTGGGAAAGCATGTAACAATGAGCTGTTTTGTTGACGCCGACCATGCCGGATGCAAGGCGACGAGAAGGTCTCATACTGGTGTTATTATCTTCATTAATAATGCACCGGTCATTTGGTTTTCCAAAAGACAAACAACAGTTGAGACATCAACTTTTGGATCTGAAATCATTGCTTTGAAAATTGCAATCGAATTGGTTGAAGGTCTAAGGTACAAGTTGAGAATGATGGGTGTTCCAATTGATGGTAGCACAAATGTGTATTGTGATAATGAGTCAGTTGTCACAAATGTTACACGACCTGAAAGCCCATGTAAGAAGAAGCACAACAGCATTGCATACCACAAAGCGCGTGAATCTATTGCAGCAGGAATTATCAGAGTTGCAAAGGAACCAGGTTCAACAAATATTGCTGATTTGTTTACAAAGCTAATGAGCGGCGCTGTTTTCAGAGAACATTGTTCTCGTTGCATGTGGTAAAGTAAAAAATCAATCATTCGATGGAATGTTCGATCGATCGTTCGATTGAAGTAACAAGTTGATTTGTTTGATCATGGAATAAGCCGATCTGCAATGAGCATTTCGAAAATGGATAATTTGATCCATGAAATAATATATCAAACCGGCAAGGATCAGGGCAAAATGCCATGATACAAGCCAGAATGAAAGGCAAAACGCCGCCCCATTTCTTTTGATAGGGCCTCTGATGGTAGACTGGATACAGTTTGGTATTCAACACGACAACGACTCACGATGAATAGGTTAAGTCATAGAATCCAGCCGCTTAACGGTTGGAGGATTTACGACTGAAGGGGACTGAAAAGAATTCACCGTGTAAAGGCGTATTCATACGTCTTTTGCGGGCATATCGTACGAAAAGTCATAAAGAAGGAAATAACCTTATTCGTAAGGTTATTAACCTGATGAGTGAATAATCGTCGGTGCTTTTATGTGGATTCCCTCTTAGCGGGAATTTTCCCAACAGCTCACTCTTCGAAGAATTAACAACTCTAAAACACCATCATGCCCTAAAATCTATGTACAACCTAGTACTAATTCTACGTAATAAGGTACAAATACTGTGATATTCCAATGAGAATATCACGGTGAATTACACGGTAATACGATACTAAGAAAGACCAATCGAAGATGGTTTACATGTGTTTTGTATGCTTGAAATTACACGATACGACGAGTAATTTGACGACGATTAATTAACCTGTCGATCGTCACCGACAAGGTCGAATGAACTGTAACATCGATTGTTCTACTCACTAAATCAATCGGTCATAAGACTGATTGCATTTGTTGTTCGTTACGACACATTTTTTATAAAATCCCAAACAATGCCCCTCCTAATAGTTCCATTGACAAAATATTCAAGGATGATAGTACACATGCAATATTTGAAACTTATCATTGTCCAGAAGAGGTGAATACTCCAGAAGAGAAATATTCATACATCCGTGAGAATGATTTGTGGGACATCTTCACACGCAAAAACAATGGTGAATACAGCTACTATGCAACACGCTTTGTTGGCTTCCCTGTAGGACAGAACTATCAGGATTTGAAAAATCTAAATCAGCAAAGCATAACATTTGTGTACAAAAACAAAACATAATAAGTCCATTCCCGTACCAAAATTATAGAGATTTGAAGACAGTGCAAATCCTGTCAATCTCGGACCAAAATATAACTCAGTCATCAGTCCAAAAACTCAACAGATTTGAACACAGTGCAAATCCTGCCCATCCACGACCAAAATATAAGTCAGTCATCAATCCAAAAATCTCACCAGATTTGAAGACAGTGCAAATCTTTCCAATCCACGACCAAAATAAACTCAATCATCAACCCAAAAACTCACCAGATTTGAACACAGTGCAAATCCTGCCAGTTCCCGACCAAAATATAACTCAATCCTCAACCCAAAAACCCACCTGATTTGAAGACAAAGCAAATCCTGCCGATCCCCAACCAAAATAGAATTCAATCGTCAACCAAAAAGCCCACCAGATTTGAAGACAGTTCAAATCCTACCAATCCCCATCCAAACTACAACTCAGTCATCAACCCAAAAACTCAACAGATTTGAAGACAGTGCAAATCTTGTCAAACCCCGACAAAATTAATAGTCAGGCATCAACCAAAAAATCACCAGATTTGAACACAGTGCAAATCCTGCCCATCCCCGACCAAAATATAACTCAGTCATCAATCCAAAAATTCACCAGATTTGAAGACAGTGCAAATCCTGCCCATCCCCGACCAAAATATAACTCAGTCGTCAATCCAAAAATTCACCAGATTTGAAGACAGTGCAAATCTTTCCATCCCCGACCAAAATATAACTCAGTCATCAACCCAAAAACTCAACACATTTGAACACAGTGCAAATCTTTCCAGTCCCTAAACAAAATATAATTCAATCATCAACTGAAAAATTCACCAGATTTGAACACTGTGCAAATCTTGTCAATCCCCGACCAAAATATAATTCAATCATCAACCCAAAAACTCACCAGATTTGAAGACAGTGCAAATCCTGCCCATCCCGGACCAAAATATAACTCAGTCATCAATCCAAAAACTCACCAGATTTGAAGGTGCAAATCCTGCCCATCCCCGACCAAAATATAACTCAGTCATAAATCCAAAAATTCACCAGATTTGAAGACAGTGCAAATCCTGCCCATCCCCGACTAAAATATAACTCAGTCGTCAATCCAAAAATTCACCAGATTTGAAGACAGTGCAAATCTTTCCATCCCCGACCAAAATGTAACTCAATCATCAACCCAAAAACTCACAATATTTGAACACAGTGCAAATCTTGCCCATCACCGACCAAAATATAACTCAGTCATCAACCCAAAAATTCAACAGATTTGAAGACAGTGCAAATCTTTCCAGTCCCTAACCAAAATATAATTCAATCATCAACCAAAAAACCCACCAGATTTGAACACAGTGCAAATCCTGCCCATCTCCGACCAAAATATAACTCAATCATCAATCCAAAAACTCACCAGATTTGAAGACAGTGCAAATCTTGCCAATCTCCGACCAAAATATAACTCAGTCATCAACCCCAAAACCCACCAGATTTGAACACGGTGCAAATCCTGCCAATCATCAACCCAAGTGCAAATTTTGCCAATCCTCGACCTAACATTAACTCAGTCGACTATTAAAATATTGACCAGATTTGGCCCAAATTTATATCACAGGTACGTTAGGCAAGCAAATTGGAAATGTTTTCAACAATTTCAAATCTACATGGCTCTGAATGTCCAGTTTTTTACCTAATATCATTGATCATTTTCACTACAATATTCTGAAACAGGTTGATAATGCTTGTGACAACTCATGCCATTCAAAAAGCCTATGAAGAGGTATTTAAAGCAAAAAATAAATTGATTACTTTTTCTCAGGGAAAGTTCAAAGCAAAAATTTGCTGTATCTGTGACAGATTCATAAGAACAGGTGATGAAAAAAAACTTGACTTTAGTTCTCTAGCACATCCATATGTTAGAGATTATTTTCACAAGAAGAAAATCAAGTAGGACAATATGCCGTTTAAATTTGCTTCTGTGACAGCTAGAAACCAAGTTCTGAAACAATACACACAGAAATGCATTGCTGGGACTAGAAGAATCAACAATGAAAGAATTGCATTCAATGATTTCATTTTGTCACCAAAAACATATGCTATCAAGCCTTCTAGTGATAGAGAAGCTATCTCCCAATTTGGGTGCTGCAGCCAATGCTATAATGGTATTGAGAGCATGAAAAAGAACAATAATAAACAAGCCAAGCTTCCAAAATATGCTATAGCAAATGGACTCTTGCATGGATATCCTCCTAACAAACTATTAGATTTGACAGCAACAGAACTTGCCATTATCTCAGATGTGACAATCAGCCAACACATATTTCATTTCCATGCTGGACAGCATCAAATGATTAAAGGGTATCACTTTTTGAGAAGAAACAATTTGGAATATACAAGTGGCGTTATCAACTATCTGGAATCAATTGGGAAGAATCAAATCCAAGTGATCCTAACAGGATCATTCACTAACCAACAAAAACTGGCAGTAAAAAAGAAAATGGAGTTCAGAATACAAAAAGTGAAAAAAGCCTTGCATTGGATGAAACAAAATATGGGTTACCTTGAGGATGAAAACATAAATGATACTCATATCATTTTACCTCTTTTTGTTGACAAGACCAATCAAATGCCATCTTCGAACTCAAACATTGAACAACAATTTGAAATGCATGTCATCTTTCCTGATGAGAATCTACATAGCACAACCAATGGAGGATTTGAAACAGATAAACATTTCAAGGACCACTGTATAGAAGATTTCATTAACAAGAATGCCACCATGATCTGTAGAACAATAAACAACATACTGAACGATTATGAAGGGAACAATTTCTTGCGTTCTTTCCCACTTCAATTTCCATATGGCATTGGATCTGTTGATGTGGATGGAGAAGAGAGAATGAGTCCTGATTATCTGAAATATTTATCAGAGTTATCATCACCATGCTTTCATCAGGGTGAATTTGTAGCAGTTATGTACAATTTTGTACAAAGAGTCAAAATGGTGAAACATTCCTATTTAAAAACAACAAAAAACCTGAGGTGCAACTTTTCACAGCTTGACCCAGTTCAACTCAAACAAGCATCAATCAATTTTCTAGATGGAAATGTGGTGCCAGAAACAAATGAAGATTTTTTTCTATCTAAAATAAGGGGAGTAACAAGTTCAATGGGAAATACAAATGCAGCTTCTGATCTTGCTAGAAAGAAAATATTTCAACTGATGGCACATTATGGATTGCCTTGCATTCTATTCACCATCACTCCAAATGATTCAATCAATTTTAGGATTAGAGTGATGTCAAAATCAAAGGATGAAGAAGTTACTTCTGAGGATTTCCCAGATCTTTTTAAGCAAGAACAACCACCCATTGATGATTGTGATCTTTTTCAGTTTGTGACAGAGTGCTCATCGATAAGAACAACATATCCAGGTATTTGTGCTGTTGAATTTGAAAATATTTTGGAAATAACCATCAAGTTCATATTGGGATGGGATAACAAGGAAGGTAACATCAAAGATATGGGTTTATTTGGAGATTTAGAAGCATATAGTGTTGCAGTTTATGAACAAGGACGTGGTACTCTGCATGCACATTTTGTTTTGTAGATAAATAAATGGAATGATCTGCTACAAGATTTGCATACGGAGGACAAGCAAGATGGGGCAATAGAGACCATGAAACACTATGCACAAAACATACTGACAACAAAATTGTTTCAGAACTTTGATTCTATTCAGTGCAGGAATCCTGAGTGTTTGAGTTTGGTTTCAGAATCTTTTGAGAAATGCACAGAACAGGATTTAAGGAGATTGAGACTTAAACATGGTCACACATCACTGGGTGACAAAGCAATTTTCAAATGCAGAGCCTGCTCTAAACTTTACACAAGTGAAGATTTGGCGCGTGAAAGTTTAGATTTCCTCAAAAGTATACCAACATCAAATGAAACTGGAGAACAATATTTCATGTATCACAAGTTTTGGAATGGTGTGACTAAGCAATCAAAATGTCAGGTGACAATGGAAATGGCATTGCATAAAGAAACTGCTGCCCAAATTAAAAGTGGTCTTTTCCCGCGCCTTGGATCAATGAAATACAAAAAAAACCTTCACATTGTTAATTTGCTACGCAATTTGCATGCCTCAACACATGCAAGCTCATGTCACAAAAAGGACAAAAATGGTGAATGTAGGTTCAGGCTCCCGCTTCCTGCTTGTGATGAAACAAAGATACATTTTGAAGATGAAGAATTAACATCATTTCATTGGACAGGCAAATGCAACAAGAAACAATTGTTTGTCTGGGAACATGAGAGAACACATCAGGATTGTTTTGCCAATTCAAACAATAGTATTGTAAGTTGTATTTTTCAATGCAACAACAATGTTATTTGGGGGGTGGATGGTGCAGGGATTTATTACCTTACATGTTATGCCTCAAAAAGTACACAAAAGGATGATAAAGAAAAGATCAGTGCCGTTGCAGAAAAAGTAATCAACCAACTTGGTGAACAACAGAGACAAGAAAATGAAAATGTCACAATGAATGATGAAGAACATGATGAACCAAACACAGTAAACCACAGAAATGACTCTACAGCACAACTAAATGAAACAAATGAAGAAGATGATCTGATGAGGGAAAAGGTTGGAATAAGAGCTATTCTAAATGCATTGTTCAAAGTGACACAAGATAACATCACTTCAGCGCCAATGGCTGCCTACCTGACAAGAAACCATACAAGATTTAGGTTCTCAGAAGAGTTTTCAACATTGGTGTTGAGCAATTATATTGAGAATGATCATGTTGTTGATGGTGTTCTAAAACTGAAAGAAGCCAATGAAAGTGACAATGAGGAAGACTTGCCAGTTTATTTATCAAAAGTTGCAAATTATATTTGCAGACCAACAGAACTAGAGGGTGTGTGTCTTTATGATTTTGCATCAAAGTATTATACAAAAAATGAGAAGAAGTAAGACATCACTGGACTTTACGGATAACCATCCCTCAAAAAACCATTCATTTTGTGATGAATACAAAAAACCTAAACTTCCAGGTATCTGTCACTATGATTTGAAATGGACCTCAAACTTTAGGAACAAACAAATTAGGGATTTTGTCCCACAGCATGAAAATGAAGAACACCAGGAAATTGCTTTAGCAATGGAAGATTATGCTAAAAGAGCAAGTGTGTTATTTTCACCATTCAGAAAGCTTTCTGACCTCCAATTGAATTCCAAATATCTTCCCTATTTTCAATCTTTTTTAGCAAATGGTTTGCTAAAACAAGAGCATCAGAATATTTTGAAGAATATTCAAAGGACACATAACAGCTTGATGGGTGGACGTGCAAAAGATGCACTAGAGAGAGTGACCTTACCACCAGATACTAGGTGGACACATGATGAATCAAATGCAGAAGACAACAACAGAAATAATATGAACATCTTGGATGAATTGGATCTTTTTGGGAACACAGTTTTAGGATTGGATGATGACAACTGTTTTAGAACGAGTCATAATCTATTTTCCTTCAACACATCAATCATTACTAAGGCAGGAAGCAATCATTGTGGACACAATTTGATTAAGGCACCAAATATTGACCAAACAAAAACAATATTTTGTTCAGCTTCTAGAGTATCATTAATGGAAGATGGTGAAGATACAGATATGGGCAGGGATTGGCATGAGCTTGACATCACAAACATGATTAAAGTGATGGTAACACACCATACTGTTGTTACAAATGAAGAGATCACAAACTTATCTGCCACAGGTACTTGTGAAAACATGATTGCATATGGTAAAGAGATATTGAATGGTGACAAACATCAAATGATAGCATTTGTATACATTGTCTCTGGATTTGTACTGAGAATTTATGAAAAACAAAAGAAAAATGGAATGCAAAAAACAAGAAACACAAGGAGAAGATTATCTGGTGAATTGGGAAGACTTGCACCATTCAATGAATTTGGTGAGGAGGAAGAGAACGATGATTTTGACTCATCTATTTCAAGGCGTGACAAGATCAACTTCAGTACAACAGTTCAGATGTTGAAAGAAATGCATGAACATAGACAACAATTCATAGCATTTCTATCAGGTGCAGGTGGTACAGGGAAAAGTCGCGTGATCAGAGCAATTCTGTCTTATTGCAAGGAATTCTGTGAAAATTTGAACATCAAGTTTACAAGGCAAACAATTGTTGTTACAGCTTTAACTGGATGTGCAGCAGTGTCAATTCATGGTAGCACTCTTCATAGTGCTTGCCACATTCCAGTGAAAGAGAACGATTCATCCCTTGAAAAATTAAGTGAATTCAAAGAAGATTGGGTTGACACAGAAATGATCATTATTGATGAAATATCCTTTGCAAATTATTCATTGTTAAACAGGCTGCATAAAGCATTAAATGAATTGAAAGATGCTCCAAGAACAAATACATTGTACGGTGGTATCAATGTACTCTTTGCTGGAGATTTCAATCAGCTACCTCCCATAAATGGAACCAAAATATATGATGAGCAATATACAACAATGTTCAGGGATGCTGTCAATGTGATGCTGGAATTAAAAACAAACCACAGGTTTCAGGAAGATGCATCATATGGAAAATTGTTAGAAAGAATTTACAAGGCCTTTCCAGATAAAGGAGATATATTTTACAGTTGTTGCTCTGATGCAGATGTTACAGAAAGAAGAGGAAGTACACATGTTGATCCATTTCTAAAGCTATATATTGGTTGTCCCATCATGATAACAAGCAATATATCTGTTGACGAATCTATAGCTAATGGTTCAATGTGTGAATTTAAAGGTTTGATTTCGAAACAAGAGATGAACAGGTTTGAAGCCCTTGAGAGTGTTGTGATCAATGGCTATTATGTCAATTGCATTGATGCTGATAAAATTGAATCTATACAAGTTATTCTTACAGATACCAATACTCCAGAAGAACAACCCATATACAACCTCAAATTGCCCGAAAAAGATATTTATGCCTTGTGCAAGTATCCTTCTCTGTTTAGTGAGCTTATCAGTCACAAATCATCAAGACAGAATTTGAGCGTCAAACTCAAACAATTCCCTATCAACATTTCCCATGCTAGAACTGTGCATAAATTACAAGGGCGTTCCATAGACAATATTTTGGTTTCGAGTTGGAACTATAGGATGCAACATTGGATATATGTTGTTTTATCAAGGTGTAAAACATTGAATGGATTGTATTTGAGGGATGAGATAGATCATACCAAAGTCAAGGGAATGTGTAAGGAAATTAAAAATTTCTATGATGAATTCCAAAAGGAAAAACAACCACCATCAGTGTTGATTGAAAAAGTTACCAATAATTTCTAACAATAGTAAATCCTGCCCGTTCACAACCACAATATCACTCAGTCATCAACCCATAAATACACAAGATTGAAACAATATAACTCAATCCTCAACCAAAAAACTAGCAAGAAATGAACACAGTGCAATTCTTGCCCATCCCCAACCAAAATATAAGTCAGTCATCAATCCGAAAACTCACCAGATTTGAAGACAGTGCAAATCCTGCCCATCCCCGACCAAAATATAACTCAGTCATCAATCCAACAACTCACCAGATTTGAAGACAGTGCAAATCCTGCCCATCCCCCACCAAAATCTAACTCAGTCATCAATCCAAAAATTCACCAGATTTGAAGACAGTACAAATCCTACCCATCCCCGACCAAAATCTAACTCAGTCATCAATCCAAAGACTCACCAGATTTGAAGACAGTGCAAATCCTGCTCATCCCCGACCAACAGTGCAAATCCTGCCCATCCCCGACCAAAATCTAACTCAGTCATCAATCCAAAAATTCACCAGATTTGAAGACAGTACAAATCCTGCTCATCCCCGACCAAAATGTAACTCAGTCATCAATCCAAAAACTCACCAGATTTGAAGACAGTGCAAATCCTGCCCATCCCCGACCAAAATATAACTCAGTCATCAATCCAACAACTCACCAGATTTGAAGACAGTGCAAATCCTGCCCATCCCCCACCAAAATCTAACTCAGTCATCAATCCAAAAATTCACCAGATTTGAAGACAGTACAAATCCTACCCATCCCCGACCAAAATCTAACTCAGTCATCAATCCAAAGACTCACCAGATTTGAAGACAGTGCAACTCCTGCTTATCCCCGACCAACAGTGCAAATCCTGCCCATCCCCGACCAAAATATAACTCAGTCATCAATCCAAAAATTCACCAGATTTGCAGACAGTTAACTCAGTCATCAATCCAAAAACTCACCAGATTTGAAGACAGTGCAAATCCTGCCCATCCCCGACCAAAATATAACTCAGTCATCAATCCAACAACTCACCAGATTTGAAGACAGTGCAAATCCTGCCCATCCCCGACCAAAATATAACTCAGTCATCAATCCAAAAACTCACCAGATTTGAAGACAGTACAATATCTACCCATCCCCGACCAAAATCTAACTCAGTCATCAATCCAACAACTTACCAGATTTGAAGACAGTGCAAATCCTGCCCATCCCCCACCAAAATCTAACTCAGTCATCAATCCAAAAATTCACCAGATTTGAAGACAGTACAAATCCTACCCATCCCGGACCAAAATCTAACTCAGTCATCAATCCAAAAACTCACCAGATTTGAAGACAGTGCAAATCCTGCCCATCCCCGACCAAAATATAACTCAGTCATCAATCCAACAACTCACCAGATTTGAAGACAGTGCAAATCCTGCCCATCCCCCACCAAAATCTAACTCAGTCATCAATCCAAAAATTCACCAGATTTGAAGACAGTACAAATCCTACCCATCCCCGACCAAAATCTAACTCAGTCATCAATCCAAAGACTCACCAGATTTGAAGACAGTGCAAATCCTGCTTATCCCCGACCAACAGTGCAAATCCTGCCCATCCCCGACCAAAATATAACTCAGTCATCAATCCAAGAATTCACCAGATTTGAAGACAGTGCAAATCCTACCCATCCCCGACCAAAATCTAACTCAGTCATCAATCCAAAAACTCACCAGATTTGAAGACAGTGCAAATCCTGCCCATCCCCGACCAAAATATAACTCAGTCATCAATCCAACAACTCACCAGATTTGAAGACAGTGCAAATCCTGCCCATCCCCCACCAAAATCTAACTCAGTCATCAATCCAAAAATTCACCAGATTTGAAGACAGTACAAATCCTACCCATCCCCGACCAAAATCTAACTCAGTCATCAATCCAAAGACTCACCAGATTTGAAGACAGTGCAAATCCTGCTTATCCCCGACCAACAGTGCAAATCCTGCCCATCCCCGACCAAAATATAACTCAGTCATCAATCCAAAAATTCACCAGATTTGCAGACAGTGCAAATCCTGCTCATCCCCGACCAAAATGTAACTCAGTCATCAATCCAAAAACTCACCAGATTTGAAGACAGTGCAAATCCTGCCCATCCCCCACCAAAATCTAACTCAGTCATCAATCCAAAAATTCACCAGATTTGAAGACAGTACAAATCCTACCCATCCCGGACCAAAATCTAACTCAGTCATCAATCCAAAAACTCACCAGATTTGAAGACAGTGCAAATCCTGCCCATCCCTGACCAAAATCTAACTCAGTCATCAATCCAAAAATTCACCAGATTTGCAGACAGTACAATTCCTACCCATCCCCGACCAAAATATAACTCAGTCATCAATCCAAAAATTCACCAGATTTGAAGACAGTACAAATCCTACCCATCCCCGACCAAAATATAAATCTAAAGACTCACCAGATTTGAAAACAGTGCAAATCCTGCTTATCCCCGACCAACAGTGCAAATCCTGCCCATCCCCGACCAAAATATAACTCAGTCATCAATCCAAAAATTCACCAGATTTGCAGACAGTGCAAATCCTGCTCATCCCCGACCAAAATGTAACTCAGTCATCAATCCAAAAACTCACCAGATTTGAAGACAGTGCAAATCCTGCCCATCCCCGACCAAAATATAACTCAGTCATCAATCCAAAAACTTACCAGATTTGAAGACAGTGCAAATCCTGCCCATCCCCGACCAAAATATAACTCAGTCATCAATCCAAAAACTCACCAGATTTGAAGACAGTACAATATCTACCCATCCCCGACCAAAATCTAACTCAGTCATCAATCCAACAACTTACCAGATTTGAAGACAGTGCAAATCCTGCCCATCCCCCACCAAAATCTAACTCAGTCATCAATCCAAAAATTCACCAGATTTGAAGACAGTACAAATCCTACCCATCCCGGACCAAAATCTAACTCAGTCATCAATCCAAAAACTCACCAGATTTGAAGACAGTGCAAATCCTGCCCATCCCTGACCAAAATCTAACTCAGTCATCAATCCAAAAATTCACCAGATTTGCAGACAGTACAATTCCTACCCATCCCCGACCAAAATATAACTCAGTCATCAATCCAAAAATTCACCAGATTTGAAGACAGTACAAATCCTACCCATCCCCGACCAAAATATAAATCTAAAGACTCACCAGATTTGAAAACAGTGCAAATCCTGCTTATCCCCGACCAACAGTGCAAATCCTGCCCATCCCCGACCAAAATATAACTCAGTCATCAATCCAAAAATTCACCAGATTTGAAGACAGTGCAAATCCTGCTCATCCCCGACCAAAATGTAACTCAGTCATCAATCCAAAAACTCACCAGATTTGAAGACAGTGCAAATCCTGCCCATCCCCGACCAAAATATAACTCAGTCATCAATCCAAAAACTTACCAGATTTGAAGACAGTGCAAATCCTGCCCATCCCTGACCAAAATCTAACTCAGTCATCAATCCAAAAATTCACCAGATTTGAAGACAGTACAATTCCTACCCATCCCCGACCAATATTTAACTCAGTCATCAATCCAAAGACTCAACAGATTGAGGACAGTGCAAATCCTGCTTTTACCCGACCAACAGTGCAAATCCTGCCCATCCCCGACCAAAATATAACTCAGTCATCAATCCAAAAATTCACCAGATTTGCAGACAGTGCAAATCCTGCTCATCCCCGACCAAAATGTAACTCAGTCATCAATCCAAAAATTCACCAGATTTGAAGACAGTACAATTCCTACCCATCCCCGACCAAAATCTAACTCAGTCATCAATCCAAAAACTCACCAGATTTGAAGACAGTGCAAATCCTGCTTATCCCCGACTGACAGTGCAAATCCTGCCCATCCCTGACCAAAATATAACTCAGTCATCAATCCAAAAATTCACCAGATTTGCAGACAGTGCAAATCCTGCTCATCCCCGACCAAAATGTAACTCAGTCATCAATCCAAAAACTCACCAGATTTGAAGACAGTGCAAATCCTGCCCATCCAGGACCAAACCAATCAAGTGACGTCATTTGCGTGAGTTCTATTTTAAATTCGAACTTTCATTTTATTTGATTTTAAGTAATGATCGGGGTTTTCGCACCTCGGTCGGGTTGTTTTTCTTTTTCTTTTTCTTTTTCCTTTTCGATAGAATTTTCCGCCGACATCTTTCGATCGAAGTTGTACTGTACCGGTACACCTACTTGGTCTCTTCGTCATTCGCACCTAAGCTCGTACTCCATGTTAAATGTTAATTTTTTGCACCTCGGTTTGTCGTCGAGTCTTGACGACTGTCTTTCTTGATCGAATTTGCTGCCGACAACGACCACCAATTTTGCACCTCTGTTTGTCGGCTTTTTCGATTGAATTTGCGAGACAAGGACTGTCATCGCGTTTTGATCGAATTTGCTGCTTGCAACGACCGTACCGGTATATTGTGCACCTCTACCAAACTCTCTCATCTGGTAAAGTTAACTTGATCTAAGACAGATTTTAATTGTATGATTTTTTATCTATAGGTTACGTGCAACCATAAAAATGAGAGTTCGCTACCATAAAAATGAACGCGCGCCACTAAATATTACTATTGCTTTTAGACAAAGCATCTCATTTCCGTAAATAATTGTTTGGCTAAGCTTTTTAGCAATTTTTAGTCGTAGCGTTTGTACCAAGGCTACTTGTTAAAACCAGATTTTTTAAATATTTCTACGTATTCCCCCCCCCCCCCAATCCCCCCCACATAAACTCCGTCTACAAGGTTACGTTGTCAACTCTTAGGGTTAGTGTTAAACGTTCAACTAACAACTCCACCAATTATTTATTTTTAGTATTTACGTTAATTTGCTCTTTTTACTGTGTTGGAAAGAGTTATCGATAAGATTATGATCCGATTGTTTCTGGACCATATTGTTCTCTCAATTACTAATTTGTCTTTCCTTTGTGTGGGGATACTCGAGAGTTCGATCCTCATATCGTGTACCTTTACTCAGTGCTTTAAGTATCTCTTGATACTCACGAGCGCTTATGTATAATTTACTTATCGTACTCAGCACATTGGTCGCGTCTCACTTTTACTTATTGCGCTCAGCTTGTGATAGAAGATCTTGGAATCGTATGTCTCGCTTTATATCCCGTATACGTATTACTTATACGTAATACGTATTACGTATACGTAAAACGTAATACGTAATACGTAAATTATACGTTTCTGATTACGTATCACGTATCACGTACGTTACGACGATTTTGCGCGTACGTAACTTCACGCTTGATTCAGTATTCCAATAAAATGGGCCGGATCACGCAGGTGAATTCCCATTAGTGCTGTGGGCTTAAGCTTGGGTTTGGAGTAGTATTGGTCGGACTTGTAGTACCGGGACACTTCACCATGTGTGTAGTCGGCAACGTCCCCATCAGTGAACCTTACTTTGTAGTATTGGTTGGTCTGGTCATAGCTTACAACTTCACCTTCATACCACCTTAAGTTGAACTTCTTTCTAATGATTGTGCCCACGGCCCAGGGGTGTCCCCGGCGGGCGCTGCGTTGTTGCGTAGGTGGCACCCTTGGAGGATCGCGTTCATTTCCTGGCTTATTGGTTGATTTTGTATTGGGCCCGTTTGACACCCTTGGAGATTCGCGAGAGCTTTTGGATGTATCACTAGATGTGGCTCTGGGCCCATCCCATTTTTGTTGTGTGATCGGTTTATGTGTTCCCATATGCAAAAGATCTTGTATACTCCGAAGGGCCTCATTCATTTGGGTTCCCTGTTCCATATATGGGATTGGTGGATGGGGCTTACTGGTAACTTCCTTTAGGTCTTGGAGGATCATGAGCAGTCGGTCTGTAGAAGAGGTATGGGGGCATATCAGTCTTGGGAAAGAAAGCTACTGTGTTGCTGATTCTGTTAGCGCAACTGGCCTCCCCGACGCATGTGTAATTCCTGTAGTGCTTCAAGGCCGGTCCGATGTAGTAACCCCTTGTCCCATGGTCCTGCCATGCGCCTCGTTCTTGAGCTCTGTCATGAATAATCACCCGACAGCCCATAGGGGCTAGTGAGTGTTTGTTGTAGTCATAGATCCCGTGTCTGAGCTCATATGCTGATAGTTTTGGCTGGGTACGTGATGCGCGTAGCAAGTTGAGGGTAATGAGCGCCTGTGGGATCAGTAGGTCCCAATCGTCCACCGGGAACTTGTCATCCACCCCATTCAATCCCGCTATAAAATGGTTCTTGAAGGTCTGTATGGCCCTTTCTGCGTGGTTGAGACGATGGTCCCCGGGCGATGCTAGTTGGTAATCGAGGTTGTTCTTTGTGATGTACGCGATTAGTTTCTTGGAGGTTTCGTTGTCCATACGTACTATTT